>OU824211.1:1925356-2595861 GCA_917499995.1 Ichneumon xanthorius
TACCGTAAGCGTACGTGCACGCGACGCAATGCCAGCTCGAACAATCATCGGCTTGTTCTCTCTTTGGCGATCTCGTCTGTAGAATGGTGTACCTATCGTTGCTTCACGCTGCTTCGGTTCCCGCCCGAAGCATGATCGCGCGTACAGTAGCAATCCGCCTCGCGGATCACGCAGTTTTCCTCTTACGAGAACATCAAGGAATCCGGATGGGAACCGAGAAAGCATTGGTTTATTCTTTTTTTATTCCAATGCGACATAATCGTTTACATTGGTTGATGTCCCGATACGAGCATTCACCTTTTTCCGTCTGTCCATCTATCCGTGCGATCCGAAAACAGGTGAACAGATAGACTTATCTCGCCGGAAGATTCATAAATTGGAGTTCCAAATGTTTTCTCAAGATTCTACTGGAGGGGCAGAATATGTCCAATGAGCCACTGCGCAGCTCGATGGTCCCATGACGGCGATTGGTGACGCCCTTTCTCTCCCGTAGGGCCATCGCCAACGATAGCCAGAACCGTGACGGAGTTCCATGATGACTGACTCATTTTTAGGAAACTGTCTAGCTCGCTGCTTCTGTGGGGGCGATCAGTGATGACCCTGAAGATGTCTGCATGACACTAAATTTCATCAAGCTCTATAACGGCTGCGTTTTGCGTCGCACAAACTTCGCTCGGGGAAGTTCGCTTCAAGAATAAAATTGTACGAGTGAACCTTTTTTTTCGAAATGACTGGTTTTTGGGAAGCCACGTAACTCGCTGGTTCCATAATGGCGGTCAGTGGCGCCCCTTTCTCCTCCGTAGCTTCATCGGCAACGATAGTCGGAACCATGACGGAGTTCTATGGTGAACTGATGGTAAAGTCTCGAAACGACTGGTTTTTAGGAGGGCCGGGTCTGCAGTTGATGACCGTAGGTCCCTTTGCCAGCAGTTTCTCGGGTCATGGTAAAGAAGATCTATAGATCCTAGGATCCATGAGTCTTTACCGACGTTTGTAGTTCGGCAGACTGCAAGTCATCCCGAGTGGGATTTCTTTTCGATCCCTTTTGTCATGGCGAGGTGTGTGTCAGAAGTTTTTGTGCGGGTAGGCGGAGAAGGCGAAGGGCAGGATGTTGGGCGGATAGTGGGGGTTCGACCTTTCCCGGTTGTGCCTAATTGGATCGGTTCCCGAGATTCCCACTTATCTGGTCGTGTACTGTATCCCCATGCCGGAGGGCACCGCGGCCCGCAGGAAACTTGTCCGCGTGGGTCGCCCGTCCAATTTTGGAGCGACTCGATCGGTTGGGCGTCGCGGAGAGGTGGAGGAGACCCTCACCAGGATCCCCTGTACAATCCGGCGGCTCCTCTCTTCATCTTTCTTACACTCCTTCGCCGTCTTCGTTCCGTAAATAATACTCCATTCCTCCTCACTCTTTCTCGTGGTTTTTGCAATCCCACTTGTTACTTCGGACGATCTCGTTGCCGACTTCGGTCAATATTCTCCGTACGCGCGAGCGAAACCATTGCGCGTCGTAGTTGTCAAAAGACGCCAATGCCTCGGTAATCGGCACTGCGGCAGATTCGACTGGTGCAGTGATGATTTTTTAAAATTAACAATCTACAACCGTCGCAACACTAGCCGCGACTTCCGGATGATTCAGAGCATTGCGAACGCTCTGATATGAAAATCTTGCAAATTAATCTTTTTAGAAAAAAATGATTTCTCGATGACGAAGCAAAAATTAATTGATCATTTGGCTGTTATGAAAATTTAGGCGAAATAAAAACTATGGATCATCAACGGTGAATTCGATTTACTGGAGCTGTTATTGGGCGTTGAGGATCGGCAGAAACGATGGAAACGGGTCTGCCACCGTAATAGGCGGAACGGGATGAACCTTCCCTAGATCGGTCCAGCGGCGGCTGCGGACCTAGACCGTCCCGTATTAAAATACTTTTATGACCCAAGTTTATGTGATTTCTTGAAATTATAATCTACGACCGTTCAGCACACCGCCCCTCGCTCTGATCGACTTCCGGATGTTTCGGAGCATTCCCAACACTCATCCGAACGTACATCATCAGCGCGCGAATTCGATTTACCCGAGCTGTTACTGGGCGTTCTGGATCAGCAGAATGATGGAAACGGGTCTGACACCGCAATAGGCGGAACGGGAGAGAACCTTACCTAGAACGGTCCAGCGGCGGCTGCGGTGACCGTCCCGTATTAAAATACTTACTTGACCCAAGTTTACATGATTAAAAAAAATTAACAATCGACGACCGTTCAGTACACCGCCCTCACTCCGATTGACTTCCGGATATTTCGAAACATTCCGAACGCTCTGACCTGAAAATCTCGAACACTCATCTTCTCAGATAAAAAATAATGTTTCTATTTCGGAGCAAAAATTCAATGATCGGTCGACTGTGGTGCACATTTAATTCAACCGGATTAAAATTAAATGTAATTTATTCAGATCAAAATTAAATCGACTCAAACCGGATTTAAATTAAATTAAGCCGGATTCGAATCGAATGTAATTTATTCAGACTTAAATTAAATTTGATTAATCCGGATTTGGAGTAATTAAATTAATCCGGATTTAAATGGAGTCAATCCGGACGAAAACTATGCGTCATAATCGCGCGAATTTGTTTTACCCTGGCTGTTATTGGGCGTTGTGGATCAGCAGAACGATGGAAACGGGTCTGCCACCGCAATAGGCGGAACGGGAGAGAACCTTACCTAGATCGGTCCAGCGGCGGCTGCGGTGGCCGTCCCGGCTTTGCCCGCCGGACAGTGGCCAGTGGTTGCGGGCGTGAGAGACGGAGATGGTGCTCCAAAGAGAAACGGGAAAGACCGAGGCACGGGTATCAGTAGTAGAGCAGCCTACAGCAGCCGCAACAGCAGGAGAGCCACAGAAAACAGCAACGGAGCAGCAGCGGCTACGGCAGAGAAGCGAGGGAGCCATGTAGTACGAACGGCCACGAGAAGAGGCGGCCGGCCAGCCACTGCTAGTGTTGTGACGGCGATCGTGCTCACGACTTCGGTACCTCCTCCGCGCCCGCGGATCCGCCGCACCGACGTGTCACACTTCTCGATCGTAACCGAGCACGCGCGTCCGGATCGGCTTCCTTCGCTCTCCGCGGTCCTCTGGATCATGCGGTTCGCGCCTCGCGCAACATATATATCGTCCGCGTCTCGCCGATCGACTATCGAATCGTTTCATTGTCTTTGACTTTTCCGCACCCGAGCGAGACCGCCGAATGTGCCGAGGATTTCGCGAATTATCTTTATTTTTTTTTATTTTTGGTTTCCTCTTATCTTACGCGAATTCGATACCGCGAGAGGGCGGCTGCGAAGAGATCGGTCCATCGGACGGACAGGCGATACGACAAATTTTATCCTCGAGTGCCGACGGAAGTGAGCTTAATTCGCTGTGCCAGTTTATTTTTTGAGAGTATAATGTCGATGATTTTATGAACGAGGACTCTTTCGCGAAGACTCGAGGATCCTTCTTCTGGATCGCCATGGGTGGGTACATTATAACGTCACGATGTGACGCGATATTCTTTTTTTTATGGGAAGTCATTACATACTGCACGAGGGAGAAGTATTTTTTTTTTTAAGATTTCAAGGAAGATTGCAGATATTTCAAAAAAATCTGATTATAATTGCTATGACAGATTTTAACCATCCGTATTGTAAACATTCACCGATTGCACTCCAGTTGGCAGACGTCTAGCATCGCCGTGATAACCACACGGGTTTTGTTTTCAAGTAATATCAAATAACGTTGTCCTGTCCGACACATCGGTATCGTGTGTGTCTGGCATTTCACTGTGTGTTTCGTGTCGTGTAGGTGTAGGAAGACTTTTTTTTATAGTATCGATACAGTATAGCTGAAGTATTAAAAGACATACACTGAGAAAAGGAAATGGTTCGATTAATCAAGGTGCGGTGTTATTTAATCAAGTCATATGTGTTATTTGATCGGTGCAACAATCGATCAAACAAATGTTTGAATCGACAAATTTTTAGTCGTTTGAGGCAAATAATCGCTCAACAAAACAATGCTTTAATTGTACCAATCAAATAACAGCTTTGAACTTATGTCACCATGACTTTCGGTTAATCCAACCATTTTTATTTCATTTCCGCTTATGTTGCTACGAACAATTTCTGACTTCAAAGAAATATGTTACTTTTTTTTTGTTGACGAAACATCGGCGACCTACGCATCGTTGACGAGCGGGACCGTCTTACCCCGTGTCCTTCGTTACGTGTAGGTATAGGAAGACTCTTGTATAGTATCGACACAGTCTCGCTGAAATATTAAAAGACGCAGTATCGAAAGTATGTCGAACCGGATTGCCACACATTTAATTGACGCTTCGCAAAATTCACTACGGCCATATAGGTAGTAGAACATTTCCGGGTCGTGAAAAAAATTCGGGGTCAGAAATACAATTGAAATTTGCACTTGCAATTAACCCCGGGAGTGACTGCGCTTATTTTATTGCGAACAATTTGCGAACCGAAGACAAAGTCCAAATTTATTTATCTGGATGCGGATCTTATAAGTTGTAAACTTACTTTCTGTGAACTGAAATAATAATAATAAATAAATAATTGAGATGTAAAAAAAATACACCACTTTTTGTATTCACGAAAAGTCGACGGTCCACGCACTGTCGATCTTCAAAACCCGAGCTCTTCGTCACACGATATTCTTTCTGATTCTTTCCGATTCAAATGATAACATGTTACCTTGTCAGTCTGCCCGTCGTTGTTTCATATAGAATTGTAAGAATTGAAGGTGGAATTGAAATATAAAAATATTTCTTTGCCAGCCCGCGATCGAATTTTTTTTCAGTATATGTCAAACTGGACACCACATTAGTTCCTCGACGCCTCACAAAATCCGCGACGGCAATATGGCAGAACAAAATCTGCGGTTTGTGAAAAACATTCGTAATCAGAGATAGAATGGAAATTTGCACTAGCAATTGTAATTGACTTTTAATTTTTATTTTTCCTTGACGAAACATCGACATTTCTCGGACCGTCGACGACCAGGACCGTCTTATCCGGTGCTCTTCGCAACGGCGCAGATCATGCACTGCCCGGCGCATAATACTCTTTGCTGATTTAATTTAGATTGCAGCTTCGATTTTCCGACCCTCACATGCGGTTCTGCCTCGGGCTTCGGGACGCTCTCATACTCCACCCTTGGCTTCGATTTTCTCCTCACTCTTTTTTGTTCAATTTTTCGTTTCCCTTTTTTTTATTTCATTGGCTTCACAAACGTGTAATCGCTGCCACGACATTCCAGCATCGCTAATACGCGCCGTGGCGCAGCCACTCTCGCCGCGGAGAGCCTGCGTGGATTGCGATTAATTTCGTAGGCATAAATAACCTTTCTGGTTCGATCCATCACTCGGGCTCGCGCGTAGAACAATGCAACCGTCGGGCACGAGATCGCGCCGAGCGCAGCCTCTCGACAGCATCGACGTACCGCGGGTAATGTGCCCTGGCGCCTGTACAGCTTTTGCTCGCTGCCATCCCGTGCCAGAGTATTCCGGCATAAATCATGCATAAATATTAACTTGACACCGTGCCGTACCCCTTTGCCCGACGCCACTCTCGTGATCGACACGTTATTATATTTTTTTATACTTACCCCCTGTCGGATGCCCGCGTTCGCGAGCGCGAGGGAACAGCGCGTATCCGCTGTTTTGCTGGTCCGCGCGGCTATATCGGGGATATCAATAATTTCATCATTTCCGCACGTTCGCGCGGCGAAGCTGAATCGCGAGAGAAGCCGCGAGTGAACGGGACTGTAAAAAAAATTCGGATGAAAATTAATTTACGGAAACTGGAAGTTCCCAATTTTTATGCATAAACTGGTGTATTAAGTTTCATGGAAAATTGTGATGAAACATTAATGTACCGTATACTAAAAACTTTAGGAATACTTTACTCATAATCATTTACTTTGATTTCACTGGAAAAATCTATCAATTTTTCATCACAATTGTACATTGAATTAGAAAAATTTTATGTAAATATAATGTTTGGTAAATTTAATGCACCAGTTATTGCATAAAAACTTTCATTCGGGTACGTTACATTTCATACGATCTTTTTTTACTGTATATATATTTTCCCCCGATCGACTCTGGCCACTTTAAAATGATAATTGTTTTTATGGAATTACTGGAATCTCTACTCGATATACTCCTCGCTGGTCCACATGTGGATTGCAATAATTTCAACATTTCCACGCGTTCGGCGGCAAAGATAATGTGCGAGAAAAACCGCGTGGAAACGAGGACACGGACAACCTATTTTTTTCACTGATTAACTTTGCCCACTTTGAAATCATAATTGTCTTTGTGAAATGTGCGATTGGAATATCCGCTCAATATAGTCGGTGCAAGCGGAGGGTGAAGCATATCTGCACCTTTCGGGATGCGCTCGCGGTCGTTCTCTCACTTCTACCGCAATTACTTCGGCACTTCCGGTACCTGGCGACGGCACACGATTATCCCGAATCATGTCGCATACGCGAAACTAATATTCGAACGACAGCCGACGTCGACGCCCCGCTCGAAGCGACGTGATACGATAGAGATGCAGAAACGTACCGATGCAGTAATTCCGGAGATCAAAAGCGGATAATTTATCATTTATAAATTATTTTTCAAATAAATTGTAAATTTAATGTACTGAAACTTTAAGTTTGCTTATATTACGTACATTAATTGTAGATGAATGTACTTCTTTGTAAAGTACAAATACCAGGTAATAACATTTGACTGAATCTTTTGACTGAAGTTTACAAACATTTTCATGTTTGAAAGTTTCCAATAACCGTTCGTTAATTTACAAACAAAATTTTTTTCAGTCTACAATTTATCATTTATAAATGATATTTTCTCATTTTTGATTTATCATTTATCATCTATCAACCACGGCGACAGTTCCAAGAAAGAAATCTGATCACGCGCAATGGAAATTTTTATTTTTTTCGTTGTCTTGCCGATATCGAAGTAATTTTTCAAAAGTATTACATGGATCTATATTTCGAGGAAACACTATCGTGTACTTGTCTGGGAGCAGGTACGATTAGTCTCTTATTCACTGTTCGGGCCGCACGCCCAGCATCCTACGAGCCTCTCGTGTAGGCACCGCGGTGACGTACATTAGTAAAATACATCGCGCGTATTTTGAATCGCGGAACGGAACGCATAAATACATCAGCGTTACCTCGTCGCGGTCTACGCTCGGGACACCCGAGTGTACATTATTCTGCGCGCGGTACGTTAACTCTAGTATAACCGGTCGACACACAAGAAATTCCCCCGGACCGGTATGGATTAACGTTTGATTTCCAGTTGACAGATACTTCGCGGAGATCTTAATTAGAAATTATATCGAGCGCTGTTGGTAATGAACCGAGCGTGGGCCACTCGTTAGCCGTACACCAATATCGCCGTGGCACTTTCACGTTCGACTGTGCTCGCAGATGTGGCCCTGCTGGGCGTTACACACGCTGATCCAGGATGATTCTCGAAATTTTTGGTGGGCGGTAGCGCGTCCGTTTCTCGAATAATATTACTCAGCCATTTTTTTTTTTCTTAATTTGCAATCGTCATTCGGTCATGAAGCATCGATGAGCATTGCTGAGCAGCGACATGGTGTCCAGCGGTGCTTGAAGTCCTTGAAGTCCTTGGAGTCCTGGAATTGTCCTTGAATTTTGCCTGATTTTGAAAAAGTTCTGGGATGTTCTTGAATTTTTTATTTCCCGGAAATTTGAGTTTGTTTAAAAATGTATATTTAATTTAGTAAGTGTTTTTGTCTTTTTTTATATGAACTGCCACGTATCTCGACGTATCTTTGCTGGCCTTTTTGGGGCTAAAGTACAGTGAGATATTGAAAGTTTCGATTTTATGTACAAAAAATCGTATTGATTTTAATTTTTTAAAATAAATGTCCCAACACAACCTGGAAATTGTCCTTGTATGTTCTTAAATATCGTACAGACTTTTCATTGGACGCCATGATCGATAAAAGGCGGAATTAAATTGGAAATCTTTCCGCGCTTTACATACATAACGCATTACACGGGATGATCCAGGATGATTCTCGAAATTTTGGGTGGGCGGTAGCTCGTGCGTTCCTCGAATAATATTACTCAGCCGTTTTTTTAACAATTTTTATTTGCCATCGTCATGTCTTCGCGGCTATCAAAATGTAATGTTGAATAATGCAACAAAGATTTCTTGGCGTAAAAAAACTCGATAAGCGCACAGCTAATCCACTCCCCGGATAATTCGTCCCCGGTTAATCGGGGTTCTCCCGTGTTACAATTTAACGATAAATTATCAACTAGCACGGAGATAAAAGCGAACGGAACAATTTTTTTTTTTTTGTTTCAGGTCTTACAAGAGTGTGTCTGAGAGCGCGAATTATCTATGCCAATTCGGCACGTGCGTGTTCACGCTGAAACAGATTTAATTGTACATAGCTCATGCGCTCTAAGATACGAAGTGCACATATCGGTTCCGGGAATTTTGTGACCGGTCAATTACGAGAGGCGGAGGCGTTGATGCATAACTGTTTCTTGTTTGGGTTTCCAGGAGAAACGAGACAACGGCGATAACGGGGCGCACGACCGAGAGGGACGTCGGCGATCCGAAATACCGCGACACCCGCGTGTTTCCAGGGGAGAACACGAAAGCACCGAACGGCGTCGAAGAAAAGTGATATCGCGAACTTCGAGTTGTTTTCGCTTGTCGTTCGCGCGAGTTACCGTCAATTATGCGGTGGTCTGTGGTGCTACGAGTCGCGGCTTTCGTCGTTCTTCGATCAAGCGTCGAGGCCCGCTCGGAACGTCTTTACGTTAAGGGTGAGTTCGAGAGTTTTAATTCTATTCTAGACAATAAAAAAAATTACGTCCTAGAATTTAAAAAAAGTTAACGTTTGTAAATCATTGACAAGTTGACTGGTGAATTTTTCCGCAACATCGTTAGAGCGTTAAAAAAATGCACAATAGTTTGAGCCAGAAATACAAGAAAATCGATCAACATGATCGGTAGCGGATCAAAAAAAAAAAAATCGTCGAAACCTCATGAATATTCGAAAATTATTCGGAAGGCGGAACGCCGTTGCAATGAATTTAATAATTAATTGATGCTACCTGTCGCATTGTGTATGGCGCGAGGCCGAAAAGCCACGGACGGATGGATTTATCGCTCGCATACCGCGAGCCATCGGGCATGTAATAATCTCGACACGCTCTCCCGCATCCCACCTGGGTCGGTCCTTGAAGAGTCGCAGTTCCATTTCCACGATTTTCAATTTTATATATTAAAAAAAATAAAATAAAAAAAAAATCATCTCTTTCTGGAAGCGCGCACCGCATTCGGGACATTGAGTATCCGCGAAACGAGTGTCGCCCGTTCGACGGCCGGTGGACTCGTGCTGCTTCCAGCTCGCAATGAACACGCGCGCAAGCGTGGAGGAAGTCCCATTCACGATACTTGCGGACCCGTTGAAAAACGCGTTTCGCCGTATAGCGAATAACTGTGCGACGATGCGTGGGTGCGACGCAATAAATAATGCATATCCACGAGCTCTGTCTATCCCCGTCTTTCCATTTTTATTTCTTTTTTCATATATTTTTTTTGTCCTTTTTTTCATTTATTTATTTTTCTGCAACGTTTCTTTCGTGCACTGCCGTGTGCACTGCGCAACGCCCGGGTCCGGTGTAATAATAAATGAACGCGAAAGCGAGATGGAGAAGAGAAGCCGGAGAGTACATGGTGGGCTTAAAAATCGCGTGGGCTTCGCGTATACGTTGTCAATGGACCGAGAGCGGCGAGTACACGCGTAGCGTGTGCGTTTCGCACGCGGGAGGTGCTAAAGCACCTCGTCTCGTTTGCGTGAAATCTCGTTTTACCATACGGTAAAGTAATGCGACTATAATGAGCGCCTAGAGGGGGGGGGGGGGGGGGGGGTTGAGAAACCTTGGCATAAATTATGCGTGCGCCGCGAACCAGGAAGAACAATTTTTATGGAAAAGCAATAATAATTTTACTAATGCGTGTAATACAGACAGTTTCCAATAAACATTTGTCATGCGCGATAGACGTCTCGAGGTACCGTTCAAGATCTATGCTCTCGTACACATAAATTGGGATGGAGTAACCCGAGTCATCCGCGCTGCAAGGTATATCTCGAGGAGCGATATCACGGTAAAGTAATAACTTAGTCGTTTAGCCTCTTTGACTTAAGTAACATCTTTTGATTTTTTTTTCGTTTATCTGCCTTCGCTTATATCTTCAAACAGCTGCCCTGGTAGCAATTTTGGAGCGTTACATCGGGCTCTGTTAGGGTTCGGAGGAGCCCTGATAAGGCCTTCAGAGGACCTTATCAGGCCACGTTGTAAAGGTTGAAAACTTCTTACAACGAAAAAGAAATTGGAGCATGCCTTTCATTAACGGGTGGGCGATCCGTTATATAGTGCTTTTATGGGAAAACAGACCAGGCAGCAGCGAAGAGCATTGAGAACTGAAAAAAATTGATTAAAAAATGTCCTGATTTTTCGGAGTAAATTGAAGTCGAAATATGGTTCGAATGATTTAGTATAAATTAAGGCTGCGCCTCGAACGAGGAAGAACAATTTTTGTGGAAAAGCGATAATAATTTTACTAATGCGTATAATATGCACAGTTTTCGGTAAACATGTGTTATGCGCGATGGACGTTGCGATGCACCGTTCAAGATCTATACTTTTTTACACATAAATTGACAGGACGGAATAAGCAGAGGGATTCGGTGTATGCACTGTAAACAAAATTCGCATGAAATTTAATGTGCCGGTACGGGAAATTTGTATGCATAAACTGGTATATTAAATTTCATGTACTGTTATTATGGAAAATTAATGAACACTATATTAAAAACTCTAGAATTACTTTGCTTTTACTGTAAAACTACTTTAATAATTGCAATAATTTACTTTAATTTCACTGTGAAAGTATAATAATTCTTCATCAGAATGGTCATTAAATTTAATGTACCAGTTTTTGCATAATAAATTCCTATCCGGTACATTAAATAAATGTCTTTTAACAGTGTATCTCGAGGAGCGATGTCACGGCAAAGCGTCCGATAACTCAGTCGTTCGGCCTCGTTGATTTTAAAGCATCTTTTGAATTTTTTCCATTTACCCCCCTTCGCTTATCTTCAAACACCTGCTTTGCTCGCTGAGATTACAATGAAAAAAAAAACCAAAAATTCCACCATGCCTTTCATTAACGCCGGGGCGTTCTGAATAGAGCTGTTACAGCGGAACAGACCAGGCACTAACGAAGGGCTTTGTGAGCGAAAAAAAAAAAATTAATTAAAAAATCTCCGGAGTTTCGGACCAAACTGAATAGGAAATATCGTCGAACGATGTTTTCCGAACATTTAAGCCGGAAGGCCCCGAGTTTACGCGGGTTTGCACGGGCGCTTGAGGCCATTCGAAGAAAAAAAAAGCGTACTTCGGATCGCTCGGCGTATTATCCCCGTCTCGGCATAAAAATAATCGTTTCTGAAAAGGACCACCGCGGTCGCCGCGTTCTCACGTCCCTCTAAGATGCGATCAGCCTCTCCCACGTTATACGTTATGTACCTCCGGTATCGATGATATGCACAGCCGCACATACGTATAAGCTTCGGTTCCGTGAGGTACAGACACGACGTGTAATTATCAAGTGACATTTGCTTCGCTTGGTCCACGACAGCGGCGCGTATATGCAACTGCATAAATACAGAGACGGACAGACGCGAGGTATAATACGATTGGACTTCGAGATTAGATTCATACCTCGGTGTAGGTCCACCGGTAGAATGATCTCACTGGCGAGATCGTACTTCGCTCGCTCGGGCCAGCTTCGCTCCGGCGAGAGGCAATCGGCGGGGTCGGTGTGATCGATCGATTGGTCATGTCAGCCACGGCTTGCTTGGTTTACTCTGTACCGAGACGAGGAGAGGTAGGTACGTGTGCCACGTACGTACCTCCCCTCGTGATGGCGCGAACACACCTCTGCACGGTGCGCAGCTTTCCTAGCCGGCTCACCGGATGGCCGGTTCTTTCGATCCCCCTGTAAATTACATCCTCTCGGTACACGCTTCGGGGTCTTACGAGGGAATGGAAAAGCGATTGAGCCTGGAAAGGCGAACGCGGGTCTTGCCAGACTCGCGTTTAATTTTTAGAGAGTGGGCAGTTTAATTTTTATAGGCGGGGTCGTTCAATTTTTAGGGAAGCGGTCGTTGGATCTTCAGAGACCGGCGTAAGGTGAGAACGTCCGAGGGTTTGCCGACCTCACTGTTAAAAAAATATTGGAAATTTAGCGAGAGTGGACTGGAAGTTTTTATGCAAAAACTGGTACTTTACATTTAACGTGCCATTGCGATGGAATTTAATGTACCGGACTGGAATTTTTTATGTAAAATAACTGTATAAGCACGGTATATTAAAAACTTTACAAACACTTTACTCTAAAATAATTTACTTTAATTTCACTGTAAATATTAATTAATTTTGACAATTTATTTTTAACAATATATTATTCACGGCTGTTTCGATCGACCTTATGCTGGGTCGTTCAAATTTTAGAGACCGCTGAAGCGCCGCGTCTGCGGTCCAGAAAGAGCTGTTGGCGTACCCGAAGCATTCCATGACCCGCGGGTTTCGACAGCCTGCCTCCGCGAGAGTGAATTTTACATCACAATGGTCCCTTCTTGTTTCGTATCCGGCCGACTGTTTTCGATCTTCAAGGATGGTATTGCCTCGTCGGTATCGAGACGCGGAGAATCCGAACGACGTAGCTGCTACGCTAGTTCAAACGCCGGATGACATTCGAGCAAACCCGGATCTAAAACGGGTTCTAACTATCGTCAGCTCTTTTCCCGGTGACGCCATGTCAATCTGATGAAACACCAGCAGAAGTGAACGATATTGCGACGGCAGAGTTTCGATATACTCTTCCCACTGGTGATCAGCTTACGGCGACAGCGGATATCCTCGCGACTTCTCCGTAGTTCGATTCGTACTTCAAAGACATAATAGCAGTCCGGTTTCTCGTACGGACAACTCTCTCTGACACGATTGCCCATTGGTTCCTTCTTTGTCGAGGATTCAAGATCCAGTCGATGACGCGGAGTTTTCTCCGCGGTGAGCTAAAAACAACGAGCTCGCCTTCGGGACTTCCGACGAAGTTGGCGTTATAGTTTCCCCGGAGATTCCAGGAAAGTACACCAGGGACGTCGGAACTACCTTGATAGAAATTTCAGAGCGTTACATCAGTACTTGATAGGATCCAGTCGAGACCTCACAAAGCCTTTCCAGGACCTTGTCGGGTCCCGATGTATCGCTCGAAAATGTCTTCTAGGAACTGGTTTGTTCAACAGTGTGCGAAAGCGCACTTGATCTGTGCCAATTATAACCTGCTGAAACACCAGCAGGAGAGAAGGACATTACGACGGGTGGGCTTTCGATATCCTCTTCACTCTGGAGTTCAGCTTACGGCGTCACAGGATATCCTTGTGACTTCTCCGTAGTTCGATTTGTAGTTCAAAGACATGATAGCAGCCGGTCTCTCGCATGAACAGCTCTCTCCGGCACGAATGCCAATTGACTTGCTGTTTGCCGAGGAACCAAGATCCAGTCGACGACGTCGAGTTTTCTGTCTCCGCACTAAGGCTAAATGCAGGCAACCGAGCTCGCCTTCGGGAATTCCGACGGAGTTGGTATTATAGTTTCCCCAGTGATTCCAGGACAGTCCAATATCGAGGGTCTGAGTAGTTCAACAGCGTGCCTGAAAGAGCACATTATCTATGCCAATTACAACTAATCGTCAGCGTTTCCTGGTGACGCCGTGTCAATCTGACGATACACCAGTAGAACGATATTGCGACGGAGTGGTCTCAATATCCTGTTCCCGCCGGCGATCAGCTACGGCGATAGAGGATATCCTTGTGACTTCTCCGTAGCTTGATTCATAGTTCGAACACATAATAGCAGCGGCGTATACTGAAAAAAAGGATCTGACGGAAATTACCATGAATCTGGTAAAAACCCATAGAAATGTCATATATATAGGAACTACGACATCCTGGCAATCATTCGTATTACACTTAACAAGTTCTGCTAGAAAATATGGAAGTTTTCTCTATCCCAGATAATACCCGAATATCCCGTAATTATTTCTAGAATATAAGTTGCTATCGCTAGTGTTAGGTGATGTCGATCAAATTTCTTTTTCGTATAAATAAAAAAGTTTAATCGACGAAATTCTCAGTTTGAATTCACGAAATTCTTGGATTTATCCAAAATTTCACCTACGCCCCTTCTGAAAGAAATTGCTATGGCTCCTTTGAAAGTTTCCCATATCGCTAACGGTGGCGCTGATGTACCATGCTGTCCGGTCGAAATTTGCCATAAGACTCGGCAGTTTTTCCACGATCCTTCTCTCAGTGTACCGACGACGCTCCCCCTCACGAATGCCCATTGACTCGCTCTTCGCCGAGGATCCAAGATCCAGTCGACGACGCGGAGTTTTCTATCTCCGGGCTGAGCTAAAAACAGGCAACCGAGCTCTGGCCTTCGGGAGTTCCCACGAAGTTGGGCGTTATAGTTTCCCCGGTGATTCCAGGAAAGTCCACCAGGGATCTAGGGACGCTGATCCCGCGATCCCCGCCTCACCGCGTTCTCTTGACACACTGTTAACCGGGGGCCATAAATCACGAGCGGTCTCTCGTGATAGCTAACCAGCGAAGCTGCATAGCCGACTCCAGCTACGGGCTAAATCTTTGTCCTCGAGTTCTTGCTACAATAGCGTCGAGGTATATCTAGACGTATACCTATTCCGTAACGCGCTGGTACAGAGCCGAGCAAAACCCATATCCTCCACGCTGATGTGCTAAACTCTGCTCTGCCTCCCCCGGGAGAAGCTCGCTGAAAGCTAGTTTCAAGCCAGCCTGCCGAGGTTTAGATAAACGACGGTGCAATTAATCATCCCCGTACAACTTAATTATTGTCCGCGACCGCGCCTCCGTTATGCGCGCATACGCAACGACGCCTTTGCACCCAGCCACGCGAAAGCGCGAATGGATATACGCGTCACGATACGAAAGACGTTGGAGTGCTTCGCAGAGCTCGATGGGGCAAGGAGCTGCGAGCTGAAACTCGAGCGGTTCGGGGCTGACAAGAGCGGGGTGGTCGTATTAAGGCTGCGAGAACCGTGGATCAATCCGACCTCGGATCATCGCTGACGTTCTTCGGGAGGATCTTCAAGGTGTCTTGATAGTTTCGCTCCGCTGGATGAGGGTTACGAAGACGTTGGGGTGGAACCTTGATCTCTATGCATTTGCAACCGATCGCAACGGAGCCAGGAAGAAGACACGGGTTGGGTTTCCAAGAAACCGCCTGCCAAATTTGGAGACATTGAGAGGCGTTTCGGAGATCATTGGATGACAGGAATACGGAAGGCATGAATCCTGTTGACTCCTGTGCGCGCGGTCGAGAGGTCGAATCCCTTATGAATCAATGTAACTTTGATTCATGAGGGATTTCATAAGGGAAGTGACGTCATACCGGAAATCCGTCACTCGAAAAGGTCGAGAAATCTGGCTTGATCTTCTCGTGACGATAGGACATCAAGCCAGATTTTCCGAGCTCTTCGAGTGACCGATTTACGGTATGACGTCACTTCTGGGTGAAAAATGAGATTTTCAAACCCGAAGTGATGTCACACAGAATCTTTTGAATTTGTCTCGGAAGACCGTCGGCTTCGTTTTGGCTACCTACGCCAACCGAAGAAGGCCCTATATGGCGTTTTGGCGAACCACACTCAGTGTGGAGCCAGCAATGTGCTTTTTCCAGGTACCGCAGAATTCCACCTGGGTCTTTGAGACCAACGGAAAAGCCTTCTTCCTCGAAGGCGATGACAAAAAGATTCATGCAATAGCCGTAGATCTTTCGTCACGCATCGGAACGAGCAATTCGCCGATAGACGGAACGGAAGGAGAGCGGTCGCGGTGAGGAATTACCCTTCGAGGTTTGCCGCGCAACCTTAATAATGATGAATCTGCGCTATTAATCAGCGTAAGATGTTGATTTACATGTGGCCGTATACCTACGCCCTCATTGCGCGAGAGACTCTTCGTGTACGCACGACGATTTTTCCTCATACGGAAACGGCTTCTGGTGGCCTACAGTATATCCCCGTCATCGACGGCGTCGTGGGCACACCGACGATTCGTACAATTTGCATCGAATAACATTAAATAACGTTTCCATCGAGATTAGCACCCGGTGGACCGGTAATTAAAGCCGTTCCCGGGACGAGAGTTGTTTTATCGGGCACCGGCATGACGATGTATCGGCTAATCCGACGACACGAGTGGGACGACGCAACGCCTTTCATGTATACTGTAAAATGTATAATTCTTCGTGGGCAGTGATCCTCTTCTTCTTCTTCATCCTCTTCTTCTTCTTCTTCATCCTCTTCTTCATCTCCTTCATCCTCTTCTTCTTTCTCTTCATCATCTTCTTCTTCTTTTTCCTCTTCGTCGTCTTCATCTTCCCCTTGAACTCCTTCATCTTAAATAATTGTCGTGCGGACTTTACAATCGGGCGCACGTACGCTTGATCGAAACTGGTGTGCCGGTGTGCTCTACATCACGGATTATCGTTACGGAGATTCGAGAGTGGAGAGGCGGCGCGGACGTGACTCGATTATTCTTCGTAAAAATTGATCCCACCCTCGCCGTGTTATTAATCAAATTACCGAAAGACGTAAACGAAGGTGCGTGGCCGTGCGAGCGTGTCTATCGAATAAAGGTTTGATAAAGTCTGCTTTACGACCGTACGAATTCGTTCGGACAGTCCGAAGACGGAAGAGCCGAGGCGCCCATTAAACTCCGAGTCGTCCCACGACGACGTAACGATACCGCCGAGGTTATTTTTTTTTCTTTTCCTCTTCGTTGCGGCGCCACGGCTCTGGCCAAGATTACGAGAGCCGATGTCGGCGCCGGAGAGCGGCACAGTTCGAGAAACACCGAGCACGTCCTGTAGCGCGGTCCCGCGTTGTTGCCGGTGATCTTGACGTCCATTCTGGGCCCGGCTCGATGAATGAACGGACACCCAGCGGCGCGCCGAACCGGTGGAACCGAGCGAGATGAATGAGCGAAACGCTCGTCTCGACGATCGCGATACACAGCGGTGCGTTCACATGGTCGTAATTAAATTTACGATCGTGTGCGTGTCCTCGACGCTCGACTACAATGAGACTTTCAAATCTGCGATTGTCCTCCCGCCTCCGACCGTAAAAACGATTGGTTCTGTCAGGATATTTATCGACTTTCGATATTTTTGTTTTTGTTTTTGTTTTTTAGCGCTATTTCGAGTACCCATTGTGTCGCCGGTCGCGATCGGTAGGAACGGCGATGACGCGCGATGATCTAGCCGGGCGCGAGTTCGCTCGATCGGTGATCGATCGGCAGCTGCTCGACGGCCGACCGGTTTTTTTTTCCTGATGCCGGTCCCGAAATTTATTTTTCTTCTCTCCGGTGATTTCGTGTATTTTGCTATCACTGGCTACCAACATTTCATCGGCAGTGTGCGGCGATAACGGGGCGATAGAGTATCGATAGATTTTGCGAAAAAACGTTGTGAAATTCGGAGAAAGTTAGTTTTTGGAAAAATAATTTTTTAAGCCCCGATGTCGGTCTTAAAATTTATCTTTCGTCCCTCGAGTAATTCCGTGTATTTCTCTATGAGCGGTGAGCGATGATAACGGGGCCATAGAATATTGATAGTTTTCGCAAAAAAAAAAAAACAAAAAACTGAAATTCGGAGAAAGTGAGTTTTTAGAAAGACAATTTTTTTCAACCTGTTCGCCTTTAATTTGAACGCGTTGGTCGTTCGGCGCCGCCGCGGAATGATGAAAGAAGCGGAGCCACGGCGTGTAACTGTTTCCTTCATCCGATACTTTTGCTCATTCGTACCGATGGGGGGCAATGATTCGACCGCGTGGAGATTTCGCGCGCGAGGGAGACCGTGGAAGTTACCAAACTCGTTTGCTCGATCGCAGGCGAGCCGTCGTCTACGCCGAACGTCTGGACGTCTCGTCATCGTAACAGCCACCGCGAACCAGTGGTCCACCAGTTATTTTTACGAATATAACCTGGCGCCGCGATGATTTCCTACCGACGAGCTTCCATAATCTGATACAGACTATTGGCGAAGCCGACGAGCTCGCGCGAGGCCCGAAAGGAGTTTTACTCACACGGGAGAACGCGACTGTGTGGGGGGCTGTGTACCATTACTCGGCGTTTCTTGATCCGTGGAATTACATCTTTTTATTTAATTTTAGTCATTTTATTTCAAATTTATTTTTATTGGAATAAAATTTTTATTAGAAGTTTATTTTATTTGAAATGTATTAGGCTGAAGGACTTCGGTCAATGACCTATTGGCCCAGCCTGAGGCATTCTAATATGTAAAAAAACAAAAAACAAAACAAAATAGAACACGCATTATAAGAAAGATCAATGAATTAGTACCACCAAAAATTTATTTTATTTAAAATGTATTTGATAAAAAATGAATTTTTTTTTTTTCAATTTCGTACGGTAATAGAAATTTTTTTGCCAATTTTACGGCGATGCATGCACAGGGTCGAGGTCATATTCTGTTATCGCAATATCACCGACAAAATTTTATGAGGGCTGTTCGATTATTTTTCATTGGTCACTAACAATCGTTGCTTTACTTTTTACTGGGCAACCCACGTGGCGATCGGTTTCATAGTGCTACTTCTCGCCCGGTGGGTTTGTGAATGCTGGGCCCGGAGTATCGGGCTCCGTATTCGACGCTCTGACTCACCGGAGGCACCCATCGAGAGGAGCACTTGGGAATAACTGGTTTCTTCTCTACCGTAATACCATCGGCAGTAAGTATACTATGCTATATAGTATACTCGATAAAGGATCAATCGGGACGTTTAAAGTTTCTTAATAGCCCGCCTCCGTGCCGCTCGCCTAATATACCCGACGACACGATCACTTAAAATCGTATTCAGACCTTTCATTACATTTTCATCAGAAAATATAATGAAACGGTGCATGCATCCCCGCAAATTTTCTATGACACCATAGAAAAAAAATCATATGCCAAAGTATACTTTTCATATACTAAATATATTTCTTACAAAAAATGGATCATTTCATTCGGAGATAAAAGCAAAATTATTTTTCGAAATCATTGTGAGCGCATGAATCGCAACACCACGAGTATATATATATATGTATATAAAATGTGTAAATATATTTTGGCTTATATGACTTATATACGGAATATATTTTGTCCCAATATTTTTTATATTTTCAACATATAAAAAAACTGAATTTGTGTATACTGTTTTCCTTGCAGATGTGTATTATAAAATAATCCACATGTACTCTAAAACGCCCTTCGTACGTATACATGAAAACTATGTTTCGCAGTCGCGTGTGAAAGAGTAAAGCTTTTGCATACGAGATTGCATATTTCGGACGTCACACGTTGAAATTGACGAATGTTGCAAACTACACGTCCAGTATACATTTTGCAACATTGGTGCTTGGAAGAAAATGTTGCTGCGCCTTACAGTGTCACGATAATTACCTAACGATCGGTATAGAAATAGCGTGCCCGTTTTACGGCGAACATCACCGAAGGCTGCCGTGCGCGCATAAGCGGAGCGACCACAGGACGCATGATCGATTTCTAATATAAATCGATACTAATACTTCTCACAAAAAATATATTATATAATCCATATATCTCGAGATACACTTGACGGATATCTATATATAATAAAAAATATATTTTCGCTTATAATGAAAATATTTGACTTATATACGGAATATATTTTCTCCCCAAATTTTTTAGATTCGTAATATATTTTTAAAAACCATTAAAAAATGCGCATATATATTTCTTTTTATATTTTTTTCTTTCCGATGTGTATTATAAAATAGTGAACACGTACAACTATGGCTTAATACACGTTAAAATTATGCTTCAAACTCGCGTCGGAAAAAATATAGCTTTTACATACGAGACTTCACATTTCAGAAATCATACATTGGCATCGGTGAGTGTTACTAACTTCGCCAACACGTTACTAATGTGCAGTGGGCGCGTAGCAACATTGACGTTCGAAAAAAATTCCGCTTCGCCTTACAGTGTCACGATAATCACCTAACGATCTATAGAACTAGCGTGCCCGTTTTACCGCGAACACCACCGAAGGCTGTGCGTGCATAAGCCGAGCGACGACAGGACGCATAATCGATTTCACGCGATCGCAGTAGCGCGATCCGAGATGGTACAGATGGTAGCGCGGGGATGGCCCTCGTAAACTCCCGGGCCGTTCCCTCCTCGTGGTCTTCGTGCTCCTCGTACCCCCTGGTCGCCGGTCCCGCTCGACGAAGTCGGACATGCGAGGAGTACGTGCAGTCGCACGGGAGGTCCTGCAGCACTTACCTCCCCTCGGCCTGTTCGCTCGTTCGCGGCTCGCGCTCTCCACCATCATGCAGTTATACTTTCCACCGTTAAAAGGCTCCGCGCTCGGGCTCAGCCTCCCGCGCCGTTAGCCCTGAGTCTCTCCCGCTCGTTACCTCGCGCTCATTGGTAACTCCGCCATATTTTTTTTTTCTTTTCTTTTTCTCATATTTTTTTTATTTCTTCGGTTCACGTTTAATGATAATGGGATAATGATGATTATACGTTGGCATTTACCACTACGACGGATAGTCCGTGCACCGATGTATGCATCCACCGCAAACGGGCGCCTATTTCTTATTACGTATACATAAAATACCGTGCAACTCGGCGGTACGCCGTCTCGGTTACCTGTGCCGGATTGGCGTTCACCACGATCCACGATGCATGTTTCAAGCGGCTGAATGCCGGCCTTATGACACACGCTGCTATCCCACTCCTGTCAACGATCAACCGCTCGAAAAGCGGAGACGCAGATTTTCCTCGATTCCCTCGAGCTCTCTCCGGCGTGGCCCCGCTCGTCTGCTCGTGGTCCGCCATTCGGCTTCGAGGCGAGACACTCGCAATGTCTAAATTTTGGTATCGGTACCAACGTTTCTTGTCGACGATTTTTTTCATACTCATCTTACAAAGATGTTGGCCATTTTACAAAAATGTTGGCCATTTTACAAAAATGTTGGCCATTTTACAAAAACGTTGGTCATTTTACAAAAATGTTGGCCATTTTACAAAAACGTTGGCCACTTTACAAAAAACGTTGGCCATTTTACAAAAACTTTGGCCATTTTACAAAAATGTTGGCCATTTTACAAAAACGTTGGATATTTTACAATGTTGGCAATTTTTTTATGTTAGCCATTTTTAAGAAATTCAACTCAATAACTTTTTACTACAGTTAGGATTTTTTCAAAATTTCGAACCTTCAAAATAATCAATCTTTATCGAAAAGTTTGCTACGTCATTTTTTCGCGAATATTTCCAGCGACTGAGTGCCGGTCTTACGACACACGCTCTTATCCCACTCCTGTCAACGATCAAGTGCTCGAAAAGCGGAGACGCAGATTTTCCTCGATTCCCTCGAGCTCTCCCCGGCTTGTCCGTCCGTCCGTCTGTTCGTGGTCTCCGCCGTTCAGCATCGACGCGAGACACTCGCAATGAGCGACATGCATAAGGCCGGAGCAAAGGTTTTCCGTTCGTGGCAAATCTCGAGAGAGACTCCGACAATCTACGACGGGCGATCTCTCGAGACGGGAATGCAGCCGCGGATGGGACAGATAGACGGAATAGTATAAGCAGCAGGCGCATCACACCAGCTGGCGTAATATGTCTTCATGAGTTTTCATGCCGGAGAACACGCGTACATCCCCCCGGCGCGGCACGACTGTGCAGCATCTTTATTACACTCAATCCTCATATGCCCGAGCCGTATAGCGTGTAATGTCATCGTCTCGGTCGTAGACTTTATTGAAATATTGCTCGAGCTGCGATACACGCCTTGACGGATCTGCTTTATTCATTTTTAAGTTTTTTTTTTTCTTTCGTCTACGCGACTTTTCGCGTCGGACGAAAAAATTTATCGGGTACGTGTTAGCGGAACATTTTTCAAATGTATGCAATTTTTTATACTGAGACCGAAGTTTCTTGTCCACGATTTTTTCCATTTTAATTCATTTCATGCTAATTTTACAAACATATTCTCCATTTAAAAAAAAAATCAACTCAGTAACTTTTTATTACAGTTTGGTATTTAATTTTTTTGGTACCCAAGAAGCCGCCGATCCTAGAGTGTAGAACTTGTCTCGAATACTTTACCTCGCCAATAATTTTAATTAACACAATTTTATGCCACGGAATTCGAGAGTTCGACGAGAAAAGCTCGAGCCGCAACGCAGACATCCGCCGGCTGGACGGCGGCTGATAAATATATGTGAAAGCGATCGGAGAGATCGTGATCTAGCGTGCGACGCAATTCGTTCGAGGAAAGCTCGATCGATCGATCGAGAAATTCTCGAGGAGTACCATATACTGCGAGGGGAGATCTCCCACAGAGATTTCACGGTACGGTTTGATAGAACGATGCCGCGGCTATCTAGACGTCTGCGTGTTTCTTGGCGCCTATCGTGCGGATTCCATGGAAGTTCTTATATCCCGAGCCCGCGCAGCATCGCCCGCTGAAAACCCGCGGAGCAATCCGTTGAAACTTCTCGGCATGATATATCTATACGAACTACCGTAACTCGGTGTAGTCGCATTAATACAAACTGTTACCGGTCCCGCGGCGTTCCTCGCACCTTTTGCGGGCGAGAGATTTCTCGACGCGAGCCACAAAGGCACGAACGTCCCGCACGGCGAATAAATATAAACCGTACTCGATCGTCCTGCCGCGATAGAGCAGCGGTTCAAACGCCCCGGACGGATAACTCGATTGAACACGATCGAAGATCGATATCTGGCGCAGCGCTCGCGCGACCACGAGGTATTCGAGCTCTCACGATCACACGCCGTGAGAGCACTATATTCCCTGCCTTCTGTACTGTTACTATAAATTATCTCTCTCTCTCTGTGCGCTATCGCCATAGATCACCGCTCGCGAGGACACTCGACGACGATTTACGCGCGGCTCTTCGGATGCGAGACACATGACTGCGAAAAAAAATTCTTATTAAGGCCATGTGAGAAACCTGCTTTACCGACCGAGATGGCGTTTTGAATAAATACTCTTGTAAGAGCGGTTAATGAAATTTGCTTGACATTTCTGAGAGTCGCTTCGTCATTCTTGAGATTCGATTTCGACAGATCAATCGCCACTGTGAATGTGACAAATCGGGTTTCATAATTTGAAGCGAAAAAAATATTTGAACAAATTTATACAGGGTCTAAATTTTATAATTAATAAAGGCGTGAATTGAATTTCTCTATTGCACACACGACTGCGTAAAAAACCCATATTAAGGCCATGTGAAAGACCTGTTTTACCGACCGAGATGGAATTTTGAATAAATGCTCTTGTATGAGTAGTTGATAAATTGCTTAAAATTTTGAGGGTCGCTTCCGTCATTCTTGAGGATGCTCGCTGAATTACTAAAAAAGAAACGAAAATTTTCAACAGATCAATCGCTATCAGTTTGTCAAAATGCGTATCACCGCGCGCCGCAAAGAAAATGTTGGCAAAAATTTGCATCATCATCGGATCGATAATTAATAAATGTGCAAATGAAATATCTCCATTCCTCTCCCATTCTCCCCCACGCGGGAAGTCGAAGTCTCGTGTTTCATCGCTGCTCAGCACCGCATACTTCGCGCAGAAGTCCACGCCGCAGTCTGCATAACGATTCCTCGACCACCTCGGAAATTCAGCTCGACACCGGTATTTGTCGGTGAAAATTTCATTAATTAATACGCGATCTCCGCCCTCGCGTGTCTGGAACTATAATTTTTAGACCATAAAAAAAAAAAAAAAAAATCTCCATTCAATCTCGTTGAAATTAGTACAGTAGCAGGTGCACAGTGAAACGGCTCGATTGAGTAACATTATACGGAGGTGAGATTAGATAGCGCGTTATAAGAAGTTGTATTTCTCAGCGGCGAGAGCTATACGCCGATTATAAGCTAATCGATCGTTCGAATACTGTATGGGAGTGTTACAAGATAAAACTTTGCGGGACGAGGGGCAAAATGAAACTCAATCTCCGGCCAACCGGTACCGTACCGAGACGCGATAGTATTTCACGCAGATTTTTCTGGACAGTGTTGTACAGCTAATTTACATTGCATACGTGTCCCCCCCCCCTCCCCTCCCCCCCACCCACCTCCACCCCACCTCTTAATCCCTGTCTCGTTCCCCGGAGAGCCTTAAATTAGTAATCTCTCTGTAACGAGAGGTCGATTGGATCTCGCTAATATAGTGGAGAAACCACGGGAGAACGACTAGGGAGGGCTTACTACTTAACAGTACGCTCACGTAGTACTAGGTTCGAGCTATAGCTATCACTCGTGCGAGGGCAAAGCGGTACGCGGTGCGGTGCACGGTTTAACGGCAGTATTGGTGTTTTACGACCCTATGGAAATTCGAATTGGAAACCAGTCGTAATTGCCGGGCCGTCGCCGTCGTGATCCGGCGCACCGGTCCGCGGCTGTTACCGCTGGCCCCATGGTGGAATATACTTGCCATGGCTGATGGCTCGTTCGCGACTATGTATTATGGATTTACACCTACCATCGGGTATGTAGAGTGTGCGCGCAGTGCACCAAAGTACAGTATTCAGATGAACGGGACACACGATGGATTGCGCAGTTCGTGAATACTGCGCGCACATACGCACCGGTGCACTGCGATACATGTTTACCTGTAAGCGGTCGGAAATACGGGTTCGATTTCCACAGGCGATAGGCTGATGTTGCTCGATGAAAATTGGGTGGTTGACAATTTTGCGTTTTGGAAAAAAATAGATAAATAAAGTTGTTGGAATTTGTAATGAATAATGATCGATTTCCACTGGCGACACTTTGATATTGATGGGTGAAAATTTTGTGGATTAAAATTTCAGGCTTAGGAAAAAAATTTATAAAATCGTTGGAATTCATAATGAATAATGATGGATTTCCACTGGCGACGCGTTCATGCTGGGTGAAAATTGGGTGGGTGACAATTTTACATTAACGAAAGAGATAATTTTAAAAACAGTTGGAATTTATAATGTATAATGATCGATTTCCACTGGTGACGCTTTAATGCTGCGCGGTGAAAATTAGCCGGATGGAAATGTTACATTTGCGAATAAAGTGAAAAAAAAATTGTTGGGATGACTAATGAGTAATAATTATGAAGTAAATACGATACTTTTATGATACTGATTAAAATGATTTTGAGATGATATATTGAGTTGTTAGATGACATACATAATCAGGGGAGTCTTCAGCGGATGCGTGAAAGATAATTAATTGCGACTTAACTTACCGGGGACGAGGAATAAATATATTTTTTCATTCATATTTTGTGACGAACAATAAAATGTCATCGGGGATAAATAACGCGATCATTTGCGCCCCTCAGTGGCCTTGGACATTTTCAACATTTCATTTTTTTTCTTTTTATTTCTGGAACGCAATTTGCCGAGAAGAATTAACAGTGTATTTTACCGCACGCAGTGCAGCAACGTATAGTATTCGGATGAACGGGACACAGGATGGATTGCGAACTCCGTGTATACCGCGCACATACGCACTGGTGCACCGTGATTCACGTTTACCTATAAGCGTTCGGAAATCCAGGTTCGATTTCCACTGGCGATACGCTGATACTGTCGGGTGAAAATTGGGTGAATGCAAATTTAACGTTTACAAAAAAAAAAAAAAAAAATCTGTTGCAATGAGTAATGAATAATAGTTATAAAGTAAATACTGTACTTTTATGATACAAGGAAAAAAAATATAGTTTGAAAATTAATGATCGATATTGGGAGTTTTTTGAATAGTAGGAAGGTTGTGAATAGTGACTTGACTAACCGGGATCGAGGAATACACACAATTTCTCATTAATATTTTGTCCCTTGCCCAACATCGCGCGCCGGTGCAGTTTCGATTTAGATGAACCACAGAACGTCATCGTGGGTAAATAATCCGTTCATTTGCGATTCTCATTGGCCTCGGCAATTTTCGAAACTTCATTTATTTTTTTTTATTTTCCGAAACGCGATTTGCCGCGAAGAATTAATAGTTTATCCTGACAATGTGTGTAACGTTTGACAAACGATCGGAAAGTCTGCGACCAGCTCGTTCGTCATCGTCATCGAACGATAGGCCTCATTGAGTTCGCGATATATAATTTCGCTGGCACGAGCGAGAGAGAGACAGAGCGAGAGCCGCAGCGATAGAGCGAAATGAAGTTGAAAAATTGATCGGCTCTCGATTCCGCCCCGACACCGGGTAGATGGATTTTTTTTAAACACTGTTGGCCCTTCAGCCGCACGTAGCTCAAAATATTGAAAACTCGTGACCCTCCCCAGCCGGGATAGTCGTCGCTTTTTTGCTTTAACATATCTCACGTAAATATATACAGGACGGTATAGTCCTTTGAAATATCGGGCATTTCCGTTGAAACGCGCCATGCAGAGCGGTGAAATATTAAATTGCGATCGATGAAAGCCCGCGACTGATCTGTGCGGGTCAGCCACGAGCCGATCCCTTTCATCGTCGCACATACAGAAGCGAGTTACTTTTTTGTCGTCCCACGGCCGCCGGTCCGGACGAGGCTAGTATTTTTCGGTCCGGTTCGGGTCAAATCGTCTGAACATCCGGATTTGAGAAGTTTGCAAAGTGCCGGACCGTCCTGTTACACTTCGCGCGAAACCGGGTGGGATTTTTATTTATTTTTTGGTCGATTGATTGCTCGTCCCTCGGGAGATTTGTTCCACTCTCTTCAAAGCCCGGTTGGGATTCTGCCGGAACTGGAAAAAGGCACATCGCTGATTCCACTCTGGCTGCTGTGCGCCAAAACGTTAGAGTCAAAACGTATGAACGGCGGAATTTGAGAAGTTTGTAAAGTCTCGGACCGTCTTTTTTACACTTCGTGCGAAACGGGATGGGATTTCTATTTATTTTTTGCTGATGGATGGTTCGTCTCTGGGCCGACCTGGGCCACTCTCTTCAAGCCCAGGCGAGATTCTGCCATAACTGAAAAAACGGCACATCACTGGCTCGCGGTTAAAAAAATTGTAAATTAATTTACCGGAGTGGAAGTTTTTATGCAAACACTCGTACATTAAATTTAACGTACACTACTGAAAAAAAATTAATTAATTTTTACAGCGAAATTCAAGTAAATTATTGAATTCAAAGTACTTGTATAGTAAAATTAAAGTAAACGATTAAAATTAAAGTTCTTACTATACAGTACGTTCATTTTTCATCATAATTGTCTACATGAAATTTGACATAGTTTAGTCCAGTTTATGCATAAAAACTCCTAGTACATTAAATTTCCCACGATTTTTTTTTTCACACTACGCCAAAACGTCATATCGGTCCTTCTCCGGCCGGCGTCGTTAGCCGGATCAAAGCCGATCTCCCGAGCTCCGATAAGCACCGGCTGCACTGCGCCTCTGCTCGACGCATGTCGCCCGGTTTATGCCCAGCGACACTTTTTATAGATCCACGCTTTCCGAATCTCTGTAATTCCCTCAATGAACCCGGTCTCATAATGTCGGACACAATTTCAAACGACCAGCGATCGCATGACGCTGTTCGCTTAATGACAATCGGCCCGTTCGCGCAACGCCGTTACTCGCGTGCTTTTAATATCCGACCCGGAGGAGAATTACCAGGGTTCGGTGGCACTTTGCGCGCTACAGTTCCCGATAACAATCGCGCAATAACATAATGAAGCATTGTGTGTATACCAATTGCGAGCCGTGTACGAGCTCGACAAACCACATTAAATTACATTATTTCATCCTGCGGCGTTAACTATAGCGCGTCGACGTGCACTTTGTGCGCGTGGGCTTTGCGCATCCGTCGATCGGTTGCTCGCGCAGACTTCATAGAATTTCGTCGATACTTGACTTCGATAAAGGAACGATGGTTTGGCACGTAGCTCAACGCCCACGTTCGCCAAGTAGTCGTACACGTGTTCACGGTCTTTCCTACCGATAGACTGATCGACGATAAATCAATGACAGGCAGATAGATCGTATAACGTTACCGCAACGCCATTTCGTCTCGTTAATGCGCGCCTGGGTTGGCCATCGATTATTCGTGTTATCCATGATTTTCAACCATTGTCATTGTGCATCGGGAAGTTCGATGTAGGTATGTAATTCATCGTACGCATGCGCAATCGGCAAGTGAGAGACTATCGTACATTCGATCCCGCGAGAATACAAAGTAGGAACAACGACGATGATTCTGCTGTGCGGCAGCCGACGATCGTCTAATCGCGATACGAGATATATCGGATGTACGTGTATTTACGGCATACAGGCTATTCAGACAGTACGCCAATAGCGGATTGCCAATTAATGATGCATTGTCCTCGAGCCCACGGTGTTGGTCACATTATTATAAATCATCGGGTAATCGGGTATCATGTCTAAGGTAATGGGATCCGAGAACTTATCGATATGCCATATGTAACGTGTGGTAGGTTTGCCACAAACTATTCGCACGAATCAACGACAAATCATTCAATTTCCAATACCATAGGCGAGTGAAAATCATTACGCTAATGTCAATGCGTGTACTTGTAGGAGTTACATCCTAGCGAAAAAGTGGTGAATATGGGACGACACGGTGTTGACACAAATGTGGATTTAAACAAGTATCAAACATCACCTGCTTGTATTGCCAATTAATTATGCATTGCCCTGGAGCCCACGGTGTTGGTCAGATTATTATAAATCATTGGGCAATCAGGTATCACGCTTAAGGTAGTGAAAACAACGAAAAATCGTTGAATTCATAATCACCTCCATACGCTATATTCTGGAGATTTCGGGTTTCGTAGCATATAGAAGTCGATTTAAAAAAATCCTAAATCCCAAAGAACAAGTGGATTTCGATCCTAAGTCACTCTCATACGATATACTGTCGAGACATTCATACTCACGATGAATGTTTCTTTCTCAGTAAAAAGAGCGGATATTTCTCTGATTGCAGGGATCAACGGTAATCAAGAGAATCACGAGAGGACTTATAGCGAGATCGTGATACCGCGTAAGGTGAGGAACAACGGGGACCTCGTCAGTCACGAGGTGACGCATCATTCCTCCGGCAATGACGAGGCGCTCCACTATCGGTTGAAACTCGCCGGGAGGGAGTATCATCTGCAGCTGACATCGGTCAGCGACTTCATCGGCCCGGGGATGGTCGTTGAGCGACGGAAACGTGGCATCCACGTGCGCTCGCCGCCCAGGGACCGAACTACGAAATGTCATTACCGTGGATTCATTCGGGGACATTCAAATTCCCTGGTTGCACTCTCCGCATGCGACGGTCTGGTGAGTATTCAGTACGGTGCGCGGTCCATCCGACACGTGTGCAGTCAAGCTGCAGGAACAACTTCGGTTACCCCTCGTCGTTCGTTCGTCAAATACTTTGCTTTTCCTAGTCGGGAAATGGTTTTCCTGACCGGAACGTGAGAATTCCCATGGCAGAAATTTTAGAGCGTTAAATCGGGGCATTGACGTTCCAGGCTCGGTCCAGTGAGTTTCCATTCCGCTTCCCTAAGAGCAGAACGATTCAAATTCCCTGGTTGCACTCTCCACATGCGATGGCGTGGTGAGTATTCATTCCGGTGCATCCAACGCCCGTGCAGTCAAGCTGCAGGAACAACGGCGGTTACTCCTCGTCGTTGGTTGGTCAAATACTTTGCTTTTCCTGATCGGGATGTGAGAATTCCCAAACTGAAATTTCAGAGCGTTACATCGAGGTCTTGGCGAGCCGTTCGATGCTCGGTCCAGAACGGTTTCATTGAACTTACTGAAGAGCAGGATGATTGCAAGAGCAGCAGCAGAATGATTCTCTGGACAGAATGATTCGAATTCCCTGGCTGCACTCTCCGCATGCGATGGCCTGATGAGTATTCAGTACGGTGCATGGTCCATCCGACACGTGTGCAGTCATGCTACGGGAACAACTTCGGTTACCCCGCCTCGGTCGCTTGTCAAACGTTTTGTGTTTCCTGGCCGAGAAATGGCTTTCCTGACCGTAAAATGGTTTTCCTGACCGGGAAATAGTTTTCCTGACCGGAAAATGGTTTTTCTAGGCGGAAAATGGTTTTTCCAGACGGAAAATGGTTTTCCCAACCGGAAAATGGTTTTCCCAACCGGAAAATGATTTTCCCAGCCGGAAAATGGGTTTCCCAGCCGGAAAATGGGTTTCCCAGCCGGAAAATGGTTTTCCCAGCCGGAAAATGGTTTTCCCAGCCGGAAAATGGTTTTCCCAGCCGGAAAATGATTTTCCTGACCGATAAATGGTTTTCTTGAGAGGGAAATAGTTGTCCTGAGGGTGAACTGGTTTTTCCGACCGGGAAATGCTTTCCTCGACCGGCAAGAGGTCTTTCTGGCCGGGACGTGCGAATACCCCTGGCAGAATTTTCGTAGCGTTAAATCTGGGTCCTGTCGAGCCGTTCCAGGCTCCGTCCAGTACGTTTCCATTCCGCTTACCGAAGAGCAGAATGATCGCCTGTGTTTCCCCCATGCAGCCGCATTTATCTTCTCGACACCGTGCACTTGCCGTTCACAATACTATTTTCACCTTCGCGCACGCTGATTTATTTATTTCTTTCGTTACATAAACGGAAAGAACGACAGAGGGGCATATGGGCTATACTCATGCACACTCGGCATGCCCTCCCGTACTTAAGCCATCGATATATTTTCCCAGCGACACAGAGACCGGCGCGGCGCCTGCAGGAGACATTGTCGAGTTTAACCTTTAACTCGTATCTGGCGATGTGTCTCTAGAACGGGGATATATTACCTCCGGGTACAGCGAGTACGCGGAATTCAAGGCCCTCTTGATGCCTACGACTGTAGCGCGACGTGCGCGCCAACTACGAGCCACGACGATGCGTTTGTATTAACGTACGTTCGCCTTGTCTTCGTATTTCGCTACCGCTGCAGTGTAATGCACCTCACTCACGTCTAATTACTCGATTAAAGTGTCATTAGCGAGCGTCTACGGTAGAGAGTACGGATGGAGACTATAATTTTGCAACAGATACCCCACGAGCTTAGGGCATCGGAGCGTGTCCCCCGTCGTCGTGCTCTTAGGGACCGATAATGGTCCGCCTCGTAGTCTTCGCTGTTGAGTCGTGATGGATCGCAAAAAATTACTTCCCTTCTTCTCGTTCTTTTTCTCTCTAATTATTTAACGCGAAGGTTCGCTCTTCGTCGGATACAAAGATTTTCTCACATTTTATCGCGCAGCATTGACAAAGTTTCCACCAAAAAATTGTTTAACAAGTTGGCCCATATTCACCACTTTGGCCAATTTGAACTATTCGGACAGAACAAAAAAGTTTGTACTCTTAACAAACTTATCTTGTCCCAAAACGCAAATTTGTCCACACATTTTTTCCTGCGAATATCAGAACAAAAATATTTGTAAAATTGTTGCTTTTGGTAAAATTAACTCGAAGAGAATTTCGGACGTTTGCGAACATGAAACGTTGATGCCTATTTTTTTTGCGCACTATTTGCGAATTGCAAATATCTCGACTCATAAACCAAATCGTCGAGTTTCTCGAGCCCAGAAACTGTAACGAATGAGAACCGAGACTATTAATTCAGACAAACATGAGGAAGGCACTTCGCCGCCGGATTACTCATCACCCTCATTCTCTTTCCTCTCCGGATCTGCATACACCTCGGCTGGGTGCCTCAGAATGTTTATCAAACAACGCTCCACCGTAGTTCTTCCACCATTGTCCCCGGACACCGTCGCAAGCCGTGCATGCACGCGCGCACACAAACGCTCATCAAGACACACAACTCACCGAGATGAGGATGCATGGAAAAACTAAGCTGGCGCATGCATCAGCGCAATTTGCTCGCAGCTTCCAGATAATGATTTAATTTGCCATGGCCTGGCAGATTTATGGCGGCGCACCTCGTCGTCCACGCTCCCGCATGAGAGACACACCGGCCCGCACAGAAATACACATATAAACATATAAGAATACACGCGGACGTGTGCGGATGTGTGCGGATGTGTACGCGATAAATATACGCGGCTACGCAACTACCCAAGTGCATGCGCACACACAGCGAGCGCTACCAGAACCACCAGCAGCGGCTCCAAGTAGTCCCGACCTATACGGGTGCGACCACCTGTATTTATTGTACGAAGGAGCCGGCATCGCGCTGGGTGTCCAATGGCGGAATACCGGGAGGACGAGAGGGAGGAATGAGCCGCGACTTGCATCGTTCGAGTTACAAAAGCTCGACGCTCACGCAACGCCCGGTAATTGCTCAATTTTCTTCGGAAACCCCGGAGACGAGTGGATACGGAGCGAGAGCTTTGGAGGGACGCGATTTTTCACGCGATTCAATTTTCTCTCGCGATAGAACACGAAACAATTTATGTAGAACACGATAGACGCAATTTTGAATCGGGTGCAAAATAAATTCGACGCGGGTGGGGATTGTTGTTGCATAATTGCAGAAGCGAATCATTTTACCGTGGGAGAAACGTTCACTTAGGGGTGGAATTAATTGGTGGTGTAACTGGCTCAACAGCTATCGATTTATTGGCACCGAACTGTTTCCGATAAATTCGCGGCATCTCCCGGAATTCAATTAAAAATTCCAATCGATCCGGCAAATAAACACTGTAAAAAATTTTTGTTTGAAAATTAATTAACGGTATTGGAAGGTTTTTTATATTAATTGTTTTTGCAATTTCGAACACATGTGAGTTAGCATTTTACAGTAAAATCGTATCGTTAATCGATGTGTCGTAAACAAGCTCACTGCGCGTCTCTGCATCGCAATGCACAATAGAAAACGGCTCCGCGCATGAATTTACGTACAACACGATAGACGCAATTTTGAATTCGGTGCAAAATAAATTCGACATGGGTAGGGATGGTTATTACATAATTGGAGAAGCGAATCATTTTACCGTGAGAGAAACGCTCACTTAGGGCTGGATTTAATTGGTGGACTAACTGGCTCAACAGTTATCGATTTATTGGCACTTTCGATAAACACCAGGGCGAACTGTTTCCGATAAGTTCGCAGCATCTCGCGGAATTCAATTAAAATCCAATCGATCGGGGAAATAAAGACTTGCACTATACTCGAATTAAAAAATAACCGTACCGTTAATCGATGTGTCGAAAACAATTTTCAAGTGTCCATTATCGACTTATCTTGATCGCTCACTTAGCGTCTCTGCATCGCAATCTGCACGGTGGAAAACGCCTCCGCGCACGAATTTTCGCTATTCTCGGTTATTCCGCCTATCGGCTTTCTCTCGTCTACAATTCCACACACAATTTCATGCGCCTCCGGGACTCGAATCGTCATGATTGAATTATCCCGTCTCGCATGGATAAAATTCAATTAAAACTGTCTCGGAATCAAGCGAGGACCTCTTCGAAGCTAGCCTAAGTCTTGCTCGGGAGCGAACGAGGCGGGGAATGGCACTCACTCGCTATTCCGCGAGAAAGTAGAATCGCACGGAAGATCTTATCCTCGGTAATTGGAGATTCCGCCGGGCAAAGTTTATATTCTGTTATCCTCATTGCCGGAGAATAATGAGGGAGAACTAGCGTTAACAGAGAAATTCATGGATGTACGGGCGATCGACGTGGAACGTAGGATTGGCGAGAAACTTGTCATCGCTCAAATCACTTTGGAGATTACAGTATTTAAAATAAATGGTTTTTGAAAAGTACTTGGCATTGAAATGTCAGAGCGTTTCTAAATATAATTCCAGCCAGTGATTACGATTACCAATGTTCCGTCAAATAGAAAATAAAAGAATTCGACATCTCATAAAATCCATCGAAATTTTTACGATTTTCCGTGATTGTCATAAAACTTATTATTCCGTTTGTGGCTTTGCTCTCTTGAACGTCAGCCCAACATTTCGGGGCCATTTCGCAGATTATCTTCGGTTATCTCATTGCCGGAGAATGATGAGAGAGAACGTGCTTTAACAGAAAAATCCATGGATGTACGGACGGTCGATATGGAACATCGGATTGACGAGAAATTTGTCATCGCCCAAATCCCTTCGGAGATTACGGTATTTAAAAACGAAATTTTTTTTACGTACTTGGCATCGAGACGCAATCACAGCGTGTTCACGTTTACCAATATTTCGTCCAATATCGCATTAAATCCAGATACTGTGGAATTTTTACGAGCGCTCATGATTTTCATCAAATTTAAAATCTCGTTTGTCGCTTCGCTCTCTTGAACATTGGGCCATCATTTCGGCGCAATTTCGCAATTTATATTCTGTTATCTCGTTGCCGGACAATAATGAGGACGAACGAGCGTTAACAGAGAAATACATCGATAAACAGGCGATCAACGTGGAACGTCGTATTGACGAGAAATTTGCCATCGCTCAAATCACTTTAGAGATTGCAGTATTTAAAAAAATAATTTTTTTTCTTAGACTCCGCATCGAGATGCCAATGCTGTTGATACAATCCCAGCATGCGATCACGATTACCAATATTTCGTCAAATAAAAAACGAAAATTCAATATTTCGTCAAATAAAATACAAAAATTCGATATTTCGTCAAATAAAACACAAAAATTCGATATTACGTCCAATAAAAAACAAAAAATTCGATATTACGTCAAATAAAAAACCAAATAATTCGAAATCATACCAAATCCAAATACTTCGAAATTTTTACGAGTTTCCATGATTTCCATGAAATTTCGAGTCCCGTTTGCGGCTTTGCTCTCTCTGAACGTTAGTCCGACATTTCGGCTCCATTTCGCAGTCGCGGGCTCTCGACGTGTCTATTAATTTAACCCGAACGATCGCGACGCTGATAGGCCGGATCGTATGGCCGTCGAGTCACGACCGAGGTTCGGCGTGGCCGCAAAATTCACTCCCTTCATGCGTCTTGTCGCGTGACTCGCTATTCTCGACGAACACCTATGCACCGCGGTTATCTACGGTACTACACACTATCGTAGAATGTACTCATTGTACAAGGATAAAGGGGGCCTTAACTTTTATTCCTGACGATAGCGAGCTCAACGACGTAGCATGGCGCAATGTCATTGGGGGGGAAAGTACGATTTGTTTTATCGCGGACATTATACCAACATCGAACACACGGCAAGTGCATTTTTATTCCAGCGATATGAATCCCCGTGGTTTTATAAATCCTCAATCACTAGATATAGCGCTGAGCGCCGTTAGCGTCAAAATTTTACGCCGCACAATAAACAACGAATAGACCACAGCGAGGCCCGCTTAACTCGGTTAACGTCGTCGCCGGGCATTAAAATTCAGTCGCATTGATTGAATAACTTCGCGAAAAAATAAAACCCAAAAGAAAAGAAAATAGAAACTGTTATATAAAAGTCTATAAATCAAGATTCGTTAAGTCAGATTCAGGCGCGTGTAGAAATCGACCGGAGCTCTCAATCTGCTGCTGTACAGATAATGGACGTGATTTATGGATGAATTAATTTCGCTTAACGAGCTTTCGAACAGTTCTCCGCGGATAACAGGGCTTTTCGTTCGACATTAAGAGTCGCATGCCAGACATAGAGCCATTATCTCAATCTGGGCTCAGCCTTTTCCTTTCGCGGTTCGAATTTTTTTTTCCATTGGAATGCCGCCTTCCGCGTTTACAATTAAAAGTTAATGCGATAGTTAATCCGTTGTTGAGGTATGACATTTTGTTGCATACTCGGGGGGCGAAAGTTTCGAACCTCATTGAGAAAGTTGGATGTCGATCATGCGCAAATGTAAAATCTACCTGCGCTGAACGTGATGGGAAACGTCCGCAAGTCCACCAGCCCAGCGCTCAATCGGTAGCGAATCGCCTTCCCAATATTCTCCGATAGTAACGATGTTTTGGACCGAAGCAAATGAGATTTTTTTACGGATTACATAGACAAATGACACCTCAATTCGTTTACGCTCGAAGGCGCGCGAAAAAAAAATATAAGCGAACGAAATATTATATATATATTAAAAGGGACAATTTTTTCGGGAGAACATATATTCTGTATTTTCTAAATATTTGCTCGGATACATCGGTCACAAGTATCTCACAATATATTAATTATATTATGAAAAATATATTATACGTATTAATTTTTTAAATAAATATTGTCGGCCTCGGAAAAAATTAGTAAAGCTACTTCTAACCGCGACATTCCACGCGCCCTCAAGAGTGCAAAACCCCGGTCGGTAATAAAACCTGTAATCAACTTTTCTCCGAGATTCCGGCATGCGCGACCAAAAGAAAAGTCTCACCGAAAGCCGATACGATATCCGCCTTCGACGAGACTTTTCTTTCGACCCAACATGCGAGAACCCGTGAGAAAAGTTGATTACAGTTTTCGGTACCGACCGAGCTCCGCATGGACGAGGGGGGCGGTCATTCGCATGATCTTAAGATCCCTTCGGTCACCGCAGATGCCGGCGCTCGATGATCCCCGCTCGGCTTTTCGATTCGCTCGCTTTCGCGATTGCCGACTTCGCTTACGGTACACGGAAAACGACGAGCCGAGTGGCCATAAGCCAAGCGGCAGCTCGATCATTACCAGACCGCCCACACGGGAGGTTCCGCCGACCATTCTAATGACGGCATAAATCATCGCGGAGCGGGGAACTCCACGGCGTGAGTCCCGCGAGAACGCGGAGGAAGTTGTTATCATCATCGAGATCCCGGCTACTTCGGGTCCTCCGTGCAGCGTTCATCAGCGCACGGCGTAACCGCGGCTTCCAAAAAATGCCGGTAAAAGGTACGCACGCACACCGTCGCCGACACTACTGTGCAGCGATCACGCGAAGAAACCTCCACGGTCGTGCCCCGGAGCTATGACGAACGAAGGGGAGACCATGAAATTGCGCCGTTTTCCTCGGGCTCATCCGTGTTTGTATAACTATACTGAAAACGTTTGATTCTTATTCCTTTTATTCGAACGCCCGTTCCATCATCCTGTCTTCCGCCGAGCGCATGCGCAATACCACCGGCAGGCGAGCGAGGAGCGGAAGAAACACGCTCGCTCGATATCTCAATTTGCATCGGACAGGAAGTGAGCAGCATGAACGAGAAGAAGAAGAGGATGGAGAAGTGGAAGAAGAAGCGCGGATCTTTCTCAGGCACTGCGGGTGCCAATCGTCTTCGAGCGAGCTCTCGTGTCTCGCATGATGTACAAATGTCGATAGCATTAGACGTGGTAAATACTAAGTTCGAATGCAATCTTATAAATCAATATCCGGATGGTAATCATTCGTATTATTGGAGATAACATAGCTGGGGATCGGACATATTTGCGATCTCGTAATGTTGTCTGCTATTAAAGCCACGAAGACTGGAATTATGCATGAAAACGCCATTATTCCAACTGTGAAAGTGAACATTAAACTGAACTTCATTTTCACGTCTGACGTGTAAAATCTTGAAAACATTTTCAAGAAGATGAAGAAGAAGAAGCGCAGATATTTCTCAGGTACTGCGATTGCTGATCGTCTTCGAGCGAGCTCTCGTGTCTCACATGATGTACAAATGTTGATAGCATTAGACGTGGTAAATACTAAGTTCGAATGCAATCTTACAAATCAATATCCAGGTAATCATTCGTATTATTGGAGATAACATAGCCAAGGATTGGACAAATATGCGATCTCGCAGTGTTTTCTGCTATTCGGCAGACGAAGTATGAAAACGCATGAAAACGCAATTATTCCAACTGTCCATGTGAACCTTAAATTGAATTTAATTTTCGCGTCTGGCGGGTAGAAAATTGTGACGCCCCGGTCGAAGGGCACACGAAGATGGACAATTGTGGATTCTTGCTCATATTTCTGCTGCAAATGAAGGCTTTATGGATTTGGCTCGGAGCCTGTGCGGTTACCAACGCTAGTCTTCCGTTCCAACAGAAACCCAATTAGCACGATTCCACCGAACCCAATAACTTTGATTAATCTCGCGAAATATCGGGCCAGCCAAGGCACGCGATTCTTATCCGATTACGTACTGCCCCGAGTATGTATAATAACTAACAATCATTCCCGGCGGTTAATTGTCTGATTGCTCAAGTAACGGGCAAGAGGTTTATTATATCAATCAGGGTTCATCGTACGGAAATATCAATCAATCGACGATCCTTCTAGATTATGAGAAAAAAAAAAATGTAATAAATTGAAAAAAAAATTTGCAAAAATAAATGCATGTATCGCAAGCGACCGAGATCGTGCAAGCGAAGGCAAACCCGCCGAGTTCCGTGATCGAGTACCGCTGTAGTGCTAGGCGGTGTATTTTTATCAATGACCAATTGACGAGCTTGCGCTATAGCGGTCGCGCTATATAATGTATAACGAATATCCAACAGCGATGGTTATGCATACAGTATAACTGTATAGTGTCTTTACAGGTACACGCACTCACAAACGCACACTGTGGATCTCCGGACGCCGCATAATGGAAACCATATGCACGCTCTGTAATTAAGGCGCGGTACTCGATCAATCACTTGTTATCGGCTAGCAGAATCCCTTCCCCCTTCGTTGCTGCCCGCGGTTCCCGTCGTGTCTCGTGCCGCTGATTCAACTTTCGATATACCCCAAATCTGCGTAATCATGCCATGCCCGGAGCGGGCTCACCAACACGGACCCCAGAATCTGCTCCCATTATTTTTATTCGATTAATTCTGAACCCGTAATTTTCATCATTTTACAAAAATCGATTCTATTTTGAATATTACCTTTTTTCATCACGTAATGAATGAGTATTACGGAGAAAAATTTCGGCCTTTGAGAGCTTCGGCATATTTTAGTTGGAGTGTCGAACACCCAGTGTGCCGTTTAGTAATCGGATGCGGAAGTGTGACCTGCCAGTGTTAAAAGATGTTTAAGCGGCTTTAAAAACTTCCTTCGCGTCTGACCAATATCGGACTGCGATCACTTGTTTCGCAAGGAATATCCGTAGGCTTTTGACGCGCCACCTTTGATTGACTTGCTAGGCTCGATTGTATTACTGCTCATGACTGTTCTTATTTTATTGGCTATTATTTTCTAATTATGTTATTGTTGCCACATATGGTATGTTCTATTGTTTCTTCATGCACGGTGTTTTTAGGAGCTCAGGCCTCAGGACACGGAATCATCGAATCTATCTATCCATCGACCTCAAGTAATCATCGAAACACAATTCGGGGCTCATAACTTTACTGTATAGTTTCGTAAAATAGGCCACACATGCCCACGCGTCTAGAATAGGGAAGAGCGGGGCAAAATGGGACAGTGGGGCAAAACGCAATTTTCCAATAACTTTTGGATGGTGGCGGTGTTGACAAAGTGGGGCCAAACGGGGTTGAAAATCCGAATGTATCGTTGGGGCAAAATGGAACATCCAAAAATTATTGGAAAATTGAGTTTTCTCCGCTGTTCCGTTTTGCCCCGTTCTCCTCTAGCTCATGGCTTCCAGCCAGCCCCCGACTATCTACGAGTATGTTTTTTTGTATCTCTGTCGGTATTGATGAACTTCTGTGCGAGTATCTTTGAGTATCCGTGTGGGTGTCCAATCGACGAGAATTTTATTATTACGTAGATTCCCAATAAATCCCAATGGACACGATTGAAATAGAAGCAGAAATCCTCGATTCGTAATCTGGATGAAAAAAAAATGATGAATCACGTACGAATCCTCATAAGGAAATTTTGCGCAGTTCGATTGTTAATACTCTGCGTATCTGTGTCTATATGTCGGTATGTGTGAATTTATGTGTGAGTATTTTCGAACATCGGTGTGAGTGCCCAATCGACGCAAACTTTATTATTACGTAGATTCTCAGTAAATCCCAATGCGCTGGATGAAGTAAAAGAAGAATTCCTCGATACGATATTCGGATAAAAAAAATGATGAATCACGAAAAAATGATGAAACCTCATCCGCCAATTTTTCACAGTTCGGATTTTAATACCATGACTATCTTCGCCTGTCTCTCGATACCTGTGAGTTTCCACGTCAGCACTTTTGAGCATCGGTCTCTCCAATCGACGCGAGCTTGACTATCACGTAGATTTCCAATAAATCCCAATGGACACGATCTAAATAAAAGAAGAAATCCTCGACACATAATCTGGAAGAAAAAAAAATATAATGAATCACTTAAGAAACCTCATACGGCAATTTCGCGCAGTTCGACAGTTAATGCGTCAACGACTGGGACATCTACCTCCCGCCCATCGATTGTACATTCAGATAGCGCATCCGAGGATAAGATCCCATCGAACGGAGAATCGTCCGACATTATCGTCGGCATCGGCAATTAAATCCATCGGGTTTTACGACGGCGTTGAGAGAGGATCCGGGCGAGAGACGCTGATTGAATCGAGCATTCGCGCAAAAGTGGGAACACCCGCGATATTGCCGTCCTTCTCTTAATCGCACAGTCGTATTAGCTTTCGCGGTGCTCGCGACGCTCATACAGCCGCGGTTACTTAAAAGGACGCGGAGAGCCTGGGAGAGCAGAGCATAAACTATAAAACATAGGCGTTAACTAGTGTCGGCCTAAGACCGCCCATCGTACTGCACGCCGGTGGCAGAATAATCACGCTCCCTCCCCGCGACAATAATTTATACATAGTCGCGCACACCTCGCACCGCCGGTACCCGGTACGATTTTCTGGATAGCGAGGAGAGAGAGTAATGGACTATTCCATCCAACAACCGTACGCGTTACCTTCATAAACAAATTACCCATAAGAATAATGATAGGCCAGCGGCCATTAACTGCTATATCGCTCGGTTGTGTACACCAAGTACGTACAAGTACCACCGGTACGGTACGCTCTGTCGGCCGAGCACGCGAAAGGCGTTGCTGCACTTTTCTATGCAATCAATATTAATACCAACTTCGCATTATGATAATCTGTACGAGATAGGCCGAGGAACTTGCACGAGAATTTCGTGCTGATTACACTTCACGAGAGCACGCGTGTACTTCTCGTGTTTTTTTTTTAATCTTTATTTTACTTCATTTTATTTCATTTTTCTTGTTCTTGTGCACTCGCGATCATTCATCGGTTTTCTATATTATTTTTGTGTCGAATAGAATGTATGCGTACAATTTTTTTGTAAATATTTACGAGATGCGCCGAGGAATTCGCACGAGAATTTCGTACGGGTTACACTTCACGTACGCACGAGCGTGTTCCGCTCGTTTTTTTTATTTTATTGCATTTTTTCGTTCTTATGCACTCGCGATTATTCATCGGTTATCGTGTTATTCTTGTATCGAGTAGAATGTACGCATACCAGTTTTCGACGAAAATGGTATTTGAAAAAAAAAAAAATTGAATTTTTTCGTTAATGAAAACGGTTGGTAAATATGCCACTTGAAAACAATGGCGCAGGTAAAAATTCGATATCTCGAAAAAAATGTGGCCATTTTGAAAGTGGAAAAATGGGAAGGGGGTTTTGATTCCATTTGATTTCATTTGATTCCATTTGATCTCTTTTGATTTCATTTGATTTCATTTTTCGCTCTCATACACGCACGCCCGATTCTTCATCGGTTTCCCGTCTTATTTCTCTGTCCAACGGAATGTACGCATACGATTTTCTTCTGATATTTCGATTACGTTCGTTTGTCGAGATATCGAATTCGGAACTTTTATCGTCGCGCGTCTGCACGGCGCCTTTCGAAAAGTTGTCGAGACCTATCGCTCCGTCTCTTCTGAATTTCCGCACATCGACAGTTTGATCCCTGTCGGAGGATGCATTCGCTGGCAACAAAGCAACAACTGCAATATTACTAGGGCCGGGGCGGGTACCACGATGCGCCGGCTCCGGAGTGTCGGTGGTTGGAGCGAAGTGCAATAAGCATACACGCGCACTCGGGCGTAGTGCGCGATACCGTGCATCACTCACTCGCCCAGTAGAAATGCCCGTATGCATCAGAGCCCAAGTTGCGACCGCGCGCACAGTGGAACTTCGCGTTCGCGGGCTCTCTAATTGAAGATACATATACACAGGCTGTTCGCGTTTGCCTAATGCTCGAGACTCTCCGGATGAGCAGATTTACGTATACTAAACAGCCCCAACTCGGCATGGACATTTGTCTATGGACGTGTGCAAGCAGATAATTGCATGTGGGCCACGTTTCTGACTCGCGCACGCTATCCCTCGGCAAACAAACGTGCGTGGAGTGCCGGCAATACTGCGGGGCGCTAGTTGCCGTAGTTCCGATGTTATTCGTACGCAGTAACGAGATATTTCTAGTTACGACGATGGACCTTAACGGTCAAGCTCCGATAGCTAGTTTCATGCGCGCCTTCATCATACCTCTGAGCTTTGGCTCACACAATTGGCTCTCTCCTCATTCGTTTCGCATGGATTACAACCACGGACATAAACTGGCGACTGACTAGCTATTCTCGTGCATTCACTTGTTCGGCAAGGGTGGATGCACCGGTTTTGGTCGGTTTGGGACCAATTTTGCATACTCGATCGACGAAACGCTTCCCTTCTCTCGAAGACTGGTCCCAGTATGTTGCAGTCGACTGTACCATGAAAAAAAAGTTTACTTGACGGGTGCCCCGCGAATAAATATTGATCTGAATTGAATGAATATTGATTTGAATTGATATATTGATTTGAGTTGAATAAATATTAATTTGAATGCAATAAATATTTATTTGGATCGAATCAATATTGATCTGAATTGAATAAATATTTGTCTTAACTGAATGAATATTTATTTGACTTAAATAACTATTGATTTGAATCCAATAAATATTGATTCGAATTGAATAAATATTTAGCGTAAGGGTAATGAATATGGGAAAAAATCTAAAACTTAGTTCACTTACTTGTGTCGATAATAGTGAAGTCTTTAAGGCGTTAAACCTTGCTCCTGACGAGATAAAAAAATGTCAACCGACCATCCTTGATTTTCATACACCTTCGGTAGTTCAGTAGTACGGACTACCCTTTTACAATCTCCTTACTTTATAGCCAAATTTTCTGTGTGCGAAGCTCGAGCGTACGTAACGCGAGACTCGGTTCTGTGTTTCAGGTGGGAGTTCTCCGCGGCGATCACGGTGAGTTCTGGCTGGAGCCAATCGGCAAGTCCGAAACAACGGGGGAGAGGAGCGGCGAGGAGACAGTGACGTTAATGGAGCGTTCGGGAGCCACGGTGGAAGGTCGTCGTCGTAGAAATACCGCGGAGGAAGACGAGGGCTCCGGAATCGGGTACGCGAGGAACACGACGAGCCTGGCGTCTGGCGGCAGGCCTCACCTTGTCTTCCGGCGCTCGGCGGCCGCCGCCGCCGTCGAGATTGGCGCCGGTCGCAAGCGCCGGCGTAAAAAGAAGAGGAAACATGAGAGGAACTGCGGCACACGTGGTGAGTCCACCAGGGGCCGGCGCGCGCGCCTCCAGACGGCGCTCGGTCCGTCGAACCGACCCTATCCACTGTATTTTATTGTATCGGTTCGCAACGCCCCGGAACTCAATTATTCAGTGTGTAATGAAGAAATAAGATGGCCTTCACTTTTTGGCCTCCTTTTTACTTATGTTTTTATGACAATATGATCAGGACTCAATAGCTACCTGTACGGATGCCCTTGCCGAGTAACCTTCAATTATCTTCGTCACCTAATAATCAAGCTAAATTATTCGGAAAATTGCTCAATAAAAACAAAGAAAAAAAAATCGGTTGAAAAAATCGAATCTCCTCTCGATATTTAGCTCTCTCTCTCTGAGCATCGTTCATGTATCATCACAGGGAAAAAAGTGTAGCTTGATGCAATGACAATTATATGTTGTTAGCATCACAGAAATTGCCCCGCAGAGTTACGATGACTTAGTTACTGAGTGATAATGGAACGTTGCTTGCCCCCCCGTGTATGCAATTACTCTTTGAAACGATGAGACCAAGATACTTCTTAATTGCTTCGAAGCAGCGTATGAAATCATACGCTGATGTCAGATTGCCCGTGCGATCTATTGGCCGCCGGGCGATGAATAAAATGATCGGGAATTCGAGACGACGGGGCACGGTGTGGTCGGAGAGGTATTCCGTATTAGCCCCGCGGCCTCACTTGAGATCGCGGTATACCTAAAAGCGAGGGAAAAAAGAAGACCGAAGGATTCCCGGCCTCATACCTGCCAGCCGGCCCTTCTCTCTCACCTCTGTTATTAAGGACAATGAATATCGTTCGGTAGGAATGAGCTCGATGGCCTGCCGACCGATTCATCAAGGTGGTAAATGAAATCTTAATTGTAGGCTCGCCAGCTCGAACTGCAATCTGCATAAATCATCGAACCCCCGTCAGTGGAAATCCACCTCACCATGTTTTCTCTCGTTCTTTCTTTCGCACTCTTTTTCGCCTCCGTTCCTTCAATCGGGCTTAAGAAGACGCCAGAAGTTGAACCGGTAATCAAAGTGTTGGCGTTTGTCCTGATGTAGTTTCCCAGTTGCGCCGAATTTTTTTATTTGACTGCCACAAGTCGTAACACAAACTCAGCCCCATCAAGAACTGGTGATTCTTCTTTGACGATGATAAACTGAGTGCTTACTCAAACGAGGCCAGTACTGTATGGTTTCTCTCGTTTTTTCTTTCGCGCTCATTTTCGCCTCCGTTTCTTTAATCAGGCTCGAGAAAATCCCACAAGTTGAACCGGGAATGAAGGTGTTGGCGTTTGTCCCAATGTAGTTTCGCAGTTGCGCCGAATTTTTCGATTTGACCGCCACACGTCGTACCGCAACTTCAGCGACATCATGAACCGCAGATCCTTCTCCGACGTTGACAAACCGAGCGATGACTCAAACGCGGCCGGTACTGCGTGATTTGTCCGTCAGTTTGGCACAGGAGTTACCAAATGATTTAATGGCAAATCGTATTTGATGTTCTGATTCGCAGAGCCTCGACGACTGACCGAGACGCGTCTCGAATGGCAGACACAACCGGGTCTCGTTCAGGTTCAGGGCCGCGGTCGCAGAAAACACCAGACGAGGCACCAACGATTGTGGCAACGGTCCAGGCGTTCGATAAGCCGTCCGCGGCATGTCGAGGCGCTCGTCGTCGCCGACACGACGATGATGGCTTTTCATCAGGACGGGGACGTCGAAACTTATCTGTTGACCATTATGAACATGGTATCGTCGCTCTATCACGATCCGACCATCGGCAACTTCATCAACGTTGTCGTCGTGAGAATCATTCTCATGGAGGAGGACGAGGCAGAGGTACATGCATCGATCCAGACGAACTGATGTAAATGGCAGAAACACCGACCAATGTCGCACAAGTTACGATCCAATAGTTTCTTATCGTTTACATGAGTTCCTCCGGAAATTAAATTGTTGGCGTCGTGTCGTGGCTGCCTGAGACTCTTGAATAGAAGATTAAGGCAGCTACTGCACGGAACACGAGCCAAACGAGTGCTAAATTTTCACAAATGTTTATCTAAAATGTTGTGCAATTTTGGATATGCATATAATTTTTGATAAAAAATTGCATTTAGCACTGATTCGACTAATGTGCCACACGGTAGCAATCTTAAAGTGTCGAAAGAAAAGGGTATTTAGTACAATCGAATGTTAATTCGTTTCGCAGCAAGGACTCAACATAACGATAAACGCCGACAAGACTCTGTACAACTTCTGCAAGTGGCAGCAAAAAATGAATCCTGTCGATGACTCCCATCCGAATCATCACGACGTTGCGATACTCGTCACGAGGGAGGACATATGTTCCCGTGCGAACACACCGTGCAGCACCCTCGGTGTTGCTCACGTCGCTGGTATGTGTCAGCCCGATCGTAGCTGCAGCGTCAACGAGGACAATGGCATCACTTTGGCTCATACGATCACCCACGAATTGGGTCACAAGTGAGTTGAAGTTTTCACTGATTAAAAATTGTTCTCACTGATTACATTTTTTTTAAAGGCATGCGAAATACCCCGTTCGTTAACAAATCGCTTTCATTATTGTCAAAAGCAAATAATTATTTCATGCGTCTACCTATCGCCTACGAAAACCTAATTGGCTTTGGAACGGGATATTAACGGTAATGCAGAAAATAGGGAAACCAATCTGTTATCGACCGAGCACGGGTGGGCGGTGGCGCGTTTCACATACCCGTAAACATAATTGTATATTGTGGTTGCTATCCATCAGTTTCGGCATGTATCACGACACCGACAAGATTGGATGCAGCAAACGGGACGGCGACACTCTGCACGTGATGACGCCGACCTTCGAGGTGGACACTGTAGGCGTTGCCTGGTCCAGGTGCTCCAGACGCGACATCACCAATTTTCTTGAGTGAGTCGAAATAGTGTATCAGACATTTTTTTAAAGACACTTTTGTGTGTATTGCAATGGAACTGAGTGAATCATTTTATTGATATCGTTACGTAATGCAGGAATTTTTTACTACACACTTCGACAATTTTGTTAATATGTTAATAATTTTTGGAGAGATTATTCTCAAAACTATAAATTTTACGAAAATGCAGAAATGTAAAAATTGAAAAAAGGCGACTTAAACATCAACCCTGGTCAACATCTTCGTGTATGCATACACAGACCCACTGAAATAAGCATGAAGTCACTTCTGCACCTCTATATACACGATACTAATATAGTGTGTTCCTTATGCTGCCGCCGGCTTGACATTCAGCCAGGGGAAAGGCGAGTGTCTAGAAGACGAGCCAGCGGACAACGACTACGCCTATCCTGATCTGCCGCCCGGTGCGATGTACAACGCGGAACACCAGTGTCGGCTTCAATTCGGCGTCAGAGAGGCCTCAGTATGCTCCCCGTTGCACGAGGTACATTAAATCGTGCCAATTTCCAAAACTATCCGCGATCCCAACGATCGCCACTCAATCAAACGAACAGATGACGATTTCGATTGTTCCCTCGACTCTAGATATGCTCGAAGCTCTGGTGCATCGTCGACGGCTCTTGCACCACGATGCTGCATCCTGCAGCGCCCGGAACTCACTGCGGCAAACACATGGTAATATTGGCAAGAAACGAGAAATGCCCGATGCGTAGAATTTTCACTGACAAAAAGAGAATCAACCAAAGATTCGGGCAGGGAATTCAAATGAATATTTAGTTGGTCGAGGAAAGATTTCAAAACGTCGAAAATATTTTGGCAAAATCATCCAAGAAATTGTGAACTCACCATTCTTTTAATTATTAAACGATTAACTAACAAAGTGTTTGGCTGTACCAACAAAATATTTATTTAAATGTCCTCGCGCGAATCTTTAGTTAATTCGACCGCTCAAATAAACATTTAGTTGGACGAACGAAATATTTTAAAACCTTAAAAATATTTTGGTGATATCATTTAAAAAAATGGTTGAACCAACCAATCGATTAATTATTAATCTATTAATTAACTAATAGCTTAGCTGTACCAAAGAAATATTTATTTGAACGTCCCTGCCCGACCCTTTAGTCGGGTGGAGCGTATTTTTTTATCAGTGTTTAAAACTCCACCGGGAATCACGCAAAAATGGTTCCCGGTGTCTTGGGGTGGAAGAGACTGCGCAAAAGTCTCGGCGAATTGTTTCCGGGAAGATCATCATTAACCACGGGTTACTGCTCGCAGTGGTGCCAGAATCAGGAATGCGTACCAATAGTCGATCGCCCGAGTCAGATCGACGGGGGATGGGGCGAATGGGGTGGCTGGAGCGAGTGCTCCAGAAGTTGCGGCGCGGGTGTCTCGATAGTCGAGAGAAAGTGCGATCATCCGGAGCCGGCCCACGGTGGTAAATTTTGCACGGGTGAGAGAAGACGATACAAGATTTGCAACACCGAGCCGTGTCCCGAGGGTATGCCCAGCTTCAGGAGCGTTCAGTGCAGCGATTACGATGGCACGGAGTACAAGGGAAAAAATTACACGTGGTTGCCGTACTTCGATCAAAGTAAATAAATTCTTAGAATCTTTATCCTTCTTGCCATACACCGACCAAAGTAAATAAATTATTATTATTCTTATCCTTGCCGTACTTCGATCAACGCAAAGAAATTCTTATCCTTTTTCTCTTTGCCGTACTTCGATCAAAGCAAAGAAATTCTTATCATTTTCATCCTTCTTGCCACTCTTCGATCAAAGTAAATAAATTCTTATTATTTTTATCCTTGCCACGCTTCGATCAAAGTAAATAAATTCTTATTGTTTTTATCCTTCTCGAAAATTCACCGCCAGAATACGATCTGCCTGAATATATGCAGGGATGAGCGAGTTTTTAATAGTTTGCCATTGAATTTAGCCGAGCCCTGCGAGCTCTACTGCACGGACACGGACGAGAGCGTGATAGTTCCATGGGGCGAGGCGGCTCTCGACGGAACACCCTGCAACGTCGGCACCCGTGACATGTGCATCGCTGGAATATGTCGAGTGAGCCCCAGTGCCTATACTCAACGATAATTGTGCAAGTAATGTTAGTAAGTAAAAATTTCATAGAGAACGAGGAACGGATTTTCGGAATTCGCAGAAAGTAGGCTGCGACTGGACGGTGGATTCCGATGCGACGGAGGATCGTTGCGGTATTTGCCACGGTGACGGTACTCAGTGCGAGACAACCAGCGGTATTTACGAGAAAAACGAGGGACCGGGTTACAGGGAGGTCATCGTCATTCCGGCCGGATCGAGGAACATCAAGATCGAGGAGGTCGGCAACAGCAAGAACTACATCGGCATCGGAGTGCCGAACTCGAACAAGTATTTCCTCAATGGAAAACGGTGCGTCCAGGATAACGGGGACTTCGGTGGAGTCCTCGTGAAAATTGAACAAACAAATAATTCGTTTAATGTGCGAGGTACTAGTGACGTTTCGATTTACTTGGACAGGCAGATCACCTTAGCGGGCGAGTACGAGGTCGCTGGTACACCGGCACTCTACGAACGCGATCACGACAAGGAGAAAGTTAGAATACCCGGACCCATCAGGGAAGACGTCGCCGTTTACGTAAGTCTATCGAGACGATGACTCGTGGCCATCGAAATGGCTTTCCTGACGATGATCCACTTGGCGCCCTTGAATTTTTTAACCTGAAGATCGCTTCTCAGTAAAGATGTGAAAATGTTGGACGATCTTTGCTTCCTCCCAAAGTTCATTCTATGAGGATCCTAGAGTAGACTTCCTAAGCGGGTAAAATGGGACAATCGGCCAATAATGGGACAATGGGCCAATAGGGAAAAATGGGGATAATGGGGCAAAATGGGGCAAAGCGCAATTTTCAAATAATTTTTCGATAAAACAGGCAGGCAAAACGGGGTGGAAAATCCGGCTGTATCAACGGGGCAAAGTGGGGCATCCAAAAATGATTGGAAAATTGCGTTTTGAATGTTTCGTTTTGCTCCATCAAAGATAATCAAGAAGCTCCCATGAGTAATGTTACGTCGTTTTTAACAGCTAATTTATCGAGGCCATTATCGCAACTTTGGTCTGCGTTACGAGTACACCGTCCCAAAGGAGGAACCCGATCACGCACCGGAGTACTCTTGGGTGCTTTCCGACTGGTCATTGTGCACTGTTACCTGCGGAGGCGGCACACAAACCTCTCACGCACTCTGTCACGAGAGGAAGAGCGGCGTGGTGGAGGACACGTTCTGTGAAAAGAAGAGCAAGCCGGAGTTTCGACTACGGGAGTGTAACAGGAACCCTTGTCCGGCCAGGTGACACTAATCCCCGTTCATTAGTCTAGTTTCGTTAAGGCCGATGATTCCAAGGATTGCCGGGTCCATTGTAAGCTCGGCGCTCACGGTAATCGGGTGAACACTTCTTCGCGAGACCTTCGGGATGCTTCAGCATCTCTCGATCCACAATCGAAAGACCTTTTCATCCACTCCGTCATCGGATTTTTTTCTCTCGTCAGATTGAAGTCTCCGTTTTACCGTTGGCAGTCGATAAGAATGAATTGTGATGCGTACAAGTATTTATATAAAAAAACGTATTGAAAAAATTTCATATGTAATCGAAAGACCTTTTCATCTGCTCCGTCATCGGATTTTTTCTCTTGTCGGGTTGAAATCGCCGCTTGACTGTTGACAGTCGATAAGGATGAATTGTGATACGCAAAAGTATTGACATTTAAAAAATTAATCTTTGATCGAGAGACCTTTTCACTTACACGGTCGTCGGATTTTTTTCTCTTGTCGGATTGAAATCGCCGGTTGACGTTGGCAGTCGATAAGGATGAATTGTGATGTTTGAAAGTGCTTATATAACAAAATTTCATATATAATCGAAAGATCTTTTCATGTACTCCGTCATAGCATTTTTTTAGTTGCCAGATTGAAATCGCCGGTTGGCAGTCGATAACGATGAATTGTGCTTATGATTCTGCAGATGGTGGGTCGGACCTTGGCAAATGTGCCCTGTCACCTGCGGGGAGGATGCCCTTCGGAAGAGATCGGTGATGTGCGTGTCGTCGGGCAAGGAATCCGACGGCTCGGACCTCGCTCTGCCCGATCGCGACTGCGACAAGGACGACAGGCCCGAAGAGGTCGGCTCGTGTCCGGATCTTCCGCCGTGCGGTCCCGTCTCGGACGTCCCGATGATCGTCTACGCCGACAACAAGGACGCTTCGTTCTACAACATAAGCTCGAACGACGGTATACCGATGATTGACGGTAACGTCACCGAGGAACCCGAGATCCTCGAGTTCGACAATGTCGTCGACGAGAATTCCGACAGTTCGATGTACAACACGAAGTCAAAGTGGGTCGTCTCGAAATGGAGTCACTGCGCCTTCGGGAAGAGGAGCCGGAAGGTCTCCTGCTCGACGCCGAGCGACTGCGATCCCGATGACCGACCGGCTTCCGTAGAGGACTGTCGGGACGAAAAATGGGTCACCGGTAATTCATTCTACTTCGTACAATAGTAACCTAGATCCTACCTAGATTCCACATTAACTACCTAAATTCTACCTAGATCCTAGATTCTACCTAGATCCTAGATCCTCCCTAGATCCTAGATTGTACCTAGATCCTAGATTGTACCTAGATCCTAGATTGTACCTAGATCCTAGATCCTACCTAGATCCTAGATCCTACCTAGATCCTAGATCCAACCTAGATCCTAGATCCAACCTAGATCCTAGATCCTACCTAGATCCTAGATCCTACCTAGATCCTAGATCCTACCTAGATCCTAGATCCTACCTAGATCCTAGATCCTACCTAGATCCTACATCCTACCTAGATCCTAGGTCCTACCTAGATCCTAGATCCTACCTAGATTCTAGGTCACGTACCTGGATCCTATATAGGTATCTAGATCGTAGATCATAGTGTAAAAAAAAAATTGGGAAACAATAAATGAACAAAGTTACAGGCGAAATGTTTTTTTATATAAGTACTATTTCTCTGCATTCCACAGGCAAATGGGGTTCATGCAACGCGACGTGTAACACGAAGACCGGTGTGAAGAATCGTGAAGTCTTGTGTCGCGACAGGACGACGTTGTCGCCCTCGGGAAACTGTTTATCCGACAGAAGACCACTCGACACGAGACGCTGTCACTACAGGCGCCCCTGCGGTGATGAGAAACCCGGTAAATATGTCTATCGTGACATTTTACGATGTTGTGCACGGCTCGTACGTCCGACAACCGATCTTAACTGCATTAAGATAACGCTATGAGTAACTCTATTAATAATCGTAATTGCTTAATTCATATATATCGTTAAACGATCGTCAATCTTATGTGTTCTCTTGCTTATCGCATTTTTTCCACGCAGGTTGCAAGGACAGCATCATGCCGGCGAGTATGTGCGCGGCTTACAGGCGAATGTGCGACATATCGTCGATCGTCCGGGAGAAATGTTGCGCCACGTGTTTCAAGAGAAGAAGGCACGTACGTCGAAACCGGCGTCACGACTTCGGCGACTAATTTTCCGAACGAATCGCGCGATATATCGTGTAGCAAAAATGTTCGCGAAAGTTCGGACGAATCGCCCGTCCGCCTGAACGAGGCAGCATGTGAGCACTTCTCATAGACATTATCTTTTTATGTTTTTGCAAAAAATAAAAAAAAGTTTGCCGAGCGATTAAAGGGAAGATGTAATATCTTCCGCAACTGCTGTGGCTGTGGCCAGCATAAAAAATGATATAGGAATAATCGCGTTAATGAAGAAAGAAAAAACGGAAAGTTCGCTCGTCCAAAAGTTTTCCCGCTTCGTCACCGACCGGTGATGTGCGTGAGAATTATTTGGGTCCTTGTCGACGCGAAATACCATACCGCGCATTTCCGCTATTTCTGTTTTCCTTCTTCGCAATCATCCGTCCGCTACTTAGTAATAACGCAAATGTTCGGATAACCGCAACTAGCCACATCACCCCACGCTCTTCCGAGCCGCGTCGCGCGCTAAGTGTTGTCTGTTGACGTATTTATTTGATAAGTAATCGATTTAAGGAAAGTTAAGTTTGCGAATGAAATACAAAAATGCACATTAAATACAAAAAATAAATAGTTTAGTCGAGATTACCGGAACGTTGATCCGAGGGCATAAAGTAAACGCCGGAAAAATGTAAACAAAGTGCCAATTACAAAAATCAAAATTGCATAACAAATCTAAATTTCAAAGTACGCACAGTTAAAATTGCAATAATTAAAATTTTACAAATACTTGTAGGGTTTGTTTTCAGTATGCATTCCTGAATAACATATTATTTCAACAAAATCATGCGAATGGCAATTGGTTTGATATTTGTCGATGATGAATGGCGACCGCGTAGTGCGCAGATAAATTGGATCGAAACTCAATGTTACTCGTACGGTAACGACGTATAATATTCAGTTACAGTTTTAAGTACAACTCTGTAATGTCACTAACTAGTTAAATACAATTTCCCGATAAATAATTTACGAAAGTGAATGTGATTCATGATTTCATTAAACTATATTCTACAAGTGTACCCGTACCGGATACAGTATTGGAGCCTGCGCTGTGTTCCGTATATTCACGGTCTGCGAATATTATTCGAAGACCATGAATTTACTTCGGGTCCACTCCAGTGCAATCCGGGTCCACCCCAAATTCATTTGAGATGTAACACGTATTCACACGTTTCTGTCACTGGCTGCATACAAGATACATTCCAAAGAATAATAACAAATCTTCTGTGTGAAGGCACTTCCGGTTTGCAAGTATCAGTTTTCAATCGGAAGTGACGGCATACCAGAAATACATCACCTCCGTTTTTATAATATAATTTTTTTTACTGGAAGTGACGTCATACCGAAAATACGTCACTTCCGATTTGAAAATCTTGATTTCTGACCGGAAGCGACGTCATACCAAGAATACATCAGCTCCGATTTCAAAATCAAATTTTTCGACCACAAGTGACGTCATAGAAGAAATACGTCACTTCTGGTCCAAAAATGTTATCCTATGTAATCATATATCATTACATATAATCCTTTTTCCGGGCTCTCTACGGCGAGTCAACGTACGTCTGTGCGCAGTTGCATACCAAGCTGGTATAACTCGTTGGAGGAAAATCTCACAGAGTTCGCATAAATTTCCGCGGACATGCACGCGTGTCCCGGGTCCGTAGTAAATATCGCCCGGTGTGTACCAACACCGCCTCGTTGCAGCTGGCAGCTCGAGTGCGTTATGCAATCTTGGCGCCACCTTAGAGCCGAGCCAGCCCGAGTGTTTCTACGTAACGACGTCGTAGTCGTCGACGCCGTCCTCTTTGTAGTTTTCCTAGTCGTCTTCGTAGAGGCAGCTCGTATATATCCAATGCCTACAACCGTTTCGTACCAAGAGCTATCGCACTTTTCGCTAAAACGTCTTTCGTCTGCCTCAAACAACGCTCTAAACACAATCCGTGTATCAGCCATGAGATTTTTCATTACGCAAGACGCTATGATGATGAGAGTTTTCGGGAAGCAGGCCAAACTTGGGTCGTATCAGAGTACGTGCGTGCGTATCGCGAACGGCCCGTTCTGGGTCACGACTTAAACATTCTTCGGATTCTTCGGACAAATATCGGACCCGGAATTTTAAAGATTTTTGTAGATACAGCACCGAAGAAAGATGCATGAACCAATTTACTGTAATGTTTCATTGGGAACGTTCTTGGTCACAACTCAAAAATGCTCACATCGGACCACGGATTTTTTTCAGATTTTTCCAGATAAGGTACCGAAGAAAGATGCGTGGACCAATTCACTGCAGTGCGTCATTGGGACGAATTGTGCGAGCAGATTAACATGTTTTGCAGTTGTTGCCTCCCGGCGATTCCATTTCGCATTTTTGATACATCAACCTCCGGCAAATAGTTCCATTGAATTTTAAACAAGGGTTTCCGGTCTACCATTGACCTCAATTTTCATGACAAACCACTGCTCGCTCCGAGCAGATTCTATCCCCGCGGTGTCGAACCAAGGCCATTGCCGTAAGTGTATCGGTACTTGTGCGTAAGCGGACGAGTGCGACGTATGAGCGTATACCTACGCCATGACGCATACACCAATAGCAACTAAATTGTCGGGAGATTTGTATTGTGGCGAATAACGCCCGTCACGAATAAATCCGGTCGTGGTCATCTGGTCGGATCGGTTTCATGGCCGACGAACAATCACTTTACCATTGTTGTAATAAAACAATATACTCATACAAACAAATTTTTAGTCGCTCTACGTTTGTTCGAAATTAATAAAGAATTTTCACGACTGTTTTTCCGTTCCGATGAGAAGTGCATTAACGGGTAAGATTGTACACGAATGATCTCGAGGCGATATTTCCGTCGGGCCAGATGTGTAAAAAAAAAACATATGCGTCCACGAGTCACGTCCGTTTATCTTGTTTCGTGACGATAACAATAACTGGCCACACATCTGCGCGACGGTGCAATACGTCCACATGCGCGATCACATATTTCGCTGCACGATGCACATTCGCTGCGACGTTGAAGATTTTTAATTAAAATTAAGATTTAAGATAAAATGATAAAAAAATTTGTGCACCGATGAAATTCGGTGCTCGCTGGTTTTATTGAAACTATGACACGAATACATAAACAGAGGATTGCTCCACTACTGTTAACTACAAGTAATTTAACAAATTTAAAAAAAGAAAGATTGTATCATTTTTGATATACGACATTTCAAAATTTACTTTACTTTTATAAAATCGTAAATTTTCACTATACGTATAATCGGCCAAGTTGACGAACATAAATTCCCACCGGATGGATATAACACGCTGTTTTCACTGCCAACCGTCTGTTTCCGACAGCGCGTTTCTCCCCGCCGCACGATATTCAATGCGTTTGCCAAATTTCGACAACCAAAACGACCGCTCGCCGAATCGGACCCTACCGCTTTCGATATTGTTACCGCACCTCGGGCAGTCGTCGACATCGAAATCGTCGAACTCGTTTAAATCGCTTCGAACTTTATCGCCGGCCTGTTGCTCGATCAGAAACAACCTTGGTCCGTCTCACCGCCGGTACTTGGACAATTATCGTACGGCGATAAAGTAGCTCAATATGAGTTCTATGCACTCGAAGCCGAACGGTAGAAAGTGAGCTGCAGAAATGAGAGAGAAAATAAAACACGTTTGTTCGCCGGAACACGAATGGTGCACGAAGCGTTCTGGCCACCTATACGTTCTACACCCGGCACGATTGAGATAATCCGAACTCTTCAAACGGATACACGGACTGGCAGAGTCAGTTAGCGCACGGCCATTCGGCACAAAACATCGCGATACCAGCGGAAGGCACTTCTGGCTCGCTAATAAAGCGACTTTAAACCGCGCGTCGGGACGGCGCGATATTTTTTTCACGGACAGATCGTTGTTTTGTCGCGCGCTGGAGACTGATCGAATTTTAAGTCGATATCAGGGAAATTGCGTTGAAAGTTTCGTTGATTTTTTGGTGTTTATTATTTTGTTAAAAAAAGAACGACTTCGAGGTAGAATTAGTTTATAAACAAAATACACAGACGAAGATTTCGTCGAAGACTTTGAAACACGCTTTATCTCACAGTGAGTATGTTCATTTTCACCAAGCGATTAAATTGCAACTTGGGGACAGGAATTTTTTTTAGCAAGAAATGTACTGTATGTTAGATGGAAAAAATATTTTTCGATATATATTCGTGTTATCATCTTTGGATTGATTTCGGGTCGTTGTTTATTTTATTTCGCTGAATCTTAACAGCGTAAACGGGATTCATGTATACTTGTAAAAATAATTTTATTGAATTATGATTATTGTCTACGGGAATCGAGAATTATTTTTATTTTTTTTACCGGTTCGATTTAAACGATGAAGAACGGATGATATCGAATACCTGAAGTTCGGAACGATATTAAATAAAATCAGAGAACGGAGAATGCGAATGCATTTTTTAAATTTTATTTTGCCGAAGTAGCTTCGCAACATCGAAAACGGGTTTAATGTAACGTTAAAAAAACGATTTCATTGAATTATGATATTTTTTGTACCAGAGTCAAGAATAATTTTTAATTTCTTGTTACCGGTTTGATTTGAATGACGAAGAGAGGAAAATATCGAATACCTGAAGTTCGGAACCATATTAAATAAAAATGGAGAACGGAGAACACGAATCGCAGATAAATTCTTCGGCGCACAGTGGAAATCGAGCAAAAAAATTATTTTAATGGTATAAAAATCCAGTCCAGTGAACGCATACCGTGCTCTTTCGATCGTGACATCTGCTAATTAACGAAACTTTAGCTTCTGCGCGCTAAGAATGTCATTGTGACGTTGCAACCCGAGGGAACCGACGTGTAAGAATCAGCATATAGAATGGAAACACATTAGCATGTTAAACTTGCGGAAGAAGAGACGGAGAACCAGAGAGAGAAAGAGGGAGTGAGAAAGAGACAGAGAGAGAGAAGGGGAGAGAGAGAGTAGGAATACTAAAGCGACACACGGAGCTCCGTAATTAAAACATGGTAACACGTTCGACGTGAAATTTCGTACAATTCCGGAATAAAGAAAAAAAAAAAAAAAAACCGCAAAATTTCCTGCAGCATAATAATTTTTTTAATGAAAAATGTCAAACATTTCCGATATTCGCTTTAAATTCAAGCTTCCGGCCGAATTGTTCCGATGGAAATAAGCGATTCGTACAAAATTGATGCTGTTTACCGTTCGTCGAATCGCCAGTCTGTTTCGAACGTTAAATGTCGATTTGTTTCTTTTTTTTAAATGAATCATACACGTATCTCCATCAGAAGTCACGTATATTGCGAGGCCAACGCGTTCAGTTACCGAACGATCATTAACACACGCAACGTTCGTAATTATGAAAACGTCGTTGAGACTTTGACGAGAATGGTAATATCCGTGTTTATCGAATAACCGAACGATAGATTTTCGTTCGGAAGGTAAATGATATGTCTGACAGGTGTGTTTGCAGTGCGCACAGTCGAATTAACGGAAAATGGAGAACGAGATCAATTGGTTGGCGGACGTGACAAAAGGTGCCTTTCAAAATCAATACATCCTCGGTGATATAATCGGCAGGTGGGTTTAGGTGTATCAACCTACTCGGTTTTCGTTTAATAACCAATTTCGGTCGGGTCCCGAATCTGACAGGAGGTTGTTTGAAAGGCCTGTTTGCTCTCGTGTTGAGCTTCACCGTATAGAAATAAAATGTATTGAAACATGATCAAAATTGTAATAAATGAGGAAGCCATGTGTAAATTAATCGTAATATTCTAAAATGTCTAACTCATAAAATGTAATGTTTCATTCAGAAACTCGTGTAAGATGAAAAAAAAACAGAAAAATTCAAAAATTTCTTTCAAATCTAAACGGTTAGATCCATTTTCGCCAAATTTAATGCCAAAGGTCTTTGATCATAGTATTATATTTGGATGCAGTTTTAGGACGAAGGATCAAAATTCACGCACATTGGAGCTCTTTCGTGAACACATTTTCGTGCAAAATATATTTAACTCATTTTTTTCATATACTTTTCGCTAAATTTCAAATAAATTTTATTTTCACGTGGGCCCTCGACAGTATTGTATCATTTCTATCGTCCGCCATACAGGGGCTCGACTTCGACCGTGCACAGTTGTCTTCACAAGGGCCGAAAAAAGTACGCCTGCAAAATCATGCCGAAGGCTAGACTGAACAAAGTGGACACCGGTGCCAGATTGCGGGCTCTTCTCAGGCTGCGTCACAGTAACATCGTAAGAAAAATTTAAAAAATGTAATAATCAGCACGATTTACACCTGATTTTTAAGATGGTTCGTGCGGTTCAGTGAAGTCAATCGAGGGCCAAGATGTAAAAAAAAAAAAATTTCACTCGTGTCAGCCTTGAAACGAGGTCGCTCGGGCGCAACGAAATGAAATGACGCTTTGCGATTTTTTTGTCGGTATTTCGCAGGTGTCAGTGAAAGAGGTTTATGACGACTCACTCCGAATATTCGTAATCGAGGACCTGGCCTCCGGTGGCGAATTACTCGAGAGATTGGCGTCACGCGGTGAATATTCGGAAATAGATGCGGCGAATGCGGTGCAGGATACCGCGTCGGCATTGGAGGTTTTTCTTTTTTTTTACGTAAAATTTTTTTTTTCAAAGGTTAAACTTTTTTTAGATCTTAAAATAATTAATTACCTTTCATTGTAAACGCTATTTCTTCCAGTATATTCACTCGATGGGTTTCTGTCACGGAAGCTTGAGACCGGAAAAGCTTCTTTACGCGAGCGAGGACGAGAATTCGCGGCTTCTACTCGTAGGAAACGGGGCCACAACCGTATCTCTGAGCCCGTATAAAATTCTCTACTGTGGTACGTCTTTTATCGATGGATGTTTATGCCCGAAGACCCATTCAGTACTTTCTTCAGTACACTTACATCATTTTATTACTGTACTACAAAGCAAAGGAATAACAAATATCGGACCGAAAAGCTCTCCATGCACTAAAGTGGGGTTTTTTGTTGTTGTATTATTCACAGCGCCGGAAGTGATAGCTACTGGGAAGGCCGATTCACCCTCCGACATTTGGAGTTTGGGTATCGTTCTGTACATAATGTATGACTTCATTATTTACTATTCCTATGAATAAAAGAACTTCATGCTTTAAACGATCGGGAAACAGACTTCAAATTCGACTCTTACAGCAATAGATGATAATTTATTTGGATTTATGGGGAGGAAGGTGTTTCACATAATCTTAATGCTGCAGGCTCTGCGGTTTCGAGCCATTCCGAAAAACTGAGGAAATATTTCCGTCGCCGTACTGGGACGACAAAACTAACGAAGCTAAGCAGCTCGTGCTTCAGGTAGGTGACAAATACAAGACGAGTACTTAGCGACAATCACGCGATTTCGAGGATTACGTATGAAAAAAAAAAATTAAAACAATTACAATTCGTAACAATTCAGCTGATGCAACAAATCCCAGAGCACAGACCGACCGCTAAGGATTTGCTGAATAATTCTTGGGTGCGCGGAGAAGAAACCTCGCGATATTCCATGACCGAAGTTGCTCAACATCTGACTGAATTCAATGCCCGAAGAAAATTTAAGGTACCGTAACGCGCATTGATCAAGTTGACAATACGTTAATGCAGTGCGACAGTCGCGAAATGTAGAATCATTGAAATTAATAACCGGTCAGTAAAACCGGTCGATTTAATTGAAGATCTTTTTCTTTGCAGGCCGCAACGCACGCAGTCAGAGCTGCGCATCGCGCTATCGCAATGACTCATTGCCACGGAGCAGTGGTGGGATGAGTAGTCATTAACATAGAGGAACGTGAGAACGACGGAACCGATTTTTTGCAGCGATTTGTTTATATCTCTCAAAGTATTGTTTTTTTAACTGCGCACGGCATTTACCTGTTTATCCTCCTAACAATTGTACATGATCGGCGGAAAAAATAAATTGACACGTGTTCGCTTTTTTATAGTGAATTGGATCTTCAGTACATTCCCCAAAATCCCCTCATTCAGATTTTTTTCTCCCTAAACACCGTAGATAAACGACCGAATATGAGAACGATAGCCCAAAATTACCCAATGGTCTATTTTGCCCCGCTGTTCACTGTATAAAGGTTTATTGCACAGTATCAACAGGCAACTCAATTCCGAAGTATCCTCAACGCATTTTCATTACCGTAATGATTGAACCAATGTTTTATTAATGCCTGGCCGTAGTTCTATGTTGTAAGAGTAAAAACTCCGGGAAAACTGCTATATCATTGGTCGGTAAAATCAATATCCTGTTTATTCCCAAACATCTGATCATTCAGATTTTATTTAATTTTTTCAAACAAATACCCTGGACAAACTAAGAAATTCTCAGTACCGTAACGATTGAACCAATGTTTTATTAACCTCAGAATTTAGCTCCCTGTTCTAAGCGTTAAAACTTTGAGAAAACTGCTATACCATCTGTCGGTAAAATCGGCCATTGACGTTATCGACCGAGCTTCTCCAACTACGTTAAAAACAGCAGGTAAGGTATGACGGCCCATTATGTCGATGGCACATCGACGAAACACAGCGTGGCTCGCATCCCTATCAGCCGCGGATTATCGAGACGTCGAACCAGCCAATGGTAAGGAAGATTCCAAAATTTATCAAAAGTAGCAAAAAATGTCTCGGAGCGATATCTGTTCACCCAACAATCCCTGGGAAATTATCTGTCTAACCTCCGACCGACAAAATGCCCCCTTGTTCGTTTTAATTGATCGAAGGTACAAACGATTGGCGACTTTTATTAAAAAGTTAATAACGATCGGCACGATCGGTCCAACACGATCAGTCATTGGAAAAAGGTTTACTTTTGTACGATACTTGGACAAAAAAATGCAACGCGTGTAAGGCCGTGACGGTGAATAGTTGAGCAATAGTCACACTTTAAAAATACATCATCCGGACAGTTGGGAAAAATTCAAAGCAATCCGAAGGAAATAGAACAGGAATACATCGGGAGGGCGCGTGCGACCCGGTGCTTCGTCGAGCGAGCTTCGCCGCTCTGCGGATGCGACCTTCTCATAAATTCCGATGGCGTTAATAATTCTCGAGGGCAACGAGGGGCTCAGATTGGTCTCGGCTACCCACCGGGACGTTCCTCGGGCACCGGGTACACGACGAAGGAAGCAAAGTGGAGCCGCGATAGCCAGCTGGGCGCGTTCTCTGATACTGTGTGTTTCTGTACGTAGGCACGGTACACTTGCGGCATCCCCATCGAGCCTGTTGGGCACAACTTTTATCCCCAAACTTTCCCTGATATTCCTCCCTGCATGCACGGTAAAATAGGTTCCAGCGTTTCTTATCCACAAACGTCCATAATTATTTTTTATTTTGTTAATTTTACCCAAATAAAATCCATTTTACAAAAAAAAATTTCGCCTTAGCAAAAGTGCATTTATTGACAATACCGTGTAGTTTATCCAATAGCTAGTACATGTTTATGTAGTAATTACAACAATCACATAAACATTGTCAATGGGCCATCGACCGGAGATCTTCAGCCTAATTTCTATAAATTTTACAAAAATGTATATTAATTTTGCAAAATTTTCTATTAATTTCTATTAATTCCGTAAAATGAACAAGAAAATAATTGTGGGCGTTCATGAACAAACAAATTTGTTACATTTCCCAATATTTTGTACTGCGTCGCGCTGCTATGTCGAGGCTTTACCATTATGCAGGCTGCATTTTTTTTGGCAAAGTAACGCACGGCTCTGCAGAACGGTCAAAATATGTTTTAAATTAATATGATTCGAACGTACATTGCACATGTACAATTCACGTCTCATTGGTCAAGGGCTGTGGTAGACGCTGCGTCGATATATTAAAAACTTATTATGTATTATATATAAATAATAATGGATGTAATCACACGGAATGAGGAGAGTGAACTACGCGAAGACCGTGAATAACGTGACAACGTCTCCATGCAATTTTTCCGACCTGCTCGAACGGCGTCACAGGGCTGGAAAATCAGGGCTGTTAAAGCATTGTGTAGAAACATGGACGCAGTATCGGTTGCACCGGCGATGTAAAGTTTTCATTGTGTAATAAAAGTCAATATCAATGATACACCCTTGAAAAAGAAAAAAAAGAAAGTGAAATCATGAAAGCCCTCCTCGTTCGCCCCGACACGCACGCTTTCAATATTGCGCCTCTCGATGTTTCCGTCTATTTTTAGTGCTTCGACACTAAAATCTAAAAAAAAAAAAAAAATGCCGTCAGCTTCTTCCGTGAGGTTGAAAAAAATCCCATATTTTCAGAATATTCCGGAAAATACTTCGTACCTCTCTGGATAAATCGTGACTGCCTGCGGCAGGTCCATGAAAACAAAAATGTAGGAATATTCAGCGAATGACAGAAAAACTCCACAAAGTAAGAAAAAAAAAAAAAATTGTCGCAAAATCTCTGCAAAGTGGCTGTTCGAAAAAATCCTCGGAGAAATTTCGCGAAATACTTTTTGACCGGGCTGCCGTGAAAAATATTTCGCCGTCCATCGGGGTCACGGTCGTCTGAGATGCCGGATACACCGGCGTTGTGTGTTCCGCCCTGCAACTTTTGTGCCGTCGTCGTTCCGATAACGCTGCAGCTTTTCGCGGACTTTCCGTCTATTTTTAGTGCCTCGACACTAAAATCTAAAAAAAAAAAATTCCATCAGCTTCCCCGGTGAGGTAGCAAAAATCCCATATTTCCAGAACACACCACAAAATACTCCGAACGTCTCTGATACATCATGACTGCCCGCGGCACGTCACTATATCCAACGAATGACAAAAAACTAAATAGTCTAGTCAGTAAATCAAAACATTTACAAAAATACAAAAAAATGTCGCAAAATCGTTGAAAAGCGGCCGTTCGAAAAAATCGTCGGGGAAGTTTCATGAAACATTTTCCACCGCACTGCCGTGAAAAATATTTTGCCATCCATCGGGGTCACGGTCGCTTGAGATGCCGGATACACCGGCGTTGTGTATTCCACCCTGCAACTTTTGTGCCGTCGTCGGTCGGATAACGCTGCAGCTTTTCAGCGGTCCCAGAGCCACCCGGAGCTACCTGTAGTACAGGGGCTGATAGCGCTGCTGCAGGCTACACGTCAGGGATGGTGCGGCGGCGAGAGGGCGTCGGTGGCGGAGAACGGAAGACCTGCGCATTTATACCGGGACGAACAAGGGTTGGCGTTGGAATTCTGGGGGATGGGAGGGCGCCGATGGGTTGAGGGGTGAAAACGCGACGCGGGATCTGCCTTCGAAGCCTCGCTGCCGCGACTCGTCTCGCAGGCTCGTCGCGAACCCCGAAGTTGAATCATCGTCCTACCATGATATCGGAAACTGGTAGGAGACCCGTCGACGCCGGAGCAGTTGCTATCGCCTCGGCTGCACCATCGCCCACGAGTGACGAGGAGGCCTCGGACCAGATTCGACCTTTGGGGCCGGCCGGCCTCTAGTTTGTCGCTTGTCCCTACATTTTTCACATTTCAATCGGCCAGGGTGGTCTTAAAAAAAAAATCTATATATACATTCCCGATGGAAAACACAAAGTTGCGATATATCGATTGCGTTGGATTGACAAAAGCTCGCTAGATCGCGCGGAGGAAGATCGAGACGGTAATATCGGAAACGGGGAGTAGCAGGCGCGAACGGGCATTCGTCGACAATCCATCGAGTCTACCAATCGCGCTCTAGTAAAACAAGAGTGAAAGTAACGTTATAGCGAAACCCGTCACTGGGGGTGACATCAAGATCGGCGAGTGACGGAAAGTAATTGGGGGAAAGAGAGTAGCGACGGTTTTAAAACTTGCCCGGGGAGACGGGTAAATTGTATGAATAAGAAAAAAGTGACAAATTGAAAGAGGATTGAACGTCGCTGTGGGAACTCGGCGGAATTGGAAAAAGGTAATTTTTTTTTTTTTGCATACTGAAGCTTCATTAATGTTTTTCGAACTTTCCGTCGATGAAATTTCACATTCTTTGTCGCAATTTTTTCATTCTCTCTACGAACGATAATTTATGATTATTATCTCACAAAAGTTTGGGAAAATATTCGCGATATTTTTGTTTCGGTAATTCAATAATTCAAAGCTTCACTAATGTTTCTCGAACGTTTCGTGAACGAAATTTGACGTTTGCGCAATTCTTTTCAGCCGCTCTACGAAAGATTAGTTATGATTTTCATTTTACAAAAGTTCGGGAAAATATTCGCGATAATAATGACCGCGGCGCAACATGTCGCGTGACCGAAACTCGAGGAGATTATTCAATATGCTTATGCACAGAAAATACACGGCCTTTCGATACAAGTCACGCGACGTGGCCCGAGGCCGTGCAACACTCTTCGTATATATGTGTGTGTTCAAACTATTTCGTGCAAGAGATATTTTGAGTATCGGACTTCAGCGGCCAGCGATATAATTTCTCGTTCACTCGTCCATGAATACGGTACATATGTGCACAGTAGCGTATGTACAGTTATTTTGTGCCTCCTCGCCAACCCCTCCGGCGGTTCAGTCGGTCAGCATCCCTTACGGTTCGGCTCCCGGTATCACGCGTTATTTGCCACGCTCAGCGCTGTGCTTGGAAGTTGAATACACAACTTTTCTTTCCGTTAACTGACGGGCAAACGAACACCTATTGTTATAGTATCAAAAATCAAAATTCTTGCACCGGAGAGAAATACTTTTAACTGCCAATTTTTTTTGCGCTTTCATTATTATTATTATTATTATTGTTGTTGTTGTTATTATTATTATTATTATTATTGTTATTATTATTATTATTATTATTATTATTATTATTATAAAAATTGCTACATTTGAGTTTTAGCTTGCAGTAAAAAATACGATCCCATTTGTGATATTGAATGTAACAGAGATCCACTTTGGGATTTTTATTTTGGGTTCCACTTGTCGAGTATTGTTTGCGCATCGATCCACCGACTTATCATAATTTTTATAGTTCAAATAGTTTTTCGAAGACACACAAAGAGGTCAACGTAACCGAACGATATGATCGAAAAAGAGATGCGATTTTTTTTTAATCCCAGTTAGCCCGTTCGATTTTCAGGCCTGCAATAACGCTGTGCCGATGTACGTCATTCGTCACGTGCACGCGCGAGTATCGAACGTATTACTTCTCGTATCCGAAGAGAACCAAGTTGGTGCACGAGACCCAGTTACCGGCGCTCTATTTTATAACGATATGCAGCAACAGAATCCAACGAGAACAGGAAAGCGCAATACAGCACATAACGTCTCGCGATGCAGACGATTATTCGCTTTCCACCAGACAGATAATTCTAGAGGAGTTCGAGGAAGCGTGCGAAATTGTTTCCTCCTTAACATTCTAGACGGAACGGAAGAAATATGGAATTCCTGGGAAATATTAAATTTAGTGCTGCAAAATTGTTGTTTTTGTTTTATTTTTTCTTCGGTACCGCTGGCCTCGTTTGTCGGAAAAGAATAGGAAGCCGCGATACAGCACACAACGTCTCGAGATGCAGACGATTATTGACTTGAAATTTTAGAATTGAATTCGAGAATTGCATTTGAGACTTTGCTAAATTTTGAGAATTTAACTCATCGGAGATATCAAATTTAGCGCTGGAAAATTAGTGTTTTTTGTTTGTTTTTTCTTCGGTCTCGCTGGACTCGTTCGTCGGAAAACTGAACATCAACCGTCACGTGGATACGAAGAGACGACCTGTTGCGAGTTCCATGGCGTCCGTCACTGCGTCGCCTTGCGGAGACCGGAGTTTCGTTGCGAACTGACAATCACGAGAATAGAATAAAAGCCGTAACGATGGCGACGAGTTCACAACACGGCGGAGAAATTTACGAGATCGAATTTATGATCATGACCTCTGTATTGCCTTTATGATTACGCTGTGGTTTTACTTTACAACGCAACTTAATGAGCGCGTACTCCACTAATACAAAGTTACCCCGACAATCAATTACCTCGCTGAAGCGTGAAATCACGCGTCATCCACAAATTGGAATCATGCTGAGCCCGAAAATGCAAAGAACCGGTGAGTACTGCACTGCACGTTGCAATTTATGTCATTGTATCGATAAACATGAATATAATGTAAATTAAAGATTTGCTCCTGATGCTGTTCAGGAAGTTTAAGGTAGCTACTGCGTGGCACGGTGTTAAATGAGTACTAAATTTTGATATGTATGCGGGACAAAATTTGAAGATATTTTCTGATCAGTCTGAGAGAAGCCGTAATTTCATCAAAATAATATCTGTCGTAACATTGTACGATTCATGAATTCACGAATGAATTTATGAATAATGAAAAGCTGCTGATCCCGGACGATGGAACGGTGACGAAATGACAATGAAAGGCATTAGCATTCGGTGATGTACCAACGGTAATGTCTTCGGGAAATCAATGCAATGGAGTATTCCGCGTGGAGATAAAGTATATTGAAAAAAAATTATTGTTTCCAATATATTCAATATAGAGGCAGAATATATTTTGATTATATTAAATACTAGCAAGTTGTGGCTCGGGACACTTCCGGTGGAAATATGAGTTGCCTGGACTGAAAGTGAAGTATTTTGGGTCAAAAGATGTGTTTTCTGAACCGGAAATGTTTTATAATCAGACCTTGAGGTGCCCCTATGAGAACCCGCTTGATCTCGAAAAATTGGGACAAACAAACAAACAACTTTCCAAAATACATACAAGATATAGAGAACGTATTCGATTTGTATCCAACTCATGCGGGAAATGGATTAAAAATTTATCGTGCGGAGAACAATGTACAAAATATATTGTATAAATTAAAAATATATTTTTAGCTCAATTTCGAATATTCAAAGAGAACTGAAAACCATTCCGCCCTCATTCACGAAGCATTAATGCAAATGACACGATTCATATTCAAAGTGAATTTTAACGGGTTAACACTTTTGGGAAAATTGGTGACTCCGCCCGTTGGACAATAATGCGGAGCAGCTCGTGCAATATAATTGGAGGCCGGTCTGTCGAATCAAAAATCGATCGGGCCCGCGGCAGAAATAGTATCCCTCCAATAAGCCGAGTTCATTCAGATAATTCGGGCGACAGTCGAAATGCATTAATTAATCGACGGAACATGTGTCGAATTACGTCAGTACGGAATTTCTGGAATTTTTTTTTTTTAAATGAAAAAGAAAATCTAAAAAACTTTTGAAGAGCAATTTTGCGCATCGCACTTCTTGACTTGTCGGAGCACTAACCAAGCTTGGCTTTTCCGCAGTGCGGGTCAACGATTCGCAAATACTCATGCTGTCTGAGAAGGCTCATTATGACTACTCGCTGTCCGGATATCTGCACAAGCGCACCGCCGACTCGGCAAAGTGGCAACTTCGCTGGTTTCTTCTCTACCAGGTGAGCGAGATCAATCATTGCCCATAAAATAGTGCTCGGTACTGCCAGTGAGAGCCAGAGCCATTTTTTTGTTACCATTTATAAAGGCCACGAACGATCCATCTTCGCGAATCTATCGAAGGAAACTTTTTCTACGTATCAGCTGCAAAGCGTATTTTCTTCCTCGCTGTTTACGCGAGTAAGCAGTAAAACGGCGAGAGAACTTCGTCATTTGTCTTTGATACTGTGACTTTGATGCCGAGTCAATCGAACCGGAAAAAATAGTATATTCATGCATCAGCGAGCTCGCGAAGAGATTGCACTTTAATTTTACTTTTTTCCATCAATTAATGAATTACGCCAATTTAATTTCTGCAGAGCTGTCCCGTTGGCTCTCGCTTTATTACTTTGATGTGCAACACATTTTAGTAATTAAAACTGATACATGCGCAACGGGCTATTGTGTTTCAGAATTTGCTGTTCTACTACGAGAGCGATACGCACAATCGACCCAGCGGAGTAGTTTTGCTGGAGGGCTGTTATTGCGATCGACTCATTGCCGCCAGAGGGAAGGAGCCGGAGAAACAGGTATTGTAATTACTGTAGCTTTCAGCGACGTTACTTTAGCGCGGATAAGCCCATGCAAACGGCCCGACAATGAGAGCGATTTTAATCAATCGTCGAACGCGATGATAGATTGAAAGCCGTCCCGGGAATTGCGAACTTCGTAAAGGAAGAAAGTAATCCACTGGATACGGGTGATGGAAACGACACTTTGATTTAGTGCGACAATAAAATGAAGCTCAATGGCAAATGGAGCAAAACGGTGGCCACAGCAGGGCCATGACTGAGGATTAACAAATAAAAGCGTACGAATCGATACCCCATTCCCATTGTGGCTCGTCCTGATTCGATATCTCCCATTACCCCGCGTTATACTATTATAGTACACGCTGCCGAGACCTAATTCAATTTCAATACGGGAGAAAATAGTCGGGGAAGCTCCGTCGCTTCGATCCCCTTCAGAATCCTATCGGAAATAAAGGACTTGCTCAGCCAGGATTTCCCCCCCCCCTCCCTGTGAATCGGAGTGTTGATTGAATTCTCCGATAGGCCGGACAAATAGAATTGACGGTGCGGAAAATTGTGTTAGAACCGATTATCTTTGTATGTTGCCCGTTTGTGTTGCAAACAAACATGTCCCGATATAGATCGACTGAGATTTGAAAAGTACCTATCGGTTCCTTGAACGAAGTTAACATTGCGATAGGGATGAGGCTGAATCCACCAGGTGATGGACTTCGAAGAACCGGTCTGTTGGGATAAACAATATAGTTTCCGGGCATTTACCAGCCATTGGCTGGTAAATGGAGCGTGAGGAAACCTTCCCAGAAAAGGTCCAAATTTGGCCATAAGCGAGGGTAAGTTCTTTCCCAAAGCATTGACGCATGCACCGGTCACCTAATTAACGATCTGGGAGAGAAAGACTTTGATTGTGAAATCCTCTGGCCCGGACATATGACATGGATCATTCCAATGGTACGACCTTTGATACAATTTTAGAAAAAGGGAGAAGAGCCTTCCCTATGAATCCAAGTATTGATCGAATGCCCCGTTCGGCCCGAGAAATAGATTTGGTGAACCAGAAAATTGTGTTAGAACCGATGATATGTATATGTTGCCCATTTATATTGCAAAAAAACATATCCCGATATAGATCGTGTGAGATTCGAAAAACTCCTATCGGTTCTTTCGAGGAAGTTAATATTGTAATAGGGATGATGCTGAATTTCCCAAGAGATGGACTTCGAAGCACCGGGTTGCTGGGATAAACAATATGCGGGCCATTTACCAGCTATTGGCCATCGCGTGATGGAAACCCTCGCCAAAAAAGCGTCGAAATTTGATCATGAGCGAGGGTCAGTCGTTTCCCAAAGTATTGACCGCCAAAACTTTGGGAAAGCAAACTTTGATAATGAAATCGTTCGGCCCGCACGCATGCGATGACTCATTCGATCGATACGACATTCGCTAAAAATTTAAGAAAAAGAGGGAGACCAGCTTTTCGGTTATACGTACAATCGACGTAATTGAAGGTTGTCGAAGAGTTGCGTTGTGTTATGCGAACAAGCCAATTTCGAAAGTGGCAACGAAGGAAGAGGGCGAGGTTCGAAGTACTGGTCGTGGATTGCGATGACTGTCGCGAATCGTCATTCGACGGTTCCCGTTTCCTTCAAAGTACTTCAGTTCAGTTACCACGCTATTGTCTGGTACAGGCATTGTCCGCCTTTTATACTTTGAATGCCCGAGTGTAGCCCGCGGCTTATATATCATCTCCTCGAGAAAGCGAGAGAAACTGTACGGTACAATGGTAGCAAAGTTTCCCACGAGGTCAGCGCGTGTCCTCGAGCACTGTAGCTGGAAAAACCCGACGCGGTTGCCCGTCGGCCCGATAGTTGAAGACCGGAGGGGTTTTCGGTACTGAAGTATTTATATTACATGATCCTGCGTAGAGACGGCCGCCGACTTTGTGGCCGATCATTTTTTGTCAACTGACTGTCACGTGACCGTCAATTGACCGGTTCGGAAATTACCGCACTGTGACAACGGCTACATTAAGGACGGAAGCTTTCACGATTTCAACTTCAAAATTAAAAAAGGACAAATCTCGTTAATCCGAAAAAAAATTATTTTCCATTCATTTTATGATACTGTTTCATTTACGAAGGCATCGATTGAAAAATGGAATTACGAATGATTAGGAAATCAACGAGGGAGAGGAGTTCGTTCGAAATCAACCTAAACTGCTTAAAAAGTTGACCAAATTTGTGACAAAAGAAGTCACGGTCGAGTTCCAACTAACTACATACATGCTTTTGGCTGTTTTTACCATATTTGTGAACCCGCACAAAAATGAAGGTCACGGCACAGCAAACATTTTCTGGAATCCAAAAAGATGGTCAATCGATGGTAATTTTTTGTTCAATTGGTCCTTACAAAAAAATTACCGTCACGGCACATCTCTAATCCTGCGACAACGGAATCCGAACATTTTTGCCGTTCTGTCTTACGCGAGACCATCTTCAGCGGAACTCCTAAGTGAAAAGTGTGGTGTTCAAAATTTCCCCGGGGGGACTGCGGCACAGCAACGACTTTTAATAATCAGGGCCTGGGCCAGCCCTTGGCGATGCTCCGACCGGGGGGGCTCTTAGGGGACTTAGAATAGTTAGGACAAGAGCGCGAAGAAAGACATGTTACGGACGAAAGTGAGAAAGGTCTTGGAAAGGTATTGGAAAAAAAAGGGAGAATACGATATATCCGGAGCGCGTGGCACGGTGAATGTTCGTGCGGAGTTACTTAGGAAGGGTCTTGTGTTTCGAGAGGATGCTCGAAACTATGTCAGCGGACGAGGGAAGGGAAATATTTGAAAGGCCGCATACGGTAGCGACGTAGCCGAGGGGACGAGCGAAGCGAAGCGGGCCAGCGAGGCTGCGGTGGGAAAGCCGTAAATTGAAAGGAACGCGTGTTTTCGGAGGGCGGGCACGTGGCTTAGCTCGTGCATCGCGGTTTTGGTCGATGTTGCCAGAATTCGGACAAGCCTCGTGCCTTAAAAAAAAAAAAAAAAAAAAAAAAAAACCCACCTTCCCGACGAGAAACTTTCTCAGGGGGAAAAAATGCCCGTAAATTCTTATGGTAAATAATTTCACGCGGATACGAAACTTACAGCGTGCCGAATTCAAATCGGGCATGGATGTGGGTTTCGTGTTTTTTTTTTTTTTTTTGGCAACTCGTGAAAAAAGAATAAGCAGGTTGCCACGGGCAACAGTCTACTTTATATATCGTGCGAGGATCCGGCCAATAAGGAAGCAGCATTATCGGGGAGAGGATCGTGGAAACGGCCTTGGCCCTTTAATCCCCGCGGCTGTTGAGGCGGCTGCCGTACCAGCAGAATGAGGTGATGTGTCCCTCTCGTCTCCGGATTCGAGTCTGTAGCTGGGGGCTCATCCCCGCAATCAATGATACCGAAGTGTTGTTCTTTTCAATCAGCGGCTAATAACGACGGTTTCGGAAATTAATCTTCGAACGGCGCGAAACGATTCGGCCGGATTGTCAATCGAGGATCGCGTTCACGATCCTCCTTTTCGCCACTTCCGGCTGCGAAGACGAGCACTCGGGTTGCCGTGAATTACAAACGGGGTTGTAAATTTCCTGCACGAAGTCCGTTGCTTCATCGCGTGCGGGATTGTTTTCCAGATGAAAGCCGTGTGCATTCTTTACCCGTGCGTATTCTGTGATTTTTTTTTTTCATTTTCCTCACACATAATACGAGGTACGAACAAAGCAGACTTATCGCGGGACGCGCCGACGAGAGCTTATTTCGAGGAAGAGCAACTGCGGAATAACTGTCGCTGTGCAGTGCATTTCGGAGAAAAATAAACCGACGTCCATTATCTTTTGTTGCGCGAGATACAAGGGGTAAAATTAATAAGCAAAATGGACTATCGTACTTTTATCTCGTGATCTTCCCACTCCCGTCTGCGTTATGACAATGTGAAACTCCGAGCGCGTGATGGATGGCGGAAATTTTTAATTAAATCGTTCTTTGACCATCGATCTCTGACGAAGAGCCAAAGCGTCTTCAGCGGGTGAATCAACTCGGTTCATCCGCTGACGTGTTGGCTTCCTGAAGCGCGGTCTTCCGATGGTGTTCCGTTTCACTGTGTTGTTGCCGACAGCGGTAAAGGGGGAATTACTGGTTTGGATTTCAGATTTTCTCGCACCAAAGCTGAGGCCCGAGGCACTCGCGAGGTGGAATCTAAAGAAAAATTATAAATATAAAATGCAGGTTATATGATTGCCGATGATAATAAAAAAGTCGCCAATGTTTTTTTCCCGACAACCCGGTATTCGGCTAACAGCGAGAATCGAGAGCCCGTTAATTTTCCGATCGTTCCAATCGCGTGCGTTTCTTAAAATTCTCCAGACGTCTGATCGAATAAAACCGTAACTACTGTGGTCTTGAAATGTACAAAATATTTTATTTCAGTTGATTTACGGGACGAGCCCTTTTACATGTTGTGAATACAATCGAGTATTTATAATATATAAATATTAAATATATAAAATTTATATATGAATATTAAATAATGTAAAGTTTGTCAATGTTTGTCTTCGAACAAGACGGCATTCGGCCAACAGTGCTGGTCGCGGTAAAGGGGGAATTCCCTTGTAATCAGTTGTGTAATGTGTAACTTACTGCTAGTGTGGATATTATATTTTGTCGTACCTAAGCTGAGGCCCGAGGCACTCGCGTGGTGGATTCCAATTTCCGTAAACATTCATTTGCGACCGAAGCTCCAGTTTCGGTAGCAACAGTAACGCAGCCCACAGGCGATGGTTAAGTTCTCTACCGGATTTCACCGGTAAGCTCCGTTCATTGGTCCCTTTGCTTTTCCGGCACGCTGCGTAAGCTGAGACCCCTCTGGGGGGTACACGTGGACCCAGAAACCTTTTACGCTTAAGAAAAAAAAAGTGCGCTGTAAGCCCAGAAATGATCGCGCATCTGAGCGGGCATCGAATGAGTACGCGATTATTATTTTGCATTACATGCACACTTCCTCTCCTCCCCCTCACTTCAATTTCCTCTACCGATCTCTCCAATAAAGTGCATCTCGTGCTAATCTCCCACGACGTCAAATATGCATTCAACCCCCCACCCTCGTGTTTTCCGATTCTCTCATTTTCTTGGAAAACTCCCACTCGCCGTATTTTCTTCCCCGCTGCTTTTTCCCACTACCCGGGTGAGATTAAACCATCGGCACATCTACGCGACCGTACTAGTTGCCAAGGGTCTGGTACTGGCCTGGCGCGCGAGCCGGTATTCGCCCGAGTCTGGTTTTATGTCGGACCAAAAATATCTGCCCGAGACAAATAAAAAATGGTCTCTGTAACGTCACTTCTGGTTTGAAAACCTCAATTTAAACCCAATGTGAGGTCACGCAGAAAAATTTTTAAACTTTTGTCGTGTCATTTCCCGTCTTTAAATCGCAGTTTTCAACCGGAAGTGACTTCATACGGGAAAGCGTCACGTGCGGTTTGAAAATCTCGGTTCTTTTACTGGAAGTGACGTCGTATGTGAAAACATCACTTCCGGTTTGAAAATTTTCTTTTTCACCGGAAATGACGTCATACCAAAAATACGTCACGTCCGATTTGAAAATGTAATCTTTTCCATCGGAAATACGTCACTTCCGGTTCGAAAATCTCCTTTTTCGATCGAAAATGACGTGGTACCAGGAATACGGGACTTCTGGTTGAAACACGAGACTTTCGAACTGGCAAATTCATTGCGCTGAGTGATATCCTATCGACATATCGGATTACTTGTCTGTTCCAGCATTGTTTCGCGATCTCGTACAGAAGGGAAAATCAGCGTCAGTACGAGCTCAAAGCTGCCACGGAACAGAGCTGCAAGACGTGGATCGATGCAATACGAGAAGCAAGGTAAAATTCAGAAGCGATGAGCCACAGCAGAATTATCCTCTCGTGCGCGTTGCGCTCGCATGCCTGTCTGTGCGAAAGGTCGAAAGATTATCTACCCTCCGTGCGTACACGGTCCGGAGGCAGTGTCGGAATATTTGCAGTGAAAATAATTCAGTCACCCAAAACCTACATTTAGAGATTAAAATATTCAGACACTGGGATAAAATTCTTTGAGGACGGAACGATTAGTCCGAGATATTTAAAAGGGCAAATGCGTTTATCGAACAGCTTCAACAAGCTGCTGCTGCAGAAGGAGGAACTCGAGCAGAAGCACCTTCACCTGTTGCAGATCGTCGAAAGCGAGAAGGCCGCTAAGTGGCAATACACCCAGCAATGCGAGGATCTCGCTTCCGAAATAAAAAAGCTCCGTGCCGAGGTTTGTACCAGGTCGGATTTTACACCGGGTTGCGATATCGCGTATACATATATGTGTAGATGTATATATGCAAGTTCGATGGACACAGCATAGATACATGGAAAACAGATGTACACGAGAACAAGATGCGCAGTGAAAACCAGTTAACTCTTCAACTCAATTCGGAAGAGGGAGAGACGGGTGGATGTCTCCCGACCTGTTGCTAGCTAGAATTATATACATTCCGTGCTATATACGAATGACGGTAGACACAGAACTCGCGTTGGAGAGAGTAGTATAACAGCGGACCGCGATCACGTCGCAAAGCCAAAAATTCCTTGGATGAAAAGCTCAGCGAATGTGAAATAAACGCCGAATTCCCGGTAAAAAGAATTGCAAAACTGTCAAGAAAACACTATAACATTTTTTAAAATTTAATGTACCGGACTGGAAGTTTTTATGCAGAAACTGGTATATTAAATTTAATGTACAATTGTGATGAAAAATTAATATAATTTTTCATTGAGACTAAATTATAAAAATAAAAATACTAAAATTAAAGTAAATTATTAAAAATAAAGTATTCCCAATATTTTTCATCACAATTGTTCGTGAAATTTTCTATACCAGTTTTTGCATAAAAACTTCCAGTCCGGTGCATTGAATTTCATAAAACAATTTTATAGTATAATGATCACCGATCACGATTCGTTCTGTCGTAACCTCGATGACTCGATCGTTAGTCGCGTCGCTGATTGATCTTAATTCGCGCGGTAATGCGACGGAGCGAGCTGCCGCCCGTTCTCGATCGAGTGCCAATTTCAGCATCTGATAATAATTGGTGAAAATAATGAGGAACTTTTATATACGTCGCGAGGAACGATTTGTGCATGAATCTTCATTTATCAGAAACCCATTAACGCAATGTACACATACACTCCGTACGACCTCATTAACTTTTAGGGCATCGATGTATTATAGTTCAACGCACGAAGGAGAGCTTTGCTACAATCTTGGATTTTTTTCATTACGTTTACATGTTTTGCGGCAGTTATGCGCCATGAAGAGAGATCTCCGTCCGAGCACGGTTTCGTATCCTGCTTACACCGGTGAAAGGGGATTGCTGCAGAGAACCATGTCCCAGACGGTGCCAGGGACTGGAGGGGTTGGAGGTCACTGCGGGATCGGGAGTGGCCCCTTTGGATCGAACTTGCACGGTCCAGGGTCTGCAGGTGGTTTTCGTGGGATAGCCGAGGGTTCGACTGACATGGAGAAGATAAAAAAAGTTCAGAGCTTTTTTCGGGGCTGGCTCTGTCGTCGCAGATGGAAACAGATCGTCGAGCAGTACATCAAGAGTCCGCACGCGGAGAGTATGCGAAAGAGGAACAGGTGGGTTTCGAACAAATTCTCCTGTTAGGCATTTGTTTCAATCCACGAGTCATCAGGGACGTTCCGGCCGGTGGATTCCGGCGATTACGGATCACGATTACCTTTTGTGAATACCGTAAAATGCAGGTACCTTAATCGTTGACCCGACGGCGATGCAGAATAAAAAATCATTTGGTGAAATCGGAACGGGAAGTTGCGTAAAAATAATTTTGTTGAATAAGTGAAACCCGCATTTGTGTTATTTGCCATGTCAGTAACGGATTCAGTTTGGACTTTTTTTTGTTAATTGGGAAATTAAAGTAAATCGGGAATTTAAATTCTCCAGATGTCCGATCGAATAAGAGCGTAACTACTGTGGTGGTGAAATATTTAAAACATTAAATACATCGAGTCACTGAGATTCCTCTCCGGATTAGGCAACTGCGGCTAGTCAGGAATTTGATCACTATATCGATCTGAATATTCTGCGACGCTTTATGCGCCCATTTTCTCGAGAGGGAAAAATTGAGGAAAAAACTATTTTGGGAAAACAGTCCGGTAGTTGCAAATCGTTGATACGACGGGTTGTATCGCGGCTATTCACGTTTGTCTCATTGATCTTTCAGCTTGGTCTTTCAAATGGTCGAGGCGGAAGAGGAGTACACGGAGCAAATGGAAATTCTCGTGAGTTGCTTCCTGAGGCCATTCAAAATGGCAGCGAGCTCAAAGAAGCCACCGTGCAATCACGAGGACGTCAACAGCATATTTCTGAACAGCGAGACGGTGCTCTTTCTGCATCAGATCTTTCTCAAAGGTCTCACGTCGCGCATGGAGAGCTGGCCGACTTTGGTCCTGGGTGAGTACTTTCGAGCTCGTGTCAACGCCAACCGTTCAGATGCCTTGAGATCGAACACTTGAGAAATGATTCTCCCTTTTTATTTTCCAGGCGATCTCTTCGACATGCTGCTACCGATGCTATCGATCTATCAGGAATACGTGCGCAATCACCATTACAGCTTGCAAGTATTGACCGAGTGCAAGCAGTCATCGCCGTCATTCGCAGCCCTCCTAACGCGTCTCGAGAACAAACCGGCCTGTCACGGTCGATCTCTCGAAGATTTTCTCACTTTTCCTATGCATCAGGTAACACGATTTTTTTCTTACCATCGAAGTCTTTTCTTTAAAAAATCGTAACTTAAAAAAAAAAGCTGTAGCTTTCTGTATAATGAGAAGAAGAAATTGTTGGTTTGTTGTGCACACCATAAACAAAAAAATGTTGTACAATTCTGACAAACTGAATCGATTGATGAAAACAATCGGTTAACAAAAAAATGCTTGATTTGGCTTTGAACGTATTTCACGGCGACTTTTTGCTTCAGCCAACCATTTTTTTTTCTCAGTGTAGCAATTTCTGGCAAACCGCCCGATGACTTTGCCTGCTCTTCTACCTGTGGATTTTTTTTTTTTTAACGACTGGATTATTATTATCGATATTTTTTTCAGGTTCCAAGATACATCATTACTCTGCACGACGTGCTTGCTCACACACCTCACGATCACGTGGAGCGGAAGAGTTTGCAAAACGCGAGACAGCAGCTGGAGGATCTTTCGCGTCAGATGCACAACGAGGTAACTCGACTGGATTCTTCGTGGGCGAATACCCGCGAACAATTAAAACTCTTGCGAGAGTTGACGGGGCCGTGAAATTTCGCGCACGGATTCCCTAATCTGCGGCATAGTTTACGACGAGGTAGTTTACGAAGTTTCTCTGTTGAAATTTAGGTGAGCGAGACGGAGAACTTGCGAAAGAACTTGGCTGTGGAGCGTATGATCGTCGAAGGATGCGACATACTCTTGGACGTAAATCAGGTGTTCGTCAGGCAGGGTGAGTGTCAACGTACCCTTTAAAGAAGATGCATCCATCGGCCAAGTGCCCGATTGGATCAATACCTCTCGGTCGGTTCTATAAGATGTCCGAATTTCTGGAAAATTGAAATAATGACTTCATGATCGAGACTATAAATCGCCGTAGCGTCAAGTTAACAGTTTATTCTGTTCAAACGGCATCTCGTCTATTGCACTCCCTCGAGGAAAGTCGGTACCGATAGGTGGTGATCTTGCCATTATGGAAAAACGCTAACAGTATCCGACATTATCGTTCCAGATTGCTTTCACATTGAATGTTGCATTATCATAATATTCCCTCACGAAAAAGTACTACCGAAAACTACTAAAAAATACTACCGGCAGTATCCAGTAGCTAACTACTAATAATAAAGTACTGAACTACTGCCCAGTACTAAATTGGCGAACTACTGAAAATTACTGAAAATCTGGAGTAGTTAACTACTGACCATTACTAGGTATTCTGAGTGGTCAACCACCATAGAGTAGTTAGACTACTATAAATATCCAGTCGTTAAATACTCGAAACTACTATGAATGTCTAGTAATTAACTACTGGGAATTCCCACAGTTTTCAGTAGGTCACTAGTGAGTATTGCTTGCAGTTTTCAGTACTTCTACTTATAAGTAGTAATTACTAATGCTGGAACCACTACGGCCCCAGTAATAACTACTGACTATTGTGGAGTAACTACAAACTAAAAATCAGAGCTGGGCAAATACCCTCAGTACTTGAATTACGTATTGAAGTAGTAAGTACTCGAAGTACCGAGTACTGGGTAGTTCTGGAGTACTGATGTATTTAGTACTAGAAGAACTTAATAGCTCAGGCTTGAGTACTGGGCACTGACTCAGTATTTGATACTTCAATTCGTGCTTGAAGTACTTAGTGTATTTGACCAGCTCTACTACGAAGTAGTATCTACATGTGTAGTAACTACTGCAATGCCAGTAGTAACTGAATCTGAGCTGAACCTCTAGTAGTCATCATCGGACTCTTAATAGTTCTTTTCAGTGAGGGATTCTCACCGAGTTAGGAGAAGATGTCAATTTTTCATACAATGGCATCCAAGTATGACATCGGAACATGACCCTTGTACGGTTTTTCCGACAATTATCTGCTTACCGATTGACGAATCTCCTTATCGACCTCAGCTTATAATCTCTCTCGTTTCTTACGTCGAGCCAACTCGCGACAATCGGTACTCCAACCATCTCTCTTACCGATCGCCACCAACCTCACGGATGGGCTTGCGTCAGTCGGTAATACCTCGACCAAAGTCTCGCTTCCACCCCACGGCAAACTCACCCCAGCAGAATAGAGAAGCTTTGATCTGCCGCTTGGGGAACGCACGCGCTCGTCCACCCCTCGCCCAATCGATGCTTACCGTGTATACAGTTATACCACAAACGTCAGGTTTCATTGAATCACTCTGCTCCTGCGCGAATCTCATCAGGAGCGGATATATTTGCTAGAATAATATGGACATTTTTAGGGATTGTTTTTGTCATGATTGATTCGTATTATTTGATTTCGACTATGAGAGCGAAGGCGTAGAACATTGATTCTGATCGGAGGTGACTTTTTTCCAATCGATAACCGCCGATGCCTCCGATAGTTTTTCTTCGACATGACTGAAATCTTATCTATAGGGGATCGAAATAGTAAGATTGCTTTTCGAAAAGTACATTGTGCAATTTCAGACGGAAATACGTCGAATTTCTTTCTTACTGGGTTGTTCAGTTTTTTCTTTTCGATGCATAACATTGAAACGATGCTGATCCGTCGCGGAACCGGGTGCTCGAGTGCCTGCGCAATCTTTATCTCGGCACGCTCCTGATCCCGCGTGCTCAATGTTCCACCACATGGTTGCCCGCGATGAGTTTTTTCTGGCTTTTGTCAGCTAGCCGTGCGTCCAGCAGCAGCGCCTTCCGCTAATAAATTCGACCCTTCACCCCGTTGCCTTTGAAAACTCGTATTTACTCGCGTTGTTTCTCTCCCGATCTTGAAGAATTCACGTAATAACACTGACACGGTTTCGTTTACTGTCGCATCGCTGCCGATGACACGAGATTGAATCGAAAAAAAAGAACTAAATTGTGTATCATCGCTGTAGCATTTCGTATGTCGGAGGTTGGTAGTTGACGCCTTAACACAGTTGCCATTTTGACATTAAGTCGGTGCGTGGGACGATGTGAGACGCGCCTTAATTACGAGAAACGAAGAGCAATACCCTACAGCAAGTACAACAGCGAAGGTCGCCAAGGGACCTTCCGCACTCTTCAAAAAAGGGACCACATTGTGTTGATGAATCTGTTCTTGGGGACCAAACTATTTTTTTTAAGAAGAAGTCTATCAGCGATAACAGTGGTTTTGAGTTTATCCTTGGAATGAACTTCAAGGCCACGCTATTTTGGTGGTGTTCAGTGGCGCGGAAGCAACAGTATACTTACCGGAACTCGCTAGTGGTACGTCACTCTATGGATTGACGTGCAGAAAAAAGAAAGTGTGAGATCCAAAACGGTGGAGTGCCAATTTGATCCACAGGTGCGTCAATTGAGCAACATGTAATGGGATGCGGTGTGTTTCTTGAAGTAAAACTCTATAATCGTTAGACGAATTTAAGTAGAAATTACCCGAAATAAATGTGGTTGGAAAAAGTCCACGATTATTGTGTAAATTTACGGAAAAGTGATAAAAATGGAATAATGGAATGTATAATTGCTGATGGTAATGTAAAATTTGTCAATGTTTTTCTTTGGACAAAACAAGGGATTCGGCTGACAGTGAGAATCGAAAGTCCTACTGTATATCCGAATGTTACAATCACGTGTCTTTCTGGAAATTCTCCGGATGTCCGATCGAATAAGACCGTAACTACTGAGGTGGTGAAATATCAAAAATATTAGAAACATGTAATTTAAAATTTGTCAATGTTGTTGTCCGGAAAATATGGAATTCAGCTAACAGTGAGGATTGAGAGTTGCATATATGATGAGTTACAATCACGTGCGTTTCTTAAAATATTCTAGATGTCTGATCGAATAAAACCGTAACTACTGAGGTGGCGAAATATTAAAAATAATAAATATGTCGAGTCACCAGGACATTCAAAATGAATCCGTTCGCTAATTATTTTTTAATGTTTAGAAGGAAATGATTCGATGATATATTTGTGATGTTTCAGGAGCTCTTATCCAAATCTTGGACAAATCACGAGGAGTGCGCAGCCGGATTAGCGCGACCTTCGGTGGCAAGGGCGGCGGGGACAAGGAAGCGCTGAGACAGTGCTTTCTTTTTTCCAATCACTTGATACTCAGCACCCGCCAATCGGACGACGACGGACGTCTCAATCTTGTGCCCAACATAGGAAAGATTCCCCTCACCGATGCGGTACTCATAGAGGATCCGAGCGAACACAGCGTCACGGACGATGATGGTAACTCATTCCACGTACACTTCGCTTTGCAAACTTTTCTTCTTCCCAGAACTCTTGAAATTTAAGGCAGTTCTTGCTCTACAGTCAAGTCCAATCGAGTACCAATATTTCAAAATTTTTGAATTCTGGCTACTCCATTGCCTTGAATGTACCACACGGACCATCTTAAGTACAAGCAACGATATTCAAGTGCCGGAAGAACTGCAATTTTTCTTTGCCATCGGTTGCCTCTAAATGCCAATTATCCTTCAGAATTGTCGGTCTGCTCGATGTCGAGTGGGATCAGCGAGAGCAGCGGCAGCGGAAGTGGAAGTGGAGGTGTTCCGTTGCAAAATCGGGACTTTAAGATCGCATTCGACATGAAGTCCGGCGGGCCACCGGTTTCGGTGCATCTTCTGGCGCCGACTATGCAGGCAAGTGGAGAATAAACGGGTCGATTCAACCCTTTTGTCGCACTCAACCGTAACATTTTCATATAACGATATTTCATTAAATCCAGGAAAAGGCCGCCTGGATAAGTGACATCAGTCAGTGCATGGACAATGTTCACTTCAACGATCTGCTTCACGGTTCGTTGTCGGACACGAGTTCGGTAACCATGCCGCAGTCGATCAGAAACGATCCGAAGCTCTTCAAGGACGACGTCGACATCAGATTCAGCAGAACTCTCAATTCCTGCAAGTTACCGCAAATTCGCTACGCCACACCCGAACGACTGCTGCAGAGGCTCACCGATCTGCGTTTTCTCAGCATCGATTTTCTCAATACATTCTTATTGACCTATCGAGTGTTCACCGACGGAGTGACGGTCTTGGAGGCGTTGAAGAAAGTGTTTTACGACTCCGAACCACCGGATTCGCAGATTTCGAGTGGCTCCCTAGTGTGAGTAACCGGTGTACAACTTTCTGTTTAATATATGTTCCATATGTACGGGGTCTTCCCCCTTTACACACACCACCGACTTACCGCCTACTGTGTCGCATTCGCACAAAGGCACAGGGAAACTGCGGAAAATCTCAAAGTTTGGTGTTCCTATAGGGTAATCACCAATCTTTGGGCGGTCACCCATCCAAGAACTGACAGCGAGCGGTGTTGCTTGACTTTGGGCCCGCTAGAGTCACACAACCAACTGCGCACCTATCGCTGTCGGTTCTCCAATCGCTGTCCGGTCTAGAAATAATCCTCATCGCGATCCATCGGTATTCATGATTTTCTGATTATTGATTTACAATTTCGCAGATCACTGGACGTTCTTGGAGGTCCTCATGGAGAGGGTCATCATCAGACAGACGAGAGACGGCAAAGCAGCGTATCACCAAGAAGAACCAGCGGCGCCAGTACTGTTTCCGGTAGGAATCCCCAATCGCTTCTAGAGTCATTCGAGACATTATTGCGATTATTGATCGAAAGCCGCGCGAAATCCATGATATCGATCAATGCCGACCTATGATAATTGAATCATCCTATATCTGTGTCAACTCGTTATTTGTGTGTGATGCGTGCACGCGTATAGGATACGGATCGGAGGTGAGCGAGCGAGAGCCACGTGGTCACAGTTATTACGATTCCAACCTGGCGTGTCAAACTCCAAACTCGAAGAGCCACTGGCGTTCTGGCTACCGCAAGTGTGAGCTCCCACGACAAAAATAGTCCTTTTAATCCAATATAAAAATCGAACCATAGGCGCCGCGTTCTTTTTGGCCGTTTTATCCGTTATTATATTGATTTGCCTTTTGTGCAATTCCTTTGATGGCAGGAGGAGAAGTTCTTTACGTGTATTTAATGTTGAAAGTTCGATTGACCTGTCCGCCCTCCAACACTCTTTCGTTGTTTTGTGAATAACAGTGGAGGAGGATCAACAGCTGGGGCTGATATCGGAAGTCCCGCCGATCATAAAACGCAGCCCAACGTTGCAACTTCCGGGCTCGACGTCGGGAAAACAATCGCCGAAGACCCCGCGCAAAGTCAGCATTCGGGGCGATGAGTCTGAGGAGGACGGATGTCATCTGACGATTCCGAAAGTCATCGCTGGATCGTCGAGTTCGGAGACCCTCACAGGTACGCATGATCGAAATTAGCATCCAATTATTTTATATAAAAAAAACAATTTCGATGCAGACATGGGCGCGTCGAGTGCTCCATCGTCGCCCAGCAATCTCAGCTCCGTGACTCTGGTTGGATCAACCGGGTCCGGATCGGATCCAAGCGCTCAGGATGGTCTCGGAAGATACTCGCGAACGGTGTCGGAAGAAACGGATACCCCAGTTGCGACCGACGAACAGTCGAAGGATGGTTCGTATTATCGTTGAGGCAATTTAACTTCCAGACTGTCAATTTCGATGTAAAAAAATCACTTTGTCAATGGAAAGGAGCAAAGTATTAAAAATTGTAAAACGACAACTAATGATGATCCTTCGTTGACGCAGATGTTCAGTTCACCTACAACGACCCACCGGCTCCAGCATCGCCGAAATCACCGAAGTTCAATAACCGACCAAAGACAAGCGTTCGGTCGTCCAGAACCCGGCGTTTGGGCTCCGATCCTGACGAGCAATCGTGGCCTGACGACGAAAGTGCGGTGTGCGGTGAACATTGCTTCGGCCACTGTCACTACAGCCATCAGCAGGGCCAACATCCACCGGGACACAGAGCTTCGATCGCTTCTGCTCCAGCGACGGCCATGAGAAGTGGATCGATCACCACTACGACTGGGGTACGTTGGAATGTTCATGTATACTGCCCATAATTGATGCCTGGTTTTCTGTTCTGCTGGATATCTTGCTCGATACCTTATTGGAATTGAAGATATCAGGCAAGACATCCAAAAAATCATCCGGCAAGACTGGAGTCTTGCTGGATTAATATTTCTCTTGGCAGACTTCACTTGCAAAAATACAAATCACCCTCCTTTACTCTCAATAATTGCATATCATTTTTGATAAACAATTGTCAAAACTCAGCACTCATTTGGCTAGTGTGCCAAGCAGTAGCTACGTTAAGACATCAAGCAAGATATCCAGAAAAATCAGGTGTCAATGACAAGTGGTTTGCCATTTCTTTGCCACTGTCTCAAAAATACCACATAATAATTTTGTTTTCAGAGTTACTGGGTCAGCCGACGATCGGTTCAAGAGGGTGACATGGGTTCGGGCAAACAACCATCCTGCTGTTATCAATACGACGTGCCACAGGTCTCCAGCAAAGCCGGGGTTGTCATTACCAGTTCTCGACAGAGTCACCGAAGGTTCGTCAAATATCATTTTTCACACAGTCGCGCGTTCCTTGGTCATAGCGGTCGAGAACTTCGTCATCTTACAGTGGAATTCCACGGATTTTGGCCGAGGGCCCGCGAATCCGAGGCTCGTTCCTATCGTGACAAAGACTTCCTCACAGTTTTAGGTCCCAATTGATCGTGCCGACAGGGAGTTGTCAGGCTCACCAGATCGCTATTCGATATATCATAAATCTAGCACTTTTTTGTTTTATTTAATATTAAGTTTCGCGGAGATATTTTTCATGCCGATATCATTCCTCCATCCTAAAAACGTTTCGCTGCGTTCGACAGCTACGAAAACCATATTTTGCAAACAGACATTCGCGCGTCAATATCCCTATTTTAGAATGATTTCTAAGGTACACTAATCGGTAGTCGTAGTGCGTTTCCTCTGTTTGGTCGAAGCTCGTCTGCCCGTATGAGTAACAATCACTGACGATCATATTTTGGCGAATGATTATATCATAATGAAACATTGAAATGTGAAATCCTTTAAAAATTAATTTGTTCTAAATGGCGGTGAAAATTAAAAAGTCTGCAGTAGTCAATCGGTAAACTTCATGAATTTCGAGCACCAATAGTTTCTTTCCGCAACGAGTGGCGAAAAAAAACATCTTTGTCATTCATTCGATTCAATTGTGTTTTATGTGTTGTTTTGCGCCATACATAGCATTGGACCCGAACCAATTTGGTAAGTAGAGGTGCTGCAATTAGTAAAAAAAAAAATTGCAAATGAAAACGCCATGCTTTCGCCATGCTTTTGTTGAACGCACGAATCATTGTATTTGTTTAACGCAAATACGTCTCGATCGCATATAGCACGATTCAGCTTTGCCTGAACCCTCCTAGGCCATTCTTATGTCTTCTGATTAAATCACTCCACCGCATTCACCTAGCCCGTCGAATACAAAACACAATTAACAAAAAAGCGTATGATTTCACTCCCAACACCGTCAATTACCAAAAAATTTAATAAACCTTGAATCCCTATGAACGGAAGAAAGTAACCGAATCGAAATACCCTAAAACAGTGGTCCAGTGAGCTTTAGTGCTTAATACAATAGGCAATGACAACCTTGCAAATAAATAAATGAATAAATTTGAAAAAAAGTAGACACCGGTGTGCTCGATGAATAAAAATATAAATGCACTTATATAGATCATAGAGTAGGCACTCGTAGTATGGTGATGCTCTGTCGTCGTCATTGGTAGCGCTAAATAGTTAGTGAATCACGACTAGCCCTAGGCCTGACGATACAATCTGTCGAATCAAGATTACGCTCGAAGCCGTGATCAGGCTCGAGACAAAGTAAAAATCTTGTTATCCACGCTAAACCTGCGATCGGTGGTGTTCAAGTGACGACTCTGTGCAATGAACCGCAGGTTCTCTAAGTTTCAATACAATTCTCCGCGAAGTCTCTTTCAGACCACTGATTGCAAATATTCCTCATGAATTTATAGATCACAAAGGCGCACGATCGAATCTTCAATCTGTTGATTCAAGATTATGCTCGAAGCCGTGATCAGGCTTGATACAGAGTAAAAATCTCGTTATCCACGCGAAACCAGCACGCACGATCGAATCTTCAAGTTTCAATATAGTTTGTCACGAAGTCTCTTTGGGACCACGGATTGGAAATAATTCTGATGATTTTGGGGATCGCGAAGGTGCACGATCGAATCTTCAACTTTCAATATAATTTTTCGCGCAGTCTCTTTGAGACCACAGATCGCAAATAGTTCCGAAGATTTTATGCATCGCAAAAGCGCACGATCGAACTTTGTGCCGTTGACTTACGCCGCTGATTTTTTTCTCGTAAAACAGGAGCAGCACGTCAACGGCAGCCGCTGCATTCGCAATCGCGACTTCGGCGTCGAGCAATCCACCGGACAAACCACCCGGGCGCCACGGCGACGGAAACAATCGAAGCGGTTCGTGTCGGGATCGCAATCGACGCAAGGAATCCGTCATGTCGACGGCCGCAACGATGCGCGTACTCAACGTCCTCAGACACTGGGTCTCGAAGCATGCCCAAGACTTCGAGCTCAATCATCAATTGCGAAACTTGACAATCGAGTTTCTCGACGACATCGTCAGCAGTCCGAATTTAATTCCAGCCGAGCACAAAGCAGCCAGCCAACTGTTGAGGTTGATATGCAAAGAAGAACCCGAAAGCCGCAAAGTTGATTTACAGAAACTCCTCAAACCACCGTCCGTAAGTTTGACAATAAAGTTCAGTCGATTATTACATCGGGAAATGCAGGGACAAAACGGACTACCAGTGACTTCATACGTTGTCAACCAGAAGTGACGTCATACGAGAAAACGTCACTTCCGGTTGAAAACCAACATTTTTTAACTCTAATTGACGTTTTCCCGTATGACTGATTGGACTGTTAACAATTTTTTTGGTGTCTTGTTTTGCGCCACGTCTTCCCTATACTTCATTAGAGCTTCTCTAATTTCGATTGATCTCCTGTAGGTGCAGAGCAAAGAGAGCATAGAAACGTTATCGGCCCTTGAAATCGCCGAACAGATGACCTACTTGGATCACAAAATATTCGTGACGATAACTAGCGAGTGAGTAACGACTGATGATTATGTGTATGTGGTTTTTATTTTCATGATTGCATTGTGATGCATTTGTTTATCCGTATGGTCTGTCTGCGCAGAGAATTCCTTGGTCAAGCCTGGATGAAAACCGACAAAGCGAATCGCGCGCCTCACATAATCCTCATGACGAAGAGATTCAATGAGGTGTCGCAGCTGGTCGTCTCGGAGATCGTCCGTCGATCGATGATGTCGTCGCGGGTGGCGGTGATCGAGAAGTGGTCGGCGGTCGCCGATATCTGCAGAGTCCTTCACAATTACAACGGCGTCTTGCAGATATGCGCGGCTTTCACGAACAGCAGTGTCTATCGCCTAAAAAAGACTTGGGAGAAAGTCTCGAAAACCGTGCGTTGATGAGTGATCAATAACCCAAGTAGACATTTTCAAGCGTTACATCGGGACTTGACGAGGTCTTGATAAAGCTTTGTCAGGGCTCCTTCAGATCTTGTCAGGACCCACTGAAAAAAATTATATAGTATAAAAAGCAACAGAATTGACTTTTTACCATAAAAAATAATTCCCAGGAGGAACGTTTACACTTTATAGTTACGGCAATGACAAACATTCCTGGTTGCAACCATAATTATAGTTTAACCAATTGAATATAAACTATCAGAAACTATACATATAGATGTTTCCGCATGGAACTATTCGTTATAGTGAAAAATACTATTGTTTTTCTCAGTGTGGTCGGCAAAACTTATCTGGATGCAACTTACGCGATTGTCTATTGTATTCGTAGTTTATTCTTTGAGTATGACATTTCCGGAATTAACTTTTTTTCAGACCAAGCAAACGATCGAGAGGCTCCAGAACGTCGTTTCTTCCGACGGTCGGTTCAGAAACTTGCGGGACGCCCTGCATCGGTGCGATCCACCCTGTATTCCGTATCTCGGACTTTACTTGACTGATCTGTCCTTCATCGAGGAGGGAACGCCCAATTTCACCGACGACGGTCTTCTCAATTTCTCCAAGATGCGGATGGTACGAACTCATTTGCGATTTTGAACATTGAATCAGGCGATAATGATTAATGTAATTAAAAAAATATTGTACAGTGTTAGTCCACTCTCGTAGCAAATTTAAGCTCGATACCCCCATGTTTACTTAAATTAGACCGAATTGAAATCAATATAGATAGATTTGGACCAAATTCAATATCAAAGGTCTTTGATCAGAATATTATTTACGTGTGCAGTTTCAGGACGACAGTTGAACATTTACACAAGTTAGAGATTACCACAGAAATTTTTCAGAAAAACCAAAATCCCGTAAAATCACAATTTTTACCTCAATCTTCTAAAAACTCAGACTATTTTAAGTACTCCGACTCTAAAATCCCAATTTTTTTTACGAAACCATAGATTCCTCTATGAGGAAGCAAAAAGCGGAAATTCACAGTATAACCATAATTTCCGGTATTTCAAGATAATCGTGTCTGATTTAATTATATTTATCTGTCTTCAGATTGCGCATGTGATCCGTGAGATTCGTCACTTTCAACAGACACCGTACAAGATCGATTTGATACCGAAAGTGTCAAACTATCTGCTGGACTCGACGTTGCTCCTGAAGGAGGACGATCTGTACCGGAAGTCGCTGGAGATCGAGCCGAGAACCTCGAGGCTCAGCAGCGCGGCCCTCATAGGTCTTCCACCCTCGATCGGTCAGACTTCGCTCAAGAGAGACAATTGAGTTCGATACGAAAGCGCGTAAGTAGCCGACGGCGCGTACTTAACTGGCCAAACATAGGACGCGGGATTGACGTCATGGAAGACAAAAATCTGCATTATCGACCGCTTCACTGAGTCACGGCTCACGCAATCGATAATTGTTAGAGGATAGAGTTTAGAAATTATTAATTTAATTGACATATGAATCAGATTATAGTGGGTAGGGTGTAAAAGTCTTCGCTGGTCCAAGACAACAAAAACAAATATATATATATAATGACGATCGAGATAAACGGTGTCTGTAGGTTTTATCGTTACATACGACGAGCGAGAGTTTCATCCGTAATATTTTCGAATTAAAAAAAAAGAAAGAAATCTAAATGGCGCTCGAAGCGGAAGAGCGGCTTTAGCGGCTGTTTTTATTCGTCGGAGTCGTCCAGTATATCCATGCTTGTCGTTACGTTCCTCTTGCAAAAATCGAGCTTGGCTTTGTTGTTATATCGTGCACTTGTACACAAATACGCAGGCACGAGACGCGATTGCGTTACAATTAAAAACGACAAATCGCGTACTCGTCGTGCGAATGTCGACGGATTTCACGATATTTTTTTTTCGATCCACGAACGACACACGAGCCGAAGCGTCGACCGTTTTGACTGACCGAAGAGCTATGACGCGCAAATCTTTCTCGACGACTCGGTGAACGATCAATAGAGTATTCTCAACTTTCCGAGCCGATATGAGTGTCGATAAAAAAGGACACTGCAGCGTCTGTGCGTGGAAAGTCAATTCACGCGAATATGGAAAGGATAAAAATTAATTTAAAAAAAAACACGAGAATATAACAATGATAATGCGATTCGGAAGAAAAGAGCGAATGAATCTATCGAAGTTCGGGTCGACGACAGTTGCTGGTATGATTGTTGTTAAACCCCGTCCATTCCAGTCCGATGTTGTACATTGCCCATCGCCAGCATTTTTTTTCTCGAAAACTATTGTCTGTGATTGTAAACATTCTTCTTATTTATAAGGCTGGACCCTGAGATGAAAATTAGCTCCCGAAAAAATTGACCGCCGAACAATTTTCCAGGGGCCAATTTTCCTAGACTCGAATACTATATACGTAAAACGGACGCGCGCTGACCTACGGAATCTTGCAGCCCGAACAAATAAGTGAGAACAAGTAAAATGAGAGATAAAGATGAAAGATAATTATATATATATACATATAAACTTGAGATATTTTGACACTTAGTCGGAGAGTGAACAAAAAATAGGACAAAAAATTGCAATCTCAACAGTAGGACGACAGGATAAAGTTTTAGTTCCCCTCCCCTTCGCAAAGCAGTGTTAGGCGTTTGTGCTCGGACTTATGAGGATACATCTTCTGACTTCCGCTTGCTACCCAACAAAGTAATCATCATGTATATTTATCGACGGACTGTGACGATTTGTTTAATTAAAAAATTGACAAAAATTCCCAACGAACTACCGAAATATTAGAGGAGCGGATTTGGTTGTACACAATAGCACAACGCAGGTCTCATTAGAAACCTTCGATGTCTAATCAGTTGATTCAAGCTCGAAACAAATGAGTGTTCTCGCCGCTAAAAGACGGCACGACAATTAATCCGCGATAAAACAGGTTTTAATTTGGCGCGGCTCAAAGTGCTGACAGTATTAAAATAATCCTATACATATATATTGAAGTATTCATTTAATCAGTGACGAAAAAAAAAATGGAAATCCTAAGACTAAGGCGACTTTTTCCTCGAGACTCGCGAAGCGATTGTACTTGACAATCAGTAGCGTACGAAGATTGGAAATTCTATTATCGATACTATTACCGATATACTTCAGTCACAGCCTCGAGAACTTCCTTCATCTCGTGTTTGTGCTTTTCTTTTTAATCGTACTCTCAAAGAGTAAGGTACCGTAAGAACCTCAGATCGAAGGAGAAAGAAAGTTATTGAAACCTGTTAGATACTCCGATTGGCATGACAAACTTGTCGATCAAGGCTGTGCCCATCGTTCCCAGCACACTATATTGCATACCGTTTATTATGAATTTAAAAAATCCATTTGTAGAATATCGAATGTGCGGCGTCGTTTTATCGAAGCTCGTGGAAATTCATCGACTGGTTCAACAAAAATATATTTAAAAAAACATAAAGAAAAAAATAATTAAAAGGTTTATATATATACATACATATATAGCTTGAATGTACATAAACTCCCTAATGTACAGTGAAAAAACATATCACGAACATGTGCCAATTTAAGTTAACAAATGTTGGATCATGTTTGCCTACCCTCTCCGCGTACGATAATCGTGAGCGTTTATATATTCATGATCTGTAAATTAAATACGATAAAGGGTTATACTTCATGAGTGTTATGCATGTCAACATATGTTATTGAAATACGTGACACGTATTTGCAATCCATTATTCCGCAGTATCATTTCTATCTCCTAATGTTAAATAAGCGAGAGTATTAATTAATTTTTAATGGTTGATAGGATTAAACTAATCGATCAATATGGATATGGCTATGGTATGGAAACGTGTGCGATGGATTATTTTTGTTTTTTTACCGTACTTCGTTAAACGAGACCGCTGTATCTATCTTCGGAACTATTTTAATTGCCAACATTCGTTCGTCCAAAATCGCATAAATTCTTTAATTTTTGAAAGCAAATATCGGCTTGTCAACCCGAAACTATGAGATTTCTATGACCCCCAAATTTTTATGTTGGCCATATATTTTTATCAGAGCGACTATGTTCAAAGTACCTGGGGACATTTTTGTTCGTGAATCAATTCTCCGAATGCAGGTATTTTTTTCGAACACGAATGACTAGCCAATTTATTTTAATTTTAGAGCTATTGTCACCCGTAACTACAAAGTTACGGGTGGCAATAGCTCTAAAATGAAAATAAATTGGCGCATATGGGTAAAAACCCATACGTGCAATGCAGAAATGATCTAGGACTTTTTAGTCATCCATTTTTTTTGTTTAACTGTTTTTTAGTTTTTCATTATTTTATAGAAGAAATTTTATGAAACTGTTATATTTTCATATATTATAAGATATCTATCTTATAATATATAACAATATAAAAATTTAATAGAAAATATATACATAAAATTGACTACAAAAGAATATCCGCACTCATGGAATTGATTCACGCACAAAAAATTCCCCAGGTACTTTGGAATCGCTTCTACCGATAAAAAGATACGGCTGAAAATGCATAAAAACTTGCAGATGCAGAAATATCTTCAGGGATTTGTGGCGTACGGTTATAAAAAAAAACGTTTTGATTAACATGACGAACAGATGTCGGGTGTATACTGACAGTGGTTTTCCCGCGAGAGTGATACAAACCGCGTAAATTGAATCAGGTCGCCGCGAAGATCTTACGAGACCGAAGCGAGGTAGATGCAGCGGTTATCAAATTATTACGGTGCTCCCCGTGGAAAGAAAGTTACGAGGCAATCAAAACTTTTTCTCGAATTCGAGAAACAAATAAAAAAATAGTCGAATCGGGGCGTTGTAGCGCTAAGTTTATAAAGAAAAAGAAAATAATCGGCATTGTTTTTAACCGTGAGGCCTTCTCTTCAACTTTACTGATAGTAGCTTTCGCGTTACAGTGTAGCAATATCATTTGCAGGAGTAAAACGAACTGACTATACATCTGTTGAGCTACGCTGATGGACAGGAGAGTCGGATGTACCGAGAGGGCTTTAGTTTTCCAACGAAGTTCCTCCGAGTAAATTGTGTGTTGCACCGGGAGTAACGATTTTTCATAGTTACCTAATTTTCTTGGCTCGCAATTCGCTCGTCTCTTGTGTTTTACCAATTGTTGCTTAGTTTACATCGCTCGGCTTTGTACATAATAGAGTCGCAAGTTTTGCGGGAGCGAGATAATTTATTTGGGTGCGATACGGAGGATTGCAAAGAGCATAATTGAGCTGAATTCGGGACTTCGCCATCGTTGCGTGGTTTCCACAAAAATGTTCTGAGCGTACATTTTTGTCACATTTATCGATATCGATGGCTTTCAATGACGTCCTTAAATCTGCACAATATAGCGCAAATGTCAAACCATGGAGCGCGAAACTTTAATTAAAATTCCACGCAAAAATGTACGTCGAAGTTTATCAATACACGTTGAATCGATTCATTTTTACGAAAAATCGAATTACAAATACGGTAATTAGAAAGTAGATTTTTGTGACTATATGAATTTTACCAGTGTCGGAGCGTCGAATACAACAATCAGTCGTCGTAACCAGTCGTCAATCAGTGTCGTAACAATCAGTTACGACAAAGACCGTAAGTGGTCGATTTCAACAAATTTGCACATAAAAATTTATCAGCGTAGTTCCGCAGAAGTTTATCAATAACACGTTGAACCGATTAATTTCTAAAAAAAAAAATCGAATTACAAAATTTGGTAATTCGGAACTAGATGATTTTCGTAACTATACAAATTTTACCAATTTCAGAGCGTTGAAAACACAATCAGTCATGACACGTCCGGTTATGGAATCGTTGTTGCCTGCACTTAGGTCGGATCGATATTAATCTCGGACGTCGACGATGTCACGTCGAGACATAGTTCCAAAATTATTCTGATGTACAGAGATTTAGGGGTCGTATTCGTGATCGAGTGCATACAATTTTGCGTGCGTGTCGCCGATGAAAGCATGACAATGCGAATGCTATGGCTGTCGAGTATTTGGGTTTGGAGTAAAAACAATTAAATGTCCGATGTATTTATTTCTACATAAAAATAAATTTCTGGGAAAAAATAAATTATAATTATTAGGAGCTCTACGACACGCGGCCGTGAGTTTCACTAATGGATTATAGATATATCTTTAAAAAAAAACATAATTGTCGATCACAAATCATCAGCTGGTTGTGAATAAGTGTTAACTGTATGTCAGACTCGTAAAGGTAACCGTCGGGATGATTCGACGATGAAGGTTCAAGCTCGATTGGATTTACGCGAGAGTCGCGATCGAGTCACTAGTGTCGGAATTTTTTTGCCAAATTTGAAATGCTCGTATCCGGAAATTTTCCTCCCACTCTCCCGCCTTGTCAGTATCTACTCGATATATTTCACGAGCCCAATTACGCATTCAAAAATATGCATACATGTTACGGTACTAGATCAAAAATTTAATTGGCGACAAAAAAAAGTTATCTCCGTATATAATTTGTGAAAAACTTGGAGGGTTTCGATTCGCATAAATTACTATGTCTACAAAATTTACTATTTTTAGGGTCATGCTCGTTACCAAAGACTGTTATTGAAAACAAATATATAAAATCTGAATTATAGCTTGACAAATCGTCTCGCGACGGGTACACGTCGAGTACCGATATTTTTCCCTGTTACGCAATAAGTGTACTAATCCGTGGGTCATTTTATTATCAAATGTGATCGCCGCTGACCTCGTCCTTACAAGTCTTAACAGTAAATAAATGTAAATAAGTATTAAAAAAAAGACAAGAAAAAAATAAATAAACTCTTGATAAAAGTGCAAAAAGGCTCGAGGAATTGAAGAAAAAAAATCGTCTGACGATATATAGTGAAAATGGTCGAGGTTCGGCTGTGTTATATTGAATGTTACTATTGATTTTAGAAAATTTCAATGTTACTTAAGATTGTCATACATATATAAATATATATATACATATATAATACACAGGCTATATCGAGCACATATGAATCACCAATTCGTGATTACCGGCTGAAGGGCTTGTCACTTTTCGATTTCGCTGTAATATAAAAAAAAAAACAGCGGTTCATTCTGTACCTTTGAAGAAGCAAAACAAAAAAAACATACAAACAACCTGTACACTAAACGTTTACACTGTCTATTGTCTATCAAACATTTTATATCTTTCGTCTGTATAAGTAAATAGAAAATATTCTTCTGTAATTACTCTTGTCGTATGAATTATTTTACTTAGGGTAAAAGTGGTGGATATGGCCCACCTCGATTAACACGTAAATCAATGATATATGGACCGGACCATATTCCCCACTTTTACCCTATCTTAACCCACTCTTGATCCAAGGTTTTGAGATGAAGAAGAAACAGACGTGAAAGAAGCTTACCGGAAATACGTCACTTTGAAGTTTGAAAATTTAATTTTTCAACCGAAAGTGACGTCTTAACGGAAATCCGTCATTTCTGGTAAAAATGAGATTTGATTTGCCGTCACGTCCGGTCGAGAAATGAGCAAAACGGTGAAAAAAATTAAGAAGCCATGTGAAAATTACTTTTAATATTATTATTATTATTTTACCGCGTCATATTTCCAAAGACGTCGGAGTGGTAAGCGTGCTTTCAAAGATATTAAAACAATCCATTATCACGTGCTTTCCATCCCTCGTCTTGCGGAAGTTGACATTTCTCAAAGACGGACGCCGCTACTATCCTCCTTGCATTCACCCCGTCCGCTGTACGGGGCTTTCTCATTCCGTCGTCACATTCTCAGAATTACACGTGTACTCTCCTTCGTGCACCTTGATTATGAATACGTGGCTCGGTCACCAGTCTTTCTTACGACGCTTTTGTGGATGCTGAAACAATGGTCCGCTTCGGGCTCGCCGTGAATCGGGTTAAACAACAATAACAAATGGTGGATGTTCACTTGCTCGGCTTGCTTAAAGTTTAACTCAAGAAAATCTCATTATTCAACGAAAGTCGACGGAAAAGCGTTATGGAAATTCATTGACAGATACGTCGAGAATCGCGATGGCTTCGCCTCATTTAGCTTCGCGGTGTTGTTTACCCGGCTCTCCATAGTTCGCGATATAATATTTTCAAACAAATAACAAAAGACGGCTGATGAACGTCGAGGCAGGAGAAAGCTCGACGCTGAAGTCCGTTTATAAATAGAATCGTGACGTCTATTGACAGTGGCGATGATAGCCCCTGTACGTTAGTATCGACTTTTGTTGAAAGCCGTTCACCCGCCTCTGGCAGGATAACGCCTCCGCTACACATACGCACGTATACACATTTGCACAAAAATATTTTATGTACGGTGTCTAAACGCCGTTTCAATGGGATCAACAATTTTTAAAAATAAAATAAAATAAAAGAAATTCGTCTCGATCGGTCAACTTTTTAACCAGGTCCGCCAGTCGAGCATCGAGCTAAGCTAAATAAATAAACAAAACCGGACCGGATGTTTCCACGTCCGGAGATCCTTTGGCGATTGCCAAATACAATTTCCTTTATTATAATAACGGAAACTTAGTATCGACATTTGTTGAAAATCGTGCAATGCGACATCCTGCCGTGGCAACGGCAGGATGTCGCCTCAGGCACTAATACGCACACACGAATACACATTTTCACTAAAATAATTTATGTTCGACATCAAAACAGCGTTTCAATGAGATCAAAAATAAATAAAAAAATTTCTTTCCCGATAGGTCAACTATTTAACGCAGTCCACCATTCGAGCATCGCACTCGACACGACCAGAAATAGCATTTTATTAAATAAATAAAACCGGACCGGATATTCCCACCTCCGGAGATCCTCGGGCGACGGACGAGCGCAATTCCCTCGATCATAACAACAACGGAATCATCCCAGAGTTTATCGGTCGTTACCTTCCTCGTGAGAAAATTAGCGATTGATCGCCTACGCCGGTTCGTCCGACGCTCGTAGCGTCAAAAGCGCCTCGGTATATTTTGCAGGGTGTTAATTACGCTTCCGGCAAGTAGAATGTCCAGTGATGTTAAAACGTTTCGGACGTGAGCCGGATCCGGGCGGGACCGCTCTCGAAACTCGAACCGGACGGGCCTGATTAGTATCTCGAAGCAGGCTTTAAGTGATCCCCGAAATTGCGTCAATTCATTGGAACTGAACGAGAGAAATAGAGGCAGACAAGGCGACAGTTCCGGAGCATCGGGTCTGGCATCGTTCGAGCATCAGCAGCTGAAGCAGCGATGGGAGTCCGCACGCGGGCCAGTACATTCGTCAAGTCAGCGCCTGCACTAATTGATCTCCGGGAAATCGGTCGCTCTCTCGACACTGCACTCTCGTATCTCCCGCCGGTATTCGATCAATACTCCATTCCGCTGTTCCTCTATCCGGATAGAGTTTCCCCTTGGTGTAGTGAATATAACAGTTACTCACGGATTTTTATTTAACCGAAGTTCACGCAATGTTGTCGGATGAGAAATACACTGCGAAGTGCCGGGGTGAGGCAAACTGGCGAACTTTTCAACCGTGCAAGATCGAATAAAAATTAACCTGTGGCTTATTTATACTTGTTTTGGTTTTACGGGGTATCGAGGGATAGTGAAAAAAAATCACGAGAAAATCCTACGTGGTCAACGAGAAAAACTACCCAAGAAAAGCGGAATTTGTAGGAAATCGGTCGAACCGTTTTCGAGATATTTGGGGCTCGGGTTTCGAAAACGGGTCAGCCCTTTGCCAAGGGTCATCCCTTTGCGAAGGGTCATCCCTTTCGCGCTCGGCACTCCAGCCGCACGACGGGTATTCGGCCAATCCTCCATGACTTCAACCATTTTTGTAATTTCAACAAGAAATTCGTACGTAATATTATTCACGTTTTAAACTTTAAAAACATCAAAGAAGAAGAAATGAAAATGAAAAAAAAAAAAAATTCGACCGTTTGCCCTTTATAAAAGTGCATCCCTTTGCCAAGGGTCATCCCTTTCGCGCTCGGCACTCCAGCCGCAGGACAGCCGTTCGGCCAATCCTCCACGACTTCAACAAGTTTCTAATTTCAACAAGAACCTTTTACACAATACTCTTCATACTCCAAAATTTAAGAATATCAAAGAAAAAAAAATGAACAAATTAAAAAATGTCTACTTAGTTGCCCGTCTTTAAGGTAGTCCACGATCTGTCATTGCGTACTCTAAGGCGAACCTTGCCAGATCAGGAAGTTGTTCCTCGATGCACTATCGAGTATTTATCGCAAATCGGATCGGATGCTGTCGCGTCGGCTCGATCGGAAATCCACTGGTTTTTTCTTCGATCCACGCGAAACTCCACGGCTACCAAAATTTAGGTATCGAGGGGGGGGGGGGGGGGGGTGGAGTATCCGCAAGCGAAATTCACAAGCCACTGTACATTTCAAACGGGAAGGATCCGATTCTTTCGCCGAGTATATATATTTTTTTCTTCTATCCCTCGGTTTTCCACGCACTCAACGACTGGATGAGTTTTCAAGTTTGCGAGCTCGGGAATGCGATATCGTTTCGGTAAATCCGGAAATTCTATTTCCAGGGATACCTTTGTGCCATCTGGCACACTCGGAGTTCAACGGAAGCGTGCAAATTCGGTCCGACTGAGGAGAGCAAGAGATTGCGAGGGGAGAACTCGTGGACTTAGGACGTTATGGTTTGGGTGTGCCATCGTTTCCGCGCTCTCTGGTCCAAGTGGTTTGCGCTCGGACGACGATGGCGAGTACAGCGGAGTTTCGACACAAGCGTTTCACCGGATACTGATAGTGTCGTTTCGGACAAGCCGGTGATGCAATAAGCACAGCGTTTGCACAGCGCGCGAGTGGACAAGCTCTTGAGGAGAGTACGGCGAGTACAGACGTGCGGCTGCTCCGAAATACCGAAAAGCTGGATACTCGTTCGTTTCGTATTTAGTGGCAGGTACGCTTCAGTAACGCCTGGCCGATCTGAATATAGCTGCTGGAGAGAAACAGTCCAGCCATTCATGACGGGCAGTGCACTCGAGTGAAAAGCGAAAAAAAAATTGTGAATTTATAGATTTTTTTTCTCGAAAGAGATTCATTAAAAAGTATTTTGATTTTTTTTATTGCAGATTATGTACATTAGGGTATCTTCAGGATTTTCTTTATTCAATTTCATCGACGGAAGCGCATTAGTCGTGTTCCCCGGTGCCGTGGATTCCAGACAGTTGGTTCATCCGAAACACAAAATCGATGCGTGATTCATTCAAGAATCAAATCGATATGCCGAAAAACTGGATATTCGTTCGTTTCGTATTTAGGGGCAGGTACGCTTCAGTAACGCCTGGCCGATCTGAATATAGCTGCTGGAGAGAAACAGTCCAGCCATTCATGACGAGCAGTGCACTCGAGTGAAAAGCGAAAAAAAATTGTGAATTTATAGATTTTTTTTCTTCAAAGGGATTCATTAAAAAGTATTTGAATTTTTTTCATTGCAGGTTATATACATCAAGGTATTTTCAGGATATTCTTCATTCAATTTCATCGACGGAGGCGCGTTAGTCGTGTTCCTCGGTGCCATGGATTCCGGACAGTTGGTTCATCCAAAACACAAAATCGATGCGTGATTCATTCAGGAATCAAATCGATATGCCGAAAAGCTGGACACTCATTCGTTTCGTATTTAGGGGCGGGTAGCCTTCAATATTTCCTGGCCGATCTGAAGGTAGCTGCTGGAAAGAAAGAGGCCAACCATTAATGAAGCGCAGTGCGCCCGAGCGAAAAACAAAAAATATTGGGTGAATTTCTAGATATTATTTTTTCTCGAGAGCGATTGATTAAAAAGCATTTGGATTTTTTTGTTCCATTGCAAAGTATATAGATGAAGGTTTCTTCAGGATTTTCTTCATTCAATTTGATCAATGGAAGCGCTGTTTGTCATGTTCCCCGCTGACATAGCTTGCCGTGCCGTGGATTCCAGAAGGTCGGTTCATCTGAAGCACAAAAGCCAAGCGCAATACACTTAAGAATCAAGTCGATATAGTCGTCCATTCGTTTCTCCTCTCCCGATTTTTGCAGTTTTTTTTTCGCAAACCCGTCTAAATGCTAATAAGCTTTGCAGCACCAACAGTCTCTCCACGTTCGCCGAGAGTTCTTTTACGCTCGCTTCTATGGGGAATGCGCGCAGCCAGTAGAAACGGCAGGGCGATCGAGTGGACCACCGACCGTACTACACGCGTCGCAGCAGCTGGTCAAGGCATGGGCACTCGCCTATACTTACCCACTTCGGTGAGAATGGGAGCTGCACGCGTGTGTCAATTTTTACGGTGTACAGCGAGGATTGCACCGCTTTAATTTCAGCGGAATCCGGACGCGATACCGCACCATCGTCAAAGTCGCCATCGAAGCCTTCGCGCGCAACGGGGAAAGAATTGTCTTCCCATCGGGACCCAGACGGATCGACGCGAAATGGAAAAATAATAGGTATCACGTGTGATACGAGGAAAAAAAGAAAAAAACTGGGCACGACTGGGACGAAAGAATTAAAGCCAAAGGTAGACGGAACGAATTTTGTTATTTTTCTACCGTGTCGAAAAAAAGAAATAAATAAAAAATAAATACTTTTCTCGTACTCGCTCAATGTCCGGTGTTTTTTCTTCGCCTTCCTTCGTCCGCGTTTTACCTACGCTTACAGATGTAATCGCGCATCTAACATGAGCTTTCAATAGTAGCAGGAGAACATCTAGGCGTATCGGCGTTATAAGAAAAAAAAAATTAATACCACGTGTGATGGGATGCAAAAAAGAAAAAAACCTGGAAAAAATTAAAGCGCAAGATAGACAGAACGAATTTTGTTATTTTTCTTTCGTGTAAAAAAAAAAATACCTAACATAGGGACTTACTGTTCTCATATTCACCCAATGTCTCGTCTTTTTTTTCTTCCTCCTTCGTCCGCGTTTTACCTACGCTTACAGATGTAATCGCGTATCTAGCAGGAGCTTTCACGGTCCAATGAATATATTAATTGAATTATCCCTGAGCGCGAGCTACTCAAAGACAGCCACTTATCCTTCTCCCGCGTTATACATGCAAATTCGGGTCGGAATTGTCGTAACGCTCCCGTGGCTTCTGGGCATGGGTATGTAGGACGATGAGGATGAGAACGAACGGGGCGAGGAGGACTAGGTAAGTACGGGCGGATGAGGGCTTTTGCGAGAGGCATGCGGGACGGCCGCCGGGAGGAGAACACGGGATAGAACCGAGCCCGGAGAGCGTATAACGCGGTAATGCGGCACGGTAATTCTCGGCCCTAATTCTCAATGCACCCTCCCCCAAATTCATTAAGCAATTGTGATTTCATCCCCCTACTTATTTTTACGAGCCCGACCGGGGTACTTGCTCTTTCTCGAGTTCTCTTTCTCCAACGGTGGATAGAGTCGCGTAACTGCGCAAACCGTGAGAACGCATATGGATTAAAATCCTATGTTGTGGAAACAGGCTTGTGGAAGCAGCAATACGCTGGTACTCTACCGGCGGCGTTCATGTAAATTATATTTACGTGCATATGCAGGCGAGCGGTGTGAAGGGAGAATGTTAAGGATCGGTTTGCAAGGAAACGAAAAAAAAATCACCTAAAAATGAAGGTCTGAGATTTTTAAAAACCGCGACCGTCTGAAAAAACGTTTAGATGTCCGCGCCAATTTCTGCGCAAGACGGGTAATCGTGACAATAATTTATATACTTGGTATGACTAATTAATTGATTCGCAACCAACTGGTTTGTTGACACGATCAATATAACTTCTACTGGCGGCATTCATGCAAATTATATTGACGCACATATGCGGGCGGGCAACGCGAGGGGACGAGGTTAAGGATCAGCTCGCATACAAATAGAAACAAAAACGAATTTAAAAAATCATTTAGGAATAGACGTCTGAGGTTTTTGACGCACGCGGCTTACACGCAAAAAACATTGAAATGTCCCCGCCAATTTCCGTGCAAGACAAGAAATCGATCATTTAATTAATCGATTCACAACCGGACTCATTTGTTGACGCGGCCATTGAATTTTTTCGACACAACCGATTTGCGATTTGCACAACGCTGATGCGTTCACCGGACCAGTCCTTTTTTTAATGTACGTATGATAGTCTCTCAGTTTCATAGGTCAGTGTAGTCACTTCCGGGTTGAAAGACTCGTTTTCCCAGCGGAAGTGACGTAATCTAGGGGAAAAGTCACTTCCGGTTTGGAAATCTCATTTTTGGACCGGAAGTGACGTCATCTAGGGAACGATCCACGCAACGCCAGTGCGTAACCGGTCCACTACCAATTATGAATGAACGCCATGCGAAAACTTTTAGTAAGCGATAGGAAAACAGAGGGTGCGCGCGTTTCCGCCCCACTGGCCACGAGCAGCACGGTAACATAAATTCAGAACAAATTAAAGAAATGGCCAATAAAAGTAAGGGATATAGTGAGGGGGGAGCGTTTGGGGTCACGAGGAAAAAGGTAGAATGGCCGATTGGCCGGAGCACGCTTTCGCCAAGGTAAAATGTGCCACTCTACACGTACGGGCAAAAACACACATGCACGCGCAACCACCAAGGTACGTATATCTTTAGCAGCAACAGCAGCGGAGGCTGCGAATGCTACAAGCAGAAAATTACCACCGCCAGCTCGAGTCAGCCAGCCCGCTACAGTAGTGGTCCATCCCATGGTACGTGGTCTCCACCCACACCGGATAAACGTGTTTCCACGAACCTCTCGGGTTTCCCAGAAATCGCCATCCCAACTCTCGTACAGCGCTTCTCTCTATTACCATGCTCCTCCTAGGTTTTCTCCGAATCCATAGGGGAGAGCGGGGCAAAATGGGACAGTAAGGCAAAACGGCATAATCGGGCAGAACGAAATTTTCCAATAACTTTTGGATGGTGGCGTTGGTGACAAGTGGGGAAAAACTGGGTTGAAAATCCAGATGTATCGTTGGGACAAAATGGGGCATCTAAACATTATTGAAAAATTGAGTTTTGCCTCACTGTTCCATTTTGCCCCGCTCTCCCCTACAGGAAAACACGGAAGACCTGGGAGCCGCGGTCGGGTGATCCATGCGAGAACAAGGAGAACTGAAAACCGCAGGATGTACCAACACTCCGATGATTGCGGTGGAAGGACCATCGAATTTCTGGACATGCAAAATTGTAACAGCATCTTTGAAATGAATATTGATTAATGGCACGAAACTTTGCCGTCAACCATTCAAGTGGTTCTGCCGTACGTCGTTTGATCACCAATCAGCACTGGCTAATGCTGCGACGTCACGGCTAGAGATAAATAAATAAAATTCTCCGTGACGTCACGACCCGTTTCAAAATTTCACTTCTGAACCGGAAGTAACGTGTCGCAGAAAAATTTCATAGTGACGTCATTTCCGGTTTCAAAATTTCACTGTTAAACCAAAACCGACGTGTCGCAGAAAAATTTGAAAAATTTCTTTGGGACTTCTCTTCCGGTTTCGAAACCTGAGTATTGAACCGGAAGTGACGTCTGTAAGTGGCCCGTTGCCGTGCCGATGGTTAAATCTCACCTGGACTATAACGCGGACACTGGCAAACCGCCGTAGAACCTCCGAGATCAATTCTCATGGACTCGTGCCCGATACTTAAGTCAATGAAATGTTGAACCCTCGGGAAGTGTTGCGCTGTGAATTTTCTCTAAACTCGATGACGAGAGAAGCTGTTCCGCCCATTATCGTCACCAGGACCCTCGCATTTCATCCTGACTCTCATTACTTCACTTTTTTTTTCTTTTTTTTTCACAGGGCGAGGATACTCACCGAGCGATCCATAATTCCGACCGTGCTGTTCGTCGGGCAGCGAAATGTTTATTTCCGCCGAAACAAGGGTGTCCTCATCGTCATGCCCTACGAACCGTGCGCATTATACGGTTATGTCCTGCGGACCTTGTAGTACCGCGTTGGACACCAGACCGGGACATTGTAAGGCCACGCGAGAAACTCCGTAAACCCTCGTACTATTTCCGCGGGTCATCGTAACAGCGACGGAAAAATTCGAAACGAGAAACGAGAGAATATTCATCCACGATGAGGAGGACAGCGGACGGTCTAACAAGCGGCGAAAGAAGCTGAACAGCAAGGAAATTTACGTTCCCGTGATGCCTTTGTAACTTAGTTTTCAGTAGGTAAATTCTCTCCTGGTCCCTCTCTGACTCGCTTCTCTCTCCTGATGAGTTATATAACTTGTATTACGTATATGTACAAATATATATATATGTAGGTAGCAACATGGAATAATGCGAAACTCTCACCCCGCTGCTCGCTGTAAATCGGACCGAAATGAAACAAGCTGGCACTAAAAATCCCCGAGGAATACGTTATGTAGTACAAACGTGACCACAATGAAATACAATTTGTTAACTTTTCCCGGTGCAATATAATTTCGTGTATGGTCATTATACTAATGAGGTCGGCATTTGTTCTGCCTCCGACCGTGTTTTTAATACAATCGTAAACGTTGATACGATGGTATTAAATTTTTCGTGCGCGAGGGCGCAATATCTCATTCGTCATTGCACCAATAGCGTGCGAGATATATGGGTATGTACAGCTTTATAATTGCTCTTGTACCGCTCGCGTGTTCGACTCTTCCCGAATGATGCTTCCACTTGGATATATAATCAAACTCGCGGTTATGTTGGCTCGCGGGCTTACAGTATCTGTGAGTAGCCGCCAGTATTGGTAAGCATCTGTAAGAATCTGTGAGTATCTTTGAGTATCTGTAAGTATCTGAACAACTGTCAGTATTTTTGAGTACTTGTGAGTATCTGCGAGTATCTAGGCGTACCTGTGAGTTATCTGTGCGTTTCCAATTGACATGAGAACTTCATTATTATATAGATAGATAAATATAATAAAATACACTGTGCGTGACACTCTGGTGAAATTTTTTTTTAACTACACCGATAATTTGTCCATGAAATTTTGAATAAAAGCTAACCTTCCGTATCAGATGCTACGCTGAACCACCCATCGTCTCGCTGCTGGTTCGGAAATGCGGGTAATTATGTACTATACCGCTTTACGATCAAACTAAATAATCTTCATACTCCCACCCGCATGGAGGACGAGAATCTAGTCAATGGGGACCAAGAGGAGTAGTTAATACATAGCACATTTACACGAGATCGGTTGGCGTAGACGAGCCGACGTCAGGTGCGATTCAGCTATACAAGTACCGTGTATATACTACATTATGAACAAGGATAGCTGATAATAGAGTGCATACATAGCTAAGTCTTGAGCGCGCTATCGAGAGCCTATTCTCTCTTCTCGACTTCTCCCCCCCCCCCTCCCCCAGCCCGCCATCCCCCAGGGTGCCGCCAGTGGTTTACACACGATGTTGTTTACTACACTATATATATATATTTATTTATATATATATATATATATATATACATATGTATATATGGAACCCGATGTACTTACATTAGAGGAGAACTCCAGCTATTGTTTATCGATGGGGCGTGTGTTGCTCCTCGCCTCGACCGGATCGGAGTTTCCTACTCCCACAGGGATGCAAATTGCAAATGCTCCGCATCCCATCCGTGCTCTCGTGCATAGACAGCGAGAGGCACGAGAGTTTGCCCCAGCATCCAGGAGAAAGGTAGGCGAGTTACCTCAAAGCCACTCGGGACATCACGGCATGCAGTGAAACGCAACGGTGCATCCGGTATTCACTCGTTGAGTTAAACAAAGTAGTCACGTAATCCGTTACAATTAGCGTAGCTACTCACGCACGAAGAAAAAAAAAATCATTGATACGAGTACGGGAAAGCAATCTGGGATAGAGCTTCGGCGAACGTTTCGACGAGTCTCGAATTCCGAAGGAAGCGTCGAGCACAGGATTCCATTCCATTCATTTGATTTGGGACAATCTCTCTGAGACTAAGAATCTTATTCAAGAATCTTATTTAAGAATCTTATTTAAGAATCTTATTCAAGAATCTTATTTAAGAATCTTATTCAAGAATCTTATTTAAGAATCTTATTCAAGAATCTTATTCAAGAATCTTATTCAAGAATCTTATTCAAGAATCTTATTCAAGAATCTTATTCAAGAATCTTATTCAAGAATCTTATTCAAGAATCTTATTCAAGAATCTTATTCAAGAATCTTATTCAAGAATCTTATTCAAGAATCTTATCCAGGAATCTTATTCAAGAGGATCAAAAAATCTGTCCAGTCTCGTCTAGACCCTCTCCCGAACTCCTCCAACTAAGATTGACTGAGATTTTTTCCACAGTTTTGGAACCCTTTAAATGTCGCTGAGCGCCGGAACAACGTCTTGGTGTCTTCCGATTTTTCGTTGTTGTTGTTGTTGTTTTAAAATCCGTCATTCCCACAAATAATTAATATTTTTTACTTGGCTTACGAATTCTGGTACAATTGGATTCAACATAATTGATAAAACAATATTTCATTATATACATTAATAATATTTCATGAATCAACATTCTTGAATAATATATGTGTGTATGTGTCTCGGTGTATGTGTGTTTGTGTGTGTGTGTGTGTGTGTGTGTGTGTGTGTGTGTGTGTGTGTGTGTGTGTGTGTGTGTGTGTGTGTGTGTGTGTGTGTGTGTGTGTGTGTACGTATTTGTGTATGTGTATTCAGTATAATAGTACATACTTTTTTCTTGTTTTTATCTAAGTGCTTCATGTTTATCGCCCGCTAACAATTGTTCTTCATACATTTAGATACTTACGTTCTACCAGTCATTCGTTATCTTAAAAGTTAAGTTCATGTATATTCATAATATATATATATATACTCGTGTGTTACAATTGCTTATTATACAATTGTATCCAATCGATTTTGTTTCGGAATGTACAGATGTCAATAGTTATTATGTAGTTGAAGCCAGCATTACCGAAACAGTTTGATAATCGGTGGAACAAAAACTTTTAATGTCTCTCATTTCTCACATTCTTTTCCGCGGTATAAAAAATGTTTACACGTGCCGAGATCGAATGCGATGCTGGTTCATCGACGATAGGAGCAATTTTTCGTCCGGCGCACTTCGCGATGGAAACAATACTATGAACAACAGTACCCAAAAAATAGGAACTTAATGGAAGATGGTGAGTTTTTTTTTTAGTACCTTATTTCGAGTATACTTTACGCACTGATTCTCCTGTGTGACTTGATCGAGTGATTATTTTCTTCTTCGATGGCCCGATGCAGGGACACGATAACGTGTCGTCGCGAATATTCGAGTTATATGCAATACACAAGATTCCTTAGATCCTACGATATTCACAATTCGACGAATGGATTGCTTTTCAAGAGAACTTTCACCCGCGCACTTCAACGAGCAAGTCGAAATTCGCTCACCGAAATATTTGAAATTTTTTGGAAAATTGAAGTTTGATTAATCGAGATCGACTCGAATTCTTTTTTCGAAGCAATCGATTCGTCTTTTATATGTATCGCTTATCAGTTAAAAATTTATTTACATCGCCCTCTACTCGTAAAGTCGGACGAGAGAGCCTCGCTACACGTCGATCACAACATCTCTTACACAGCGTTGTCGCGACTCCTTAATCTCATAATTAGTTAGTTTCTCTTACGGATCCTTCTCGGATCTTGATATTGACAGATAATTCTTTCGCTATCGCAGCAACAGTTTACGTACAAAAAAATGCTCGACGATCCATTCCGTCGATCAACCCTTTCTCTCGTCCCGCTGACTCAAGAATTTAAATCTACCTTATCGTGGTCTCTTCGTAATTACACGCGACTCGAGAGAATCTCTATGGAACACGGATACACCATCGTGCGATATAATTTCGATTATTTAAAGATTAATCCACGTCCCTTGCGTTCACTCGGCGAAGTTTATTCGCGTCTTTTCTGCATTAGCTATGCAGGATGCGCTGACGATAAGTGGAGAGAGAAGAAGAGACGAGAAAGAACTTCCTCGACGGTGACTCGACAGAAGTCGTAGGCGACGAAAATCTTTTTCAAAAATTAATCTTTGCAGCCGGACAAGGTGCAAATATCTCCGTTCGTATGTCGTGAATTATTCCTGTATTGAGACACCTCGTACTAGACTTGGATGTGAGAATTACCAAGAAAATCAATGGCGCATAAATTTGACGTGTATAATTTTATCCCGATTGCCAGTGAATTCATTATAGTCGAATTTATTTAATAGAATCGTGAAACGCGATTTATTGGAGATTAATTTTCCTTGGATCCGACTAAATGGAAATGACAGGTTGAGTTCTCGTTTGACGATCGGCAATATCCAAATTCCATTTCGGTCCCCATACGTTATTTAACGTGTGGAAGTTCAATTATTCGTGGGACGCGACATGTAATTAAGAAATTTCAATTAATCTAGTGTTAGTTTTTATCTAGTGTTAAGGGAGAGCGGGGCAAAATGGAAGAGTGGAACAAAACGGCACAGACAATCGGGATGCATCGATGGGGCAAAATCTGTCGTCCTAAAATAATTGGAAAATTGTGTGTTTTAAAAACTCAACTTTCCAATAATTTTAGGACCGATTGTCGGTCCCGTTTTACCTCACTATCCCATTTTGCCCTGCTCTCCGCTATTCTCACGCGATAGAACAAACTTTTCTAACTTCCACTCGCACAGTCCGATACACAGTAAAAAATAATTTCATAAAATCGGAATACGAAGTTTCGTAAAAATAATGTTGTCAAACAAGTAACAAACGCGTTTGTTCAGGCTTGAATATACAAACTTGTCCTTATAACTCCCGTGTTATTAACAATTTTAGTTTGTACTTTTGTTTGTAAAACTAGAAGCCGGTTGGTGCGATCCGAAAATTAACAAATAAAAAACTGTCGACAATAAGTTATAAAAAGTACAAACTTTTTTTACTGTGTACCGAGTCGCACATCGCGAAACACCGTGGATTTATTTTCTGAGCGATCACCTTTAAAAATTTGTGACAGATACGGAATCGTCTCGTTCCGCGCGACGCGCAACTGGCAGAGTCACGGCGTTTCTCCTCTCCGCTTCTCCCTCAAGACCCAATCGATATTTCTTTGTGCCGATCGTCGATCGTCGGTGATACCACGGGGACACGAATTACAAAAACATTTCGTTACTTCTTTCGATTTTTCTTTTTTTAAAACTCGGAAAGATCGTGCACGCTCCTTTATTCAGCGAACGATGCAATTCCGGTCGTCCATTATTGTGATTGGAAAGAAATCCCAGGGGTCGCGGGGTGGCTCGGCTGCGAGGACGACGGGCGCAATCGAGAAACACAGGATACGTCTCAACCTTTGGAATTATTCATTCCTCGGAAAGACTCACCGGTCCCGGCGACGATTTTAAATTTCAATGGGCAGGCAACGCCATTATATCGGTATGTATAATCGCCCTTTCGTTCTTGACGGAAATCTGGGGGACGAACGATGACGAGTAATTGGGGGGAGAATTGTGCAAGAATCTCCCCCACATCAATGTACATTCCGCACATGCCCAATACGAGCGCCTTAACTTATCTAGCTCGACAGTGAGAACGAGAAAACCCCGAGTGACGCGTCTCATTGAAGATCGACAGTAACTAGGAAAAAAAAGGAATAAATTTCAATGATAAATCCTGTAATAAATTTAATGTCGCTGTCGTCCGTTCGCGGAAAGGACAGAGCCGAGTTAAGCTTCTCCCGCTTTTTAAGTGCTTCGAGGAGTAACGATTATTGAATCCGGCTGCAGTTCCCTCGTGACGCTACCAGGAAAATGTTCCACCGTGTTTAAAGTGGTCTTCATTCTACAATGTCCAGGGTCCTTATCGCATAAAAAAAAATCCAATTAAAAGACAATACGGCATCTCCTCGCGGACAGACTGCAATCTTCCAAAGCCAGATTGGCTAATTATCACTCCCCGAGTCTCTCGAGGAGGCGACCTTAACTTTCCAGGATTTGTCGTACAATCTCGAGAAGGTGATGTATCATTTTTTTCCTTAAAATCTTATCAATCTTCAAGAATGGCGATTAAAGGCTTCATTGCCCTCAATCGCAATCATTGCGCGTAATCATCGACGCTCTCAGAAACCGAGCCTTCGAGCGACGCTCAGGGTTTTTTAAAAAATATCTTCAATTAACAAAAATATGTTCTTCCGTTGTTGCGCAATAACGTTTTGGAGGGGGGTTACAATCTTATTACGGTTTACAGGGACATAATCGGCCGAACGATCGATGCTAATGATTATTTATCCAAAATCTTCCCAGTATCTTTCTCACAGCTAAACATAAATATATTTATTTTTAACATCGTGCGCGTGCGCGAATTTATTGTACATTGCATATAACACACACGCCTTATCGTCTGCGCTTTCCCTATTATATTAATCGTAACTTACAAAGTCTACTATACATAGATGGATATGTCGTAGTCTGGTGGGTCGTTAATTCGTGAGCCCGTGCATGTATACCATGGTCACAGTAGACTATAACACAGTATACACACACGTATATATATATGTATATATGCATATGTACACATATACACATATATATACACAGATACCAGTACAAGGAGGATTTTCGTTTGGTAACTGTGCAAAACTTCTCTCTGCAGAACTGCATCCGTCTCCACCTCCGCCCGCTCCGGACGCCCACTTTACTCATCTACTCGCCGTTCATTGCTGATGAATATTCAGCTTGACTGTGCCGCTGCTGCTGCTGGATGGCCTGTTATAGCAATTCGACTGTCCCCGTACCGCCTTGCAAGCGGAATCCACATCGCGGGGTTTCATATTTCATTATACAATTTTTTTTGCAGCTCGAAATTTGATATCGGCTCGTAATGGAAACGAGCGATTCGGTGAGGTTGGATCGGAAGGACGAACGAGGAGAAATAAATGCAAGATCGGGTATTCCTGAGGACAGCTCGCTCGGCCGAGCTGACGGTCAGTCCGGACTGAAATTCGAGTCTTGATGAGGGCGATCGACTATCTAACCCCGGGCGTTGCGAGCCAGGTACCCTTTTGTATCGCCTTTCACCTATCCAGGCTGGACCGATCGGAAGACCAACTCCTATCAAAACCGGGGCCAAAGCGCTCTTAACTTCAAAGCTCACGGTAGCTGAAAACCGCTTCACAATTTCTGAGCTAACTCCGTTGCAGGGGACGTAGCTTTCGTTGGAACGCATGCAAGGGTGACCGAGTACGTTTGAATACCGAATTCGACGTTTGAGGGGTCAAATTTCACAAAGGCGTGGTGCACAAAGTTGGCGCTCGGCTTGGAGACCTCCGTGATCCCCGGGATATTTTGGCGCGATCTGAAGTCGTCTAACGAACACGTTACACTTGTAGGGTTAGTGCGTCGAATATGGACCGACGGGGTAAGATGGACCAGATTAAAAAAAAATCTAAAGCTTCGTTCGGTTGATTGTGTCGATGAGGCTGAGGTGTTTTAGGGGTTGAAACTTTCTCCTGACGAGACTTTAAAATATGACACAGCCTTCCTTGATTTTCATAGACGGACCCTAGAGCGGTAACATGGACCAGCCTTTTATCTCGTTAGAATAGTGAAAATTACTGTATATCCATAAAACAGTTGGAATTCTGAAGTTGAATTTGGTTCTCAGTGTCCGAAGCCTTGATGAGTCATTCGTGTGTAAGGAACATCATTAGCGGACCCCTCGGATCGATATTACCGAGCGTGCGTAAAAAGCGGGTAATATGGACCACCGCGCGACGTTCGTGAGAAACGAAAAAAACTATCTTTAAAATATTTCATTGCCAGGTCTTTATGAAGACTCTTTTCGAATACATATTCGTTCGTGTTGTCGCTCCAAACTGTTTTGTGACCCATATTCGCCGCATCTGCTCCGATGCTCATTTCAACAAAACATTTTAAGTCCTGAGTTCCCACGACATCAGAGGGGATTAATTTTATTTTTCATATGTGCAGCTGTTTCCCGGAAAATTATGCATGCAGGTCGAGTAAAACCGGTCACTCTTTGTCCCTCGGAGTATTATCAGAGTCGAGGGCGCACTGACACTAACACCGGTAATTCTGTTCTCTGCGTGTTTCGCGCTCCGATAACGCCTTCCTTAATCCTCGCAACATTGTGCGCGCGAGCTGTCAACATCGCTGATAATTGATTGCGTGAGCACATGAGAGGGTGTTTTTTTCCATACGGCGTCGCACTATAACTATACTTCGAATGTAACAGTGACATTCGAAATCCATTCCCACCGCCCTGATCGCATTTTCATCGGATTCCCCGCCCTTCCAAACTTCGCCTCGCAAAAACATTGAAAAATCGAATTTCCTGAACATAATTTTTTTGATATTTTGAGCAATTCTGAATCCATTGACACGAATAGCTTGGAAAAAAATAACATGAAAAATTTCGCGAAAACAAAGTTTTCCCCTGTGAGGCAAGAAGAACCGATCGAAGTTTTTCTTGGTAAACCACGCATACAAACACGAACGGCGACTCGTAGTCTCCTGCCTCATCCCTCATCCCGCCTCGTAGTCTCCGACCTCACCCCTTGCTATACGATATTTACGCACGTTAAACCAGTTGAACCCCGCACGTGAACTCGAACAGCAGTAGCGGCGATGGCGGGACCAGGGACGGGTTCGGAAACCATTAATTTTCGAGCTTCGGTGTGCAGTACCGGCTGTCGTTTGTTAATGTCGCTCGGGGGAGGGGGCGGGCACAATTAAGCGTCATTCGCAGGACGCGACGATCACGCCGAGAAATTATTGCATAGCTGAACTCGTACACACACTCTGCGAACGAGTACGTGTACTGGATGTAGCGCGATTCATTTTGCACACTGGTTATCGCGGTATTCGGCGATGGGCAGAGGTGCGCTGCGTCGCAGAAATTCGTTTCCGGTACATTCCCCCGGACTTCGTTGGGTTCCTTGACGAAACGAGATGCCAGCGTTGGAAAACAACCGAGAGCGCTCCACTTATTATAAATTGGTAAATGTTTCATAAAGCCCTTTACGTTGTGCCTCAAAGGACGAAGAAAATGGATTTACTGTAGACTAGAGTGTTTTTTTTTTTTTTTATGGTAGCGGATAAGATGGACCAACCGATGCGAAGGGAAAATCCTGGTACGCTTGGGTGGCGGAGGTCAGTAAAGTATTCAAGTTATTATCAGGTCTGAAGACTAATCAAAATTATCAAGTCTAGAGACTCTAATCAAAATGATTAAGTCCGGAGACGCTAATTAAAATTATCAGGGCTAGAGACTCCAATAATAATTATCAAGCCGAAAGACTCTACGTCAACTTTCGGGTATGCCACGTCTGTACAAATTTTGTTTCAAGGGGTTTCAAAGGGTGACTGTCAACAAGTGTCTCAAGACGCTCGAATTCGAAACTTCGTTGGGTTCTTTGACGAAACGAGATGTCGGCATTGGAAAACAAGCGAGAGCCCTCTATTTATTATAAATTGGTAAATGTTTCATAAAATATTTACCTTCACGTGTTTCTTTACGTTGTACCTCAAAGGGTCAAGAAAATAGGTTTGCTGTAGACTCGAGTTTTTTAAATTTTTTATGGCAGAATATAAGATGAGCGAGACGATGTGGAGGGGAAATCCTGGTACGCTTGTGTAGAGTATGTCAGAATAATGTTCCAGATATTATGAGGTCTAGACACTGTAATAAAAAAATTATCACGCCAAGAGACTCTACGTCAACTGTCGGGCAAGTTACTTCTGTACAAATTCCTTAGAGGGGGTGTCAACTGTCGCTACTGTTCTTAAAATATTAGAATTCGGATTCATACTGACAGGCTATTAATGAGAGTAAATCTGTTAGAGGAACTGGCTATGAGAAGTGCATTTGGGTCAGGATCAATAATTTGTAGACTTACGAGCTTGGAAAACCACTTGGGAGATGATGTGATGAATTTTGAATCCGCACAATTAAACCTTAAAATTAGTGCTCAGAATCCTTCACTCCGTCTAATGCGCATATTCCTGATTGGTAAACTTCTTCTCACTGGACAGTAGCCGGGATTTAATTATATATTCTATTACCGTTGTTTACTATACATTGGATAGCATTTAATTTTGATGGATAAATTGGAAGGCGACATTTGAAAGTTGTCCTTTAGAAATTATATTAAACAAATTAATTAATTAATTAATTAGAAGGTTTCACCACTGACAGATACACGGTTCATGTATTCAGCGAAGTACCCGACGAACTGTGGTGATCAGTTCACAGTGTATCGAGCGGTGGAGCTACAGACGCCCTCTTACCTTGACGAATGGATTATATAGCCCGGGGAGATTTAATCGTTATCATCGTGAGCGCTTTCGCGACTACGAAGGAGACTAATGAAGGCTAACCGATGCCGGGAGGTACATGACATTTCCGAGAACAAACTATAGGGTAAAAGTGGTGAATACGAGCCGACGCGGTAAGATGGACTACTGCGTATTGTGACAAATGAGGATTAAAACAAATTGAATAATTCCTTCACTTCAGTGAAAGTCTGTGAAAGAAAATCCTAAAAATATTTTATTACCAGGTCTCTTTGCAAAAGGTTTTTCCGCTTACCAATTTCTAGCACCGAAGTGGGATTTACCTTCGGGAGAACGGCATGCAGGTCCCAACTTTTTAGTGGTCCATATTCCCCACTCCTGCCCTACCCTACTTGACCCACTTTCCCCCTGTATCCCTCGCATGCAAACACCATCGTCAATGAGTTCCGACAGAATACACATGTACATGTACGCACCTCATCACGGTTTTGTTGCCACGCACAATTCGTATTATCCCAAGTTGAACGACCTCGTTGGAAGGATCAAGGAACAATCAATCATTCGCTCTCGCATCGCGTTCTCGAACAATCACCCGCACCGGTGGTCATGTCGCTGGCGTGCCGAAGCCCAGTACAGCCGGTGACCGAGAACCTTGGATTCGAGGGTAAAATATTTTTCGTAAGCAGCAGCGCGCCTCATTATACAGTGTATAGCGTCCTAAGTCGGTCCAAGTTGGATAAACCGTTGGCGTGAAGATCGGCGCCCGGGAAATCGGTCTACTGCCGACTCTGACGTAGGGTTTCGGTGGTTTTTCTTCAGAACTGCTTCGGTAAATGTGAATCGATTCGTCAATCATAAAAACAAATCGTAAAAAAAGAGTCCTGGCTCAACAAGATAGATAACGAAGTTACGATGGAAGACGAAATATTCTGATAAAACGGTAATCAAGAGAGCCTCGCTAATTACTCCATTATCGAATGAACTTTGATCCATAATGCCAAAAGTTGATCGAATGAAAATTGGAATTGATCTAATAAAATTCAGAAGTTCGGGACGTAGGTTTTCGGTGGATTCTCTCCAGAACTATTTTCGCCTCCATAGAAGGGAATCGTTTCGCAAATCATAGAAAAAATCTTGAAAAAAAGAGTGCTGTCCTGACAAAACCGATAGCGAATTTTCAACGGAAGACGAAATAACTCTATGAGAGGATAATCACGCGAGCCTCGCTAATTGTCCCATTATCGAATGAACTTTAATACTTTATGACGCAAATTGATCTAAAAATTCCGCGAGCAAGCTACGTCAGATTGCACTGGAATAAGATAACTCCACCGGAAAGCCATGCATCGACAATCCATTGGAATTACGATGCAAACGAATGATACAATTATCAGACACTCGATAACTCGTTGAATTAAATTCGATCATCCCAGCACCAGGGAAATTCACTTCCTGTGTAATCCGACCCGGCGCAACGAGATTATCTCACCCCCTAATCACATTAACCCATCGACATTTAATACGCTCTCCGGATAAGTCCGTCCGCGTCAGTGATGATTAATTAACATAGACACGTACGATCGCAGCAGCAGCAGTCGTCGCGGCAACAGTGACATGGAGCAGAGCGCGAATACAGTCTACTCTGGCCGAACGGTGCTGTAGCGGGCTGTAGTGGGCATCGGTTCACAGGTCAAGATTCTTCGTCGTGTATGCGGTGAGCACGTAGCTCGTTTCAGCCGGGGGTGCCAGCTTTGCCGCCGCTGCAAATTGCGCTGCAACAGCAGGTACGATTGGTGTCGGGCTGTTGTCCTGTACAAACACCCTTGGCGACCGGAGGGGGGATGCGGGAGGGTTAATCGTATTGACCGTTTAGTGCCCACACGCCTGCTTAGCCTTACCGGTGGAAACCCCAATAGGTCAGCGATTAGATAGCCGGATACGTCGAACGAGTGGGTAGTGTCGCTCCAGGTGTCCTGGCAATCGTCGATCGGGGTGGGCACAACCGGACACGGTGAGAGCAATGTTCTGTTTGCAGTTTAAACGGTTCAGCAAGAGGGAGGAGGATGATGAACGACAGCATCACGGTTAGGGCATGCGAGGATCGAGGGGGTCTTCGGAGAGCACGTAATCACTGCTGCTATTGCTGGCCGCAGTCGCCGGACGTCCGGCGAAGTGGTTACTGCCTGTCGTCGATCAGTCACCTCGCGAAGGAGCCCGCGTGTAGGAGTACAAGAAGAAGGGCAAGGGTGCGCGTCGCTGCGCCGCTCTTGCTCGAGTTCCCGTGCTGCATGGCTGCCGGATGCTCCCCTGAAACTCACCAAAACACCATTCATGAATTATTGCCTTTGAGAGAAGCGACTCCGAGGACTCGGATGTAGAGGCGGAGAATGGCCGTCGTGGGATTTGTCGAGACAAAATTATTGGTGGGTGAGAGTTGGCATGGAGTGCGGAAAATTGCGTGAAAGGACGATGAGGGAGGTTTCGCATTGAGAAAAAAAATTACATAGTAAAGGCAACAGTACTGACTTTTTACCATAAAAAATCGTTCCCATGGGGAATGTCTATATTTTATAATTACGACTGTAACAAGAAATCATGGTTGTGACCCCAATTATAGTTTAACGAATTGAATATATACTATCAGGAACTGTCTGTGTAGACGTTTCCCCTGGGAACTATGCGTTATAGTAGGAAATACTATCCTTTTTCTTAGTGTCCCATAAAATATAATGAGGGAACGTCTATATTTTATAGTTAGGACAATAATCACAAATCATAATGGCAAATATAATTATAGTTTGGCCAATTAAATATCTTTCAAAGGAAACTATATGTATAGTCGTTTCCGTAGGGAATTATTCCGTATAGTGGAAATAACAATATTTTTTTCGCAGTGCGTGTGGGATTTATCGTTCGAGCGTTTTCGCACCGATGTTACATCAGGATCCATTGATACCGAGATTTTTACGATCGCGTTTAATAGTAATGGCAAAGATTCTTTCTGATTTTGCCTCTGTTATAGCCTATCGGTGTACGACACGAGAGGACACTGCTGACTGGATAAAGGACGATCTATCGAAGGAAATGCCTTACCCTCTGGGAACGTCGGTAATCGTTATCTACGGTCACGAACCTTTTTTTCTTAACAATTGGAAAGAGAGTGTAAGTTCACAATGTAAAAAAAGTCGTATGAAATTTAATGCACCGGACGGGACATTTTTGTGCATAAACTGGTATATTAAATTGTGTTGAAAAATACATGTACAGTATATTAAAAACTTTAGAAATAGTTTAATTTTAATAATTTACTTTAATTTTGCTCCATAAGTCCATTAATTTTTCAAAACAATTGTACAATAAATTTAACAAATGTAACAGTTTTCACATAACAACTTTCAGTCCGGTACATTGAACTTAAAATTTTTTTTACAGTCCATGCTTACATGATTTAGCAATGGTTTTTGTAAAATCGGCTACAGGTGGTCTGCCCATCTGCAGCCGACTTTACAAAAGCAATTGTTATTCTCTTCGGCCGCCCATCGCACCAATCACTGGATAATTTAGATCGCAGTTAGTTATGCATGCGTAAATATACGGCTCGTGCTTCGTAAAAGCTTCTACCAGCAAGAACGCTGTGAATTTTTTTTTATATTTTTTTATTGTGTACCGAGTATCGTAGAGAATGATTTTTTTGTTCGCGCATCGAATACAGGTCTAATTTATTGGGAGGATTGAGCGGAAGAGTAAGTGCAGGATCACAGCCGGTAACGGTTTTCCAGGCAAGAAATACTCATTTTTCAGGAAAACGAGAGCATCTGACGTCGTTAAAAAAACGACGGGCAGAGGCAGACTGTTACGGTGGTCGGCAGCTATATCGCGTATCGGGAATGGCGAAGAAGGTGCTGGAAGGTATAGAGAACGATCTCCCGCCGAAGTATTCGCTTCGGGAATACGTATAGCTCCGCCCCGGGGCAAGATTTCGCGGCGACTACCGGCAACCCGCACGTCTTCGCCGTGAGCTGAGTTAATGCCAGATAGAGTTCCTATACTTTTCCCTCGAGCTCGTTCCCATCGTTTGCCGCTAGCCGGCTGCCAGCGTCGAAGGGAACGAAGTCGAGAAGTCCGCCAAAACGCTGGAAGGCAGCGAAATCCCGGGCGCAAGTATAGTCGCGAGAATAGAGGAAGTCGGTCGTCGAGCCTGCACGCCCCTCGGCGCTGCGACTTCCGGCAGCAATTCGATCAATCCTTTTACCTGGAATATCCGGATGACGAGACCAATCGAACGGTTTCGTTAAGATCCCGATTAAACAGTCTGCAATTCGCTTCAGTAAAATCGGAAACAGAACTCGTCCATGCGATGTACATCGTCTGTAGTTTTTTTTTTTACATTGCACATAGACAGGCTTTCGATGGTACGGACCTCACATCATCTTCATCTTAGGGTCGAATTTTAAGACGTTAGTTTCAACATAAGATCGAAGTTTGGCGCTAACTTCATCGCGTACTTACAATCTATCTTAAGTTCGAACTTGAGTTCGTGTTTAAGTTTGATCTTAAACTCGAACTCAATATCGAATTCGAACTACAATCGAATCTGAGTTCAGACTTAAGTTTGAACTGAAGATCAAACTTAAGCGATAAATCAAGTTCGAACTTTAGATAGATTTTAAGCACGGAAATTAAATTTGGCCCAATCTTCGATCCCAATTTCAATCTCAAGAGCAATCAAACTATCGTCTTAAAACGTTACCCTTAGAATGCCACCAAATGCAGAGGACAACTATAGTTGCAACAATAGACAACTATATGCAGAGGACAACTATAGTTGCAATTCGATCCGTCCTTCTCCCTGGAATATCCGCGCGACGTGACCAATCGAATGGTTTCTTTAAAATTCCGATTAAAATTCCGATTTCTTTAAAATTCAGTCTGCAATTCGCTTCTGGCCACATCCAAAAAAACATAGATACTCCTACGAGTTTATTCAGTAGTAACGGGTGCATCGTCTGTAATTTTTTTTTTTTGTTACATTGCACATAGACCGGCTTTCGATGGTACGGGCGTCACATCATCTTGATCTTGGAACGCCACGGTTAACCCTCTGACTCCATTCACCGACTCGCTTCCCACTGTACATTCCCATTCCGCTATAGCCATCCCGATCTATAATAATCTTCGACGATTCTGAGCTTCGTCCAAATCCTATATATACAGACTCCACTTCGCTTCCCAATATCAGTTCCCATTCTCACGAAGCCCCCAGCTTCAGCCGCGCATCGCACCCTCTCTGACCCAATATCCCCGTAGGCATTGAAAATATCAGACCAGCTCTTACGTACCAATCTCGTGATTATACTCCCGTTTGTGAATCTCACCGCGTCAAGAATGGACGCATTTTTCAATGCCCCGATACGAAATCACATAACGCTAGTCACTGACGAGAATCGAGAGAAGAATCGTGTGTGGCGATACAAAAAGATTCGATAATTTCAATTGCCCATAGCTATCGAATTAACCGCCAATAACAATCCGCTGTCGAATCTATCGACTGCGCAATATACGTCGAAACTATCAATAAGCTACCTGCCTTCGGTCCGCGATCGCGAATATGTAATTTTCATTATTGCTCATCGATAATAATGCCAATATCGGCACGCGTGCCCGGGCCTTCCCACTCCATACAACTGGTTACCGCACTTTGCGCTCATTTCGCTTGATAGTTCATCGAGAGTTTCAAACGCTGCGGTTTGACGCACGGGAGCTATTAGCAAATCAGCCATCGCTTCTCTGTGCGAACGCTGTGTGCGGCCCGGCATCGGGGAATGACTGATGAAGGCAGCCAAGTTTCGACGTTTGTAACCCTTCCGGGCTTCGCTCCTCACCGCACAACGGTTCTCTATTTTGATGTCTTCGGTGTATCGCATAATACTTCGTGAATAATAACCAAACTCGGTGGCTGAAACCGCGTGACTGCTCTTCAAGCTGATTGAGACTTCTTACGACCTCACCCGAGTCTCGGTTAATTTTCATGCTGGCCCGCTCGCTCACGGAAGGGCTACATGTGACCGCATTAGGCAGAGCAGAATAATGAACCGCAGAAACGGGGCCGCGATAAAGGCTCCATTATTGCGGAAAATACACCCAGATTACATTTCGCCAGGAGTCCAGGCAACAAATCATGTCCGGGCTAACTCTGGATGTGTCCGAATAGTTTCTACAGGGATGCCAGCTTTTGCTGGTTTCGCCAGATTTACTCCTCGTTGTATTCAGCCCACACCACAGTCTCGATTTCGATGGGCGCACCAAACGCAGCGAAGTACAATTAACCATTTACGTATTCCTTCATAAGAGGTCGTAGGAAGATGGTGAAGAATCCAGAAAAAAACTCAGAGGATGTTCGCCAGAATCGTAGATTTCCATGGAGCATGTGCGATGCAATGCATTGACAGCAGTTTAAAGATCTCATTTTTCGAGCGGAAGTGACATCATACCGGGAAAACGTCATTTCCGGTTTGAAAATATAATTTTCGACCGGAGGGGACCCATTTCCGGGATGATGTCACTTCCGGTCGAAAAATGAGATTTTCAAACCGGAAGTGCCATTTTCCCGGATATGACGTCACTTCCATTTTGAGCGCGAAATTTTCAAACCAGATGCGAGGTCACAGAGAATTAAAAAAAATGTTCTCTACCAAGCAGTGTCGTAGTAGCGTTATCCAGTTCTTACTAGTGCTCGAAAGACCGTCGGCTTTGCGCTGGCTACCTACGCCGTTCAGAAAGGGGCCGAAATGGCACGGCAGCGAGCGATGTGTCGTTATTCCCGTTACGGCCGAATCCCACCTGGGTATATACATTCCTCCTTCATTCATGCTCGAGGAAGTTTATTGTCCCTGGATATAAGATATATAGTTTTAGATAGGCACCTGCTATTCCGAATGATACAATGTTCGAATGGTATGAACTGCTGAAATTCTTGTCGCGCGTGCAGGAAACGTAAAGATCCATCGTAACGTCTGCATGTGTGCACGTGCGTGGACCGGGGTTAGTACATATTCGGTGCAATACCACTATTCCACGGAAAGAACGAATAAATGCAATGCCGCACTCGCGTAAAGTTACACGTATGCGCCACAGTGGGAAACAGACGTGCCCAGGTGCGGTTGGAGCCTATTCTCGTCAGTTTACGATAGGTGGAAGAGAAACCCGACGTTTTATCGTTCGCGAGGAGCCTCGCCTTTACAGCCGTAAATTCACGTATTCTCTATACGGACCAACGTGACGAGATTATGTCGAGATACAGAAATTGCTGTATCGATTTCATACACGGACCGGCTTGTTCCTATAACGTGACTCTCAGCTGTACCTACTGATATTATTATATCCATGTGACGTACATGGAAATTCATCCAGCGATATAGAGCTTCGGTTCGAGTATTCGGCGAAGTCGATGCCAACGTCGAATCATCCAATGCATATGTTGGCGATCCGGATTGACATAACCGAGTCATCCGATGAACGCTGGTCCATATTCACCACTTTCGCTCCACACGGAATGCAGTTTTGTTGTTGTTTAAAGTGGGCGACAAAAAGTAAGATTCGATCGATCACTGATTGGACTAATTTTTAGGAAATCATAGGAAATCGCAATGGTGTTGAGTACCAAAGTTTCCGAGATTAGTGTTAAATTATCTTATCTATTGATATTATGTTCATTTGACGTAAATGACCATTTATCCAGCAATATAGGACCTTAAGTTAAACTGTTTGGCGGATTCGATGATACTACCAACGTCAAATCATCAAAGGCACATGTTGGCATTCCGAATTGACATAACTGAGCTATCCAATTAACGCTGGTCCATATTCGCCAGTGTCGTTCTACGACAAATCGTGAGGGTCCGGCATGACATATTTAGACAACTCGAATGATGGAAAAATTAGCGCAGTGGTTGGAACCGACTAACCCGGGTTGGAATCCCTGCGATCATCATGTTTTTCCATCATCCAAATTTGGACCAGTCGTCACATCATCGACCAGGATCAATCCTCGAAGTCTCCGCCCGGTCATCACAAAATACGGTTTTGCTGTTTAAAGTGGTTGAAAAAAAAGATTCGATCAATCGCTGATTGAAGTAATTTTGAGGAAAGTATAGGAAACGTTTTCGCGAAGAATCGATGAAAGGGAGGTTTCCGCAGTGGTGTTGAGTGCCGAAGTTTCCGAGACTGATGCGAAATTATCGTAATTTCATCAGGAGAGAACGCCTCGCAAAGGAAAGTGAGAAAGTCGATGGGGAAGTCTCGAGCCGTCATGCGGAGTTCCGCAGCGCCCGGGTTCGAAGGCGGAAGAATAAATTTCATTCTCGCTGAGAGTTGTGTGATGCGATGTAGCGCGATGGAGTTCGCGGTCCGGCGGATTAAAACTTTGTCATCGTCGTACGCCGGATAATTGGTTTAGTTATTGAATTCTCGAACTGAAATGCAAACTCGCCGCCGAGGGAATATCCTTGCGCAGCCTTTCTTCAGACGGCTCTCGCCGCGATTTAGTTCCACCTCCGGCGGCTTCCCCAATTCCCAACATATTCGCTTTAATGATCCAACAATTTCTCCCAACATCATTGGGCGTCTCTCCGATTTCGCTTTCGCTCTCCGGTGTTCTGCATCGCGTACGCGTTATCGAGAATATGATATCCGAGCGAACTTACTGGGGCCGTGGAATCACGTGACCGGCATAGCACTGCGTTCCTATACGAGCGATAGTAATTACGACGCCTAATTGCACGGTTGTATCGCGTTTTGACTGCGCTCCGAAAATCGACTGTAACATGATCGAACGGAGCCAAGAAATTTGATTCGGTGTTTGGGCAGTTGCTATGATTTGCTTGCGATTACCTCGATTTACCTCGATTTTCAATAATTAACAATCGTCAGCTTTCACGTTTTTTTTTTTCTTTTTTTTGCTTTTTGCACAGCATTTATAACTGCAGATAGTGGAACAATAGGGTAGCGGAGTACACCAATTAATTTCCTTGTAGGTGAGCCATCGAAAAATTCTGTTGGTCGTTGGTGAATAATCGCAAAAAATTCTGTTCATGATCCAAAAAAAATTAATTTACTTTTCGAGCTGAGGTAGCACAAGAGGATTTGGCTGAATGGAGATCATTCAACGGGTGAACAACAATGCGGTGCATTGTGCGCAACTACATTTCTCCTTTCGTAATTGGCGCGATTGCTGTGGGTGTACATGGGAAAGTAATAACGCCAGTACTAAAAACAATGTTAATACACCGACCGGCAAAAACAAGCGTGGTCGGAAGAACGAGCCAACTCGCTCAGCGCTTGGGATGGAGGTTGCGTTTTCGTGCTGAACCGCACGTAGTCTCTTCATTACCCTTTCCAACTTTGGAGATGAACTAAAACACCCGAGGTGTCTCGTTGTTGCTTTAAACATTGTGTTACAACCATGAACATTTGTTAATTGAAGATTTTAAGATATGTTTTCCTGCTCGGTATGTTCTTGCGGTTGTAGATGGTTTAATCGCGATTGTCTATCCCGGCCAGAGTCGACGTGTCGTGCGCTGAATCGACATGTATCGTGGAGACACGAGACACCTCCTCGGGAACCGAAAGTGAGCCACTCAAGATGAAGTAGTCAAGGGAAATGTGGAGGACGATGGCGCGGAAGGCGTCGAAAGTGTCTCGTTGCGTTAACCATTGCGTTAAGTCCATGAAATTTGTTTCTTAAGGATTGTGTTATCTCGAGCATTGTGTTATCTTAAACAAATGTTTTCTTAAACATTGTGTTCAATCTATGAAAGTTTGTTAATTCACGATTTTAACAAATGATTTCTTAAAAATTTCGTTGAATCTATGAAAATTTCTTAATTCACCATTTCAACATGTCTTCTTGAACATCTTAAGACAATGTTTAAGAAAACATGAAAATTTAGATCCATGAAAATTTGTTAATTCGTGATTTTAGCAAATGTTATCTTGTTCGGTATGACACCGGGGTTGTAGATGATGTTATCGTGATCGGTTATCACGCCCCGAGTCGACGAGTCGTGCGCCGAGTCGACATGCATCGTACAGACACGAAACCCCTCTTCGGGGGCCGGAAGCGAGCTACTCAAGATGAAGTCGGAGTCAAGGGAAATGTGGAGGACGATGGGACGGCGAAGGCGTCGGGGGTGCGACGTGACAAGCGCAGCGGCCGTGGCGGGCGACGACATGGACACTTTCGCGTGGCCCATAATCCACGGGGAAACATATTCGCACGTGGGACGCCAGCGCGGTGGCACGGACGATGGAAAGAAACGAACGTAGCGTGCCAGCGGTATGTATACACGCCAGAAGTACTCGGTTGAGTACACCACTTTATATTCCCACAGCGGAAACCAAGGGTCCGGCAGGTTATCGGTGTGTGTGAGTATGTGTGCAGTAACGATAGTGCGAAAAAGGAGCGAAGAGAGGAGTGCCGAGTTCCGCGGCGCCTTCCGCGCCTCCGTCACTCGCGCTGCCTCAAAAACGCTTCCCGAACCCCTTTTCGTGCCGCAGGAAAAGTCTGGGATAGAGCGTGGCCCACCGGTCTGGGATATGTGGGAAACTCCGGAGTGGCTGCGGTTGACACATGAATATCGAGGCAATTTCGTGATAACGATCCATTTTATGGGCTCATCTTTCACGGATGGCTGTAAGAACGTTTACCGAAGGCTGTCGGAGCGAAGTCTTTAAGGTAGTACTTGCACATTAGCTGGTCCGATGAGAATTGTACTATAAAAATTTTGAAGTGTTGCTCAAGTTTTGAAAAAATAGCAATATGACTAAAAAATGCGTATGAAATTTAATGTACCGGACTGGAAGTTTTCATGAAAAAATTGGGACACCAAATTTAATGTGCAATTGTCATGAAAAATTAATTAACTTTTAGAATGAAATTGAGGTGAATTATTGGAATTAAAGTACTTTTATAGTGAAATTAAAGCAAATGATTAACATTTAAGTATTCCTAATGTTTTTATTATACTGCAGGTTAATTTTGGCTCACAGCGTTTGAACGGGAGAAAAAATTGAAGCTCGAACATAAACCTACAAGATATGTGTTTAAACGGAAAGTTTATTCACTACCACTTTACGATCGATAATAAATTGACAAATTATCGATTCTTACACAAATTGAACGTGTTTCTATACGCTTGCGGGCTACCAGTCTAACTCCATGGGTTGACACAGCTAATAAATCAGTGGTCCCGAATTCACAGTGTCGCCATATTGGTACAGAGCGAGACCACCGCCGGCAGACCCGTAGCCAATATTGATTAAAGAATTCTCATTGAAACATTCAGTGAGTCTGATATTTTCGAATATAATTTTAATCCGCGCAGTCTCCGGATCACATTACACGGTAATTATTATTTTTTTATTAATTAACGGTGATGGAAACTTTTTTGCATAAACTGTTTCTGAAATTTTAAACACCATGTGGGTTGCAATTTTGCAGTAAATTTTTATTTTAATGAAAATGTTTCTAAATTCCAGGCAAAAGATTTATAATTTTCATATCTGGTATTTTTATTTTCCAAAAAAAGTAAATTAGTATTCAATTGATGTAAGTAATGTAAGCAAGTTTTAAATTCCAGTACATTAAATTTGCAATTTACTTTTACAGTCTACGGTTATTCTTCCTATATGCATCTAATCTAAATGTACAAATAAAACTGCGCAAAAACACGATCGCGATCCTTTTCCAAGAAGAAACCGTGTTAAAACTGTCTGTATAAATACCCGGTAAGCTTGCTTGAATTTTTACAGACATCGTCCCGTAAGCAACGTTTGGAACTTGAAAAAAAAAATATATATGGTATTGTATTGAATAATCGATTTCGTGCTCGCTCTATCTCGATGTTCGATAAATATTTTCCATTTTGCCCCACTTTCTCTACGCGAAGGTGTCTCCACCGGCGGTACTGCGAATACCGTTGATACCGGCATCGCTACAATTCGTGAGCCTGGTCGACGAGGCTCTGACGTGCGCCGTTTCTCCCTGGCAAAATACGAGGGCTGATTTCACATTATCGCACCGTGTCGCCGTCACTACTCGCCACCCGTTTAATTATTGGCCTCCCGCTCCCCCTTCTTCACTGTTTCGAGCCACCGGCGAATGCCGTGGCTCCTTCTCCGCGACCACCCCCCTCTATCCACCTCATTTCGAACACGGCATTGCACACAACACCGCGGCACCTTTGGCGCCGTCGATCTCGGCCGAGCTTCCACTTGCATATTCCGTGTACAGGATTACTCGAAACTGACCTGAATCCTCGACTGAAGCCTCAATTGGGATGCCCGGGAAAGAGGAACAAATTTCTCCCGATTTAAGTATGCACAACCCATTGATCGATTGATTATACAACGGGACTTCAAGGAATCATTAAACCATCCATGTATGAATCATGAACCGTCAAACTATCGATGATCAACTCTCAGCGCCAAAAATGTTTCGTTAAAGGTCAATAAGTGAATAAATAATACGTTGTGTCAACGCAAAAATTGCAGTCACATCCCGGACCGAATATAATAAAATCAGGTGCCGAAGGTCTTCGATCCATGGCCCGTTGATAATGTGCAGATGCATATATAAATGTGTAAATCTATAAATGTTTGATTTCTGTAAAGGTCGTTAGCTCACTCAATGAATAAATAATGTACGATAAAAGTGGTATATATGGCTCGGTCCATACATCATTGATTTACGTGCTGGTTGGTGCTGGTTGGTGGGTCACATTCGCCACTTTTGCCCTACATAATCCCTTCCGGATGAATTTCGAGTTGAATCGAATAAAATCTCGAGGGGCGACCACAATTCCGAATCACCGTGTGCATACGAGTAAAGTAAAAGGACCTCAGCTTTTATAGCTGCTAACTTATCGCGCTGTAATAGGCCGTCGCTTAGGAGGAGCTTGCGGAAAACGGATCCGCTGGTTTGCCGACTGGCTCTTTACCTCCCTACGATCCTGCAGCTACTTATAACATGAGCCATGAACCAGGAACCATTAAACTATTCATGGTCAACACTTTCAGAGACAAAAACGCTTCAATATAGGTCAATAAATAAAAACGTGATGTAGGGTAATGTACATATGGCCCGGTCCACATATCATTGATTTACGTGCTAGTTGTTGATGAGTCACATTCGCCACTTTTACCCTACACAATCCCTTTGGGACGAATTGCGAGTTGAATCGAATAGAATCTCAAAGAGCCACTACAATTCCGAATTACCGTGTACATAAGAATGAAGTCAAAGGAGCTTAGCTTTTATCGCTTCCAACTTGTCGCGCTGCAGTGGGTCGTCGCTTAGCCACCGATGACAACGACGACTCGCAGCAGGGGGTTGCAGAAAACTGATTGGCTGGTTTGCTGATTGGCTTCTTTACCTAACTACCATCCTGCGGGTGCTTTGCCATTCGTGTCGCGAAACATCGGCGCTCCGATAACAGTTTTACACGAATACCGACAACCGCAAAACTACACGACCAGCCGTTTACCTTATTCCGGTCTTCTACAATTCGCTGTAAGGTTAAGAGTTTAATCCTTAAATTAACCGCCTCTGTCTCGTTTCCATCTGGTTCACTCGACAGTGTCGCTTATCGCCGGGCCGATCGAGTCCAATGTGACGGCAAAGCATTGCGTTCTCCCCTTGACACGCATACCTAATCAACGGTGCTATACACAGCGGGCAGGTGCGAGATATCCGGTGAAGTGTCGAGCCTCGGGCGTGAGGATTTTATTGAACGTACCGTAGCAAAGACTCGTGTTTTCCGATTACCTTATCTAGCCGCTCGCTGGAAGTTTAACGAGGATTGAACTCGACGTGAATAATCGCGCTCGCGATTATTTATACTGTACTCTTATCAAGAGCTGGCGCTAAATTCTCATCGATTTTTTTTTTACAATTTACTTCATCGCCCGTGATGAAAAATAGATTTCCGCTATTTTCACTAATTAGCAAAAAAGTTAAATCTGTCGGGCAGAATATTACCTGATATCGGGCGCGTCGCCATCGACCCTATGTTTGATTTAGCGTGATAAGCTAATAAAAACGCGGCTTTATCGTCGTTCGCCTACCACTTAATGAATTATCACAAACGTAATGGTCGCGAAGTCTGAGGAATTAGCAAGGCACTCATTCTGGCAATCTTAAACCTCGTAATGGTTTCCTCTCAGTCGTAATTATCTATATTATTATCACGTCGATTGGATATTCACACCGATAAGGGAGAGCGGAGCAAAATGGGACAGAGGGGAAAAACTCAATTTTCCAATAATTGTTGGATGCCTCATTGTGTCCCAACGGTACATCCGGATCTCCAACGCCGTTTTGTCCCACTCACTACCATTATCCAAAACTTGTTGGACAATTGCGATTTTCCCCATTATCCCGTTTTGCCCCGCTCTCCCCTACTCACAGATGCTCCCACGGCTACTCGCACAGATACTTGCGCAAACATTCACAGATTCTCGCAGATATTCACTCGAATCTGTGAGTTCGTTTCAATCGAATCATCTCGAAACTTTATCTCAAACGGATGACATGGTCCGGAATGAAAGAGATTATCGCGATGACTCGATCAATTGATTTCAATCTAAGAACGGGCGGTCAGTGGCTGAGCGCCAGTTACTCGTACCTCCATTAAAGTCGTCCTTTCGCCGAATGCGTAAATTCTCTCCGTCCTCCGAAGTTCCGTGAAATCTTAAAGTTTCTGTGTGGCTAGGAAAGGAGGCGTTAATCCCTCTCACGTGGCTCCGTCGTCTAGTTCGTATTCACGGGATTTACTGCCGGGTAGTAACTATCCCGAGAGAAACTTGGGCAATACTGTCGCCGGAATGTCCCAGCAGAGCTATTCCCCGACGCAGGAACAAAGTTAAATACCGATGCGCGCAATAGGAAACTAGCAATTAGCTACAAATCAGCGCGCTCGCGAAAGTGTTCAACGGATCTTATTCTTTGACTCGGCTTCTCGTAATTACCAAACGGAGCGACGACTTCCCGACGGCTTCTCCATGAAGTTTCCACTCGTCTCCCTGTCCTCCGTCGTTGCGGAGCAGATAAATCGTGGCACAACGGAGCTACAAGAGAGTCATTATATACGCTTGTTTGTCGACGACGAAGAAATAAACGAAGCGGATAAGTAGAGACGGGTAATAACCAGCGGCGACATACACTTTTTTTTGTATATCTTGTCCGGAGGCGCTTTGACCGTTCCACCAGACTTGGACCACTCGCCCCGACGAGCGGGAAACAAAAAAGGCCCCTCAGCCACATTCCGTGCGCTGATCCTTTTGCCGTTCACCCGGCAACCGAGAGTCCTCGAGGAGAGAAATCCGCCCGACCGGGTTGTTGGTCGACGCACGGGTCGTATCGCTTCGAGCGGTACTCGGCGACCCCACCGCTAATTGTATTTATCGATCTCCCCGGAGTTACCGTACTCTTGGACTTAGTTTGATAACACCTGGAGATCTGGACGAAACTTCAGTGGCGTCCGATAAGTCGCCGCCGGGTAAGATTCGGAAAGTTCCGCTAATTGCGACCAAAGAAGGAATCTTATGTCTCTGGTGGATCGCGATTTTTGTTATCGCCTCCTGGTGACACTTTTCGCTACCCAACTACGCGATAGCATTTTATAAAAATAAAGTTATCAATCCATAATTCTTCCGAAAGGTCGACTAGGAAGGTTACGGTCGGATGGACGAAAATGAATATTGCATGAACTACAAAAGTCACGTCCGGCTTGTCTCCGGAGGCCTAGTAGCTTCGGTCAAGCCGAGCTTTCGTTGTCGCGGGAGATCGAAGGGCCAAAAGCGCGGTATAGGAAACCAGGGCTATTATTATGGTCTGCCGGGTGGTCTCGAACGTCCGCGCAATCTTCCAGAGCTCGGGCTGGAGAGAGTAATACCTCGAGATATAGCGATGTACACCCCAGCTAGCTAAAACCACCCCGGATATTTATGTGCGTCCTTGTGTGCTTTCTGCGCGAGGTGGGGAGGGTCGGGCGGAGGATTGAGCCCCGGTGTACGACTGCGCGTGTGCATAATGCAAGGTTACACGTGCGCGCGTACATATGAGTGATATTACGCGTCAGTGGCGGTGGAGGATGTACATGTACATGCAGTGGGTTTCGAGGTGTATGTGCAGTAGTACGAGACGTCTGTAGTGTAGGACGGACGGGCATCCACGAGAGCACCTGGTAGGGATTTGCATGAGACAATATCTCGTCTGATTTATTCCTCCGGCTTGGCGCAGGCAACACCGGGTAGCGCATGCTCGTTTAGTCGGGTGCGGGCGAGGAGTCGGATGGCGAACGGGACTGCCGCCTTCCCCGGGATGAAGGAAAAAGAAGAAGATAGACATGTCTGAAGGATTTATTTCTTGCCGGTTTGCGTCAACTCCCACATTTTTCCGAAGAAAAGCCATAAGAATAAGGTTTTAGCCCACCGTCTCCGGGCATCCAGCGACAACCGAGCTTTCGTTGTGCTCGGAAAACTTTCGCGACATCGGCGAAGCAGCTACTACCCCTAGGCTATTTTGCAGCTATTTTCATGCACCTGCGGTCACCGAGAAAACCGAACGTTGCGGGTAGGAACGCGTTCAATCGCAAAAACCAAAGTTGTGTCCCTTACGAGCACTCTGCAGTTCCGTTCAGTTTATCGGGATTCGACGAATTTTATGCCCGTCGCAAGATCTGATTCTGTTTATCCGGTCTGACGCTTCTTCGCGAAATCCTATCGTGAGGCATTGGCGAGCTGCATGAGTGGCTGTCGCACGGGAAGTATATTTCACTCTGATCTGGTGCACCGTTGATAGACGTCGACCGGGAGAAGATGATGGTGGCGAAACCGACGATGACAGATGTACATCATAAATATGCACAATATACAGATGTACATAATAAATATGCACATCATACAAATGCACATCATAGGGATGCACATCATACAAATGCACATCATACAAACGCACATCATACAGATGTGCATCATACAGATGTGCATCATACAGATGTGCATCATACAGATGTGCATCATACAGATGTGCATCATACAGATGTGCATCATACAGATGTGCATCATACAGATGTGCATCATACAGATGTGCATCATACAGATGTGCATCATACAGATGTGCATCATACAGATGTGCATCATACAGATGTGCATCATACAGATGTGCATCATACAGATGTGCATCATACAGATGTGCATCATACAGATGTGCATCATACAGATGTGCATCATACAGATGTGCATCATACAGATGTGCATCATACAGATGTGCATCATACAGATGTGCATCATATAGATCTACATCATATAGATGCACATCATACGCATGTACATCATATAAGATGCACCTATCTATGTCCATGTACATCCTATACATAGTCATAGATAGGTATGAGACTCTATCCGCAGGTATATATGAGATCTTGGAGACTCCGCAGAGACTAATCTGATTGCGAAGAGCCTTAGGTGGTTTGGAGTGATAGAAGCCCTCTCGGACATCCCGGGCGGACACTCTAACAGCATCTAGGGGAAACCGGGCGTTCCCGTTTCAACGCTGCGTCCTGTGAAGACAGAACTTCGGTCTCCGTATAAACTTAATCGAGACACATTCATTCCATGTTCGTCGCTTCGAGATGATGAAAATCCAAACATTTTAAAGCAATCGCATTTGTCGGAAATTCGTATAACAATATCTCTGCCGGATGTCATTTGCAAGATTAGTCGAGTGTCATTGCGCAGTCCGAATTTGCGGCCAGGCCCGCGAATTGATGTGCCGACCTTTCGATCCGGAAAGCGGATGTTTGGAGAGACGACGGCCCAATTGGGATCGACGAAGATCCCGAAATACTCTGTGGCGCACTGTCGGAGTTGCTCTACCATTTTTCATTACTCCTTCGTGTTTCCGTCGTGTCGCAAGTAGTTGCGGGTTAAATTATCGGAATAACAATTAAGTGGCCATGCAAGCCGATCGCCGGACAGGTAGTTGGGAAGAGGTCAATCACTCCCGCGGCGGAACGATCCGGCGAAAATTGGAGAGTCGAACTTTTCACGTAGAATGACACAGGAGTCCTGAGGGGCTGGATGGCCGCGGAGCGGAGGAGGATGGGAGAGTGCGGTGGCAGTAATCGCCGAGTGATCGAGGTCAAAAGGGGGGAAAAAGAGATCGAGAGCGACGGGGCCACCGGGAGGTTCTGGCGTAAGATGGAACAGACGTACGAGTATACGGACGAACTGGGAATTCGACATACCGTTCAGTACGTGGACCAGGACACTGGCGGATTCTGCGGTCGACGGAGCGCAGGTGTAATTGCCTGAATCGGCCGGCAGTGCTCGTGAAATCAACAAGCGGGATGTTCTTGTCTGCTTCTCCGTGACCACGCTGATTCCTCCCCGTTGACTGTAGTTTATGACATGCTCACCCCTGTACCTTTAACAGACAATCAAAACGTAAATTGCAACAAATTCCTCGCGGCACTTTTAACTTACGTTCAATCGACGACTGGGGAAATCGGTCCGATAGCTTATCGCATGAATTCGTGACTGTCGAAAGTCGCGAAGGCAGCGAACCTCCCGTAAACTTGAATCCGAGATAAACAGATGCATTGTTTTGTTTATCGAAAGCAACTGGCGCATCATTTCTTAAATTTCACATCACATTTTCTAAATTTTAGAGGCAAGATGTTACACTCGTTTACAGTCTGCTTCCGAATGTTCATGGCATTCGGTAATTTGTTTTTAAGAATTTAGTCCAATTACGGCGAACAACTGTCTGAATTCTCTGTCATATTTAGTCTGTTATTTCTATTTAAAACTTTATGTTTATCTATCCAGTCTCTTTAACTAAGACCTGAATTTATATTCGTATTTAAAGATCCGTCTGGCCAGTATATTAAATTACGTGAACGGCAGAGCCTGTTGACGTAACCGGTGAAAGGAGATAAATCAATGCTTATAGCATTCGGTCGGTTTTTTTTAAGAATTGTGTTTAGTCCAATTATAGCGAATAACTGTCTTAATTCTATTTTCACTGGTTCAGTTATTTCTATTTAAAATGTTATCTGTGTGCATTCATTGTGTTGATATAAGACTTAAATTGATATTATTATTTAAAGACCGTCTGGCCAATATATTAAATTACGTGAACGGGCGAGCCCGTTCACTTAGCGTGAGAGGAAAGAAATGAACAAGCCGTTATATACGCCAGCGTTCACGAAATTACGAATGCTTGAATCTATTTTTAAATATTTTCGTGCGAATGTAGGGCATTGATCGATAACGAAATAATTGAATTTATATCGATGGCGGAAAAATCAAATTAACTCACCAGTAGATAAAGGACGGTGGCTCAGGTGTTTGCAGTACGATGCACGTCAGATTAATGTCGCTGCCGCTCTTAATGTGGAGCTCGGTATTGCCGATTATTTTGGCCTTCGATACTGTAAATAGAAAAAATACAATGGACGTTCAATTTGCGCCATAAAATTTCTCTGCTACGGTTATACTATAATTTCAGTTGTAAGCATTTTTGATGAGTGTAAGTATGTCGGATAATATTCCAAAGTGCTTCACAGAGTATTTATAGTCACTGCAGATTTAAACTGCACGACGAATCTGTACTGAAATTCGATAAACGTACGATTTAAGAGAGATTCATTGTCATTAATCCTGTTAATTACTCCTTTTGAGTTATCCCGTAATTGACAAGGAATCCATTCATTCCCAGTAACTTATCCTGTAATTGACAAGTAATCGATAGATTTCTTCTCAATTAGTTTATAAAAATTAAATAGGAACGAATTAATGAGTTACACATTTGAATCGAGAAGTTTCTCGTTGCTTTTTTTGTGCGAAACAAAAAGTTAATCTTTTAAGGTTAAAGGTCGAGCAGTGCAGAAAAAGTGTCGAGAGAAAATTACCAACCGCGATAAAGTAAAGAAATAAATACGCACCTACGACGCTGAGATTGTAGGCCTGGCTGATTTTTGGTTCCGTCGACACTTGACACTCGTAAGTTCCGCTGTCTCGAACCTGTGGCGAGCTGATTTTCAGCGTCCACTCGTCACTCCCGTCGCTGTGCAGGGACTGAAATCTCTGGTCGTTTGTGTACGTAAGTATTCCTACAGTGAGGATGTGCAAATCTCTCTTTCTTATCCACGATACCTGCAAATAAAAAGATTACATAGTATTATCACGAAAAAAGTTATTATTTATCGTGTCCGTTGGCATCGCAGTGGATCTTCCGCTGCGTTTTTGTACCGCGAGTTATCCGCGGTTGTAATGATAAAAAAAAATCGGCTGAAGAAATAAAGAAAAAGGGAAACAAAATTTTAAGTCTGCATAAAAATTGTGAAGTTAAAAACAATTTTTAAAGGTTAAAAAATACAAGAGGCTAAAAAAATAAAAGGCTAAAAAATAGAAGAAGGCTAAACATTTTTTTAAAGATAGTTTCCGAGCATCTCCATGTGCATACAAGTGGATGATGTTCGTGCTGACCGAAACGACGCCGCGACCGAGACCGAGTACGCAGCGAAGCAGGGGATTGTTGAAAAAGTGTGAAAGCGACTTCATCGCGGGCAGATCTGTTCGCTAGCGGAAACAAGAGCCGAGAGCCGGAGATCGTAAAGCCGATACGCGTTCCAGTTTTAAAAAATAGTACTTTTACGAGAAAAAAAAAGAATCTAGCGCGATCGTTTTGAGAACCGATGCTGTGCAGGTGCGATAAAGAGTCCGGGACGGTTCGTCGATTCCGCTCGTTCCGTCGAACGGCGAGATCGCCGAGATCGACTGACGGTCACCGACGGCGCGGATGCTGCGACATTGATTTTGCGCGGAAATGTGAACGCGCGGCCGGGGCGGGGACGGCGCGGCCCGAGAATCGCGCCGATTGGCGTGCGTATATTTGCGGCGAGGAAGTTTGATTTATCGCCGATTACGATCGGTGATTAGAACGGTGCGGGCCCGCTGCGCGCTGTCACACAGAAGAACACAGTGCGTTTCGCCGACACCCGCGCATAACCCGTCAGAAGCATCGGAGCAGCAGCACCGGCTGTTTGATGCATGAGCGTGCCAGATAACGTGTATAATGTTATTATTCAGTGCGGGGCCACGCACGTCTACACTCATATACACATACGGTTATCGTAGGCACAACGCACCGACCGTACTATACTGCATGATAGACGTGTGTATGAACAACTATCGGCGAGATCACTTCACACGTACGTGAAGGTCCCCTCTTCCCCCTCCCCCCCCCCCCCCCGCCTCGACCGCGAAGGTTGTGGAATATTCTGTTTCCCGCGCTAGTTCGGTGGAGGAGTCGAGCGTGGATTGTGTATCGAAATCCGTCGTCACACAACGCTTTTATTATGAATTATTGAACTTTTTGATTTGAGGTTTTATTCAAGATGGCCTTGCAGAATTAAATAGTTTGTTTTTTTTTTTGGGGGAAAATGTTTACATGAGAAATCTTGTATTTTTTCGATTTGGGTCGCCATGGAGGAAGAAGTTGAAACGATTTTTTGACGATCTTCGCCTTTATAATAATGCGTTGTGTGATAAATTATTTCAACGTTTAATTCAAGATGGCCTTGCAGAATTAAATAAATAATTTTCATCTCTTTTAGGGAAAAATGCTCGAAAGTTCTTGTATTTTTTTTCCTTCGATTAGTTATTTTAAGATTTCAAATACGTGTGAACAGTGCATTGAGACTGAATGATATTTTAGCAACAAATCGTCACGAGAACGGAGATAAAGCGAGCGCTAAAAAATAAAAATGACAACCCCCGACAAATTGGAGATCTGATTTGGAGCGGAATTAGACGTGTCATGTGTCGGCGACGGCGAGTGCGCGGTGTACAGAAAATAGAACCGGGGCTCGGCGCGAAGCCGAATCATATTCGTATCTCCAATTACTCATCAGTACAGTATCCGTAATGAATGGTTAAAAGGTGCCAATTTATTTCTGATTGCGATGAAAAATCGTTATGCGCTTTACCGATATATTCTCCCCCCGTCGCTCGATAACGAATAAATGTATTTGCAACCCCGTGCCCCGGGCCGACACCCGGGTCCGCGGGCTCCAAGGGAGAGCATCGCCGAAGCGGGGTAAGGGAATTACCCGCGAATTGGCATGAACCGCCGAGTTTCGTATTAACCCGCCCATACCGACCGTCCGTTCCGCCCCGCGCAGTCGGGAAAGTGCAGATCTCTGCCGTCCTGGGCCCCGCATAAAAGAGGAAACCAAACGGAAATGGGAAAGAACACCGGGAAATACGCGTTTCAGAGGTGACACCTCTCCTGTCCCTCGCAGGGTGCGCTTTTACGGGTTGGCCGGGAAAACCGGGAAATCAATTCTCCGCCTGAAATTTACTATCCACGCTGCCGCCGCTGCCGCTGCTGTTTCCAACTCAAGAAAATAATAGGATACGTTGGCTGACGTGTGTGACATGCTGCATGCAAAACGGGAATGGTATTACTTGGATTTGCTAAGTTATTGCGAGCCCCGCAGCTGTAACTCCCGGTAGTAATAACTATCACGAATGTGCGGACGTCCCGTGCACGCAGTCCGGGACTCGAGTCTCGCGACGTCGTTCGGATAAGTATAAAACGGTGGAAAATTTTCCCTCCAAATTGCCGGTTCTAACGTTAACCGAGGGCGTCGCGAGAGAGAGAACCGCGTTGGCCGAGGCAGAAGGGAGGGCATTTAAAACAACGAATGCCGGAGCTGGAGAACGGGAACGAGCGTCCGCGAGAGGAAGAGGATGAAGGAACTGTTACGATGACGCCCGGCGATAAGTGCGAGACGGGGAACACAGAAGCGTATACACGATACACAGGAACATACGACACGTTATGTGTTGGAAACTTACTGCACGATCGCCAAGATTACGGACTCTGCAGTGCAGGTAAGCAGATTGGCCGACTGTCGTCGTGGTTTCCCGCTTCGTCGTGTTGTCGAAGTACGGCTGGCTGAAGGGCTGCTCCCAGTACGAAGATTGATGATGCTCCACCACCGATCCTCCGCCTCCGCTCTTCGCGGCGCACTCTGTTCAACACACACAAGCAGAGGCATGCTTTAAAGAATCGGGGAAAAGCACCGTATTCGATACTACATCTCGACAGAGACGGATTTACTTGTGCGGCTCGTACGAGCGCAACTTCATCCCTCTGCGTTTTGCCGCCTCCGAACCAAGCCCGCCCCGCTACCGTGCAACCCCGTATCATTTTTCACGATGTCTCGCGGTTCTGTTATAGGCACGCCAGTGGGTATGCAGTTATGCTTAACGGAGGCCACAGGTGGATATCTCCGACATATTCCTGTTCGTCTGTTCAAATAAAATTATATCGCATCCGCGAAGCCATCGGTAACGGTTCGGGGGTGAGCGCGGTCGGACGGAACGCACGCGGCAAATTCAATCTGAGGCTCGCGCAGCGAATCTGATCGAATGTTCTTAGCTCGTCTCTATAAAAAAAAATTCCATCGTTCGAAAGTGAAGAAAAATGGTGTTGTATATATGTTGGTTTGGATGTTCGCGCCGTTCATAGCATATAGAATCAATTTTGAAATTCGGAATTCCATTCCGTATGCTATATTTCCGAAAATTCGGTTTTCGTAGCATATGGAATGGATTTTTGAATTCCGGAATTCCATTCCGTATGGAATGGATTTCCACATGTTATAAACCATGCTATCCAACACATCCGCTAGTAATTTATAGAATAAAATAAAACTAGACGATTATATATATTATATACGATTATAAATAAACGATTATTCAAGAAGAATTTAATCATAAAAATAACACCAATCGTATAGCGCATCAATTTCGGTATCAGACTCAATCGCCATGAACGATTATGGCATGGTATTCGAAAAAGTTAGTATAGAAATCGGTATCGATAAAATCGCTTAGTATTCAGAAATTTCATAAACGTGAAACATGCTCGGAATTCTCGCCATTTTCGTGCAAATACTATATTGGATAATACCGGCGAGGAGGGAGGGAGGGGGGTGGGATTGGTAGGGTCATTGTCCGAAATACCAATGGATCTTTTAAAATCGGCCCCGTAGGAGCCATCGATTGAAATTCGGAAGGTTCCGGGTGCGGACGGGGATGAAACTGAGACCCGGTGAGTGGTCGAGATAGACCGGGAACCGTGGAAGTGTGAGGGATGAAGGACTTACGGATCGCTCGATCTCGCGCGAACGTTACGCACATTCGTTCGGGATTACACGCCGGTTGATCCCCGGAGGCAGCATCGCAGGGGTGGTCGGACAGGGGTTGGAGCAGATCGTCGGTCGGGAAAACCGGCAGAAAGAAGGCTCTTACGTTCGGCGTGTCAGACAAGCCGGGCCTCACTTATGTTATCAGGATCGACCGATCTCGGTTCCGGGTGATACAGAGACCGCGGTTGGATGTTAACGGGGTAATCTTTGGCTCTCGCTTTCACGAGCAGAGCACGTGCGGTCGCTCGGGCGCCTGAGCGTGAAAGATTCATCCAGGCGATAGCAATTCGTAAGCTCTTTCGCGCGTTCGAGCCGCTAATACAGAGTCCGAGCGAATGGCAACAAAAACGCGTGCGACCGATGCAACTTTTACCGTTAACGTATGTACGAGTCCCCCTCTCACTCCGCGGAGTGTTTAATGACCCGTCGACTTTTTGTTATAATAAACCGGCAAAGCTCAAACCCGCCCAACCGCCGACCTCGGTAATAATAGTGGTTTGATGTATTAACCTGGGGGGAAAAAAAGTGGCCGGTGAAGTGCGAGCATTGCGATTCGACGCACCACCACGCGGCGCACGGCGTAACTGTGCAAGAACACTTTCGTTCGTGTATCGGGGAGTTGCGGAGTGTACGTAGAAGTATCGTGTCGGAGTACGGCCGGTCTCCGGCCGTTCGTTTGGCGAGAATCACATCAATCGGCGGGAAAGCCGAGTGGTTAAGGGAGATCGAGCGAAACACGTGGGTCATATTCAGCTAGCGTTGAGTCACGTTCGTTTGACGTTGACAAATGGTTCAACTTTGATCGATAAGCGAATGGGGAAGAGAAAAACTTACACGACCTCCGGAGGACGGTGAAGAGGAAGAGACGGGAAGTGGGACAGGTAACGCCAATATCGCGTCGGAGCGCCGTTGGCCATTTCACGCTTGCTCGACGTCGGACTGACTAAACCGACGCGAACACACATGGCGCCTCGCATGCCCGGGCGATGTGCGATATGATGGCTGGTCGATGTCCGCGCGTGCGTTTGCTAATCATCCGAACCGAGGCGCAGTTTTCACGAGCCATCGGTGGAAGGATTTGACTTCCGGAACGTTTGGATAAACAGCGGTCAAGTACTCGACGTCGAAATTCTACGGGGCTTCTTGGTAATGAGATCTGTCGATTTAAACGGCGATGGATTGTTTTATTTGCACTCGATAAACACGACGATCGGCTGGGAGGTGAGTGGCAAGCGACAAACGGGGAAGCGAGTACGAGGATTCGCGGGGCGTTTGCTAATCATCCGAACCGACGCGCAGTTTTCGTGAATCATCGATGGGAGGATTTCACTTCAGGAACGTTTGGACGAACGGCGATCAAGTATTCGACGTCGACGAAACTGTACAGTGAGAAAAAAATAAATAGTTCGAGTAATCAGAGACACTTTCTATTATGAAATATAATATGCTGAGGGAAAGTTTATATTGTAAAGACCGAACGAATGAATAAGGCGCGTATTACTTTTGGGATATTATTAAGTACAATCGCAGCTAAATATCTCGAGCACTGTCAATCCTCATCTCTATATTCGTTACAGTACTTTATATTTACGACAATAATCAGAAATGATAATAACGAATGTAATGATAGTTTACCCAATTAAATATTTTTTCAACAGAAACTATATGTATAATATATGCATGGTTGCTAGGCATCCGATCCGACGCGCTGGTTTTCATTAATCATCGATGGAAGGGTTTCGCTTCCCGAAAATTTGGACAAACAGCGATCAAATATTCGCCGTCGAGACTCGACGGGGTCTCTTGGTAACGAGATCTATTAATTGAACGGCGAGGAATTATTTTATGGAAAGCGGCAAATAGGGAAGTGAATACGAGGATTCGCAGGGCGTTTGCTTGTCATCCGAACCGAAGCTCAGATTTCTTGAACCATCGATGGAACGATTTCACTTCCGGAGCATTTGAACGAACAGCGATTAACTATTCACCGTCGGAACTCTACGGGGTTTCTCGGTAACGAGATCTATCAATTGTACGGCGAGGAATTATTTTATGGAAAGCGGCAAATAGGGAAGTGAATACGAGGATTCGCAGGGCGTTTGCTTGTCATCCGAACCGAAGCTCAGATTTCATGAATCATCGATGGAAGGATTTCACTTCCGGAGTATTTGAACGAACAGCGATTAACTATTCGCCGTCGAAGCTCTACGGAGTTTCCTGATAATGATGTATAAATTGTACGGCGATGGAGTGTTTTATTTCCATTCGATAAACACGACGACCCGCTCGGACGCGAGATGAAAAGCGACGGATAGTGAAGTTGGAGGCTTCGCGGAGCTTCGCGCGCTTCTCTCTTGGTCGTCCCTTTCGGCCATCGTCGTGACGCGCTCTTTTCATTGCTCCCTCCCTTCCGTGTCGAAGCTGCTTACAGCGATGTGCCGCGAAATTACTCGTTCGTGTAAAATGTATTGAAAAATGTGGCCACCATGAGGAGAACCGGAGCTAGGATGAGCACGAGGACAGCCGCGGACACGCCCGGGGCGAAGGGTAGAAGTTCGTCGACCTTTTTCTTGCCCCTCTGATTGTTCCGTCCAACACAACCGACCGCTTTTTAAAGGACGGAAAAGCGTCAGGTGTTTGTCGACGGGAGCCTCGGGCCACAGGGTCGGCCTCGCCATCGCTGGACGGATATTCACCGGGATTGAGCGAACCTCGCCTTGAGCTCTTTACATCTTGGTGATGTCCATTCCGCTGAGCCTTTCTTTTTTTTTTATCCCTCATTTTTAACTTCTTACGCGCAACATTGCGTCCGCTTCCGGCAAGCTTTTATCCGTCAAATTTAATCCGTTAATCCATGAAAACCCGAGCACTCAGATCGGCAATTTTTTTACCGCTACCTTTCAGATGTCGGGTAATTTTTTTTATCCCTCCATAGAACACGGCGAGACACTCCGCGTGTTACTTCGGTCGCGGACGATTCACGGTTCACGGGACTGAAGTTTTTTTCTTGTTGTTTCGGCTAACGCGAATTTTTTTCTTCGCGACTATTTTTTTTTTTTTTTTTTTTTTTTGCGGCGAGACCACGTCCAGTTTATTAAGCCGTGGGTTTTGCTTAATGGATTTGTCATTTACGTCGCGACTGAAAATGGCTCTTCTCGGCTTTTGGAATATTCTGAGCATACAGACAGTGAGATTTAATAAAGAATGTATTTATTTTATTTTTTCACAAAAACCGCTTCCTCTATGAGGTAGCAAAAAATTTCATTTTGATAAAATTGTATTAATACTTTCTGAGGTGAAATTCGCAGAAGATTCGCGGCTGATGGGATTGAATAATTTTTTATGTTATTTCGACTGACTTTTTTGCTATTTTTTTTTTGCTGAGTAGACGACGCACAGTTTAGTCAGCCGTTGATTTTCGTTAATGCATTCACCTACATCGGACTAAAAATAGTCTTCCCGGTGTTTGGAATATTCCAAGCATTCAGACAGTGAAATCTCATTTCTTGATTAATTTTTTAAATACAAAAACCTCTTTCTCTATGAGGTAGCAAAAAGTTCTGCCTGATAAAATGATATGAATACGTTCTGAGGTGAATTTTCCGGTTCTCCGCTCGACGTCCGATCGAGTTGCGCATTTCCGGTCTCCCCGTACTGTTTCTCGCTCGCGAATGCAAAGTGAATTAATTCTCGCGTGCGACACGACGACTCTTGCACGCGACGCTGAGAGAAAACGAAAAGTGCTCCCAATCTTCTTCGACGGAAGTTATTCTAGTGGACCGGAATGCGCGCGCACTCGAACGAACTCATACAATCGAAGTACGGAAGGCTATGAGACCGCTCAGTGAGAACGTCGATTGCTCAACCCTGACACTGACTCGCATTCGTGACGTCTCATAAATCCTCCATCACGTTTCGCGATATCGCTTCTTGCCGGCTTCGAATGGTGAGAATTCGTCGCGGGCCTTTGCGTTTATCAGAAGCTCAATGACAATAACCCGACGCGTCTATTAACAATTTTAATTCTCTTCGGTCTTTCATCAATCATACATACTTTATAATCGGAAATAACGCATGTTTCGGGTGCCCGTCGGTTTTACCCTGATTCATCACCTTCTTCCGTATAATATATGACATCATTTTTCTTCCAAACTCGACGCCCTTTGCTGTCGCTCATCGACCCATTTTCCTACCTTCCTTCCACAGCCTTCTAACCGTTTGGTTATTACAAGATTTCGAATATTTCGGAAAATTTGGTTTTTTTACCGTCACGTTTTTTTGTCAGCCACGAGTGTCACAATCAAATGTCACGATAAGAGTACAGTGGGTTACAGATTTGTAATCAGCAGTGAAAGATAAGTTTACAATGGTCTCAAAACGGCGAATTACGCAAATTTCAGTTAGCGATTTTATACAATAGATTTAGCGGTAACTTTTGACCGTTTACATGTTATGCAGATATTTAATTTAAATGGACATGTAGACATTTTTTAACATTGCGGAAAAAGTTGCAAAGTGATTTGCAAATGGCTTCTTCATTTATTACAATTTTGCCCACAGCTTCCTGTATTACGAAGCAAAAATCGACCAACGAACTTTCTCATGGAAAAAAATATGCTCAAAATTGTAATAAATGAGGAAGATATGTGCAAATTACCTTGCAGTCTTTTTATGTATCCCTTATTTATCTTTTGGACATGGATGAGGAAGGAAAGGCAGAAGAAGCAGAGGAGGAGCGTGCATTTCTCACGAGACTCCGCGTTTCACGTTTCAGGTATATTTAGTCTTGACGCGAATCTCCATTAATATCGTTCGCGTGTAAGGGTAAGAGCACGGGACCTACATACCATGCGGCAACGAAATAATTTGCAAGAGATATCTCAATTTCGCGGAAACTTCGTGTTCGAAATAGCCACCGTCGCTTGTACAATTAATTTTGGTAAAATTTGTACACGACGAAACTAATTGGTTTGGTCTTCGTAAGAAAACGATGAATTATGATACAACATTGAGGTGAAGTAAATTGTGCATATTTACATAATGAGAAAAAAGTGATGTAAAAATGAGTTCCTTCTCTAATGACAACAATTTCCAGAAAAAAAGTGCAAAACAATGCTATTTCGGTACCAATGATATTTCGGTACCAATGATATTTCGGTACCAATGATATTTCGGTACCAATGATATTTCGGTACCAATGATATTTCGGTACCAATGATATTTCCGTACCAATTATATTTCGGTATCAATGATACTTCGGTGCCAATGATATTTCGGTACCAATGATATTTCGGTACAAATGATATTGCGGTACCAATGATATTTCGGTACCAATGATATTTCGGTACCAATGATATTTCGGTACCAATGATATTTCGGTACCAATGATATTTCGGTACCAATGGTACCAATAGTATTTTGCTACCAATTGTACTTCATACTAAGGGTATTTCAGTACAAAAGGGATCAATGGTATTTCGGTACCAATCGTATCCGCAGAAGTAAACTGAAAAAAGTAATGTAAAAATGAGTTCCGTTTCCAATGGCCACGATTTACGGAAAGAACTTTTCAAGTCCAAAAATCCATTCTTATCGTGGAGCTCCCGATATTCTCTTTGTCCAAGGCTTCGAGGCCCGTTAACAGAGTCACGCACATTACGAACAGCGCAATTTCATAGAAACGTATCCGCAGTTGAAAACGAAGAAAGTCCAGGGCCATAACTTTTTTTTTACGACGCAATCGAATACGCCTTAGCACGTTCAACTTCCCATGGAACATTGCACATAACTTCCATACAGAGAATTGAAAGAGAGTCGCCGGAGGTCTTTTCGTCGACTTTTAAAATTGGCAAAATTCAGGCTCACCGGAACAGAGGAAGAGAAGAAAGGAGGACGAAAGAAAATTCAATCCGAGCTAAGCGATGGTGTCCATTGCGGCGGCCAAGTGTAATCCTCCGGACATATATATTGAACGCAAACAGATAGTGAGATAAAAAGAACGGGATGAAGAAAAGTAGACGAGGGAGTAAGATTTTTAAGTAACGATCCATTTGAAACCCCCTCCCCCCCTCTCAACCCCCCTCTCTCGGTCTATCTTTCGGTTACACAAAACCGCTGGTACTCGTATTTCTTCATAGCCCGACGCCCATTCCGCTGTCCCTCTATTTTCTCTCAGCGGCGTGCAGTAGAGGAAGCGGAGGCAATGTCCCGAATGAAAAGTTTTTCACAAACTTTTCCAATTTGTCACGAGTAAGCCGGATATTCGGCAAATACGGGACGGTTTCAGTGCAATTAAATCGCGGGGGCGAAGCTACTCGCCTCCGCTACACGATTTACTTTGCACCGACAAGAGGCGGCATTACGTCCTATACCTCTCGCGCCTGAATGAAGCTGCATTCCCGGCCGTCCGCTTCCACCCCGCTCGATTCAAATTGACTTTCCGAAAGCGAGTCTGTATTCCGTTGCCCGCACATTGGCGTTTGTGTTACCTGTATCGCTTAAATCCTCACCGACACTGTTGTCGCCCTCCCCCCCCCCCCCTCCGCCCCACTCCCACGCCCTCCCCGAGCGAGATAATTCATTCAACGAGACTGTGCAACGGAGATAAGTGTGTTCGCTGCAGCGTTTGCGGTTATGAGGCGGCTTCCAACATTGAGTGGCGCACCAGCGGAGAGGGCCTTTGCTAGTCAACCGAACGATCAATCACCGGTGTGCCAAGCCTGTGATGCCACGTCGGTCCGGATGAAAAATTCAACTCGGAGAATAAGAGATAAACAGCGACAGCAGCCCAGCTCGCCTGGGCCGCGGGAGTTCCCGTCGCACAGGGGATAAAGCTGCTCTCTCGGATATATACATTTTTAAATATTATTCGTTGGTATCTCTCTTCGCCGGAATTATGCAGACGAAAGGGATTGTGGATCGGAGATGCACCACAAAGTACGGCTTCCACATGGAGCTGGCCAGGTGGGATTCTGCCGTAAATTGGAAGAAGGGGACAGCGCTGGGTCCACATTGGTTGCCGCACGTCGAAACGTCATAGAGGGATGAAAATCTCATTTTTCGAACGGAAATGACGTCGCACCGGAAATACGTCACTTCGGGATTGAACATCTCATTTTTCAAGCGAAAATGACCTCACACCGGAAGTACGTCACTTCGGGACGGAAAATCTCATTTTTCGACAGGAAATGACCTCATACCGGAAATACGTGAAATAATCACGAAAAGTGAGATTTTCGAATAGGAAGTGATATTTTCGGTATGATGTCCCTTTCGACGTGTTGGGCCTGACTGACGACTGGGGTCGGCCAGATACTGTCTTGAGCGCCGGACGAGTATGGGAGGGCGGGGCAAAATAGAACCGTGACGCAAACTTCGATTTTCCAACAATTTTTGGATGCCCCATTTTATCCCAACTATACATCTGGATTTTCAACCCCGTTTTGCCCCACTTACCATCACCGGCATCATCCAAATGTTATTAAAAAATTGCGTTTTTTCCCATTGGACCGTTTCGCCCCACTGTCCCAATTTTCGCCGCTCTCACCTACAAGACCCGCGGCAACTGGTGCGGTCCCTTCGCCGTGCCAGTGGTTAAATATCACCTCGGTACGAGACGGCTGAACCTTCTCGGCTTGTCCCCTCAAAGCAGCAGAAAAGTGCGGAAAGCTTTTCCGCGAATTATGAAGCCGCGACCGCTTTCAAATCAAATTCTTTGCCTCGCATACCATTTCTATTATCCGTCGATCCGGCCTTTAAAGATACAGCATGCCGTAGATCTTCATTTACGCTTCACGGCTTTTTACCCACGACGATTCGGATCAGCGATATCGTCAATTTCGCGGCCCGCGAGTTGCAGATTACCGCTTGGCAAAGTTAATCCGAATTTGAATGAGATCCAGGAATAGAGACGCTCAAGGGCCACTTTGGTGTCTGTTTGAAGTTGGTGGAACTCCACCGGCGCGGTGGAACTGCGATCACGCACCGGAGTCACGTAAATATACCTGTCTATCTGGGGGTTTTCGTTGGATCGCATGCCGCTAAGTGCAACGCGTTCGCCAATCGATCCGGCAAAGCGGGCTCAGCGAAGCGTCGTTAAGGGAAGACGGAGAACGCGAGAGGCGAACGCGAAGAAGACCAATCTTGGAAATGGCGGATGTCGTTACACGAGTAATTCACGCCTGGCTACATCCTCGATATCCGGCTGTACCATAGCATAACACGATGCAATCTGTATATATCGAGTGACACGGTGACGGCTTGACGGCGGGTACACAGAAAAAAAAGTTTGCACTTCTGACACACTTCGTTTGTCCCAAGACGTCTGCAAATTTGTTCTTAATGAGATTTTCTTAGCAGCGGTAAAAGACATTTATTGACTTCCAGGCGAGATTTTTTGTGGTGTTTTTTAAAGTACATTATAATGCCTTAGGGTGGGCCAATAGATCATTGACCGAAGTCCTTCGCCCTGGATTTTCTTAATTAAATAAAATATTTGTGAAATTGAACGAACAACTCTTTGTCGGTGTAAAATTAAGGGGAAGGAAATTGTTGACATTCTTGGACAAGAAAAGTTGGTATCTTTTTATTGTCCATTTAAAAAAATAATGTTCTTTTGAGGAGATCCTACCATTTGAGTATCGTGCAATGTGACCCAAGTGAAATCATCCGGTTCGATTAATTAGGATGAAATTTTGGGGTAAATTCTCTCGCGGATGCTGTAAACTTTGGACCGTCTTGACGGCGGGCACACAGAAAAAAGTTTGTAATTGTAGCAAACTTACTTTGTCCCAAAGCGTCTGCAAATTTGTTCCCGTCCTTAATGAGGATTTTCTTAACGAAATAAAATATTCGTAAAATCAACAAGAAAAAATAAATTCTCGAAGTTTTTGAACAAGGAACTTTGGTACTTTTTTATCGCGACCTTAAAAAAATAATCCGATGCTCTACATACCTCTGTTTTGACCTCATCTGTATCTGGACTCGGCTCTCAACGGACCGTCCTAGGGCTTCATTATCAATAAATAATAATAATAAAAAAATTCTTTTTCGGACGCTGTAAGCTTCGACGATAGAGACCCGCACGATGCGTGTGGGCCTCTCCTTCGTTCATGAGATTGTGTGTGCGCGAGGGGAAGCACGACGAGCGGTAAAAGAGAGTGTTACCGTATAATATAATAACGCGTCCCCCTCCGTCTGCCCGCGACTACAGACAACGTCGGATATATTGCCTCCAATAACCGGGTATTTTTATTTGACTCCCGGGTTCCCTCATCCTCGACCGGCCAGACTCTCCGTCCCTCCGGCCATTCAATGCTTTTTTTCCACCTCCATTATTTCCCCCTCCTTCGCTATGTACAGCGGCGGCGGATCTCCGGAACTTTCGAACCATGGAATTTTAATAAACGAGCTTCTCCCCTCTCGAACGAATCGGGTTCGAAGACTGATTTGTATGCTTCTTTTATCCTGTGTACACGGCTCGGGCATTCGTCACGCAGCGGTACATTGTGATGTTTTGCCTCAACACCACAGGATATCTCTCGCAAAGATCCGGCTCAGAGGTTCGCGGAACAAAATTGACAAAATCCGTCATATCGATCTCTCGTCGAGATTATTGATGACGCGTCAGCATCTTTGGGCTTCTTCGCAGCACACGATTACCGCCGCGTTCCAGAGATCGAAGACGGGTCTTATAATCATTTCAACCGATAGGTCTCGTACCGACGGACAGACAGAAATTAGTTAATCATTTTTCTGAACACAGTTAATCTATACACAGTAAAAAATATTTCTGTTTCACAAACTTTTTCTGTCCCCAAAGGTCCATAATTATTTTGTTATATTTACAAAAAAAAATCATGAAACTAACAGACATTTGCGTAAAGTAGATAAGATTTTTTTGTACAATTAACATGAAAATAATTGTGGACGTTTCTGGACAAGAAACGAGAGGGTAAACTTGGAGACATCGTCACAAAATGGTCCGGAAATCGAAGTCGGCCCTTGCAATAATTTGACCCTGTCCGCGCCAAAGGGCTGAAGGACGGACGAACAGACAGACAGAAATGAGCAAGTGATTTTTCTGAATTATGGGACATGCAGAACATTTTTTAATACGGCAATTGGACAGTCGTTTCTATATATATATTTTTTTTCTTCACGATACTTTCTCTCTTTGCATACCTCGTATGCGATGAGAAGGCAAAAATAATTATGGTGGCGAGGCAGAGGAGAGAAATCGTCGTGATTGTATAGATGAGGTTTCGTTTTAACACGCTCAGCACTCATCGGACTCGGCCTGGCCTTGCGCTGGGAGAGGGTAAACTTGGAGTGCGGCTGGCAAACAAGCAGGCAGTGGGATTCAACGTCCAGGGGTGTTGAATCCCACAAAGCGTTGCATGTCTCACACCATTAGTCCCAACCGAACACGAAAGATTCTCGTTACGAGATCGCACGCGGCCGACTAGATCCGGCTGAATCGCGACGACCTAATCTCTCCCTCGCGTCCGTTTCATCGAGCGAGAGACAGAGAAAACGAGAAACGCCAAAAAAAAAAAAAGAATACGAAAATCGGAGGTGAATCCCGCTTTCCATGTCCTGTCCAAAAAAGAGGAGGAAAAAAAGGGAATGAATGGGAAAAAAATTCGATCACAGACTTGCTGATGGACGATTGTAACGAACGGGCCGAGACACCTTTCAGGTAATAAAAAGAAAGTCTGCGTTGGTAATTGTTTCGAAAGGTAATTTTTCATGTTTCGGACTGCCCGAGACTGATCGATGGGACAACAATTCATCCAACGAACTATCCGACGAACTTTACCGCGTGACACAGCGTAATTGTTAGCCTGACTGTAAAACAATGTTTTATGAAATTTAATGTATCGGAATGGAAGTTTTTGTGCAAAAACTGGTTCGTTAAATGTCACCACAATTAAATTGAAATTAAAGTAAATTATAAAAAGTGAAGTACTTTTATAGTAAAAATGAAGTAAACTATTGAAAGTACAGTATTTCCAATGTTTTTAATACATTGAACATGAATTCTTCATCACAATTGCGCTGTGTCACGCGGTAGAGTTACTTGGATAGTTCGGAAAAAACTATCCAAGCGTCGGTCTTCACCAACGATTATTCGGAGCTATTCAGAAACCACGAGATTAAAGAAAAACATCGAAACTGGCAACGACGTACGAGCGGATATCCGTCCCTTCTCGGATTCAAGCTATCCACGAAGGAGCCCGAGAAAGTGGCCGAATAGACGGGCGCAGACGAAATGTTGAAAGGTTCGGGCTAACAATTACCCGACGAGAATATTGCGCCGTGCTCAACTAATGAGTCAGGCAATTTCCAAAAGGTAATTTTCGTGTTTCGGATCATGAACTGCCGGAAACTGATCGATGGGACACCAATTGCGGTATGTCACGCGGGAGAGATCCTTGGATGGTTCGAAGTATTGCGTCGAACTTCATCAACGAACTTCGGAGCTATGCGGAACACTAAAAAAAATTGATTTGAAAATTAATGAACGGTATTGGAAGCTTTTTTGCGTGAACTATTTTTACAGTAAAATTTTAATTTATATTGCAAATTTTTGTAAATCTTCGGGCAAAAGATTTGTTATTTTAATATCTCGAATTTTTATTTCACAAATAAAATAAAAATTCATGTACATTAATGTTCAATCAGTGTAAGTAATGCAAGCTAATTTCAAGTTCCAGTACATTAAATTTCCAATTTATTTGTACAGCGAAACGACGAGAGCGAAGAAAAACATCGAAACTGCGAACGACGAACGAACGGATGTCCGTCCTCGAAGATTCACGCGATTCAAGAAGGAGTCTGAGAAAGTGGTCGAAATCGACCGTGCGCAGACGGAATGTCGAAAGGTTCGGGCCAACAATTACCGACCCAGAATATTGTGCCGTGCCCAACTAATGAGCTGGAGTCCGACCACGAAACCACTCGTGACTCAGCACTTTCTCGCCACCGAGGGAGGATTGTGGGGTGTTTGGAGCCGGTGCTGTTCTGGCACGAGTCGGTAATGTCCCTGACTAGGCAGTGCACGATAATTCTCCCCGTTGAGCAATTGTGTCCTCCCAGTCCGATGTACGAGCCTTGTTGCTCGACCAGCACCGCAAAATTCGATACTTTTAATACCGAATCGACGCGACGAATCGATTGTATCGCCTCGCAATTTCACCGATGATTTTTCAACTCCGAAATTGACACGAAAACAATTATTTTCATCGGCCCATTCTTATCACCGATGCTCACTTCCGCTTCAACGGTAATGCATTTATTGACCCGAAACACTAGTTTCTCTTTTTAAACGAACAAATAAAATTATCAATTGTATCGTTGTCGATCGTCGTGTATAATTAGTGCCGTTTTGAGTAATCAGTTTTTCATTTTTATTTGCAAGATTTGTAGTTTTAATATCTGGTATTTTAATATTACCAAAAACGTAGATTAATGTTCAATCCGTGTAAGTAATGCAAGCACATTTCAATTTCTAGTGCATTAAATTTAATGTACAATCGTGATGAAAAATTACTATACTTTCTTATTGAAATTAAAGTAAATTATTAAAATTAAAGTACTTTCATGGTAAAATTAAAGTGAATGATTAAAAACATGGTATTTCCAAAGTTTTTAATACACCAAACATAAATTTTTCATTCACAATCGTACATAAAATTGAATATACCAATCATTCCATTAAAACACTTCCATTCCGTTACATTCAATTTCCAACGATTTTTTTTGCAGTGATAAAGTGAAGCGACGAGAGTGAAGAACAACATCGAAACTGCCAACGATGCACGAACGGATGTTCATCCTCTCGAAGATCGACGCTCTTCTATCGCCTCGCAATTTCACCGATGATTTCCCGACCCCGAAATCGACGCGAAAACAATTATTTCCATCAGCCCATTCTCGGCGCTGATGTTCACTTCCGCTTCGGCGGTAATGCGTTTATTGGCCCGAAACGCTTGTTTCTCTTTTTAAGCGAACAAATAAAATTATCGCGAGTAACGCTGTCGATCGTCGCGTGTAATTAGTGCCGCTTTGAGTAATCAGTTAACCGATAATTACTGGTAGCTTCCGCTCGGAGCCAAGAGCACGTTTATCCCACCCTGTGTGTGTGTCTGCGAAACGCCGTGGGAATTGCATTAAGATCGTCGATGTTTCGGTGAATGCGGCACGAGCAAAGAGGGACGAGCGTGTAAGAGCGGATGCCTGAGAGCGAGAACGAAAGACGTAGGAATGTGGCGAACGGAGCGGAGGGAGGATTGAGTGGAGAACGCGGAAGGGGCGAGGTAAGAAAGGGTGAAAACGAAGGGACCGTTTCGACGGGGCTTCCGCACCCTACGAGGGATGAGGAGAAGGAGCCGGAGAACTTTGCCTAAACGTCGGACTACTTTAGCGGGGAGAAATTGCAGGAGCACAGTCGACGACGAGTACGATGAGGATTATCGGGAATGAGGTAGAGGAGGGACGCTTTCTAGGCCGCAGCAATTTCGTCGATTCGAGCCCCGGGAAGAGAGAGCGTGCGCCCGTGGAACAAGAACTGTCACGAGCAAACGTTTGGTCAATTATAAGTTGCTTCGGGACGTGTTCTGCGTACCGCAGTGTGGGTGCTCGCCGGCGAGGCCTTTCAGCCGCGCCGACTACGGCGCGACGTACCGGCAACCGTACCCGTGACTCTGGACGGAACTCGGTGGTACGCTCGGCTGGAAATTTGTTATTCGCCGAGCCTTGCTTGATTTGTGTTAACGAATGCAAAGAAACAAAAAATCGGAAATTTACGACACACTGTTCTCAAGACGAAGGATCGAATCGATCGGAGTTCCCGAATCGAGAGTTTGTTTAACGATTAATCGTGGGTTCATGGTCTTCGTACCAAAATCTTGGAAAAAGGCAAACGCTTGGTTGGACATTTTTTATTCGCCGAGCCATCCTTGATTTATCTTGACGAAAAAAAAAAAAATCGGAATTAGAGTTCCCGAATCAAGCGTTTATTGAACGATTAACCATGGGTTAATCGTCTTCGTACCGGAAACTTGACCAATTGCAAACACTCGACTGACATTTTTTTATTAGTCGAGCCTTGCGTGATTTATCTTCATGAATTAAAAAAGATCGGAATGTAACCACTGCCTTCAAGACGATGAATCACAGTTCCCGATTCAGGCGTTTGTTTAGCGATTAACAGTGGGTTAAACGTCTTCGTACCGGAAACTTGGCAAAACGCGAAATCGATGCAATCGACCCGCGCTTACCCCATCTCATTGCAGATACGTGTGCGCTATCCAGACCCAGTGGCGCGCCAGATACCGAGCAGATACACTCGCGCGCCACGCCGACTCGCTGATACGTGAATTACAACCAGCCGTGCACGTGCAAAAGTATATACCGAGGTGCATGAAAACGTGAGTAAATAACTCGGCGCATAAAATCGAATGACCGACGAGTGGCTCGGGCTCGACTCTTCTGATAGTACATCTCGGTACATCTTCCGCGTGGAAACTCTTATTTCCGGGTTGCTGCCCTTCCACTGCAGGGGTGGTTAAAGCTTCGAGACGGTGGTTGGCTTAAGTACGATTTTATCTCCGCTCGGGCCAATTCCTTCTCGCCCTCCTCGCCACCCTCGCCCACCCTCGCCCACCCTTTGACGACAACGATGGATACAGTAAGTACACACAGCGAACAAGAGCCAGGTTTATCCTCGCGTTTCGCTGAGGTATACGCCGCGGAAACGTCTTCTGGCTGATACCCGAGACCGCTGAGTATTTCCACAAGTCCTTCCCCCTCTTCCCTCTTCCGCCACCTTCAACAATTCCCGCCCATTTCTGCCACGTCCTCGTCTTACCCGATCCATCCCCGCAACGGCGAATCCATCCACTCCTTTTGTCTCGTCGCCTTTGCGCCGTCGCCTTTCCGGATTTCTCGAGAAATCTGCGGGGCGGAAGACAACGGGGCAGTCGCCTTCCTTGTACACTGCTTCGCAGCTGTACGCGATATCTCTCGTCATTCGCTCGCTCATAGCTGCGCGCCAGATTGATAGTTAGATGGGCAGGCGTGAGTCGTGCTTGATTGTGTCGTCGATGGCCCTTTCCGCTCAAACATCGGCGATAACGCGATCAAAAGGGTTGCCCGGACGGAATCTAAGGAGGATACGGGACAATCCAACAAGCCGTATTGACGGACGTTATCAGGATATTATTGAAGTTGGCACGATCACAGAGATTGGGGAATGGGTCAAAGTCTCGCAAAGTGTTTCTCTTGATGGTTTTATACAGACCAATTAGAGAACTTGGTATACGACTTCACATCTGAACGCGTTGCCCGGACGGAAACTAAGGGAGGATACGGGACAAGCCAACAAGCCATATGAACGGACTTTCCTGAGAAGGGTCTTTAGGTTACTGGGACGTTACCAGGATTTTATTGAAGTTGGCATGGCCACAGACCTTGGGACGCAGGCCAAAGTCCCGGAGTGAGTTTCTCTTGATAGTTTTACATAGACCAGTTAGAGAACCTGGTAGACGACTTCACAGCTGTACTCGATGTCTCTTGTCATTCGCTCGCTCATAGCTGCGCGCCAGATTGATAGGTGGATAAGCATGCGTTCCGCTCCTGTTTAATTGTATCGTCGATGGCCCTTCCCGCTCAAGCATCGGCGACATCGTGATCAAAAGGGTTGCCCGGGCGGAATCTGAGGGAGGATGAGGACGGACGTATCAACGGACGTTCCTGAGAAAGGTTCTCGAGATTACCGGGACTTTACCAAGATTTCAGTGAAGTTGGCACGGCCGCAGGCGTTGGGTAACGGGCCAAGGTCTCGCAGTGAGTTCTTTGTAGATAGTTTAATATAGACCAGCGAGGAAAACTATGAAACTGGAGTGCACGCTGGATTTCGTTGAATACCGCAATTTTCGTGAAAATATAGTAAGATTACATTGTGGTTTCATGAAGGTAAATCCCGCGATAGTCGTCCCGCAAGTTTTAACAATCGTGATCACAGTAATGACTGCTATTATCGCTCACGGAGACGGCCAGTGAATGCATTCACTTGATCGGAACGGCAGGGGCGCGGGTGGCGAGGGAACAGGGAGAAAAGCAGGCTTCTCCTTAAATAGAGGTAATTCTCGTTGACGATGGGGATGCTACCCGCTGCCCGTCGTCCAATATAAATCCTGACAAAAGATCCATTCACGTGTAATATCATGATGAGGGACACCTCTTCATTTTTTTATCCCTCCCACCGGTCCCTCGTTTTTCATCGCTTATAAACGAAAGTGGAGAGAGAGAATCTATGCTCCCGCGAGTATGAAGAATAAGAGGGAAAAGTAGCCGTGAACAAAAATCGGCACAAGCCCGCCACCGGCGGGAAGGAAGCTGGTTTATTCTGCTCGGGGTTACGAGAGGATGGTTGCGAGAGGTTTATGGTAGCTTTATTCTCGCGTTATTTACAATGCACCGAAGGAAACGTTCATTAGGACGGCCCCGTGCATCACGGAGAATCGAGAATCCCTTGCAGGTTCAAAGGCAATCGTTTCATCCATCCCGGGGCTTTCAGAAACCCTCAAGGTCTCCCGTTCCATCCACGTTACGCGACTACACCTTTAGTCGACGAGGCATTCAATAACATGAATAGTGCTTCGCGTTGCTGTGCACGAAGAGAGAAAGCGCGGTGGTAAAAGTACTCGCGTACATGACAGGGCCGTCGCGGTGTAAGTATAAACCTACCCTGGTGGGAATGACACGGCACCGGTGCTGGCCAACGTTCGCCGGAGCTGTGCCAATGCCGGCCCTGTGTGTCCCACTAGGATACGCTCACGGAGAACTTTTCGAGATTCTGCGTCACAGGATGCCCTCCGATGGCTTCAAACTCGATGAGCCCAGCCTGCACCTGAGCTCTGTAACCACGGGATACGGAATAAAAGCTCCCAAGCTCATCCTGTTCTATAACCACTCTGGCAAGTGGAACATGCGACGAGCCACACCGACTCAACGTATACGCGCCACCCAACTTTCACAAAGTCTCCAAAGCGCACCACTCCTGCACACGTACCCTTCAAGGTAAAGTACCGAGAGCCACGGAGGTATAGCTGTAGCAAGTGGTGTGACGAGTAGTCGCATAACCGTCGATCCGGGAAAAAATGAGAGACTGCCAGTCGTCATGCGAGATTCGCACTTGGCCTCATCCGCTATCTCTCGGAAACTACGCACGCGAAAAATTACGAGACACGCTGCACCGGAGCTTTTTCCTGACGCGGGTCTGCTCGGGCACTTTCTCATTGGTTCCTGAGATAAATTTGACTTATCTCGCGTGACTAAAATCGGAGGAACGTATTTTCTATGACTAAGTTTATAAAAGACATCTGTCTGGTCTGAGTCACGCGATATGTGAGTGTGGGTATGAAAAACTCCTCCGGGCATGACCTCCTTGGGTAACACAGAGTCGGACGTGGTGACAGACCCTCCGAGGTACGACAGAATCCTTGGTATTCACCTCGGCTCTTCACTCATGGAAGACCTCGGTCCCAATGTGAATCGTGAAATATGGAGGATTAGCGTGCTGTTGTGGCTCGGATGCCTCGTGCTCTTGCATTGATTTGTAAGATGAAGTGGAAACAGATGGGAGCGCGAGTATTTTTATGCAAACTCTTCAGGGTATGACAAACTTCCAGGGACGGCAGTTTTAATGTGAGCTACCAAAATAAATACTACGCTCCCATAGGTCAGGACACAATCCAGTAAATCTCGAAGTCAACCTCCCAAGGATTAACCTTTCGGTTAATCCTTGGGACAACAGTTCTAATATAAGCTACCAAAATAAATCCCTGGCCTCTCACAAGTCCGCACACAGTTCAGTCAAATCCCAAATCCAGGATGTGACAAACTTCCAGGAACGGCAGTTTTAATGTGAGCTACCAAAATAAATAATGGCATCTCATAAGTCAGCACACAGTTCGGTCAAATCCCCAAGTCTTTCACTTAGCCTTTTCGTTAATCCTTGGGGAACAGAACACAGAATCATCATACCTTATGATGATTCTCTTTACGTCATGATTATCACTTGTACGAGAAAATACATGAATTTACTCGAATATGTACGATATATATTCATATTATATTTCATATATTTTATATAATCGATTTACATTTTGTACAGTCTGAGAACTCCGGCCGTGGAAATATATTGACACTCTCACGTTTCCAATATATTGGAAAAGTTGCTCTTTCGGTATCGTTCCAGCCCCCCCCCCCCCCTCCACAGGAGTGCTCTCACTCGAGAGCAGTATAATTCTCCCTTCTATCTCGCTGAATGGTTTCATTGAATGCAAAAAAAGTTGCGAGAGGTAATATGAAAAGATCGAGGTCTATCCAGCGAAACGATTTCGCCGATAAACTTTAAACGACGGGGAGCGATTCAGACGTCGTAAAAAAATTATGAATTATGAATTCAATTATTCAAGAATGAGGGGGTTGGAGAGTGGGAGTGCGAATCGATGATTTACACTGGCGGGGCAGAGCGTAAGGAAAAAAGAAGATACCGAAATTGAAAAAAATCGACGAAAATAGGCTGCCGCTGGTGCAGGTCACGGTGAGGAAAACTATTTGGTAAAGGCTCGCATTAGCTTAATTGCAGCAATGCGACGGTGGCGGGAGAGGGGGAAACGGCCTCTGGTAATAGTCGCGAAATATAGTAACTAGAGAACGGCACGGAAAAGAGGGTACCAACTATCTACGGCATGCCACCCAGTGAACAGAATTATTGGTGGTAATCTTCGACTGAACGGATGCACCATTACGACCCAATTTTTCACTGGTAGGATTTTTTTTTTATTTCACCAGTGACGATGAAATATTTTCATGCCTTTCGGCAATAATAGGAGAGGAAATATAATTATATACATTGTATAGCGCAAAGACAAATTTTACACGCACACCATTTTTAAACAATTATAATCAATTACCAAAAACGATGATAGAATCGGTAAATAAAACCTACAACCATTTTTAAATCGTAATCTAAACAAGAAAAGGAAAAAAATAAATAAATAAGAACCTTCCCAATTAGAACAGTATGACGGGCTGAAAGGACTCAGGTCGATGGTCCTTTGTCAGTGTGTATTATTATACTTGGGTATAAAATATAAGATATAAGATAATATTTATGAAAAAAGGTGTAGCATTGTCAATAAATTTTCTATTACTACTACTACTATTTAGTATGGGAAATATAGTATCTGTTACATATTTTGAAAAAATATTTGTGCATTTGTGTTTTTGCTTGTGCCAGCCAGTTGATGCTCATGCTGATGCTGTCTTCAATACCCTTTACGAGTTAACGTAGGAGGAAAGAAAGAGGCTGGTAACCATTTCAACTGCAGGTTTATATTTTCTTTATATCTTCCTATTATTCCGGGCGCAGCGTTTTTCTCTCTTGGAGTGTACGTAAAAGCCGTATAATACAGATCTCCCATGCCGAAGCAGATGGTTTCCTAATAGTCGTTAAGGAGCAGCGGGGGAGGGGGGAGGGGGAGGGGGGAGATAGTATAGGAGGAGTTTTTTTTATCGTCTATCACTTAAGTGAAAATCAATCTTTGTTATTTTATCAGAGCAAGTTTTTTTACGATGTTGCGCGTTTTCGCCTCTCTTCTACTCGTTCGTCCGCCTTTTTCGCATTCTCTCATTTTTTTTTTAACGGAAAGGATGGAAAGTTTGATAAAGTGCCGTCCGGGGAATCGTTCGGTTGTATACTGCGCCATACGATACTTTTCACGACATGCTGTCGGATGGATTCCCCGTCATCGGGACACGAATGAGACATTTATGTAATCTATAAATCTGTATACGAAAGGTATACATTTTTAGTACAAGATAGAGCGGGGCAGTTCGAAACACAGTTGCGATGTTGAAATCCGAGACCAAAAATAGAATTTCAACGCTGCACTGTTAAAAAAAAATTGTAAATTTAATGCACCCGACTGGAAGTTTTTATGCTAAGACTGGTTGAAATTTAATGTACAATTGTGATGAAAAGTTAATGAATTTTTAAGCGAAATTGAAGTACAGTATTTCTAACGTTTTTAATATACTGTACTTTAATTTTTCGTCACAATTGTACATGAAATGTCCTACCAGTTTATGCAAAAACTTCCAGTACCAGTGCATTAAATTTCATACGAATTTTTTTACAATCTACTTGAACCTTCTTTGGTGAGGCCTAGGATGAAGCATCTCAAGAATTTCACAAGCGACCTTCGATTTTTGTGAAATGTTCGCCAATTCCAGGATAATACCACTGACCCATAACGAATGACTACAGCGGGACAACGCGGAATTGTGTTACCGGACATCGAACGTAAGCCCGCGTAATTCGTGGATGGCTGCCAAATTCGATATTCCTTATTTTGTTCCGCATTATTCTCCCCACCGCCCTTCGCGCAGTATCGACGGGAGTTTTTCCACGTGCCCAATCGATGTCGCATCGGTCGATCGGGCAACGAAATTTTTGGCACATGCTGAACGCTAATGAGTATGCACATTAACTTGCATTTTCAATTATTGAGCCTAGTGAGGATTCTCAAATAGCGCACGGATTTAATTGGGACGACGGTTTTGCAACGGCCTGCAAGAACATAAAAGGCAGCGCGTACTTTGCGTTCCATGCATACGTCAAAATAGGGCTGACAGGCTTTGTTGCTTCATTAATCCGGCCCGGCAGGCAGAGCCGAAGCGGGATGGGCGCCAGCATAGCATAATTGTTGGGATAAAGGTATAGGGCCTCGGTCATGGGCTAATGTTTGGTCGTTGGAAAGGGTATCCCGGTGGTCCGGTCGATCAACCAGTAGATACATCAATAGATTAAAGTCTATGGACACCGATGGCCATCGGCGCTCAATTAAATTTGATTGGGAATTACCGCACTTCATACAGTATAGTGTATATTGGAATTGGATCGCTATATGGAAGGTTGCATCAATTGCAGATAGAAATTGTCGCACATCCTCATGCAATGTTCTCACATACTCCAAAAGAAAGGTGTCGTCGAAAAAAAAGCGTTGAAAATTTCAGTCGGATCTTTCTCGCACTTGCAGGCTCGGCATCGTTACAGTCATGAACGCCGTGACTTATTAAGCGTGAAGAGTGCATATATCGATAGATTAGAGTCCATGGACACTGATGGTCAGCGGCCATCAAATCGGGCATTACGGGACTTCATGCAGTACACAGTAAAATATGTAAGAACGTTTCTTGTCAACGAACATCAACGATCCCTTTCATGTTAATTTAACGAATATTTTTTTTGTAAAATTAACAACGACATAATTCTGGACGTTCGTGGAGAAAAAAGTTTGTTAAATCTACAAATATTTTTTACTGTCTAGTGTATATCGGAATTGGTTCACCGTATGGAAGATTGTACCAATTGCAGATGGAAATTGTCGCAAATCCTGCAACGTTCTCACATAGGGGGCAGGTTTTGCCAAACGTTAGTCACTTCCCTTGTGCAATTGATATAGAGGGGCTCACTCCATGACATCGTAATTTCAACAGAGTGTCTTTGGGAAGAAATGTGTCGAAAATGTTAGTTGGATTTTTCTCGCACTTGCAGGCTCGCAGGTACTTGCAGGGTAAACAGTTCTGTTTGTCTTTGTAGGGCTCGGTTCGGCATCGCTACAGTCTTGAACGTCGTGACTTATAAGGCGTAAACAAGGAACGTAGCACGTAAGAAACGGTTTTACGTTGGCAGTCGATAAAGGAGCTCCTACAGGTCGGAGGCAGAGCTTGTTGCACCGACGAAAAGGAAACAGTAGACGACAATTAAGCTGTCAAGTACACACCCCTTCAGAACACTCTATGTCCCATGGTACCATAATACAGTGTACTATAGTGAGAATCCAGTCTCTTGTTGCATTAGCAGAATTGGAGGAGGCGAAGAAAGAGAAACCTTTATGGGACGAAGTGTTTTTCACGCTATTTCATTTTGCTTCAATGCCGACAAGCGAGCACCAGGCGAGCTAAAATATATAGTGCGCAGTTGGCGGATCGCCAGCGGATCTCTTCGCATCGACGCCAGCGAAACTTAACGACGGTGTTACGAAAATAAGATTATTCGGCTATTCCGAGAATTCCGAGATACGTTCCTCAGAACTTTTTTGTATTCTCGTATTCGACAATCGGCATACCTTTTTTGTCGCGAAAGTATAAAGTTTTGATAGGATTTATCTTGTCGCTCTTTCATTTCGAGCGACGACCTGTTACGGTGAGACTCCAAGTTTTCTCACGAAAATCAGCGAACCGATAGAAATTATTAACCGGTATAAAATAGACGGTGTAAGAATAAAATTCCTCGGGTTAGATGTGAAAAATGTTCACGACATACTTTCAAAATTCAGCGCAAATAAGGCCAAACGGCCAAGACTATAAAAAAAAATCAACTCGGTGAATTCGTAGAGAAACGTTTGAAGAACAAAATGCGCAGTGGTACATTAAAATTGGTTGAAAAATAAGGATTCTTCTTTGAAAAAACTCAACGAAAATGCATCTTCATGGAAATTTGCATTTATCAGTTTGTATATTTGCAAAAACATCGTTATAAACAGTTTCCTCGATAGAGGACCCTTGCAGTAATACAAATCGACTTCCGTCACCGTTAATAAACGCACAACATTTTGGATGACGAATAATGAAAATTTAGCACTCGTGTGTCTACTATTTCACGCAGTATCTACCTTAATCTACGAAAAACTCACCGATAACTCTGCGAGTCGCGCGATATTTCACAAGCTCGATAGTTATTTTTGTAAAAAGATTATCGGGTAAAATCCGTTTCGAAAATATATAAGAAGCAGAAACGTCCAAATAAACGACGCTCTGACTTTATCCATTTGGCTCGTCGTATATTACCCTCCTTCCCATCCATTATTGCAGATTGCTGTTTCATCGGTTCGTAACAGCTACAATCACGATTCACCTTCCACGGCATCGGAGGATATAACTGCGGCTCCGGCTCGAAGGTGTTGAGTCACCGCAGTACTGGCTTGTACTACGGACCCGCGATTCCAGTCGAAATGGTACCGAATTAAATCAACGGTTTATCTCCGTTGAGCTCGCGGGGCGAAACGCGATAAATCGCACAATTAATTAGTTCAGTAATTAACTGCAATCAGATGGTGTATAAATTTAGGTGGTTGTAATTCTTGGGCGAAAGGGCCAGAAGAGGAGTGAGGAGGGACGAGGTGAAGCACGCTGAGAACCAGAAGAGGCGCAGCAGAGCCCAGAAGGGCTCATGTGTGGACACGTCGAGTCGAAATAGGGGGAGCGTGCATGCGTGAGTCGGGAACATAAGTCGGTCCCTTCGCACTGCGCTGCTAACGCCGTTGCTGCTGGAAGCGAGAAAAAAAATGCAATTAGGCTTTCAGTGGCGATGAGAAAGGAGCGGACCGCAATCTCGGCAAGCTCGCGGGCGCCTCTGGGCGCGTGCATGTCTGAAGCCCCTTTACAAGCCCAACACCGGAATCCGGATTCATATGTGCGCCTTCTGATCTGCTCCAGTGAACAATACGGATGATTACTCGATTGCCTACGGACGCAATCGAGGGCCATTGGCGGAACGGACAACGCACCGTTAGCAGTACCAAAACGGTCCGAATCACGAAGCTCGCAATCGAAAGTTACAAATGACATCGGGGAATCCTATGAGCTATGACCGATGGTGGTTCCTAAAAACTTTCCATCACTGGGCCATAACTCCGAACGAGCAAGAGCGTCTCAATTGGATTTGCCAACGTCACCGCCAAACACTTCGATTCCTCCGATTCATCTACCTCCTCTTCCGGCGAAGCTACTCGTGTCCACAGTCATCGGCCCGGAGTTTGTTCGGGTTCGCAGCCATTTGTTGACGCACTTGGCGAACCCGTTAATTGGATCACCGACAGCAACTGGAATCACACCCCGGATCAGCGTACTTTGCCAAGAGGTTCGTATCAATCTTCCCCATGCAAAGTAAAACGAACAGACACGCTAGTCAGCTCGCTCGAAGGAACCGTCCGTCCATAACAGTATCGTCGTTGTGCAAGCTTCGAGGTATTACCATAGTCGGATCCACCGACGAGCTTCGAGCATTAAATTTCCACCTCACGAGCGCCCTGCTATTGGCTTTCGATCTGTCGACTTCCAGCTGCTGCTCCCGATCGATCCGGCGATTTCGCGGCGGCAGCGAGTAACGTGGCGAACGAATCGGAAGGAGTGGCACAGTCAACATGGACAGAGAACTTCATCAAGTTTCACTGTGTTTTGTCAGACAGCGGAAGCCGCTAAACCGTTGGTCTACAGTCTCGCAACCTTGGGCTACGCCTGGACGCAGCCATACATTCATTAGCTGTAAGCCAAGGTTCCCCGAGTTTCGGTTCTTCTCCCCGATGAAGCCCGAAACCCGCCTCGTCCTGGCTTAAACGATATACCTTCCTGATGCGTGCCTCAACCGCGAATCCTGTGGATCGCACGATTTCTTAACCTGGCACAGGAATCTCGCGTCCGCATCGTGGATGGAGAGAAGCCACCTCCGACCCGAGAGTGCAAAATATCATTCGGGCACCGGGACGTGTTCGGGACATTCAATTTGCAGTAAAACCTCACAACCGTGTAGAACCGACTTTTGCCTACGAACAATCCACACAAGCAACCGGATCGGACGTTTCCATGTCGCACGGGAGAACAGTCCGAAGTTATGGGCAGTCTCAGAAAGTTCGGTTTAGCGCGAGCATGGAAACGCAGAGCCGAACAATGCGTCACTCTGGACGAAGGGATAAAAAGGGAAGGCACTTGCCAACTCGTTTTGGCTAAGATTGTATCCGCAGCAGCTTTTGGCACTTCAGTGGAACTGCACCGTGTACTTGGGAACTTTGAACGAGATCATTTCGATGGTTATTATGTTCTCTGCTGAGGAAGGGAAGAGCGTATCCCACACCGTATTGTATGCTAAGTAACCTGGCACACGCCCTTCTGTTCCTCAGCATTCGATACCTTGCCGTTTCGTGATCTGGATCAATCACGTAGGAAGGTCGTTGTTATTCATGAAGATGACGCAAGATATAACATTTCACGTGACCAGACATGGTTGTATGAGGCAAAGAAATACCAGCTGCCCAACGTGTAACGAGATCGAAGGAGAACAATGCGTCCCGCTGTGAACGAGGGGATGAAAAGGACAGTGACCTGCCAACTCGTTTTGGCTAAGATTGCATCCGCAGCAGCTTGGCATTTCGGTGAAGCTGCATCATGCACTGGGAACTTTCAACGAAGTAATTTCGATGGTGATTGTATCTTCTACTAAGAAACAGAAGGGCGTATCCCACGCCGTTTTACATGTTAAGCAATGTGGCAAACGCCCTTCTGTTCTTCAGAATTCGATACCTAGTCGTTTCGTCACCTAGATCAATCGCAGAGTAACGTCTTTGCTGTTCTTCGATGTCGCGACACATTCGGACTCTGCACGAAGATCACGGAAGATATAAACTTTCGCCTGACCGGAGGTGAATGTATGAGGTAAAAAAATACCAGATGTCCAATGTGACCCGCTGGACGAAGGGATAAAAAGGGAAGTGACCTGCCAACTCGTTTTGGCTAAGATTGCATCCGCAGCAGCTTGGCATTTCAGTGAAGCTGCATCATGTACTGGGAACTTTCAACGAAGTAATTTTGATCGTGACTGTGTCGTCAGCTAAGAAACAGAAGGGCGTATCCAACACCGTTTTACATGTTAAATAACGTGGCATACGCCTTTCTGTTCTCCAGCATTGATACCTTGCTGGTTCGTCATCTAGATCAATCGCTCAATTAACATCGTTGCTATTGCTCGATATCACGGAACACGCATGATATAAAATTTCGCCTTACCGGTGGTGGATGTGTGAGGTAAAAAAAACCAGATGTCCAACGTGTAACAAGATCGAAGGAGAACCTGCGGAGCGGGTGGGCTACGAAAACCCTCCAACGTTTAATAAATGAGGAATGGTGAGTCGCCGAGCCGGGTGGACCACGGTATTGTGGATAAGGACCGGCGAAAAATAAGTACAGACTAACAGCTGTAGTGGCAGCCACAGAAGAAGTGGGATAGGCAGCATACTCTTCGGCCGTACCTGGGCAGGATGGGCGCCGCTTGATAGGAGTGGAAAAACCGCGCCATTTATTTCTTTGACGTTTGCTCAGTCGCTTTGACTAATGAAGCACGGTAAAGCGGCCGAAAGAGGCGCACCTCCAACTCTTTCCTTCCCTCTGTGCCGCGGGTATGTACCGCATTACCATACCTCTGACGGAGCCCCTTCCCCCACCGCAGAGAAGAAAACGCGGTTCGGGTGTTCCCACTTTCTGCCATTGTAATCGCTGTTGCCACAGTCAACGAACTCGGCACTGTGTGTGACCCCGATAACTCAATTGTAAGATGTTACGCTATTCCGGTGCTGCGCGAGGAATAAATATTCGAACACTGAAAAATTGAAAGCCGATATTCTACCTATTTCTTTCGATGATAGAATTATCTGTTGTATCGTCTATCTGATCGTTACGTACGAACAAATAATTTTCCAATATATGTATATATAGATATATAAGATTCAAAAGTAGAAATGTATTTTCGCGTATATGAAAAGTGTATAATTTATTAACAGAATCTATTTTCAATATTGAAAAGTGAAGGAAATTTAATTAAGAATTGGCTATTTTAGATATGTTTTAAATTTATGTTTCCGTAGACTTTTTTTCGTGCGGTAAGACATTTCGGTGCTGCATGCCGAATAAATATGCGATCACTGGAAAATTGAAACTCGATATTCTACCTATTTCTGTCGGTGACAGAATTGTGTTGTATCTATACCTTCGATTATCTGATTATTACATTCTCTAATTTATAGTATTGGGACGAAAAAACAACTTTCCAAAATATATGTAAAATTTAAAAGTAGAAATGTACTTTCCGTTTATGAAAAGTATGTCATTTGTACACAGAATATATTTTCGACATTGAAAAGTAAAAAACTTTACATAAAAAATTGGCTATTTTTATTAAAAAATATATGTTTAGTATGTGCTGTTTTCTTCGTGTGGTGAGGCAGCTACACCTGTGAAGTGAAAGCGCAGTGCACGAAGCAAAAATAAGTTCGACGTAAAAGAATATTTTAATTATCTGATGACCTTTTTGACCGGAACTTATATATTCCCGATCCTCGATAAAAATGTCAATAAGGCTGTCGCCAGGTACTGCACTGAGAGAAGGATATATTAAAAATTATCAACTGCCTGAGAAAAATTACCATGCCTTACGTTAGTACGGAAATAGGGCGCCAATCGTGGCACAAAATACCAGAGTGAAAAAAATGGCCAATATATCTACGATTAATTGTTATAAATCCGGCACTTCCTGCTTTAGGCAGCACCAAAGTTCCTTAGTACATGTGGTATGGTAATTTTTCTCAGGCGGTATAGTCATTTTTAATAAATCCTTCTCTCAGTGTGCCCAGTGTTTTCCTACACTCCAAAAATAAATTGTAAATTTAATGTACTGGAACTTGAAATTTGCTTGAATTACTTATATTAATTTAAGATTAATGTACTTATTTGTAAAATAAAAAAAATTACAAATCAATTGGCCGAATTTTACAAAAAAAAAATGTATTAAAAATACAAACTTTAGTGTAAAATTGAAGCGCACATGGGTTTAAAATTTCAGAAACCGTTTATGTAAAAAAGGTTCGAATACCGTTTGTGTAAAAAAAAGGTTCATTAATTTTCAAACGGCATTTTCTTACAGTTACATTGTCAGGGCCCTTGGACGATATAGATAACTGCAATATAGAAAACTAACAATTCCCAGCCCATAAAACTCGACCAACGCGCACGCGATGAACCGCAAGTGTTGTCAGAATTTTATCAGACACCATAAATACGAGGGACGTTGGCGTTGCACTCTCGGTACACTTGTTCCTCTCTCTACGGCTCTGCCCTAACAGCTGCCTTGCTGAAATCGCAGCCGGTTCATGGGTCGTTCACTTCGTGAGCTTAAAAGCTGCTGCAAATGGTAAAACACCGCCGTTCACCATGTACTTCGATACCGGACTACCTATTCGTGTTTTAATATACCATCGCTGATACGACACTTGTTACTCCAGATTCTCAACCGGCTCGCCCTGTGTATAATCAGGCCCTAGAGTGCCCAACTTTGCTCGGCCACCTCGCTCTGCCCCCTTTTCAAAATATAATAGCCGTATCAAGCTGAAAACCTCCGCGGAACTCGTTCCTGCAGGAATCAACTGACCACATACCCAACTCTACTGACTCAATTATATGGACAGTCCGTTCACGTGAGACTTCACAAGGTTTCACGTGAATGGACTGTTCATTATGAAATTCCATGCACACCCAATTCAAAACGATCATATCGCGAATCTTTTTGATGTTAAATAGTTAAAGTCTGCATTCATTTGCAAAAAATCCTCATTCACTTGCAAAAGGTCCACGTTCATTTAGAAAAAAAAGCTTGACTCTGTTATTTTTACCACGCTTTCTCGGTAATAAACGTCGGCGGAAAATTGTATCGTGGCGGAGTAAAGTTCACTCCACCTTCAAGCTTCAAAATTCTCTGGTAATCCTAGTTCGCGTAAATTTTGCGCTGTCGTCCTAAAACTGCACGAGAATTGCAATTTCATTAAAAATACTAGGTAGGTGACGTTAATTTTGCTTTGTCATAAAATGAACGATATTTTCGGGGAAAAAAAAATGTTACCGAGATTTTAGTGGAAATAAGTTTAAACCGCCGAGAAATATGATTATTAACTTTTTAAATAGTAAAAGTCTGCATTAATTTGCAAAAAATGCACAATCACTTGTAAAAGGTATCTATTTGCAAAAAGAAAAGCTCGTCTCTTTAGTTTTTACTAAGCTTCCTCGATAAAAAAAAAGCCCGGTGAAAATTTTAGCGCTGCGGAGTAAAGCTTACTCCACCTTGAAGCTCGTCGCCAGGGGCGTCGTGCGTTGAATAATCGCCGAGGCTGTAAAGTGCCGATTTCTTCAAGAAAGCCTTTGCATCATTGACGCACCCCGCAAATAAATAATGAAGAAAAAAAAAACATCGGCATTCTCTTCGCAACGCAAATTTATTCAAGGGCCGTGAGCCGCAGCTAAACTCTCAATTTAAAAGTTTCAGCATTCGAGAGTCTTTTGATAACGGTGTTAAAAGCGGTCGTTCGGCTATCGTTCGAAATTCACTATTCCGACACAGTCGCACAGCGACGGAATATAAATGTTGACGGTGTTCCATGACGAGTGGTCTTGCATGGTAAATGTTACGGGAAAGTTTGTCGCCGATACTCGTCGGCCGCTCGCCGCGTCCAACAGTTCCAACTCCATAATCACAGCTACACGTTTACGCTTTTGACGTCGCGTCGGGCGTGGTTAGCGCTACGAAAGACAGATCGAGGGATGAAGCACGAAACTTTTTCGCGGCTGGCACGGCAACCGTAGTTACGACTTATGATTTACGGCAGGTCGTACAGCGAAACGAGACGAGAGACCGTTTCGTTGTGCTAATCGAATGATCGATCTCGGTGATACCAAAAGCGAGAGACACGATTCATCTTTTTCGGTTTCATTGAAAATACACGATATGCGACATTAATTTTGCTTCCACGTAGAAGAAGCTATGTTTTCGTGAAACAAATAAATAAATTGTAAAAAGTTGAGTTTTTAGCGTCAGCGTGTGGACATAAGTTGAAAACGTCGAGAAATGCGATCTTTAACTCGCGTCCGAATGATCGATTAAAACTGTTATAACTCGGAAACGGCGCGAGATAGCGAGTTGAAATTTTACACTCATAGAGTGGTTACGTTTCTTCGTTCGGCGCAATTTTCGAGAAGATTGAGATTCTGCGCGATTTAGAATTAAAAAAAAAATAATGATGATTCTAATTGGCTTAAATTCTGAGCTAGCGTCCTAAAACTCCACAGGAATATAATATTTTGATAAAATACCCTCGGTATTTGAAGTCATGTGCTTTCGGCAATTCTCAATCGTTTTGTTTCAAGACTTTTTAAAGTTAATTTCGAACATCGAGAAACACGCCATGCACTATGGGCGTTATGTGCAATGTGTAACGCCGTTCTGTTTAACTGCGGGACGTCAACACGCCGTGGGGTTTCCCACGGCCAACGAGCGTAATCCCCATATACCCGCTTTGTGACACGAAAATTCGCTGGGATTAAGTCGGGGCTTCTATAGCTTGACTCTTGACACTGTGCCCTTTTCCCTGCAACATTCAGACTCCCGTTTTACGAAGGGGTTCTTATACTCGGATAAGGGTTTGTTTTCACGGCGACCGAAAGCGTTTGCTGCTGCTCTTGAGCCACCGCTGCTTTAAACGTCCGTCGTCGTAAATCCATAGTCAGAAAACGAATTAATACCACTCTAATTTTGTGTATTTTAACATTTTGTAAGAGATTTCAAAAATTGTTCACCTGCCGAGTAAATAGTACTGATAAGTAAATAGTACTGATAAGTAAATAGTACTGATAAGTAAATAGTACTGATAAGTAAATAGTACTGATAAGTAAATAGTACTGATGAGTAAATAGCACTGATGAGTAAATAGCGCTGATGAGTAAATAGCACTGATGAGTAAATAGCACTGATGAGTAAATAGCACTGATGAGTAAATAGCGCTGATGAGTAAATAGCGCTGATGAGTAAATAGTGCTGATGAGTAAATAGTGCTGATGAGTAAATAGTGCTGATTAGTAAATAGTACTGATGGGTAAATAGTACTGATGAGTAAATAGTACTGATGAGTAAATAGTACTGATGAGCAAATAATACTGATGATTAAATAGTACTGGTGAGTAAATCGACTAAGCGCGACTGAACTACTGCCTAATTTTTAGTAGAGTAAAAGTGGTCAATATGAGCCACTAAAAAGTTTGGATCCATGTATCCTAGTCTAAGGATCGAATTTCAAGACTTTAGTTTGAACATAAAGTCACTCTTGATGTCAAACTTAATCTCGAAGTTTGGCCGGAACTTCATTGCGCGCTTACGATCTACCTTCAGTGCGAAGTCTCCTGCTTAAATTTGATCGTAAGTTCGAAGTTAGGTCTGAACTAATATTCGATCGTAGTTCGAGTTCGATCTAAAGTTCGAACTTGTCATTGGGACTTGTCTAATTCATTTATGATGTAATTGGGAGTTTTTCTGTTCCACCAAGTTTTCGAGTTTTGATTCCCACTTCGGATTCAATTACTCCGGCCACTATTAAACGGTCTCGTGAAAAAAGGCCTGTTTGAGGGTTCGTATTCGATTCACGTATATCTCGACTGTGCGCGACTTGAGGCTGGCAGTGAACACAGTTTAACGGCGTACGGTAAATCGCAGTAAACATCTGGAAAGAGGGACGAAAAAAAAGAATTTTCAAGAAACATTATCCAGAAACTAGTGAACGAAATTTCGCATCCCTCGGTCTCCCTTCATCTCGCCAGCCCCTATCATCCACTCTGTATTCCTGTCGTCCGTGCGATTTCTTTCTCTCCTCCCTTTTATTTTCGAGAGGCAGTTCTGTTTATATTTATGCTTCGCTTGTCAACAGTACCGGGTTGCTGTGGCGCATAATTATTCCAGTTCTTAGGTCTTCAACGGTCGCTGTGGGGCGTCGGTTGCTGGTTTTCTCATTTGTTTCCCTGTTCTTTTTTTTTCTTATCCACTTCTTTCGAGCAGTCGTGCGGAAATTTTGAACGGTGAAAAACCTCGAAAGAAAAAAATGGCCAGACGGTTCGCTGAACAGCATTTAATTCGTTAATGCAACACAGCATAAGCAAAAGAAGGAAGAGAGAAATGACCGAACGCTCGCAAAACGCTGAAGCGTTTGCATGTACGAAATTACAAAATTCTTTGTTGGCCACGGAGAAATCGAGGTAACGCGCGCTGGCTGCTGCTGGCAAGCGGACGAAGTCGGGAGAAGTTTGCAGTCGCAGCGTGCTCGTGGAAGTACGGCTGTCCTACAGACTCCAGGCGAATCGCAAGCGCTATCTCTCAAAGCTCTTTTTACCTCTTCAGCTTTATGCAACCGCGGATGTATGTAAATGGAAAAAAATCCTTGCAACCCGCGAGCGGTCCATTGAAAAATGGTTCAAATGGCTGCAACGTAATACATACCTAAACTTTTACAGTAATGTCGCACTCCGCAAAAAAAAAGAAGAAATTCACTCCCTAGTCCTTTGATCCTTTAAATATCGGGGACTTTTTGCCGATCGCAAACGACCTTCTCTTAATCACAAACATGATACGGATGTTCGTAATAAATTTTCTCCTGCGTTATAAAAAAGACAACACTTCAAGGTACGTCTGTGAATTTTTACAGATTTTTATTAGCACATTAACTTATTATTCGAATCGTTCGAAGAATTCGAATTATTCGAATTCTAGGTCCTCGTTGAACGTCCGCTACGTGAAGGGTTAAGCAGTTCGCTCGTTAATCCTGCTGCAGCGAACAGTTCATCGGGAGAGCAATCCATCTCTGCAACTACCTTCACGGATTAATCGCCTCAGGGTAAATCGATTATGCAAAAACCGCAATCCACAACGTACTCTTGCTCTGCCGTCTCAGAAAAAAAAGCTTTGAAGTCTGCAGCTTCGAAACGACGATTGCATTACCACTTGTTGGTTGAGTACATGAAGAGTACAACTGGGTCGAGATGGATTTGATAGGAGATCGGAAAGATTGGATGGATATATGCAAATTAAAAAATAATCCTTGCATCTCGCGAGCGGTTCATTGGAAAATGGTTTAAATGTCCTGCAAGGAAGTAATGCCTAAACTTTTAGAGCAGAACTGTCGCACCCTGCGAAAAAAAAATCTGAAACTACTCAAGTCCTTTAAACCGTTCGCCGCTCAATAGTCCTGTTGGAGCAAACAGTTCACCGGTAGGTCAGTACATCACTGCTTTATCGATTAATAGGCTCAGGGGAAGTCGATTATGCAAAATCGAAATCCACAACTTACGCTTGCTCTGCCGTTTTGGAAAAAAGCTTTGAAGTCTGCAGCTTCGCAGTTGGCAGCTTCGAAGTGACGATTGCACTTCGCATTACCACCCGCGTTGGCTTTGCGGGAGTCAAACGCGGAGATCTTGCGGGTCGAGAAGGACGAAGAGTACAACTCGGAAGAGATGGATTTGGAGGAGTGGAGTGGAGGAATAGGCCACCGTCAAAGACCGCCCCCTTCCAAGCTTTAGAAGCTTTCGAGACTGCGTGATTTCGCTTGCACGCTCGCATAGCGCCGTCCTCGGCGTAACCCTCGTGTGCCACGGGCGCGGAATTGGATGTACCGGTAAATTGCTGGAAATTGGTGGTGTAGCCCGTCGTCCGTTCACCGAGTGCGAGCGCGCGTTTGTACGAGACCGTGAAGTCACAGGCATTGGGAGTTTCCAGGACGACGGAGTTGCCCGTGGCTCTGAACGCAGCAGCAGCGTAATTCGCGTGCAGGTACATATCTGCGTGTTACGAAGGATATGCGGAGAATAGAGGGACTACGAGGACGAAGACGTCAACTTCGCGGAGCCTCGTCAGCGCTTGTACGAAATTCTAACTTTGCCCGAGTACAATCCCGTTAACCAGCCCCATTTTGCCCTGGCGCGCATATTAAAGATTTCCTTTGACAAATATTTCGGTATGAGCTTCAAAGTATACGCAACTTCCGGAAGGCGAAACGCGTTCATGTTAAAATTACTTTTTTTTTTGTTAAATTATTGTCAGTACCAGGTCGACGAAAACAGAGTACAGAAGAGTAGGTTCAGAGTATGGAAGAGCAGATTCAGACTGTGGAACAGCAGATTCAGACTGTGGAAGAGCAGATTCAGACTATGGTAGAGCAGATTCAGACTATGGAAGAGCAGATCCAGACTATGCAAGAGCAGATCCAGACTATGCAAGAGCAGATCCAGACTATGGAAGAGCAGATTCAGACGATGGAAGAGCAGATCCAGATTATGGAAGAGCAGATCCAGACTATGAAAGAGCAGATCCAGACTATGGAAGAGCAGATCCAGACTATGGAAGAGCAGATCCAGACTATGGAAGAGCAGATCCAGACTATGGAAGAGCAGATCCAGATTATGGAAGAGCAGATCCAGACTATGGAAGAGCAGATCCAGACTATGGAAGAGCAGATCCAGACTATGGAAGAGCAGATCCAGACTATGGAAGGGCAGATTCAGATTCCAAGTAAAGCGGGGTGATCCGGATCGCCCAGGTAAACAGACTAATTCACATTCCTGAGTAAGTTCACGGTTATACGGCAGAACCTTCGGATTCCGACCCGGGCCGAGTACATTGGGAAGTTTGACGTTCAGCTGCTAGGCCCAAGTTTGAACTGAGCCAGTGTGATCGAGATTAAGCCGGCTCCAACCTTGTCGGTTAACCGGGTTAACTCGGCTTACGTTGTCTATCCTATCCGACGTCATTCCCGAACCCAAGAAACAGCAACGAAGTCAACCTTGACACTGAGGACGATCCTCTCCGCCGGGACTATCCAATGTCGATGTATCTCACGACGAGACACTATTTCAGAAAAAAGATGCTCCAGCATGAAGCACAAATAACAAGTTACAAGTTTTTCTGTATATAAATAAATATGTAAAATAATAAAGCTGTTGTCAAGTTCCACTGCCAAGGCGGGTTGCTCCGAGCGACATCGAACTTCATATCGAAAATCGTTGGAACTCCACTTCTGCCCCCTCATCAATTACTCCCATGCACCTAATTTAATAATTTATTATCCGCCACCCTGGCGAGCTCGCTCAATCAGGACCGAGGATTAATCAATCTCAAAGTCGCGAAAATCACTGTCGTCACATGCGCGAGATCTCGCGTACCGAGCGATAGGTTGTCGACAATACGACGCCGATGAGATGCGGATGAAGGGCTCCGTCGGATAGGGAGAGAGGACGAAGCGCGGATGAGACAGGCACGAAGGGACTCCGATTAGATTTGGGACGAAGATGAACGAGAAAAAGCTCCTCGGATCGGGAAGGTTGCGCGAACGCTTGCAGACGGTGCGCGTCTGCTGTCTTGCAACTGCACATCCAACTCGTCCAAAATCTCATGCCGCGGAAGAACTACAGCCGCCGTTATGAAAATGCGGAAGCGCGGAAGATGGAGGTACTTGCGTAAGCGTACTCGCTTGTGCATCGCCGGGGAAAAATCCCGAGGCAGAAATAACAAACTGGAGCGACACGAGAGAGAGCGTGAGTAAGTTTTGAATTCTTGCGGCGTCGTCGTCACGTTGTATTTCTTGCCGGCGCACCAAACTCTGCGGAGAGAAAAATAATCTTCCTCCGCCCCCGTCCCGCCGTCCTTCGCTTCCCGTGAGCGTGGTTGCAGCCGAGGATTCGGAGGCTTCGGGGAATATACACTTCCCCGCTGGTACAACGGCACGCTGCCTGTTGAAGACGCACGAACTGGAACACGCGAGTTTGGAATGATAGATGGAAAAGACCGGGAGGGAGAGCGCGAGGGGAGGAAATATCGTACGTGTAGATAGACCGGTAAACACGATCCATTCTGCCTTATCTGTCGTTTAAAGACCGCTCGCTGCAGTTGGAACGGGAGCGGCGCCGGATAACTGTTCGGCACAACAATACACAGGTTGTTTACTTCAAAGGGCTGAGCTGCATGAAATATCTATTACTTGTACGGTGGAATTGCACCGGTTGCAGTCGAAACAATACCGTACGAAAGTATAGCAAACAGCCAGAAAGCGCTGCCCGGTAGCGGATCGCCTACAGCGGGCGTAGACCATTTGCCCTCGAGAACTTACGGCATGTTAGCGGGAGTTCACTGTGTACATTGCATTGAAATAAATAACATAATTGTTGCAGTGATATCAGGTTACGGAGTCGGAGCGGAATGCTCATGCAGCGCAACCCAGATGAGTGGCCACGCACAAGTTGGCCACTGTGCAAGGGTGGAGGTGGGAGGGTGAGATGGAAGCGGAGAGAGATGTGGGAACAAATGCAGGAGGCGAGATAGAGATGTACAATAGACAAGTGGAAACAGGCGGACCGTCCGCAATGGGCGAGAAAACTCACGAGGCAGACAGGCCTGCCAAAGGTGGAAGGTCAGAACAGCAAGCGCAGGGTGGAAGGTCCTCATTGAAGCATAACGCACGTTGTAGCTGTAGCTCGCTCGACAACGTAAATAACATAATTGTTGCAGTGATATCAGATTACGGAGTCGGAGAGAAATGCTCATGCAGCGCAACCCAGATGGGTGGCTGCGCATAAGTTGGCTACTGTGCAAGTGTGATGATGGGAAGGTGGGATGGAAGCGGAGAGAGACGAGGGAAAAAAATGCAGGAAGAAAGATAGAGACGTACAATAGGGAAGCAGAAACTGGCGGATCGTCCGCAATGGACGGGAAGACCTGCGAGGCGGACGGGTCAGCCAAAGGTGGAACGCCAGGACAACAAGTGCAGGCTGAAAGGTCCTCGTTGAAGGATAACGCGTTTTCTGGGCGGAGCCTCTGGCTCTTCATGGTACAAATGGCAAATAGTTTCTATGTAGAAGAAGAGTAGGTGATGCCTATAGTGGAGAGATTCTCGAAGGAAACGTACAGTGAGGAAGAGCCGAATTCGGCTAAGAGGGCGAGAGAATGTCGTCAGAAAGACGCTTATAAATAAATGACACAATTATTGCAGTGATATCAGGATACGGAGTTGGAGATAAATGTCCATGCAGCCTAACCCAGATGGATGGCTACGCACAAGCTGGCGACTATGCAAGGGTGGAGATTGGAGGGAGAGATGAGGGAAGAAATGCAGGAAGAAAGATGGAGACGTACAATACGCAAGTAGAAACGGGCAGTTCGTAATGGGCAAGAACACCTGCGGGGCGGACAGGTCAGCCAAAGGTGGAACGCCAGGACAGCAAGCGCAGGTTGAAAGGTCCTCATTGAAGCGTAACGCATCTCGTAACCGGGACCTCTGGCTCTTCATGGTACAAATGGCAAACAGTTTCTATGTAGAAGAAGAGTAGATGATGCGTATAGTGCAGAGATCTCGAAGGAAACGTACAGTGAGAAAGAGTCGAATGAGGCTAGGAGGGCGAGAGAACGAGGGAAGAAAGGGGTTGCGCTCGTTCGGTTGCCTCCTACTTGTCTGGCATGCCGTGCACCGTCGGCCCCCCTTCCAGCGACGGAAGTCTGCCAAGGGACGAAGCGAAAGCGGGCTGGTCGAGACCCAGCTTCCACTAACTGCCGCGACACAGGTAGAGGCGAGATCCGAAATGGCACGACGCCGCTCTCATTCGAATCCGCTAACTTCGACTCCAGTTTCAAGCTTCGCAACAGAGCCAGACGTGTTCCGACTCTCCCTCGTTGCCGCTAATTTCGGAAGGGGACACGGCCCAATTGGCGTGAAATTGGGTTGTGCGAACGAGGGAACACCGTGTGAGACAACGATCTTTAACCTTGGCAGCGCCTTCGGCGTTTAGCCGACCCATCTCTTCTTGTTTTTCTTCTGTCACACCAGCGACGCTAATCGGTACTTTAAGGATAGTTGAAAGTAAGTGAATCTGATCAGATTTTAGAAGTTCATCATGATGAACTGAAGAGTACGGCATTCAATCATTGGCACGTAAAATGGACGAGCGTATTTATGCCGATGTAACATAGAGGCAAAATTGTGGGTCGTATTACTTCCATCAACCCTGACCTGCTCGTTCGGTCCGGATTCTCTCGGATCACCCAACATGTGACGACCACGGGAACGCCGAAGGTTACCCAAACTGCAGATACATATCGTGAATTCCGTATAGGAACAGTGTAGTCGGCTGTATAGCGTTATTCAATGCTTCATTTGACCCGTCGGGAACTCGAGTAACAGCTGGACCAAACGAATACGCTTCCCAGATTTATCTCGATGGCAGTCGGAGGAGAGCTGGAAGTGGAACGAATGCGCCAGCAGAAGCCATCGGCACACACCGGGCACACGATAATATCGTTATGATCGAGGTCTGTTACTGTCGATTGCCAATGTACAGTGTTCTCGATTTATCGCCGTACCCGACTACGGGAAATTCAATCTAAATTGACAAAGCCAATCTAACGGGAGCCCAACTATACGGTCAACCCAACTAAACGAAGAACCTGGAGAGTTCGTCGGCCTTATCGGCCTTCCAACTTGTCGATTACTCGATTGCAGTTTTTCTCTAATTGGCATCCGAGCGCCTCTCTGTGAGCCACGCTTTCTTTTCCTCTTCCTGCTCTATGTCAGGTTTCCCCCCGTCCATTATCAGTATTCCACGTATAGTTCGCGCCGGACAGAGGCGAACAAGGGATAATTAAATTGGTCGACCGCAATCGTTACCATTGATTGTCACAATAAATTGAATAGCGGGGATGGAGTGTCCCAAGCGGTCCGTTGAGGCGATTAGAACGTGAATCGCAACGCGTCATCCAAGTATTTACACTCGGCTAACGGGAAGTTGAGAGTGTGCGAGAGCGAACTACCCCACAATTCTGTGCCCGCCGCCCGCTCCGCAGTGTTGTACACTATACATCAACGACCGGTGTTTACACAGTGTGCCGGCAAAAAGAAATAGATTTTCCAGCAGACGAGGTGGAAACCAACAAATGACAATGTGAGGTCATGCGTGTGCGAGTCCTCGTCGCCCATCGCTGCCCCTCAGCCGCCATGCATACCCCTGGCTGGATGCCAAGCCCGCACACGATAAAACGCCGTTCTGCGTTCTCATGACGAGACGCAGCCCCGAGCACTGGGCGTACAGCCGCGATTCTGCAGCGAGGCATACGCGACGCTATATGTATTTTATTATGTGTATATAGCGGAGGCAAATCGTTTTTTGCTCAGCGAATCGGCATATTGCTGCATGCACGGCGGTTGCAGTCGCTATCGCCGGTTCTGCCGCTGGGTAACGCTATTTACTGTTATACGCGCGCTATATTCGGAGGAGCCCGGAGCTCATAATAAACGCGTGTATAATTCGGCGAAGTGTTGGATACCGGTAGCGATCCGTACTTTGTTTCGCGAGCGTTCTCTCATTTGAACTGGATACGGCCATACCGCAACCGCACACCGTACACGATACACCGGTGAATAAATAATTTCGTGATGGACGGGAAAGTCGAAAGTAAGCGGGCGCTTCCTGAGCGGTCCGGCTTTCACCTCGATCCGATGAGCTCGTTCCAGATCAGTTCAGAAACGAGACTAATTAAATTTGTCGCGGACAGTCCTTCGTCTAATGAGGCGATGTAATGCATGCCGCAATGAATAACAATGCGCAGAAGGCTCTCGCGGGCGAGTGTTCCAATTTATAAGAGAATGCTTAATCTGCTGGTAGGGAATGCAAGAGGTTAACCAATTATCGTTTTTCTTTAATTTAGTGGCGGTTAAAAATGTAGGCATTCTAGTGTAGTTTTACGTTCATTATCGCTAATGCAGTTTGCAATATTCTTTATTTTATTAAAAATTTCGTTCTATAATGGAAATTTCCTTTTGCCGAAGGGAGTATTTTTTGTAAGTTTTGTTTAAGGGATTCACATCGAAACATCGCTGACATTCTGCTTTTTTATAATCTTTATATCTGTTTTTTTATAGTCTTTATGACTGCTGTTTGATTCGGGAGCTGGGGTTGGCGAGCAGGGGAACGAGGATCCAAGCGAGTAAGAGTTCGAGGGAAGAAGCTCGGAGAAGTTGAAGGGCCGGAAGGAAACGCGATTCACTGGCCTTTTTTAAATTTAATAGCATTCGAAAATTCTAGGCACGTCCGTGTATCTCGTGCTTTACCTTCATAATTGCGAATGAAGTTTGCAAACTTCTTTGATTCATTAAAAATTCCCTTCTATAATGCAAATTTCCTTTTGTCAAAGGTAGTATTTTTTGTAAGTTTTCTTTAACAGAACTTAACATCGGAACATCGCTGATATTCTGCTTCCTTATAATGTTAAAGGAGCTCGGAAGGAAATGCGACTCACTGACCTTTCGTAAAATTTAATAGCGTTCAAAAATTCAAGGCACGTCGGTGTAGTCTTTCACCTTAATTATGCCAACTTCTTCAATTAATTTAAAAAAATCTTCGATAACGCAAATTCTCTTTCATGAATGATACTATTTTTTCTAAGTTTTATTCAAGAAAAACTCAGCATCGTAACGTCGCTGATATTCTGCTTGCTCATAATGCATCCATTCTAATGCAGTGTCGTTTGTCTTCGTGGTTGGCGGCGTTGGCGAGCAGGGAAACGAGCATACAAGCGGGTAAGAGTTCGAGGGAATAAGCTCGGATCGGTCGAAGGACCGAAAGAAAACGCGACTCACTGGCCATTTTTAAATTTAATAGAGTTCGAAAATCCAAGGCACGTCGGTGTAGTTTGTCTTTTACATTCATTACACTAACTTCTTTGATCCATAAAAAAAATTTCTTCGATAACGCAAATTTGCTTTCATCAATGATAGTATTTTTTCTAAGTTTTGTTCAAGAAAAGCTCAGCGTCGTAATCTCGCTGATATTCTGCTTGCTCATAATGCATCCATTCTAATGCAGTGTCGTTTGTCTTCGTGGTTGGCGGCGTTGGCGAGCAGGAAAACGAGCATACAAGCGGGTAAGAGTTCGAGGGAATAAGCTCGGAGAGGTCGCAGGGCCGAAAGGAAACGCGACTCACTGGCCGGGCACAGGCTAAAACAATATCAAAACTTGGTCAGGACCGAGGGAGAACAGTCTCCACGATTGAATGATATTCTGGGGGTGAGCCGGAGCAAGCGGAGGACCGGCCATCTGGCGTTCTACAGCTGCTGGCAGACGCTTGCCGCTGCTGCTGGGTTATACGTTGCCTGCATTCGAAATGGCGTTACGGTACCGCTGCAAGTTCGCCAGAGAGCAGAACGGGGCTGTTCCACTGGCGCGGTACAGGAAGAGGCGACGGGGAGACGGTTCGCCAGTCGGGCGAATAAGGGAGTGACATACCATAAAGCACGAAACTTATATGCATCACCGCGTTGTGTGGCTGGTTCGAGCTCGAGCTGTTTCTCCCAGAATCCGCGGTTGAAACCAATATGCTACCGTTATAACAGCGCAAGGCATCAATGAGCTCTTTCGTAAAATAAATAAACCATACGGGTTTGAAGGGGATGGGCAGAGTTTCGAGACATTTTTTATTTTTTTTTATTTTGTTTGTTTGTGTAGTATTTTAATACACGGAACGAACCCTTTTTAGATCGATATGTGAGCCATTCTCTGTCGACTCGGCCACTTTTTTTGTATCAGAGCTGTCCCATAATTGGCCAGATTTTAGTATCACTTGAAAGTACCCTTTGAGAATTTTGTCAGATTTTTAAATTTAACAATTAAACGATGTCGCAGTGCACGACAGAATACAATTTTATTCCTTTCTGCTAAAAATATAATTTCCAATAGGAACAAAAATGAAAGACATATTTTGCATCAAATAGTTCATGAATAAAAATAACTTTTATGTCGTTATATTTTTTTGCCAGACTTGACCCTTCCAAGATACATGCATTTGGAAGAAACGCATCTCCCTAAATGGATGAATCAAAAAAATCTGAACAAATTCCCAAAGGTTACTTTCAAGTGGAAAATTTTATTTCCACTGTCAAGTGGAAAAATTTATTTCCACTTTCAAGTGGAAATAAAAATAATATGAGAATAAAATGTGACCAATTATGGACCAGATCTGACCGGGTCGCGAAATTCATGTATGAGGAGCACACGGTAAGTCACACGAAACATTTTCAACGTTACTATCGTCCAAAGCCGCGGTCGCAAAAGTTTGTCCCGACCTGAAAGTGTGACGGGAACCCCAAATAACTGACTAATGTCGGTGAACTCGTGACCCAACCGTATAAAGCGTGGAGTCGCTGTTGTGCTCATAATTAGTTGGAAATGTTCGGTTAGACAATAACGCAATGGGTCTTACAGTCTTGTGGTAATTCGGGCGGGTATTTGTTCCCGTTGTACCGACACGCTTGAAGCGATACGCTGAAGGGTTGACGATCCGGGACACGGTACGCGAGGTGGTGGCGCGGTAGCAGAAAATGGAGAAACGGATAAGGGAGGAGCGGGCGCGAAAGGACGTTCACGTGACGGCTCGCTTAATTGAGTTTCCAGTTTTTAAGTGTTTTAGCATTTTTACCATAAAGCACGAAACTTATATGCACCACCGCGTTTCATGGCTCGTTCGGGCTCGAGTTGTTCCTGCCGACATCCACGGATGAAACCAATATACTGCCGATATATATGTATATGTGTATATATATATATAGAGCAGAATGCATCGATGAGTTATTTCGAAAAATAAATAAACAATCGAGGATTGCAGGCCGAGCTTTACGCCGCAATTCCCCGATTTTAATTCGCGCATGCGCCGCTCCTAAAACTGATATCCACGGAACGCAATGCAGCACGAGATGTACCCGAGTGGAAATTTTCGAGCATTACGTCGGGCCCTGATAAGGCCTTATCAGGCCCTTGTCAGGCCTTATGAGGACCCTGTCAGGGCCCGATGTAACGCTCGAAAATTTCTACTCGGGTACACGGATCAGCGAGGAAACAAGCTCGTTGATAAAAATCGGTGTCGCATGATCCGCCCTGTCACAAATACTTATCGACGGAGACGACACGAATTCGCATACGTGGCCGGTATGCATGCTGCGAACAGTCGAACGATTGCCGGAACAGCTGACATGCATGCCCGCCCCGACACTGTTTATTCGTCGAAATTCATCGAGTAAATTTATCATTTTCCGTCTCACCGCAGTAGATGCATTAACTGGAACGAATTTATGCATCACACCGCGTGATAGGCATACACATATATGACAGGTATATATGCACAAACATATATTACATATGAAGGAACTTGCGAAACCGAATACTGGATGATATTTCACAGCTTACTGACGCGTTTTTACATTCCATACAGTTATGAGTAGCTTCAAAGTAATTATGATTTGATTTTTAGAATCCTTATAGACCGTGAAAAACTGTAAATTGGTAAAAAAAAATAGATCGGACAATCGTTTCGTCGTGCGTTCCCTCATCAGCTCAGTTATTAGGATTGAGTCTGAGCAACTGGCAATTAAATTGGGAACAAGAACAACGCACGGAAAGGTAAAAAGTTAGTGAACGGCTGGATAACCCGGTGGTGCATGCAGCTTCACGCAACGTCGAATAGTTAGGGTAATTCCGCCATGTGAGTAACTATAGTTGGGGCCATAGAAGAAAGTTCCCTCAGTGTGTGGCGGAGGTGCTCGCGCGCGCCAGGAAGCTATTACGCGAGGGTGCATCCCGCCCGCAGCAGGGGTGGCGGCGGGCCTGGCCCGCACTCCGTCGGGCACACATATTACGGGGTTGCCGAGTTCGGGTCCGCAAAGAGGTCAGAGAGACAGGCGGGAGAGAGATAGAAAAGGGGCGGAAGAGGCTCCGGCAGCGCGTTTCGGGATTGCAGCCATTCCTCACCCGGGCCGCGATAAGGGACAACCGCGAACACAGCTTGATGCAATGCACCATTCTTTCTTGGAGCTTTCAAGCTCCTTGGAAACGGCGCGACGTATAGATATGCGCCAGCCCTAAACTACGAACAACTGTTTTTCCAACGTTCATTCATTTCAAGAGTCATCGATCAGTCCCGTCCCAATCTTGACAAAGGAACAACCCCGAAGAATACCTCACGCGGTATTCCCGCGTATCGCGTATCTCGCGATAAACCGAGCCTCGTTACCGGTGGAGATCGTGGCGGAAGAAATTTTCCATTATTCCGTGCGCTGCACTGAGGGGAGAGTTATCCGTTGAAACTGCGTTATTGTAGCGTCGATGATGCGGCGGAACGTGAGCCAGCGTCAGCACGCGAATTGTTAGTTGAAATAGATTTCGTAATGGCCGGTTATTTTATGCTCTCACGAGAAAGTGGACATGAAAACCGATGGAACAAACGACAACGACTGCTGCAGTGCTCTGCGACCAGCGACCCGGGCCGGTTCGCGGCAGTTATTGACCGAGTCGGAAGTTGTTACCGCGCGTGCCTTGTTTTGCTGACTTTAGTCTCATTGATCGAGATCAAAAATATCGAGGCTTTGTTATTGGTAAAGGTATTTCGAGGAACCTTTTTTTATTATAGCTAAACAGGTATCGAAGGGCTGGTCTTCGAATTGATAGCGTAGGGTAAACATAGGGATAACGTGGGATAATTTGTTTCGGGTAAAAATCGTGAATATGTTATGGCTCATGTGTCGTTTAATCACCAATCACTCGCCAGTCAAGCTTTACCTCCTTTTACCTTATACTGTCAGTAAATATTTGCGGTTTGTTAATTACACGCACGAAAAACAAAATTATATTAATAATTGTGTGCTCTGCAAAAAAAAAAAAAAAAAAATACTGCGTGATTCCAGCAATTTCAATATTTCCTATATGGCCAAATTAGTGGGCATGTATGCTGTGGATACGTAAATATTACTGGAATGATCCCGTAAAATTTTCCAATCGCTCGTGCATACCTTGACGTACTTTTCTCTAAAAAATTCCGTTCATTTTCTGGTATTTTTTTCTCATTCAAATTCAAAATTTCTATTTTTCATTAATACATAGAATTTGAGTAATTATTGCTTGTTACTTCCTGCCGCTCACGATTTTTGGTTCTAAAAGTAATCGATCAACTTCGACCCCCGTGCCTGGCGATCAAGTTTGAAGGCACCTCGAATCGTCAGAGCAGAAGGCTTCACTAATGAATTGACTGCTGAGACGGAACATTGCTAATTTTTACTTTGCGTCTGCTCAATGACTTTGTTGGACAGGCGATTCAATATGATGCTCATTTTGCACTTTATCGTTTGGCACTTTCAGCGTGCCAGTCTCCGTGGGCACTCCTGATGAATGTTGTTGGAAATGAAAGGCTCGACAGAACCGTGGGTTATAGCGAGACATCAAACACGTTAATCATTCGACAGGTAACGAGTGTTAAGCTCTCTGCTCACTTTCGGTTTTACGCTTTTGAGAAGTGAGAGAGGGGGTTTTGGCCTTTCTTTGACTACTTCCATCATTACCGAACGAAAAATAATTGCACGCCTTTCAACAAGTGCCCGGGAGGTTGAAGAAAGCATATAACGACGCAATAAGCGCTTTGAATCGAGCGCGACTGTCTCAGAAGACAGCGTATTGGTGAGAATTTAGTTCCAGCTATTCAGTGAAGCTAAAGGTGCTGAATCCTTACTGCTGGCGTTCTCTCAGGCACAGAAGGATGATGCAGCAACGACGAACATGACGACAAAGCACCGTCGCGCCGTAAGCTCCAATCCCTCTCTGTTTTATAACTCAAAGCACTTTGTCGCTTCGCGTGCTCGGTCCAATCAATCATTCGTCCTGGAAAACACGACGTTTTCTGAATTGTGTTAATCGGAGTTCCAATTAGAAGACGGTGAGGCACAGGCGGAGTTGCACGGCGCTCGCTTCGTAACGAACTGATTGTTAGTCGTCCGAATCTACGCTGGTCCGGCTTCGAGCGTAACGAAACAGAGGTTGTGACATTATCGTCTTTCATTGGACACTTCGGGGTGACGGGTGACGTGATAGGGAACATTTATTTTTCTCTGGAATGTTTCTCGCATGCAGCCATTGACGAAAACGTGTGAATTAAGGAACACAAGAAATCCGGCAACATTATCGCTTTTCATTGGACACTTCAGAGTGGCGAATGACGTTACACAAATTTTTTAAAAATTTTCTGTGAAATGTTTCTCGAATCGATTCAAAGATTTCACTTCCAACACATTGGAATACAAATACTTGGTCGCATCTCGTGTACAGCTTTTAAAGTACTTGGAGTCGAAACTCTATCGCGTTTTTTTGTTGCAGCAAGTGACAAAAACGTGTGAATTAAAGAACACAACAAATCGAGCAAATTATCGCTTTTCATTGGACACTTCAGGGTAGCGGATGAAGTAACACAACATTTTTTTTGTTTTTCTGTGAAATGTTTCTTGAATCGATTCAAAGATTCCACTTCCAACAGATTGGAATACAAACACTTGGTTGCACCTCGTGTACAGCTGTTAAAGTAATTCCAGTCGAAACTCTACAGCGTTTTTTGTTGCAGCAGGTGACAAAAACGTGTGAATTAAGGAACACAAGAAATTGGACAACATTATCGCTTTTCATTGGACACTTCAGGATGGCGAATGACGTTACACAGAACATTTGTTATTTTTCTGTGAAAGATTCCACTTCCGGCGTATCGTAATATAAATACTTGGCAGCGTTTCGCTGTGACAATTTTTTGAAAGTACTTGGCGTCGAAACTCTACCGCGTCTCTTGACGCATCCAGCGACAGAAACGTGTGAATTAAGGAACACCGGAAAGTGAGCAACATTATCGCTTTTCCCGGGACGCTTCAGGTTGGCGCGTGACGTTACAGAGAACCTTTATTTTTCTCTGGAATGTATCTCGAATACGGGCAAAGACAGAAACGTGTGAATCACGGAACAGAGGAAAGTGGGTACAAGAACGTGCCATGATACATCTGAAATGTGTTTTGTCGAAACGCTACCGCTTCTCTTGATGCAGCCAGTGAGAGAACCATGTGAATTAAGGAACACATGAACGTAGGTAAAAGAACGTGCGTGATACTTCTCAAATGTATTTGGAGTGCACTGGAAGTATTGATTAAAAATTTCATCCATGGCCGTATTCGGACGTCTCAAGAAAACAATTCAGCGCGATTCCTCGTCGCATTACCGACAAATGAAGTTCAACTGGACCCTGAACTTTCCCAAGAGTCACAGCCGATCGATGCAAGAGCGTGAAACGATCGAACATGACTAAGAAATTGGTAGCCACTAAATATTGACGTGCTACGATAGTCATCTGTCACTGAAACTGTTTCGCAGCTAATGATAGAATACTTAATAATTAAGTATTCAAGCAATGAATACTTTAGAACGGAGGATCGCTCGGTGCCGTTCCGTTGTAATCGAAGACACGACAGTTCCAATAAAAACGCGATTCCTCGTCGCACTGCTGACAAACGAAGTCAACTGGACGTGAGACTTTCCCTACAGTCGCAGTCGATCCATGCAAGAAGGGCATGAAGCGATCGAATATGATTAAGAAATTAGTAGTCACTAAATATTGACGAGGAAGAGAGTTGCGCAGATCTCTGCAGAGACGAGACAACCAAAGGCAAAAAAAAGGTAACAAAAAATTGAGAAGCTACAATCAACATCCTTCCAAACTGTCTCACAAGACACGATTGGATACGCAAAAATTAGGTATTCAAGTAATGAATACTTAAGTTCTTAAGTATTCTTAAGTACCGTCTATTCAGACGGTACCGAACATTCCGTCGTAGTCGACGACGCGACAGTTCCAATAAATGCATCACCTTCCCCTTCCAGACGTAATAAAAAATTCAATGATACGAGGATGGAGCGTTTCCATGACGTGTCATTACGGTCTCGACGTAGCGCAGACCGAGGAACAGCAGGAACATTGGCAACATCGACGCTCACCGCCGCCTCGTCCTCGCCGAATCCTTGCGAAATCCTGCAACTTCTCGGTCGTGTTTTCCTGTCGGTAACCATTACCGCGAGGCGCGCATTACGGGCCTTGATTATTATCGAATCTTGTACAGAGGGGCGAGGGGAGTTGCAAGGGGAGGGACAAGTTTCACCTCCGAATTGCCAATTTAACGACGGCGGTAATTGGCCCGACAATGACCGCGATCTAGGCGAGCTGCATAACGATCGTAAATGCAACCGCTCTTGCCGCTCCCGTCCTCCATCTGTTCTACGGCTCTATATTGTTCCGGACTACCTTTGTGTCCCGAGGGTATTCCGGATATTCGACTACCGAAAAAATTTACAGGGGAGAGCGAGACAAAATGGGACGGTGGGGCAAAACGGAATACAGGGTCAAAACTCAATTTTACAATAATTTTTTGATACCCCACTTCGTCCCAACGATGCCGGATTTCCAACGCCGTTTTGCCTCACTATCACCCACTGAAAAAGAAATATCAATGACTCAAGTAAAATTCGCTCGCGGGCTGTCAGAGAAAAAGAAATTGTTATTTCAATTCTACTTTCAATTCTTACAATTGCATCCGGAATTGAAACGATAACATGTCTCCTTGACGGTCGTGCCATCCTTGTCTCGATATCAAATGGAATTTTAAGGATTGAAAGTAGAATTGAAATAATATTTCTTTGCGCATCCCGCAGCGAATTTTTTTTTCAGTTCGCCAATATCCAAGTTATTGGAAAATTGCGTTTTCCGCATTATCCCGTTTTGCCCCACCGTTCCATTTTGCCCCGCCGTCCGCTATAATGCAATGGATCTTACAGTCTTACGGTAATTCGGGCCGGAATTCGTTGCCGTTGTACCTTCACCCTCGAAGTAATGCATGCGCCGAAGGGCCGACGATCCGAAGAACGCTACGCGAGCTGGCAGCGCGGCGGAAGAAAACGAAGCACGGAACGAAGGTGGAGCCGGCGCGATAGGGTGTTCACGAGATGGCTCGCTTAATTGAGTTTCCAGTTTTTAAGCGCCGCACGAGAGAAACGCAGGAGAGAAAAAGCCGGAACGCTCTCCGTGGATGTAAGTCGGCACCGGAAGTGCAAGTACCAGAAGCAGATTCTCGAAGCCCCGAACCGAGACCATCGCCCTATCGATGTCTAAGATCTACCTGCTGTAGTGCCCGCACGAGAAATTTCGCCGTTATCTTTCGTGCTCGCACTCTGTGCAACGAACGCGGCGCGTTTGACCCCGAATGCCTCGTCGGGACTTCCTTCAGCCAATCTCACAGGGCCGTTTGGTATAATGAACCTTTCGCTCGTTTGCCAACTGCTGTTCCTGCCTTTGCTTCCGAGCTTTTGCTTCTTAGCGCTGAAGGTATACGAGTTGCGCGAAGAAGAGACTTTTGATTCAAAACCGTCGGATATTACTTCGCGACTTCGCGACGAGGATGACTGATTTTTCCCGTCGCAGTTTGGTTTGTTGGAACAGTGTAATACATAAAGTTATACAAAAAGCACCAAGTCCGAACTGCGCCGTTGCTTTCGCGGTCGGAGGTGGAACGGAAGTGCTTTGGAAACCAGCGAACCCACCTTTATTACGAGGACTTCATTCCCGGGTAACGAGGATTTTAATGTACTCCGGATCGAAGTTAATTAAAATTTTATGCAAGATATCGTATTTCCCGCTCCAGTGGGTTTTCGTCTGGTCTGGCGTAATTTGCGATCGCTCGTTTCCGGCGGGTTTCAGCAATCACAAAAATTAGCGAGTGTGCAACTTGGTGTCTACTCGTAACTTCAAGCTTAACAAATAAGCGCCCGATCGCTATAGCTTTGAACTTGTCTGACCCAAAAAAAAAAATCATTCGGGGCGTATTCTATACCTAATTTCTGAATCGATGTAATTCGAAATTAGGTCGCGAAGATATGTCGTTTATTTGAGGTTTGTGAACAATACAGAATTGGTGTTTTTGGCACTTTCGTTTTGGAATTTAAATTGGTTTTTTTTTTCTTTTTACTAGACAAACGATGTAAAAGACGGAGGTACGAGCGGTGATATTCCCATTCAGTCCTGACTCCGATAATTCAGCATAAATTAAATTTTTCAAAGACCCATGACACCATTTCGCAAATAAAGGGACTTGAAGCCAGATAATTTACCATTAAATAACAATTGATCCGTCATTGACACTATTACTTTGAATTTTTTAACGGCTGGTGACACCATTCCGCAAATGAAGCGAATTAAAGCCAGATAATTTATCATTAAATAATCATTAATCCGCCGGCCATGCATTGACGGAAATAGATTTGAATTTTTTGAAGACAGGTGACACAATTCCGCAAATAAAGTGACCGCAAGTCAGATAATTTATCGTTAAAGAATCATCGATCAGTTCTCCACGCCATTATTTTTAATTTCACGAAAGAATTCTAACTTTTGGCCGCATCCTTTCTTCCGCCCATTGGCAAAGTGCCTCAATTTGCAGAATGTTACTTTTCGCCCTACATACGAACGTGGAAACGTGTACGGCAAGCTTCGCGATCACCCACCGGTAGCTCAGTTTCTCCATTCCCTTGCACGAATCCTCGAGCACGCTCAGCATTACTCCAACCCCGAGAATTTCCCGAATACTTGCTGTCTCAATTTGGTGGATAAATGCTTCACATATCTTGCCACGCTTGGAGAGGTCTCGAAAGAGACAAAGCGAACGGAAGAGGAAGAGATAGGGACGGAGGCCGAGGTAGGTCCTCCCGAGAGTCGCTGCAACACACTCTGTTCGCCTCGGAGTAACGTTATGAATAATGTGAGTTATGGCTCTATGCGAGGCGAATGACGACGAGCGGGAAAAACGTGCGGCGATAAAAGGACCAGAGTGAAGCGATTATTGGAGAAAACGGGCTCGCAAAAAAAAAATGACATCGAATTACAGGAAACTTGATTCAATTTGTATCCTGTTTATCCCGCCGATGCTGTACACAAACTGCGTTCATCGTGATACACGGTTTATTTTATTTATAGTGCTCGCCGGGACTCAATTGCGTCGCAGATATTATCCGATTCCGTGCACTCCTTTCTCGGCATTTTTAGGATATTCCGGAGACATCTCGCGGAGTCAGAATCCAAATTTAACGAGAGATTGGGTAAATCGACGTTCGAGAATGTTTGGCACGAACTCAAGTAGTAATAAAAACGGGGAAGAGTTCAGAGTTTTTTTTTCTTTCGTGTTATTCAAGAAGTTTCCTCTACGAGCAAGCCAAAAGAACCCGGAAAATATTCTTCTCGTTGAAGAAATTTTAGCGAGCAGGGGAAAATAATGAGAAAGCTGCGCGCGAAATTCATATTTCAGGTCAGAAGATAAACCCTCGAAAAAAAATCATTCACCCGGAAAAGCTTCCCTTATGAGAAAGCAAAAATAATTAAAAAAAGGTGTCTCTGTCGTTGAAGAATTTTCACGAATAGGACAAAATAATTAAAAAATGAGAAAAATTTTCACATTTTAACTTCGACGATAAAACCAAAAAAAAAATAATCGTTCCCTCTCAAAAATAATGTAAAAAAATTATTGTACTTAGAGAAAGAGGCCTTATAATAAAAAAAAGCTTCTCCTATGAGGAAGAAAAATAAAGAAAAAATGATTGTAAACGAAGAAAAAGTCGCATCTCCCTCTCGTCGATAAATGATAGCGCCGGGGCCGACGATCGTGGCGAGATAGAGTAAACGGGGCTCGGGTGTGCAAACTGCAACGAAGAAGAGCAGCGTAGAAAAGTAACGAGACTCACGTGATTGATGGCTAAGGACTGCTATCAGAGGCCAAATGGCCCGCAGCCACTTTCTGCGATTCTCCTTCATGATGCTATTTTTCCTCGGATGCGCCACCCGGCGGTCGTCGCGATCCGGAGCGCACGCACACTTCTGCACACCAAGTGCGTCCGACCGCACCCTCTGTTATTCCTAATAACGAATACAAAGCACGACGTTGACGAGGGTCTTCGGGTTTTCGCACTTCGGTATCTCCCGTCGTTAGTCACTTGTAATCACCGCCGACGACGAATGATGCATTTTCGTTGCTGACCACGTCCACGTACATTACATCATTAATATCCTATCGCGTCATATCGCGCCGTCTCAGTAGCGAGCGGTATCGAACGCGCAGAAATTAAATGCGCTTTTGTTTTTAATTCTAATTTTCCGCGACTCCAGCTCTATCTCCTTGCGCTTCCTCTCGTCAGTCAACGCCCTCAGGAATATTGTTTTCCCCTCGGACTATATCGCCTCTGTGGCCATTATCGCGGAGCAAACTCTCCGAAGAGGCGTTTTAATTTAAACCTCTTTTTATTTCCTCTCTTTCCTCCTCGGAGCTTTCTCCTCTGGCGTCGTCGGAGCGCCGCTCCTGAGGGCGAGTGCAGCGGCGACGGGAAAAGCTCGCGAGTGCCGTGTCCGACGGTGGTTGCGCCCGGCAACCGCAGCGTCGTGTTTCGCAAGTGCTTCCGTCTGCCGCTCCCTTCTATCCCGGACTCGTCCTTTGATCTCGATTTTGTGCACGAATCCCCGATCCGCTGGCAGACTCTACCGATCGGCGAGGAGTCCAAACGCCACTGCTTACGATTTCGCAGATTTAATTAGGATGCCAAAAAAAAAAACGACCGGCACGATGCATTTTTCGCGTCGAAGTTTCATGAGCGGCGAACGATTGCGGGCCACTTTGCCGATACGGGGAGGATTGTTTCGCCGATCGGTAATTAACGTTTCACCGTTTACTCGACTATCGTTGCACGAGTTGATAAGGACCACTTGATCGATGCAAGCGCGATGCACGAATACACTCTCTCGCATCCTCATCTATCTTGCATTGAAATTCTCCTGCGCTCTCCCCTCGAATCACTGTAATTTGCTTTAACGTCACGTACACAAGTTCGTATACTCAGCACTCCGGCGCGTGTATATCCGGGCGTTTACCTCGGCACGCCGAACAACGTTCGTGGGTTTTCCCACGCCCGGGTAAACCGGCGCTGCCCTCTCCCCGTTTCTATCGTTTATAGACGATACGCAATCGAGATACGTGTGATTTATCCCCGAGACAGGGCAATCACTGTTATGCAACCGGTAACGCCGGCATCCACTCGTGTCGGCGCAAGACTCGCGAATCTCCTCATTCGGTGGAGATTGATCATTAGAATGGGGTTTGTTCTTTTTTTTTCTTCTTATCCCTTCGTCGGGCGGTGATAAAGAATTGATCGTTCAGTCGGAGCGCGGAAGTTGAACTCCGCTGCAGGTTTTGTGCTGGCGACGACGACGCATCGCCGCGGGATGGTGGGGCGTTTTTTTCCCGATCTCTCTCTCGCCTCGGACAAATGCCTCGGCATTAATCAGTTCGACGCCATATCGAGCGTCCTCGATTTATATTCGATTCGATCAACCGCCTTTTTTCACTCCCTCAGCCGATCCATCTTTATCGTCCTTTCCGCGGACTCCCGCTCAGGATGGATATCTGCAACACAAAGAATCGAACGGAATTTACACAAGAGTGATCGTTGAATTATCGGCACTTGTACCGAGAGGGTTGTATCTGATAACGGAGCGGGGCAAACGATGCGAGTACCTGCCGAGCGTAATCGAGTACTCGAGTACGTGCGCTACAGCTTGCGCGCGGTAAACTTGAGGGACTATCGGGGATACGAGGGTCGGATCTCGCATACGAGGTAAACTACTTGCAGTGTAAAAAAAGTTTGTTTGAAACATTAATTAATGGTATCGGAAGTTTTTTTTTTTACAGAAACTGTTTCGGAAATTTCAAACACACGTGCGTTGCAATTTTTTTACAATAACATTTTTACTTTTAATCGCATTTTTTGAACTTTTCGAACTAAATATTTGTAATTTTAATATGTGGTATTTTTATTTGACAAAAAGAGTACATTAATGTTCGATTAATGTAAGTAAGGCAAGTAAATTTCAAGTTCCAGTACATTAAGTTTACAATTCATTTTGACAGTGCTCTCATTCGCTGTGGACTTCGATACGCATAGCAGGTACTCAAACCTTTCGGCCGGCTCTGTCTCTTGTACACGATGAAAAAAGTTTGTATTTTTTTTTTTAACTTATCGTCCATAAAAGTCCACAATTTTTTATTTGTAAATTTTCCGGTCGCACCATCCGGCGCTGGTTGTACAAACAAAAGTACAAACTAAATTGTCAATGGCACGGAAAATAAAAGGACAGGTTTATGTATTCAAATCTGAAGCGACGAGTCTGTCACTTATTTAACAAAATTATTTCGATGAAACTTCGTATTCCGATTTTACGAAATTATTGTTTACTTTCTATCAATGGGAGCGGCGAAGTCATTGTTTACAGCAGTTCGAAGAGCGCAACAAAATTCACTTTGTAAATGTACCTGCCAAGCGTATTCGAGTACTCGAGTGCGTGTACTACGTGGTACACTTGGTACACTTCGGGGGCTCCCTGGCATACGATATTTGGCATACGAGTACCGATGCTGGCATACGAGGTAAACCGCTCGCTCCCGTTCCCTCTGGACTTCGACATGCATAGCAGAAACGCAAGCCTTTTGCCCGGCTCTGTCTCTTATATCAATGAAAGCGATGAAGTCATTTTTTCAGTTATTCGGAGGACGCAACAAAATTCACTTTGGATACTCTCGAAAGGACTTTATCCGCTTTTATGATTCTAATGTGATAACTACCGACGGGTACAAGGTTAAAATCTGCGGCCTAATCTTGCGCTGCAATCTATCATGAAATTGCCATTTATCAATCGATCGATTGACTCCTTTAATGATTTATTAGGATTCGTGCACTACCGGCTATGCTTGGTACACCTAGGGAGTTTCGGTCCTAGCATACAGGTAAACCGCTTGCTCTCGTTCCCACTGGACTTCGATACGCATAGGGGAGAGCGGGGCAAAATGGGATAATGGGGCAAAACGCAACTTTCCAATAACGTTTCGATGGTGGTGGTGAGCGACCCAAAATGTAGTTGCAAATCCGGATGTATCGTTAGAACAAAAATGGGACATCCACATTTTTTTTGAAAATTGCCTTTTAATACATTGTACCGTTTTGCCCCGTTCTCCCTTGGCAGGAACTCAGACCTCTTGCCCGGCTCCGTCTCTCGTATCAGTGAAAGCGACGAAGAAATTGTTTCCAGCCGGTCGGAGGGCGCGACAAAACTCACTTTGGACTTACTCGAGGGGACTTTATCCGTTTTTATGGTCCCAATGCCATAGCTACTAGTAGACACCTGCAAATCTTGCGGGTGCAATCGATCATGAAATTGCCGTTTATCAATCGATCGATTGATTCGTTTAATAATTTATTAGGATTCGAGGTGACAAGCGGCTGGCTCTTTGTATATAACGCCGGTCTTGTTGTGCGGACGGTAAAGACAGGGTGGAGCCCGGGGTGAAGCTTAGGGCGCTTGGTGGTGTTAATTAATCAATGAATCATAATCGATCGGACAGTATCGGTCGGGGACAAGAGACCTCCGGGCGAAGGGTTGTTTACTCCATTAACCTCTTGGTTGTGTTCCCGGGTATCAGACTGAGACAACTTCGCATATGCTATTGTGTAAATACACACATACACGGGTACCGATGCTCCGACCCCGGAAGGGCATAAAGGCTATGCTTGTACACACTCGAAATGCCCTTTTGAGTTTCGGCCCTCGGTATCTAAAACGAACGTATACCAACGCCGCGTGATACCTGCTACATCTTCTATAGAAACGTATGGTAGCTAGTGGGTATTTACAAGGTACAGGACATAGCCTCTGCAGTGGCAATATCGGCGTGTCTCTCGTAGTACGTCGCCCTGCATTGAACGAGTCTCCATCAAAGGACCGAGCAACAGCTTCAATCGTCGGACATGCAGAGCAACGGCGAGGCCGCTGTCAGAACACCGAGGAAAAACGTCAGCGATGAAATGGAACGGGAGGCGATGTTGAAAATATATTTTGCAGCTATATTTTTGCGATTTTTTATACCGAGGACAATGTCGTCAGCGACAGGGACATGGCAGCTCTGATCTAGGAAACTTTAAATCATCCATGCGGAAAGTAAATTAGCAATGATTACAGAAATTCCCAAGAATTACGAGCGCCGCGATGCAAAAACAGGAATGTGAGGACCCGGAAATTAATGCAACAAACGGGGAATTCATGAGAGAAAATACAGCCAAGTATGTATAAGAGATGGAAAGCATTTTTCAGGATGATTTCATTAATATTCACGCAATCACATCCAGCAGACACCCAGCTGCTTAGGTATCATGTGAAATATTAAAAAATTGCTGGAACACAGTCATTTTTTTTACAGAAGAAAATTGTCCGTACGTCATTTCATTCATACCGGTGTCATTAGTCTGCACGTACCAGTATGGATAGTCTGGATGTACCAGTGTGGGTAGTCTGGATGTATAGAGTACATAGTCTGGATGTACCAATGTGGGTAGTCTGGATGTATAGAGTGGATAGTCAGGATGTACCAGTGTGGGTAGTCTGGGCGTATAGAGTGGATATTCTGGATGTACCAATGTGGATAGTCTGGATGTACCAATGTGGATAGTCTGGATGTACCAATGTGGATAGTCTGGATGTACCAATGTGGATAGTCTGGATGTACCAATGTGGATAGTCTGGATGTACCAATGTGGATAGTCAGGATGAACCAGTGTGGATAGTTTGGATGTACCAAAGTGGATAGTGTGGATATACTAATATGGATCGTCTGGATATACTAATGCGGATAGACTGGAGGTACTAGCGTGGGTAGCCTGGAAGTACCAATGTGGATAATCTGGATGAACCAGTATGGATAGACTGGATGTACCAGTATGGATAGACTGGATGTAGCACTGTGTATGGTCTGCGTGTACTAATGGGAATAGTCGGGATGTATCAATGTGGATAATCCCGATGAACCAGTGTGTATAGTCTGGCTAGTGTGTATGTCGATAGTCTATTTCGCTTTCTCATGGAGGAAGCTATTTTTTTATGTTTTTATTTGTTTGTTTTGTTTCGTGTGTGCAGCCAGCGATTTACTTCGAAGTCTCCAACGATTCCGGGAAAATGAGAGTGGAGCATAGAGAGCGGGGACGGCAGCGAGGGAGAATCGATAACCGTAAAAGGGGTTTATTGCCAAAGTTTCGCCGGTGAAGTTTTCTACCGGCAGACCAAAAACTTTGTATACATGCTGTTGAGTCGATAAAGAAAACGAAGAGGGCGAAGAAGCCCAGGGCAGGAAAAGAGTGCTGATCCGAAGGTTAAGCCTCGATAACGAAGAAGTGCTCTTTCCATCGTAGACGTGATGAATTAGAATGAGATCGGTATCTCTTCAAACAAATTGAATCGCATAGGTGGCCCAATGGAATCCACTAAAAGCTAGAATGTCTAGTTTACGAAGCTTCGAACTTCGTTACTCCAAGGGAATGAAGAAAAAGGCAGACCAAGAAAAGGGCAAGCTAGAACTTATCCTGTAAGAAGTACGTTTTTTGCATCACTTCTTTTTATAAAAAAATTAAACCCCAGTTATCGGAGGCGCTAGAACGGCTAGCAAAAGGCCTGTAAAAGGCCTTGGCCTACATGTTGTTCGAGTCACGAGGAGGACGATATTATCGATACGCTAACAAGGCACAGTGACTGACAAACGTTTAATCCGTTAGAACGATTCCATCGCAAAAACAAAAAATCTGTTCAAGCCCTTACGCTATACAACAACGATGACTCGATTTTTCGTTGGCGTCCGGAAAACCGTATTTCGTTGTTAGCTGTCTGAACGGGGTCGTGGAATCGTGATGAGCGTTTTTTTTTATCGCCCAGCGGTAGTCGCAACGTCGAACTTATGGGCCACATAGATTGACAGCTTGAAGGGCGGCCGTGGTTCTAATTGTGATCCTCACCCAGGCATTGACATGAAATCGGCAGCCGGGTAGGCTTTACCACCGGTGCGCCAAAAACTGGCGATCCACCGAGAATATAAATGTCGATTCTGCCATGTCCCTTTATCCATTTTAGTTTCGTGTGTCATTCGTGTGCCAATAACTTTTGGTATTACGATTGGTTTTTTTTTTTTACTGGAAGCGAAATCGGTATCGGTCGAGGTGAATTTTATGGGCACCGAATAAACTACGCTACACAGCACAGTCTCTCGAATTCCAAATTCTTCGTATGAAAATATATTTTCATTTCCGCGGTATAAACCGAAATTGTATTGTGCGGTCTGGAACCGGAGCGCCTATTCAGGAATCGGGACCGCCACCGCGGTAAGGGACGCCCTACGAGAATAAGTAGCTCTCTCGATAGGTGGACGGCCAAAATAACTTTGTCGCATGCATCAATGTGTACCGTCATATAGAGCGGTGGAGTATTGGCAACGAGACCGAGCCGCTCATCCACCTGTGTAACACGATTCTCACGGGTTACCAAGCCCCTCCGGGCTTTCCGCGGCTGAACGAACAACCCGAACACCAGTCCCGTCAATGTATAAAAAAGTGTCAAGTATTTTCCGCGAGATCACGAACGATGTTGTTACCAACGCTTTTTTTTCTTCTTCATTCTTTATTTCACCATAGCTTTATTTACGCCAAAAAGGTTCGAAGCCGTACCTTTTATCACGTTTGTCAGTGGTAGGCTCGATAGAGATTTATTGCCGCGGGTCAACAGTTTTAACAGCCCGTAAAGGGCACACAATTTATAGACCCTTTACGTCTACGATGAATATGTAGTAAATCCGTCAATGATTTACGTATAAAAAAAAATCCATCGACAAGATTTTTAGAATTGATACTACTTCGTTTACTTCCCGATGCAATTTTGTCGGATCGCCGATAGGATGGCCGCAAGTGGTTATAGAAAAACCGGGCACACGGTGAAAAAAGTCTGGATTTTTTACAACTTCTTGTCCGCAAAAATCCACGATTTTTTATTTCATAATTTTCCGATCGCACCGACCGGCTGTAGTTTTACAAACAAAATTGTAAAATAAAATTAACAATGAGATGGGCAATAGAAGTACCGGGTTGTACATTCGAACCTGAACAAACAAGTGCGTCATTCAATTAACGAAGTTATTTTTACGAAACTTCCTACTCCGATATTACGAAATTATTTTTTATTGTGTCGAGTTCACCGATAAAAAATACGGTTGAATAAACAGAATATCCGAGCGGGGGCGTTCAGATAAATATTTTATCGGTAGAAGTAAAAGATTGGTTGGTTCAAAAAACTTTTGGATCATTTCACCAAAACATTTATGAGGCATTAAAATATTTTGTTCGATCAGCAGAACATTAATTTGAACTTCTCATCCCGAATAATTAATCGATCGCAAATGAATTTTTTTATCAGTGTGCCGAAAAGCGATTCTCGCCAGGGTATTTTTTATTCGCCCAAATAAATTAATTGTCCTTAATGTCGTGAATGCAATCTGCCTTCCGCCCCCAACGGGGCTCCTCCGCAGCGCGACGGTGAATGGCATTGTGAAACGCGAGACACACCTAATCGGCTTTCCTCGTTAGCGACATCGAATCCATAAATGCCCGAAGATATTATCTCTGGAACCGAACAAAACCTTTCCGTCAATTGTTCCTCCTTCGTCTTTTCCATCCCTACGGATGCGAATTCTCCGAAGCGTGCAGTCCTACGAATGTTCGTAAAACCATACTTGCCTATCGCGACGGAACGAAGGGAAAAAAATCCCAAACACGAAGAATAGAGAAGGAGATGAATTTTCCGCGAAAGGAATATAGTTCCGAGCCCGGGGATTTATTTTCCGTAATACACAGGAGTGGCGCGTATGTTTGCCCGGGAACGTAATACAGAAGTGGTGCGTTTCCAACGAATTGGAAAGTCGTGTAGGTACCGGGTAAGAGATGAAACGACAGGGGCACAGTGGAATTGTCGGTGCCTCTCCGGAGCGGCAAGAAAAGCGGGCAACGCTCACTGACGAGGACGATTTCAAAGGGCGCCGAATCCACACATCCGCGCGCTTCAAACCCGCTCACAGGCGCACCGAGGCAAACAGCGAGAAAGTGAATGAAAGTAGCGGAACAATTTTTGCTCGGTGAGAGTGTATGAGGCGGAGGCGGAGAGGCGGCGCCGGCTGCCGAGTCCGCGATTGCAGAGGAGCACCGGTGCCGATAGAGGGCAACGGAAGAAGCTGCACCGGGGATGGAGAGTCCATTGAGTAACTGTTGGAGGAGCACCAATGTGTTCGATTGGATACAAGGCTTTCTTGTCGCTGGCCTGACGGAATACGCCGACGGCATCGAGGATGAACAAAAAAAAAAAAAATGTGACACAAGACCGAACCATCCACTTAGAGCGATCGACTCGCTGCGCCTCTTTGCGATCATTTCGGTCGTGATATTCAGACCGCGAGAACATAATTATTGTGACCTTGCATACGCAGGAAAAAAGCCCTTTGATGCGCCAACGCGCGATGTTGGCTGGTAGAGGGAAACGGAAGGTTTTGATTTTTGAACTATTGATTTTTGTATTTGAGCAAAAAAATGCGGTTGAATTGGCCAAAGATTCGGGCAGGGACGCTCGAATGAATATTAAGTTGGCCAAAGAAAATGTTCTAATGACTAAAATCATTATTGTGAAGTCATGCAAAAAATTGTTGAGCCAATCTCATAACTGTGCTAATGCAACATTCACTCGAACGTCCCTGTGCGAATCTACGGTTGATTAAACCGTATTTTTTTATCAGTGGCGCCTCGAGTCGTTAAATTTGTATGCTCTACTCCGACAGAACGGCAAGTATCGATGCATGGTGGATTGGCAAAAAAAAAAAAAAAAAAAAAAATTGTGACGAAGAAGAACAGCGGATCGTTTCGCGGTTGAGTAGTCGGAGAGACTGTTGAGTAACCATTGGAGGAGCACTAAAGTGTTCGATTGGATGCAAAGCTTTCTTGTTTCTCGCCTGACGAGATGCGCCAACGGCGTCGAGGAAGAGAAAAGTAATGCGTTGCACAAGACCGAACCATCCACTTACAGCGATCGACTCGCTGCGCCCCTTTGCGATGGTTTCGTTTTGGGTTATTCAGCGCGACGCGAGAAAAAAAATTATTATGATTTTACACGCGGGAAAGAAGCCCTTTGATGCGCCACCCCGCGTTACGACGGAGTCGCGGGACCTTCGTTCCCGGCCTACCGAAACTCCTGAAAGCTATCGCGGCTCCCGCCTTCACCCCCGCGACTCTATCACCGGCGCTCGCACCAGATACGCGCCTCGTCGAGTACAACACTCTGCACTTCGGGCTCGGTGATTCCCACCCAATGTCGGAGGGGTTTTGTAAACGAGGGCTTCGCAACTCGGCTATCACTCCGCCGTCGTCGGTGCCGTTGCGTAATAAGATCCGGCCCTCGGGAATCTGCTGTTCCACGAGAATCTGGCATGAAACATCCGTTATTTCCACTGAATTGTTGAGGCGCTGATAAAAAAAAAATGCGCTTGAATGGACCAAAAATTCGGGCAGGGACGTTCGAATTAATATTCTGTTGATAAATGTTTTGATGACCCAAAAATGTTTTTGTGAAATCAACGGAAAAATTGATGAGGCAATATCTTGGCTGTGCCAATGCAGTATTCATTCGAACGTACCTGCCTGAATCTTCGGTTGATTCAACCGTTCTTTATTTATTTTTTATCAGTGCGGCATTGAAAGTCATCGTTAAATCTTTATGCTCTGCTCCGATGGAACGACAAGGATTAATGCTTGTTGGATTGGGAAAGATAAAATTTATGATGAAGAGAAACAGCGGGTCGTTTCGCGGTTTGAGTAGGCGTGTGGAACGCTATTGATTTTTTTTTTGGACACTGATAAAAAAATGCGGTCGAATTGACGAAAGTTTCGGGCAGGGACGTTGGAATTAATATTTGGGTGGTAGAACTAAATATTTTAATGACTCCACAATATTATTGTGGAATCGTCGAAAAAATTTATGAGCAATCTCTTAGCTGAGCCAATGCAGCATTCATTTGCATCAAACTCCCTGCCGGAATCTTCAAATGGTTGAACCACATTTTTTTATCAGTGGCGCATTCAGTCATCGTTAAATTTGTATGCTCTACTCCGATGGAACGGTAACCATTTATGCATGTTGCACTGGGAAAAATAAAATTTATGACGAGGAAGAACAGCGAATCTTTTCGCGGTTTAAATAGTCGTCGGGAACGATATTGATTTTTAAAAATTTATATTAACATGTCAACCGAGATTCAAACACTGTACTATCAATCTAAATCCAAAGATAGGCGGAATTTACCGAAACAACAATTTGGACGAAATTAAAACGGTAACCTTTACCAAGAGTCATCATCCAATATATTTGTGGTCGATTTTTGTTAAAATGGCACTTTGCCAAAAAATAGTATGTCAAGAAACTCATCGACCAATCGGATAATCGCATGCGGTGAACCGAACCGTCCGGAAGATGTCGAATTCTCGAATCCATCGGCAGTATTAATGCCGATTAAGACCCGTTTGAAAAATCCAATCCCATGTGACATCGGCCGATAAGTGCTTAAAGTGAAGCGACGATAAGACTTCTTTGACAAACCTCACAATTTCTAGTAGATTTCCAATCCAATAGATTTTACTGTAAGATCTTAGTTTTTTTTTCTATTTAATTTTAATTTTTTTCATTAACAAAACAATTATTTTTGCTGACGTGTTCGGAGGAGGAAACTACACTTCGAGATTAACCAAAGTTTCGAGTACGAAAAGGAGGCAAAGTAACGCCATCGATAGCTGTACCTGCCCGCGCAATCGTCGATCGCAGCACAGCGGTGGGAATAACGTACGTGCTCCGATTATCCCGATTATTCACAAACGCGATACACTCTCGGCACGAGAAACTCTGGTCTCACTTGTGGTCCGTTACATATTCAACCGTTACCACGCAACTCGACCCACACCGAGAATGTGTGTCTGTCAAGCGAAACAAGTTAAAACTGGGGGAGAGACGGAAACAGAGTGGAGAACTAGTTTCGAGCGAATCGCAATTAATTTCGAAGCAACAGCGAGCAGAGCTTGCAGCCAGCAGGATACTTAACACCCTTAAAAAATAATAATAATAATAATTTTCACTTTTTTTTGTGTGGATATTATATTCAATCGCTTCTTGATTTAACTTGGTATTGTTGATAATGTTTAATTACCATTTAAAGGAAAAAAAAATTGTGAACGTCAATTGTCGTTTAACCGCTCCATCGGTATGCGCACTTTAATTCACGAATCACGATCGATGTTAACATTTTCTTTTTTTTTCTTGGTGATTTTTTTTTTTTTTTTTTTTCAACACAATCGAAGCGGCAGGCTCGACAGACACCGTCGGGATATTACGAGTCGCCTGAACCCGCGTGACGGTTTGTCCGCGACTGAGCGCTCGCGGACCAACCCTCGTGAGTTCCCGGCTACGCCGCCAGAGCGTTATCGCACCCGGAGTCGAATCCATCCCTTCTCTGGCCACCCCCATCCGACAAAGATAAGTCTGCTTTACGCATTCGTACACCTTGTTATGCGCCGCCACGTGAAGTGGCCCCATCCGCCTCGTCCACATTATCGACCATAAGCGATAAATCAACACGACTAATAATCGTGAAGATTTTGTAAACACCAGAAGGGAAAAAATTATACGGGTAAAATATATTAAAGATGTATTAAAAATATAAAGATTCTCGCTCGGAAATATATTCTGTATATAAATTATATACTTTTCATATACGCGAAAATATTTTTATATATATAATATTCGCTCGGATGTATGTCACATGTATCTCATAACGTGTTATATGCAATTTTGCGTGTAAAGCATATGTAATGAATGCAAAATGCATTTTTGCATCTGGATTGTTTCATGGGTGCATGGCTGGAATTTACAATAATTATTCAATATGCATGAGGAATTCGATGAGAATTACCATTACATATTACGCTGATCTACTAGAGACCGTTTTCATTTAATTTGAACCGGCTTGGGGCGATTGATTAAACAGAGGTGCGTTAATCCTATAACCTGGTGTCATTCGAGTCCTTTTTTCATTTAAAAATATATGGGACAATATATTCTGTATGTAAATTATATACTTTTGAGATCCGCAAAATATTTTCATATATGTAATATTTGGTCGGATGTCTGTCACATATATCACATAACATATCATATACATTTTTTCGTAAAAATTATATTTAATATATCAGAAATTCGAATATGAATTATTTCATGGGGCACGACTGTAATTTTCAATATTCATTCAATATGAACGCGGAATTCGATGACAATTACCATTACATATTACGCTGATCTGTTAGAGACCGCTTTCATTAAATTTCAAACGGTTTGGGGCGATTGATTATACATGGACGCGTTAATCCTACACTTTCATGTAATTGCCGTCCCTTTTTTAATGCCCATTTTAATAATTCTTTTACGTTAATAAAAAAATAGTTTCTGTTTTATCATACCATTTTATAATTCACTGTTGCTTGCTGTTTATCAAATTACAAATATTTAATTTATTTATAAAATATACATTGTCGGGAGCATGCTGCCGTGTCTGCTTTCAGTGTCCGATGCTGTACAGCACAGGGAACGTCTACGTTATAACAAAAGCTCTCATCCTTTTAGCCGCGAGTAACGTGCTGGTATAAGCTCGACTCACGCTCGAACGAGCCAAAGGGTTTCGCCCGCAGTCACTTCTTGCTCAAACCCCGGCTCGAGCAAATTATTAATTAATTTCTGCTGGGTGGGATCCGAACCTACCGCTTGTCATGTACCGATAACCGTATACCTTACGACGTTAATTTACAAAGAACTCAACCTCTGTGCAATCATTTTCCTTGTGCAGAATTTTTTTTTGTCACTTTCATACTGGCGCACACCGCTGAAGCGTACGAGCTCGCATAACACTCGTACGAACGGATTTCAGGGATTGCCACAGAATTTCCACAATGTCATCAAACGAAAAACAGGTCGGCTCACAAACTCAATAATTCATAAAAGATTTAAAATTTAAATGATACGAAGTTTATATGGAGTTAATTGTTCAAACAGTTTTTGCTTTCCACTATTTCCATCCACTGGACAAAGGCCGTACAGTTTCAGGATATATAAATATGGATGGTCCGTTTGACAAAACGCCTACGAAAGCTAACACTGATTGACCATATCCGTATTACGTTCGGTAATAACGACGATCGGTTTTACGAAAATATGTCGGCAGATTAACTCGTGATATATCGACGTTTCTGTAGGTGTCACAATTTTTTTTGTTCGTTTTATAAGTCTGGCACGGCTATTTTCAATCGAACACAGTGCGAACCTCACCCAGACTGAATACAAAAGTCAATTACTAAAACTTGTATGATCACTTAATCTATCGCGATCCCGGGATAGCGTAAAAGTTGTCAATATGGTCCACCCCAATTAACTCGTTAAGCAATGTGCACTCCCCGTAATTATTGGCAGGTTTTTCTATCTTGCTGGATATCTTCCTCTATTTCTGAAAGGGATGACAGATATTAATCAAGACATCAATGCAAGATTGAATGGCTTGCTTGATATCCTCGATACTGATATCCTCGATACTGATATCCTCGATACTGACATCCCTCGATACTGACATCCCTCGATACTGACATCCCTCGATACTGTCATCCCTCGATACTGTCATCACTCGATACTGACATCACTCGATACTGTCATCACTCGATACTGACATCACTCGATACTGACATCCTCGATACTGTCATCCTCAATACTGACATTCCTCGATACTGACATCCCTCGATGCTGACATCCCTCGATACTGACATGCCGCGATACTGACATCCCTCGATACTGACATCCCTCGATACTGTCATCCCTCGATACTGTCATTCCTCGATACTGTCATCCCTCGATACTGTCATCCCTCGATACTAACATCCCTCGATACTGATATACTGGTATACTCAATACTGACATCCCTCGATACTGATATACTGGTATACTCGATACTGGTATACCCGATACTGATTTATCCGATACCAATATACTCGATACTGATATACTCAATATTGATATCGAGGAAAACCAGGGATTAATGACGGGCAGTGTACATGTGGGCCGTGTCATAGTTCCTACCCTTCCCTGCATCAAAGATTTAGCTATCACAAAGGCTAATGAGTTGCTCGCCGTCAAAGGGTTAAAAATCTTCCCGCCCGTTTCCATCGTAATTTTCTCATCGGTCGCTGTTTTCCATAAACCAACCTCGCGTTCGCGGCAGCGCAACTCGGTTACGAGGATAGCATAAAATAAATCACGTCCCGGCTCTTAGGCCACCCAGACACGAGCGCCTTAAATCAACAAATGTCCAGGTCGTTAAAATGTTCTCTCAATCGTCTCCGCCCGGTGTACGGCGCACCATCGCACGTTCGCTTTTGTCATACTAATTACTGCTCACAGCTTCCGCGCGTACCGGCGAGGCTGTCGCTAGTGGACTCCGAAGCCCTATTATCGGTATGAGAGCCTCCCTCCAGGGGGCAGTGTGTGACAGCCGAGGGAAAAGTCGGGGTCAAAGAGTTTATTTACGCGAGCTCGCGGGCGGGTTCGGTCGTACGTGTCGTTAAGGGTTGGGCGGCCGGTCTGGCGGTCGGAGGGGGCGGAGGTGCGCCAAAGCCGCTAAACAACTAATAAATACGTCCAGAGTCGTGGGGCGCAGCCTCGCACCCTCTGGCAGTAATTATTCCATCGGGAGAGCTTGAAGTCGGGCAAGCGTTGCATCGAACCGCTGCAATTCCAACTGCAACGCCAACCCGCCACTGTAGCCGGGATACAGTCACTGCAGTTCGGAGGTGAGCGCTGCAACTACGCGTGTGTCTGGTGGTGACTGACTCCGCATTCATCCTTCCCCCCGGAATGATAGTATACGGACAGCGAGCGTACGCATGTTCTATACAGTACCACGGCATGAACCATGAAATACACGATCGCTGATAATACGTTGATACTGCGGTGGGCAACTCCGGCTCGGCCGCCGTAACGATATATGTACAGCTGACAGTCGTAAATATGCGGCCTCCGAGCCGGTATACTTACCGGGGGCGGATAGGGGGGGGGGGGGGCCCAACAGTAACCCATCAGCCCTCGACGTTCGCCTCGGCCCGACTCAGCTTATACATGCACGCTTGTAACTTCTGGCTTTGACTGGCACGTCTGCCGTGAAATACGATTAGCGATTGTACTGATAGCGGGGATGTTGGAGCGCGGAGGAAAAGCGGAAACGGAGGGCGGGCTCGCCGATGGCCGGGGGCGACCGTGAACGGACCGTCGAGAATTTAAGAAGCCGGTCGAGAGCGATCCGTAATCATTCGGGTAAATAGATGATGAGCGAATGGAATCCTACACTGAGAGAAGGAGCTCGGAAAGAGTACCTAGTCGTGTGGTAAATTTCGACCACTGCGGCAATGGATCGAAAAAATATTCGCGGGTTGCCAAAGAATCAAACATTTATTTCGATTGGATACTTTCAATTTTTATGATTTCATGTGGTATCGAAAGAAGGACGGGAAGACCGTTAGGGTGACATGCTATCGTTTCAAGCTCGTATAGACTTTTGAAAATTTAAAGTAGCATTTTTTTTTCTTTGGCAATTTGCAAGCTAATTATACTTGAGTCATTGATATTTTTTTTAATGGATTACTAGGCAATTTGGAGCCATAGCAATTTATACCCAACTGATATGGCCATTTTTTCTGGAAGGCGGATTGGAAAAATGATACGTATCTGGTTGCACGTAAAAACTTAGCTATTAAATTTTCACACAGATGAAACGAAACTCAATTAATATACTGAGAATTCCATGGATAAAAACTGACATTCACCATATTTTCTAGCAGAATGTGTTAAGATTAAAACGAATTACCACGATGCAATTCGTCAGATTTATGGTAATTTCTCTCACATTCATCTCTCAGTATAGTTTCGTTATACTTTCAACATATACCGAAATTAAGTCCATTCGTGCGATGTTTGCATCGCGGAGATCGAATGACCCTTCGCAGACCCGAGTCAACGAGACCCGCAAGCGGGTCCTGTTTCCCCAAACAAAGCTTCGGACTGGTTATTTTTATCAGGAATCGTGTACACCGTAATAACAGGAGAGTCAACACGACCAATGAAGTCTTGGTTTAAATTGAGTACGCAACAAATGAGAATTTATAAATTTCCAATTGCCTGTATCGTGATCGATAAACTGTACGGTTGTATGGAATTACGACTGTGGCACTACAGCAGTGGCCGGAGTTGATTACAGAGGTGGCGAGAGGGTCCGGCATGAGCGCGCGACGAAGGCCCGGGCTGCAAACATCGCGTGCCGCCGGTCATTTTTCCCCGGAGGGTTGGCGAAGAGAGACGGCGAGAGGGAGCGCGAGGGCGCCGAAGAGGGAAACAAAACGAACGAAAGAGCGGCCACGGCGCTGAAGAGGGTGAGAGAAAAGTTGAAGCACGAGAAGCCTATGGCGATCCAATCACTGCGAACCACCGGCGTTAAATACCGAAGCTCTTGCGCGGAAAGAGTAATAGCGCGGCCACTTACGGTTTTTGTTCTCGCAAAGGAAACTACGAACGAAAATAATTGCGCGGACTCAACCGCACTTCCTCATCTGCTTTTCCTCTTCCTTCCTTCCTTCTCGCTTCCGGTGCGCCGCCCTTCGCCTCATCGTTCCCGCCGGGCTGCGGGAGACTCTCCCCGTTCTTTTCCTCCCACGAAAGTTCGCTCGCGTTTTCCCTCATCTTATTCGCGTTCCTCACCTCTTGTTACGACGAGCTCCGCGAGAGATCCAGCGACACTGCCCGAGTCCTGAAACTCCCGAGCAAACAACCAACGAGCAAGATCTTGGTCGCGTCCGTCGCCCTGGAGGAACGCTGAGGAACTCCACCGATAAATCATAACTACGTATCCGGTTGGAGTGGCTCAAGAAATGAAGACAAATGCTCCGGTGGCCCGAGCGTTGCACCGAGGACGGAGGCGCGCAGCGCGGCGAAGGTTGAGTGTTATGAAGAGGAAACGCGATAGCACCCGTCTCCGGGGACCGGAAGATGGGACGTGTAGCGTGGAGTTGTTCCGGCGTCGGGACAACATACCGAATCGTTCGTACTCCTCGTTCTCGTCCTCATCCACGTCGTCAACCCGCCCCATCGGCCCCGCCTTTCTCCCGAATCTGCGTCTCATTAAATTCCAAACTTCCACCGGTGTGCAGTCGAGGAACGACCCTTGAATCCTCGCACCAGGGTGGTTCGCTTGGGTACCCAAAAAAAAAGGCTCAAACTTGGCTGGGTCATCGGTCGGGGAGACTTCTGCAGTTTTTACAATGAGCAACGGTGGCTTAAAACGAGACAGCGGCGGGAAGTGCACGGCCGGCTGGGTCGACGGTAAACGAACGGGCAAAATTGTAACTGTACGTGAGGCACGCGCGGAAGTGTCTCCTTCGCTGCCGTGTCCCTCATCTCCGGCTCTTCCTTTCTTTCGGACGCTCGGCGAGACACACTCCGAGAAGCTTACAAGCGAAGGCGACGGCGCGCAATTCCATAGATTGGGATTTTCCAATCTACGTGTGCCCCATCTCGCCATTGAAAGCGGGCCCGGCTGCGAGGTGAGCAGCTTCATCGGTCAATCCTTTGGGTGTCTTGGCAAACGTAGCAAATCCACGGACTCATACAGACGAGGTTTTTTGGGTCTCTTGCGCCACGTTCAAACAGATGAGAAAACGACGATTACGAAGTCCACGACTTATTGGCGTTCAGACATGAAATTCGGAAAATCCGACACTCGATCGGTATCGTGATCGATTGTAATCATGGGGTCCTCATTGCTGTTTTGGCGATTCTGAATTCAACTAAATAGTACGAGTACTCGGATGTAAAATATAATTTAACTTACTTTGACATATTGTCGGGCATTTGTTTCATTACAAATCCTCTACATTGCTAAAAAAATGTTTCCGCTATGACGTTATTTCTAGTCGAAAAATGAGATTCTCGAACCGGAAGTGACGTCGCAAGCAAATTTTTCAATCTTTTTCAGCGCGATGGCACTTCCGGTTTAAGAGTGAGATTTTTAAACCAGAAAAGACGCTACAGAGAATTTTTTTATTTTACTCTGCCAAGCCGTAGCACAGTAGCATTTCCCAGTGCTTATCATATTATAAGTCCTCGGAAGATCGTCCGAAGAAGGACCAATTTGGCTTTTGGCATACCGCAGTTAATTCTGGGACTGGCGATGTGCCGCTGTTTCCGTTACGGAAGAATCGCACCTGTATATTCGTTATCCTTTCATCGTAATTTGACCGATATTGAGAGAATGTCGATAGCACCAAGCGACGTCACTTCCGGTTTACAAGAGAGAGCTTGAAACCGGAGGTGACGTCGCAGTGAATCTTTTAAATTTTACTCTGCCAAGCAGTGGCGTGGTAGCATTTCCCAGTGCTTATCGTATTACAAGTGCTCGGAAGATCGTCCGGAGAAGGACCGATTTGGCTTTTGGCGTACGGCAGCCAACTTGGAGCTAGCGATGTGCCACTTTTTACGGTACCGCAAAAGCCCACCTGTATATTCGTTATCCTTCCACTGTAATTTGACCGATATTGAGTAAATGTCGATACTACTGAGTGATGTCTGCAATTCTGATCGATGTCTCTTCCGGTTTAAAAGTGACATTTTTAAACCGGAAGTGACGTCGCAGATTTCTTAAACATTTTTCTCTGCACTTACTACGCAGCGGCGTAGTAACATAACCCAGTGCTAATTATATTATAAGTGCTCGGAAGATCGTCCGGAGAAGGACCGATTTGGTTTTTAGTGCACTACAGCCAATGTGGAGCTAGCGATGCGCCACTTTTCCCACTTCCGGCAGAAACCCACCTGGCTACATTCGTCATCCTTCCCTCACAATTTGACCCACACTGATTAAATGTCGATATTACTACAATAATTAATTGCAATAATTTTGAAATCCACTTCGATGTCGCCAAAAAATTAGTAAAAAAAAAATACCTCGTGGGACGGTGGAATATCTTCGGAATAAAGAGATTTTTCGTGTTGGTCGAGCTAGCTGCAAAGCTGTCCTCGTACATCATTCCCAGAGGGTGCGTGACGTACGTTAGTTATGCTACCGGGGACGGCTAGTTACAGCTACGTTCGAGGGGGCGCCGGGTGTAGCGACAAATGTGTCGATGTATTAATTTCCATACTTGGCACGATGTATGGTACATACGGAGAAGCCGCTGACCGGCGCAGTCCTTCGGCACTGAATCGTCGAGTACCTTTAAATCACTGATAATTTCCGTTAATATCGTTGAATAACGAAAAGATCGCCCGTACGGTCACAGTCATTAGCCAGTTGCAGAGCGAATGACGATTGGGACGAAGATCTGATTCGTCGGTGTCAAAATGCTGTAAAATGTGGACACATCGAGAACACGCCGAATGGAGCGGAGTGAAAATCCAAATTCCCGCACCGCTTTAAACCGACTACGGCTGACACGTGCATACACCGGAAACTCCTATAATTCTACCAAGTTTCTGCACTCCCGTCGATTCCGCGAAACATTATGCTATCGATTCCCGAATCTGTGCGAACAAGCCAGACAGCTCATGATTTATGAGCTGTCTGGCACATTTACGCAAATTTAATTATTTAATTATACATTTAATAATAGTAATTTCGCGACGCTCGATTTTCGGTCATGGCACACAATTTGCCACGTGCCGTCGACATATTCGTCGTTAATGCAAATGAAGCAAAGTTTATGGTAACGTCCGACCACTCGATGCTATCCGGTCATAAACAGCCGACTATCCCGCACGGCAAAAAGTATACGCTTAAAATATGTTGAAAATGTATCAAAATATATCTAAAAAAATATAGTTTTTTATATGTTTGCCCGAATGTTTCCGGCACGTATATTTTACAATATGCGATGAATTCTAGATTGATAGATAAACACATCCGTTTATTACGTTTTCTGGAGACTCCTAAGAAATTTGTGCCGCAATGTACGAAGTCATAATATAAGTATACAAATCATAACAAAAATCGAGACATAAGCCAAAATATAACAAATAAAAATATAGCAAATGTAACAAAATTGACATAAATAAAGTAAGAATTTGGAACACAGCCAACATGGATACAGCGCGACATACACATGTGCAGTGTATATGCGCTAATGTGAAAAATATACCAAAATAAAATAAAGTAAAGTCAGACTATGGAAAAATACAGCGAAAGCAACAAAAGCATAATCGTGTACAATTTTTTGTGAACATTTTTTTTTCACGAATGACACAATTTCTTTTTTTCAGAAACATGAATACATATTTATAAAAAAAAAGTAGAAATAAATGACGAAACCAGGTGCAGACTTTGCACAATTTTTTCGCACTTATGTAAAACAAGTTTCCTCTATGAAGCGAAAAAAATTCTTTTTAAAAACCAATGATAATAAAAAATAAAAATTGATTGGTGGAGACACTGGTCCACACTTTTCGAGGCCCGAAGACGCGCAGAAATCATCGGGAAACATTTCGCAGGCGAAATCGGGAGAAATTTCGTAGGCCGATGGCCAGTGATTGGTAGCAGGCCGATGACTGTGTTGCGGCGTCAGCACGCCGCGTGCTCGCCCGGAGGGTTCCCACGAATCAATGACTCCGTTGCTCGAGATCGAGTGTACGAGTTAGTGCGGAGGGTGCACGTGGTGCAAGTACTGGCTGCGGAATATGCTGTACTGGTATGAGCGTATAGAGAGACGACAGGGACGAAAGCGTCGAGTGAACGGAGTGGCAGTGGTAGCGGGACCGGCGAACGTAAATCCTTCGCGGAGTGATCTATCGGCCACCCAGGGGTGCGGCATACTCGCATGTAGATACCGACATTCCCGGAATCGCGGAGCCGACGTTCCGATTCCTCGTTACCCCTAGGAACATCGGTCTTAGGGGGGTGCCGTGGCCGCCGGGATCGACTCGCACGAAAGAGTCGGAGCACGCGTGCATGTAGATACCACCTACGATATTGTTCCGGCACACACGGCGATGTACACAACGAATCCGCGATACATCGGTTCGTCGGTATTCACGGAATCTTCCCGAAACTTTACGCTTCTGCAACCTGGTCGCCTTTCCATCCGAGTCCTCCTCTCCGCTCGGTGCGGTCGTCCTTGTCCTCGACTGCAGGGTAAAAAATAATTTCGCAAAATCGGAATACGAAGTTTCGCGAAAATAATTTTGTTGAACGGGCTGATGGCCTTTTGCCAAGGTGTATCTTGTGGCGCGGTGTTCTTAGGGGGCTTAGGCCCCAGAACACGAAATAAACGAATCTATCCATAATTATCATTAGGAATAAAACTAGTGTAAGAAGATAACTGTATAAATGTTAAGCTTTGGCAATAAATCTCTTTTACTACCACTAATTTTGTTGAATAAGCGACAATCTCGTTGGTTCAGATTTGAATGTAGATATCCTTTTATTTCCCATGCGTCCGGAAAAAGAATTTATTTGACGGGCGCACGGCAAATAAATATTTATTTGGTTTAAAAAAATATTTATTTGCGGGTCGATGGTCAAATAAATAATTTTTCGGCGTATGTAATTAACAATTTTAGTTTCTAATGTTGCTTCTAAAACTGGAGCCGGTTGGTGCGATCGTAATATTAACAAATAAAAATGGTGTACTTTTGTGGACAGTAAGTTGTTATAAAAACTGCAAACTTTTTTTACTGCCTACCCGGCCCGAGTCTGCAGTGCAGAAGCTACGAAATGTTTGCCACGAACACTCGTAATTTTTAAACTGCACACATGTACCTCGAAACTCGGGGTGTGGAGATAGTTCGAAGTTGGGGACGTTATCAGAAGACGCGGTAGCGTCACGACGCCGAGTGTTTGGAAGAATTCTTTTTTTCTCGTTTAAAGAGACGCTACCGCGCAAGCACACTCCGGTATGCTGGAAGTTGGGTCGTCTCTCGAAAAAAAAAATTAATAAATAAATTCTATCATCTTGAGGCAGTACGAGCATGAATTCGATTATTACATACGATGCAGTTTTTAATATCTTACAAATAATGCATTGAGGGTCACGTTTGGAAAGATTCAAGCAAAGTTACCGACTATTTACATTAAATAAATAAATCCAAAGTCAACATGGTTGCTTGTCGGAAAAGTGTTTTTGTTCAGTCGTATTTGAATTTCGCGACTAGATAGCATATGGGAACGATAACCGCAATGTGATCCGGAGATTTCGGGGATTAATACGATATTGGAAATTATTGGGCTTATCGAATGTTTCAATGATAATTCTTTATTTAACATCGGCTATTAGTCTGCCAGCGTCAAATTTATTATCGACCCTGAAATTGCAATGATAAACCTTCTGTTTAAATACATGTCTTGTACGTACACAGCTCCCAAAAATCGCTGTCAGGTAATGTCATATCCATCGAAAATAATCCTATATCATGTGACGATTTAAAAAAAACTTAAACAGTGATTTTTCCAAATTTTCGTAATCCAACTCTCATTTGAGAAGCTAACGCGCAAGTGCTGCCTAAAACGAGGAACTGCAGAACTGAGAGACGGGGAAAAGTGTGGCTCGTCGAAGACATCACCGCATGTTGAACGAATGAGAAATCGTTCCAACTTGAATTCGAAATGAGACGAATCTTGCACGAATGTGGGATTTTAGTGATTAACAATCCTCGAACAACACTGTAACGTTATTACGTTTACGAGTTCGGAGAGTTTCTGGAAGCGTACAACACCGCGCTGGAACTATCGCGATCCTGATGGATAATGCAATTGACAAACACGCTCGGGTCTGAACTGCTTCATTATTCAAAACGCCTGCATCATACATTGACGACGGTTAGCTGAAGTGGTGGTGGTGATGCTCGTACTTGAAACGTACACCAGACTCATCGCAACGAGTACGGATGACCACACATTCAGCTCGTGTGTCTGTGAGGATCGCGCGTGCAGCGTGCAAGTGCACCACGTGCATGTGCACCGTATCTCCATATAAGGTACGGAAAATCAAACTGTCCCGGACAATTGTGCGCTCGGGGCCGCCGCCGTTGCCGTTAACTGAGCTGACATGAGCTGGCAGAAACGTGGACGGTCGTTGCACTCGCCTGTTGTTTTCTGACTCGAACCTCGGCGAATAAGTGCCGAGGAAAAACACGTACAAAGTAGCAAAATGTTTTCATATGATTCATCGATCGCCATTAAATTATTCAGAGGATGACGTACGTGCATATCGAATTCCACTGGCAAAAGCACACATCAACGTTTCGCATCGTCGGATCGCGTTTTCGAGAATTAAATTTGTATTCCTCAGATTTCCCTTTGAACTCCCATATTTTTGAGCGATGACGTACCGCGATTTAAATTAAACATGGTTAGATAGGGGATGCGGTAAGGGGGTACTTTGGGGGGGGGGGGGTTGTTTTATCGGCGTCACGCTGTTATTTCGTCATCATAATTAAATACGTGGACCATATCTGCCTGCGATGTAAAATTCCACTTCTATTTTCCTTCTTTCGACGACCTATTTATTTTTTTCGCCCTGACTCCCTAACTTTTTTTCGCTCAGCGCCATCATTTTTTTGCAGTTTGACGGCCTAACTTTTTCCATTTAATTTTCACGCTCAACACTTTTCTCTTCTTTTTTTGCCTTCAGGTTTATCTTACCAGGGCAACCCCACCTGATTAAACTCCACTTTCTGCATGAGAATCTCCCGCCTCGTAACTTTTTCACTTGACGCGATTCTGTGCTTTTTGTTTTTGTTTGTAGGCATAGCTTGCATCTATAAACTGCTCACGTGATTCGACCCTCATTCGTCTTCTCCACATTCCTACAGTAAAAAAAATCACCGGTTAAAAAATGGGCCATATTTGTCAAACGGTCAACCCTAGGAAAAATTTACTTGGTAAATTCGTAAAGCAAAGTTTAAGAAACAAAATGAGCCGTGGTGCATTTAAATCGGTTAAAAAGTGCGGATTTTACTTAGAAAAAACCCAACAAAAACTATGGTGAAAATTTGGAATTCGCAGTTGCGGTTCTTGCGAGACCATCGTGATTGATATGTCTCTTGGTTGAGGACACGTGCGATAATACTAATAAACCTCTTTCACTGTCAATAAATGCATGCAATTTTGGGTAAACAATTGTAAAAATTTAGCACTTATTTGACTGCTTGAAAATAATATGAATCAAACAGTAAAAAACAAAGTTGAGTAGGCAAAATTTTAATCCATGAATGTCTCCGTCACCGCCACGGACATGCACGCAAATAAAAACTTGTCTTGTATGTCTCGGAAAACTGAAACACCAGACATACAAAAAAAAAAAACTACCTGGTGCACGAAACTCCGTTTCGGCATTGAACGGCAATAAAGCTGTTTCTCATTTTCTACGGACTCTCAACGAAACTTTGGGCACAATAACGTATAAACGTGTACATCCAAGAGATTCTGTACATACATAAATATGTATTTACGTGTTAGTGCCATGGAGGGACGCAAACGAATCCGAATCAAGTGCTCGGCCGTTCAAAGCAAAGTGAAAAGAGAGCTACGGAGTATAATGTCCTTCGAAACTAGGTGGAGAGGAAAAACTTGGTTCTTCCTTGAAATCTTGAAGAACTCGAAACACAGACAGAGAGTTATCCTCTTCGTTCGCCTACCGGAGGATATTTGAGTTCTTCACGGCACGGTCGGTTGGTTCGCTATTTCCATCTCCGACCCTACTCTTTCACGGCCCCTTCCACTCCCGGTCTTTGAAATCTTCGCAAACTTACTCGTTCTAACCAGTTTCGAACAGCAAATCCGTACCTGACTTTCCGCGCCCCACACTCTTTTAATCTTTGCATTGTGCAGTCACGGTTACCTTAATCCCAGAGGATCGTCAATCACAATGACCACTCGTGCATTCATCGAATCCCGAATGCGATTCCATTAAAATTCACGAACGGGATTAGAAAAAAAAATAAATACATGCTGTATGCACACGAAATCCCACTCGCCGTTTCGCGAAGAACTTCAAGCGATTTAGTCCGTGCCAGCCTCTTGAAGAGAAAATAAAATCCGCCGGCCGAGATTTAGATCCTACTTCGAAATGGGTTAAAGACTTTTTCTGCCGGTTGCATAAGGTCAAATGTGGTTTAGCATAAACGAAGTTTTAAAGGAGACGATCGATTTGAATTTGAACAAGAGTGCTTCAGGGTCGCCACTTCGATCTCCATCCTGAGGCTTAACTCCCGTTAACCCTCTGAAATCGAAGCCATTTTTCCTTGCGAGACCTTGCGAGAGGACAATCGTGATCGGCAAAAGTGCAGCTCGATTATATCGCCACGATTTGAGAGCCCGAATTTTAGGCTTCGAAAATTAGACCCCAAAAACTGAGGTCTTTCGGGCAACGGAGGATATTCCGAAGGCGCAAATTTCGACTGTACTGTTTCAGACGCTCTCTCATTTCACTTACTCAGCCCCGCGAAGGGACACTCTACATAGCCCAAAGTTATTACACGCTTGATTTAATATGAAAAGTTTTAATCGTTCCGTGATATTCCGTACTTGGCGAACTCCTCTTATAAATAAACGTCACTACCGACGCACAGTGAAGGCGGAGATCAACTGTACTCGGATGACTATAAAAGTGCAGAAATGAAAATAGCATATATACAGTGGAGCCTCCGTTAACTTACACTCCCATAACTTATGAACCTCTCCTAAATTATAGGACCGACTTCTGAAAACTTGTGACTTTCCCCTCAAACTTTATCCCTACTATAGGCGCGCGCATGCGCACTGATTACCCGCGCCAGATACAGCGCCCCGTTAATGGTCAACCGCGCTCGACCAGCAATGTAGTGAAGTTTGAGGAGAAATTTCATACAAGAGAGGTCGATTGTCCCGAGCTCATGAGTTACAAGAGGTCCAACTGTATTTCGATTCAACTTACCGTCGGAAGCCAGACCAGCGTTCACGAATGTGGTTTTGGGGTCCATGAAATAAAAACCAGTCCTCATTTCCATCATTCATTCAACACATGTTGCTTCTGTTTTAAAATTTCGCTGTTTAAAAACTTACACTGCCCCCGAGTTCGTGCGTGATTTTTCGAGGGCCGTCGAGCTCGAGGATGAAGTTCATTGAAAATAGACCATCCAGCGGGAAGAGAACCGAGAGCATCCGATGGGAAAGCTGAAAGTTCCTCAACAGTCTGCACCGGCAGACCAGTCTGCGGGCGTTCGATCTCGCAGTGGATAGAAGTAAAAATCAAAAACTTGGTCTATTCGAAGAGAGTGGCTGCCGTATCATTAAAGTTCATAGTGATGCCGATCGTATAAGAGGCAAGAGGTGCGCCAGAACAATCGGTGCAGCTGGCATGGGCAAGGGGTGGCTGACGCTCGGCTCCCAATCCTTATTCTCTCGCCGGTTTGGAGGTAATACGACGGAAGGATAACCCCGGGGATAGAGAGTCCCCCTCACCGGAAGCGAAAGCAAGACGAAGAGTGGGTCGAAGTCCCGACGGTGGAGACGGCCAATCGAATCGGTCGATGACGCGAGCGGGCGCCGTAGAGTTTTAGATCGGATTCGTGCGAGTTAGTGGAAAGTAGAGAGCTCGTACGATAGGGCTGCGGTCAGAAGCAAGTGGATACGGACCGTCACGAAGGGGCTGTGGATGTACTTTGGCATTACCACCCAACTGCCATAGTCTTCCTCGCCGCATTCACGTTTTCTCCGCTCCATCCTCGTTACTCGAGGAAACGCGCCCCCCCCCCCCCCTCTCAGTCGTTAATCAACCTCACCCGCTCACCAATTTTCATTCTCATTAACCGCGTTGTCGCTGGCAGTGACTCGGTATTTTCCACCCTTCGAGCCTCCTTCGCCAGGCACTCTCCGCTCCTTCTCTATTTCGGTCTATTTATTTCTCTTTCGTGCGCGAAAAGTTAGCCGGTCTCTCGGAGGCTGTCGAGTGGAAGGGAAATTTGCGTAGAATTTACACTCTCGAAGTGTGCACGGGGAATTTTGAGACAGAGTTGACGGTTTAACGGGAACAGTTTGTTTTACAATTAGTGACGCTATTTTCTGGGAGGAAGGTATGTCGGGTGTGTACATGTGTTTATGCTACCAGCTGGGAAAACGAACCGACCGACGGTTTACAGATCGTTAACAAACTTTAGAGTGGTGCCTCTTGGACCTCGTCATAATTATTCTAATTAGAGGGGACTCATTTCCCCGAGATTCCGGCGTTGGGCTTCAAGTTTCACGATACGCGCTCCCGAGATTCCGAAGTGAGAGGCGTTCGCCGAGTCTAACGAAGGATCTTATTAAAAAAAATTAATTGAAATATCGCCGCAAAAGCATCCGCCGCTTGTGTGCACGAGGTATTTTGTTACGATGCTCCCTTTGGTAGACGTGCGCATAATTTAAACACGATGCGATGTTGAAACACGTCAAATATCTTTGAAGAATTTCTTCGGGTCGGATTTTGAAACGTTAAATTGGCGTTCGTTGAAGACGCTTGTTTGAGATCGAAATTAAGATAGATTTAAGCACGCAATGAAGTTGGGGCCAAACTCCGATCTTATGTTCGATCTCAAGAGCGATCTCAAGTTGAAACTGACGTCTTAAAATTCGAACCTTACAGCGATTGTTTTAAGTCCTCCGAATCTAAAAATTCTATTATTTTTTACTAAAACAGCTTCGCTGGGGAGGAAGCAAAAAGTATATTCTTTTTATTCCTTGTACCTCGACGCTTGGAACATTAAGGTCTTTAATGATATAAAAGTTATCGGGGTTGAAAAGAAAATCTCTCTCCAGCAGTCGCAGAAATGGATGTCGACGGACTTATCACACGCGAGGTGCTTGGATCGTTTGCTACGCGGACACGGTTATTTGTCTCCGACGACGCCTCGCTGACCTCGTATTTATATGACTCGAGAGATTTGAATAAATTCAAAGATCGTGGGCAATACTAGCAGCAGGGTTACTTCTTACCGTCAAACTGCGGCATACGCGCAATGGTAATCAAAAGTTGCGGGAGTTAAGAACTCCGGAACCTTTTCAGCGAAGCGTGCTTGATTTAATGACTCGGCCGTATTAAATCTGACGTCTAAGCGACCGAGAGCAGCGAGAGCTTGAAGTGCGAGGCGAATAAGGCTGACAGGCGATAGGCAAGGGGTAAAAAATACACGAGGCGAGGAGAGGGATGAAGCTGGTTGCGTTATCGTAAAATACCGTAGCAGTTATACGTTAGCCTGTAATGAGATTAAATACGAGGCGCCGGGTACCATTGCTGCTGGGTAAACCGACCTTATTGAATTGAAGCTAAGTACCATCGAGAAACAAGGTCGGACGGAGTGGGGTGGATACTCGTTAATGGGACACTTGAAAGAGTGGATAACCGATAGCGTTTATTCATTCTCCACCCACCTTGCCATTCTTCTTCTCCCTCATTATCTGTAGCTGGCTCACGGCTATACGGGGTACACTGCCCGTCGTTGATGCTTGGTTTTCCTGGTTTTTCCATCTCACTGGATATCTTGCTCGATGTCTTAACGGGATCGAAGATATCAAGGGAGATACCCAGCAGGATATCCTGTTTGATATCCTGCTTGATATCCTGCTTGATATCCTGCTTGATATCCTGCTTGATATCCTGCTTGATATCCTGCTTGATATCCTTCATGATATCCTGCTTGATATCCGGCTTGATATCCTGCTTGATGTCCTGCTTGATATCCTACTTGATGTCCTACTTGATATCCTGCTTGATGTCCTGCTTGATATCCTACTTGATGTCCTACTTGACATCCTGCTTGATATCCTGCTTGATATCCTGCTTGATATCCTGCTTGATGTCTTGCTTGATATCCTGCTTGATATCTTCGATCCTGTCAAGCCATCGAGCAAGTATTCTGCAGATGAGACAGATGTTTCATAAAAGATTGTGGGTTTTATCCTAACGGGTCAAAAAATTGCCGGTTATTTTTTTGCATCTTGTGCGATGAATTAATAAACAATCAAAGCTCCAATCACCTGACACGAGTCACCATTCTGTAAATAGCGTTTTCGGAAAATGCTGTACCACGGTGAAAATTGAAGAGCCAAAAAGAGTCGGCAGGCTCGCTGGAATCCGATACGACGTCGCTGCGGTGAATTTCGCGAATACGGGATAGTGCCGTTGTGATAAGAGGTCGAAGCTCCCCGTTGAGTTTTCTCGCATTGTACCGACGTGGGTCACGTCTTAAGTATAAACCCTCCCGATCGATCGATCCGCGCCACCGGCATGCTGTGCTCACTCCGAAATGGAACGAGACGGGCCCACGATGCCCCATTTTCCGTGAACGTGGTCAAGCTACTGTACAAGACACGCCTGCGGCTAAAAAGCCGCAAACATCGGCCACGTCCGGAAGAGTATTTTCCACCGCGAAATTTCACCGTGCCACCACTCTCTCCGCTTATACTACTCGAGGATGTCGACGGGGAACCATTTGCGGCACTCGGGATCTTCAGGTCCGTTCTCAGCTTTATCGATTTCACAGCGACTCGAGTTCGATTACTCCTTCCTTGTTTCTCCGCGAGGTATCATTTAGGCGTGGCAGTCATGTAACCACTGCGTGTAACGGAAGTGTCCAGGGGTCTGAATCCAAAATATGAGCTTGCAAGTCACACGGTTCGTAGGCGATAAGTGAAAGTGATAAGACCATCTCTGGTTTGCCACCCGTGACCAAAACTTTCTCAACGCAACAATCTCGATTTGATCTTGCTTTTCGCTATGCATACGACATCCATTCATCCTTTGATCACTGCCCTCATGGGAACAAGCCACAGGCCCGGTACTGGCCGACGTTGGGCGGACACCGGCCGAAGCTGTGCCGATACTGGTGCTGTCTGAATTCCCGCCAGGCAGTCACGTAACACTGCGTGTAACGGAAGTGTCCTGGGGTCTTCATCCGAGATATGAGCTGGCAAGTGATAGGAAAGATAGGTTGTTTGTAGTAAGAGTGAGATCAGTGACGCAACAATCGTGAATTCATCTTGTCCTTCGCGAGCCATACTATATCCATTCATATCACGTTGGAAATTCCTACCCGACCGTTTTGGCCACTGCCCTCATGGGAACAAGACGCAGGACCGATACTGGCCAACGCTGGGCAAACACCGGCCGCAGCTGTGTCGATACTGGCCCTGCATGTGAATTCCCACTAGGGTGATGCCAGTTTTATTACTTTCGCGCATCGCCTATGACCTTATCACCAGCCACCTCGTATCTCGGAATGCGACCTCGGAAAACGCGCGATATGTATCGCCGAGAGTTTGTAAAAAAACACCGTCAGCCGACACTCGGTCGTAATCCACACGACGGGAGGACGTTACGAAAAGGTGTATATTATTTTTCGCGCTGAGAAAGCTCTTTTATCGCTCGAGTAATATGAGAAAACAAGTGCGGGACTGTGTTAAGAAGAGACGCTCCAGCCGGGAGTGCGAGAAGGAAGAAATTCAGAATCATTTCCAGCGTGCAACACCCGTGGCACGCTATACCGTCGTATACTATTACCTGGATGTGCCCGCGAGCTACTTTTAATTCTTCACGTTCACGGAGCGTGAAATAAAATCTTGGCCCGTCACGACGGTTATTTTTCCCGTTGTCGTGACCGTCGAGGCCGGTGGTGGCTGAGTGCGCTGCAATCCAACGATCGTGCATCAAGGGGAGGCCGTGAGCTTGGCGAGGCGCAGAGCCTAATTTCGTTCGGCGTGAACCCGGTTTGGGTGGGTGGGGGGGGGGGGGGGGGGGTGATGGTATCGGGCAAGAAAACTCGCGAATTAGCAAAAATAAACGGATATGACCGGGCCACGGCGAGAATAACGGTGGGGAAGGCAAGAAAAGAGTGAGTGCAGCCCGGAGCCAGAGACAGAAGGGTAATGAGAGCGCGAGGGAGAGAGCGCCGTAGCATTAGTTAATTAGGTTGGGCAGGAGGCATGACGTCGTAATTATTGCAACGTAGCGCGCCGGGGCTGTACGTAGTCAACCTACCAGCATGCCGGCTAGCTTGCTTGCTTGCCTGCCGTTCTGTGCCCGGTTCCCTTTCCCATCCTCGTCGCGAACCAGCACCGCCACCGGAGCAGCAAGGTAGGTATAACCGTAGGTACAGCGCCTGGCTAGCTGTCTGCCTGCCTACCTGCCACGACAAAGTTATTAATTGCTTCCTACCATTCCAGAGCAGCCTCGGTCCGTGGGTTAACCCCCCGTTCACCGTCCGGCGCTTTTCTATCGCCCTTCGCTGTTCGGGCTTTCCCCGTCTCTTCCTCATCGCAACTGCTCGTACCGACCCACCCCCGACCCTCCCCACCCGCCCCCGACCTCTTCGGCATACCTCGTCTAATAGCTATCACTATTCATCATTGCATTCTATTAAACCGAAATATTTCACTAATGGACACAACGCCCGCGTTCTCCCGCAGGTAAAATCATCAAACTCCCCGGTGTTGTTTCCGCAGTCATCGGGCATGCGTGAGCGGTTGAAGGATCGATGATAGCGGCGGGGCATTAACGAATGATCGACCCTTGCCAGCTTGCGAGTCATTTAGGACCGGCGACCTCACCCACCCACAGGGTTCTCTGCCTGTGTGGCTCCGACTCTGACGGAATACTGTAGGACAACCGATGCGAGTATCCTCAAGGTATGGATGGTCGTTGAACGTTGGAGGGCCTGTCCCATTCCAATGCAAGCTTCATGACACGCTGCGAGGCTAGAAAGATTAACGGAATAGCGACAGAGGTCGAAAAGACAATGCCGCAATCGGAGTACTTGACGGCGCTCTGGAGGCTCAGCGCTGACCCAACCAACTGTCTGTTTCCTTGGAACCGATTTCAACACGCCACTCTTCCCGGTTCCTTCTTGGCACTGAACATTTGATGGCTTTTGCCTCTGCCGTTCCAATTCAAGTTTCATGACACTCTGCGAGACGAAAAGAGATATCGTACAAACAATGATTCAATGATCATGGTATAGTGAGAGCAGATGAGTTCTTGAGAATCAGCGCTGAACTAACAAACCGCCTGGCTTCTTGGAACTCATTTCGACAGGCCACTCTATCCGGTTCGTTCTTTTCATTGAACATTGCAGGGCTTGAGCCTCTCCAGTCCCAATTCAAGTTGCATGACACTCTGCGAGACTGAAAGAGATATCGTACAAACAACGATTCAATGATCATGACCAGTGAGAGCAGATGAGCTCTTGAGAATCAGCGCTGACCTAACCAACCGCCTGGTTTCTTGGAACTCATTTCAACACGCCACTCTATCCGGTTCTTTCTTTTCATTGAACATTGCAGGGCTTGAGGCCCGCCACTTCCAATCCAAGTTGCATGACACTCTGCGAGACTGAAAGCGATATCGTACAAACAATGATTCAATGATCATGATATAGTGGGAGCAGATGAGCCCTTGAGCTCAGGGCTGACCTAATCAACCGCGTTTCCTTGGAACTGATTGCAACACGCCACTCTATCCGATTCCGTCTTTTCGATTTCGATTTGCAATGAACCTATCTCGCCTTACCGCTCACTTCATCATTTACCCTCATAATTCAACCGATAAAGTATCGATTCGACGTGCTCGAGCGATCGGCGCCGCCACTATAAACGGGTAATGGTGTAGGCTTTCCGCGCCCGTGGGATCGGTCTCTCGGTGCGGCAGGCCTCTCGCCCGCGCTTCGAAATTCATTGTCGGATTATTCGGTGTGAAATGGCATGCCCCCTTGGATTTCAACCTACCGGGCGTTCTCTCGCCCGGTAGGTTGAAAGGCAGCCTTGTCGGCGAATTCTCGAAGACCGGAGAGACGAAGCTAGATTGCAGTTTCGTCTTCATCGATAATGCTTGAGATGAAAGGGTATAGAAGAGCAATCGGTAGCGCACAGCGATCGCAAATGTAGAGAGCCCGGGACAAGTCATCTCTTTTAAGTTTTCAGTGAAAATGCATTGGAACGTTGGAACTGAGTTTATCGATTCTTTTTCCTCCTCTTTACCGAAACTTCTTCTTTTACGTAGGTTATCAAAAACGCCGATGAGAAGTTGAAACTTCAGGTATTTCGAGAATCGCATCCGACGATAGAACAATCATTTTTCAACCGGGAGTTTTCATACCGGAAACACGTCACTTTCGGTAGGAAAATGAGACTTTCAAACGGAAATGACGTATTTCCGGCATGATGTCACTTCCGCTCGAAAAATGAGAATTTCAAAACAGAATCTTGGTTCGAGCAAGGAAGAAGTGATTCTTGCCTCGTTTCCTCGTTCAACCCAAAATACATGGAGTTCATCTCGCCAACTCTTATCGCCCGATTCATACTTGTCTGTTTCCTCGAGATAATAGTAAAATGCTTCGAGAAGGCCGTCGGGAGATCCGGCGGGGGGGGGGGGGGGGGGGGGAAAACACGCGGGAGGGTGAAGCTAGACAGAGGAAAACAACGGCACGGTAGTTCCAGCGCGTAATTGTGAGCGTCAACGCCAACGGCAGCAACGCGGCTGGAGCTCGCCAAGACCGAGTAAACGGGAGCGCGGGCCTTTCATGGCATCGTCATTAAAGAGCAATTTTCAGTTGGAGCAGGCACGTGTAAAAACACGAAGGCTTTTTGTGACGAGCAGTTAGGTACGCAGGCACATAGGTAACGGTGCCGGGGATACGCAGTGTGCTGTGACGTCGGGACCTGGCAAGAACGCTCCGAAGGATCGGTCTGTGCCCTGTCATGAGGCAGTATGGACGTGCGCATATTACTCACATCGCTGGTTTTCGAAGCGGAGCGTGTTGTGTTGCTTCCAACCAACTTATTTGCCGTGCCTTTCATAACGGATTTTTTTTTTGTTTGCCTCAGGACTAACGCCGAGCCACTAAAACGATATTACCACTACCAGCACTGCTACTACGACGCGATTACTACCTCGACGAGATTATATGGTGCGAAACGGAGTTCGCCCGAAGAAGCCGGGGCTTCGATCGAACAGGAGCAGAGGTAGAGCCGGTTGAAGGCATCGTACATGCCAGCGTCACGGCAACTAGAGCCCTGCTCCGGATCTCGAAGCTAGAGCCCGATGTTTGTATCGCTTCATGCACTCAGTGTAAGAAGCGTTTTCCCTCCGGGCTCTTGCTTACACGCCCTCTCCTCTTTGTGCACCACTATCGAGCCACTTCACTCACTGTTTTACTTCGGCCTTATAAGTTTGCGAGCTTCGGGACGTGTGAAAATAGCTTTTGCAACTTTATTAAACGTTCGCGCGCCGCGACAAGTGGCGCTTGATTAATTATGCTTTGAATGGTGATAATCACATTGCCGTTAAAAAGGGGAAAGGTCGCTGGATTGTCTGAGTATGCGCGATGACATTTGGGGACTACGAAGATTCTTATGTGGAATTAATGTGCCGCATCGAATCATTCTTTCATCCTCGTGGAATTGACGGACGGGACCGAAGCAGGGCCGACGTTGGGCGAACATCGACCCGGCGCCGTTCCAACGCTGAGCCTGTGTGGCGCTCGCTCCGGAGCCTTGACATGTAATTCGACTCAATCCAATATTTCCCTGAGTTCGAAGCGTACGTGGTCCAAAATTTCCAATGCAAATCCTTCCGCAGCGGTGCACGAGGCGATCCGCGCGAATCGCCTCTCGTCAGCTACAAAAAAATAGGTGGGAAGTACTCAGCCATCTGCCGCACACGCTTGTAGCGCATTGATTTCATTCCGGGATCGCGAAAAATACAGATTTACAGGTAATTTTGCATTCGAGGACACCGCTCGTTTCGGTCGCGGTCCGCAGCTCGGAAGGTTCCGCATCGGAGACTCCGAGCGACGCCAGAATTATACCGAAAGGAAACATTTTACCGGAGACCTACGTGCGGAGTGCATGATTCCGAATGAAATAAATTTGGCGGAATGAGTGGATGGAGCGATAAAGCGGATAGAGCACTAAAGCAAACGGTGCCGGTACAACTGGAGGGGGATAAACGGCGTCGATGTGACGGAAAACTGGATTTATGTTGCGGAAGCTGTAAACAAACCAGTCGGCTACCAAATAAATTGGCAAAATAGCTCGACGCCGGTGTTGGTAGTCGGGCGCGATCTCCGAGGGAATATCGAGGGTGCTCGGTAGATTAACTATAGCGTAACCCTCCCCGACGCCGCCGAGGGTGGTGCTCTGTAGTATACAGTTGTCCGGAGTGTAGGCAACCATAGAGACAACGAATCGGGACGCTTTCAATAAATTTCAATTCGGTGAAAGGAAGCCGGCCGGTGCGAGTGGGCGAACGGCTAGTAGGTTAGCGCGGGTTACGATGTTGAAGCACGCTAGAAATGTATGAATCACGATAATTATCGAGGAAGAGCGAGGGAAAGTGAGGAAGGGGATGGGTGGCGGAGATAGAGTGGAGGGTATAGACCGGGCAAAGCAACGGTGGAGAGGCGAGCTTGACAAGAGAGATACTCCGGTATCTGTGCGATCGGCCACGCTAAGACGATATATGTCGCTATAGAGCAGACGCGATCTGATCGATCGTCATTGACCCAGACTGGTCTCGAACCGGGGATATCGGAGTGGATAGCGGAGTCTGGGGCAATACGGGCGAATCCGCTCGAATACGGCCTGGTCGGCCGTTTGAACTACGAGAAAAACTTTGCGCCAGCGACGAACCTCCGGACCGGTCGGGTTGACTAAACACACTGCGATAGACACCGCGCCGTCGGGGTACGAATTCGCCGCGGCGCCATTGACCAAGCAAACGACGAGGCACACTGTGCGACCGGGCTAGATCGCGAAGACAGCTTTGTGGAGCATCTGGCGTCGATGGCCGCTGTCCAGGATCGGTCACACCGAGACCATCTAATTTTCCGTCCGGATGCCCGCTTCAACCGTCCCTACAACGACAATGGAACATCCCTCGTGAGCTGAGACTGGATGAAAGTTTTGATCGGGCCGCTGATGCAACACACAGCTTTGGACATCGGTGAGGCAAGACGCTTCAGACATTGGCGGTATTTAGGCCATGGCTCCAAACAGACGCCCGTGCAGATTGCACTGTTTTTTCTAAATCGCTACCGATTTTTTTGTCGTCATTTTGCTCGATAACGGCGTAGACTACAACCCACACAAACGCTGGGACCACATGTGGACGCCTATCATTGGCATTCGACTACTACCAGATCCGGCTGGAAGGTCGGCCGGTAATCGAATCACGAATTGCTCAACGAAGTCACGACGATCGGGGGAGGAGCTGCCCGAGTGTTGGGAAGGAACCGGGACTAGGGCAAAAAAGCTGAAGTATATCGTACGAGCGAACCTTCTCGGATGCCCCATCCCTCGCGAGAGAGCTTCGTGTGGGTGAGCCGGAACGAGCGTTATGTGGCTGCAGCCAATAGGCCGGCGGCAGCTGTTGGCAATCGTCTGCGGGAATCGGGGTGAATGCATAGAAGGTAGTTTATATCACGGGTAGTGGTCCCGTTCCTAATACCGCTGCTGTTGTTGCTTTTAGCTAAAACGAGTTCTCGCGAGTTCAGCGCGTACCCCGTACGCTCCCGGGGGAGATGCAGCCACGGGTATGGATCGAAAGAGCTTCTCGCCTACTCCGGTTCCGTACCGAGGCTTCGCCGATATACGAAATTTAATAAACTCAACAACCGCGAACGCGCCGTCGGAGTTACCGGGGTTTGGAGATACGGCGGAGCGACGCTGCAGGCCGCGTGTCGCTCTCCGTTACGGATGGAGAGCAAGCATCGGCTTCATCCTCGTCCCAGAATGTAGCCGATTTCGTCACCGTCTGCGTGGAGCATTCGATGTCGTTGGGACATAAGCACCGCATTGAGCAGCGAAACACCAAAGAAGTGTGGAGCACGATGTAGGGTAAAAGTGGTGAATATGGCCCACCTCGATTAACACGTAAATCAATGATATATGGACCGGGCCATATTCCCCACTTTTACCCTACGCATTCCGCAGTACACAGGTGTATGTCATCCGACTTTGGGAGCATGCATGCATGAGCTTACTCGTAGTAGTTTCTCGGACGAGGGAAGCTATGGAAGGCAACTTTCGTGGACGCGCAGCTAACCATTGGCTAAGTTTGACTTGATCAAGGAATCCGCGAGTTATGCGGCATTCAGGTTGCGCGTGAAGTAGAAGTAGCAGACCTAGCTGAAGTCGGTAGACGTGACTTCTGATGGAAGGAAAGAGTTAGTCCGATATCATAGTTTCCACGGAAGATTTCTCTACGCAGACCGAATACGGATGAAGATACGAAATTCGGGCATGTCCGTATGAAACTAAAATGGGAGCTGACCGGAATGTGAAAAGTGAGGAAAAACGAAAGACACTCTCGGTACATTTTTACGGTTCGCTTGGCTTCGCAATTCGAATAAGTTGAGGGTGGCTGTGGTAGGAAGCCGCTCTCTCGGCTATCACGCCCTGAGGACCGTTGGGTCAGTGACCGTGTATCTTGCTCGCCTGTTCTGCATCGTGGATTGACCTTTTTTTCGGGTATCCGATTTATTTCCCTTGCACCAGTGAATTTTATATACACGAGTATCGCATGCACCATCTTACTTTTGCTAACGCTAGCAAATTTAGCGACTCGGCAGAGCCTACAATGTATTCGTGGTTCAGCACCATTCAATATTCAACCTATGTTCCCAATATGTGTTTAATGTGGATAATGCTCACGATACGGTGACATGTTAGACTGTAACGTAACACAATCGCAATGCATTGAGTGTTAGTCGATAGCTTGCAGACTAGTGGGAAACTAAAGTCATCTCTCGCAGTCATGTGAATTTCCATTGGCAATGTTTGCAGTAGTAATACAGCTACAGCATAAGGCGTATGATATGAGTTTCAGTGCAATGATATAGCTAGGCCACTGGCGAAGCACATCTATCCGTAATAACACAACCAGGGTCGTCTGAATCAGCTTCCTTTTCCTAACACTAGCGAATTTAGGTATTCCGAAGAGCCTGCAATGTCTTCGTGGTTCAGCACTATTGAATGTCCAAACCTATCATCCCAATATGTGTTTAATGCAGATAATGCTCACGACACGGTGACATATTAGACTGTAACGTATCATAATCGCAATGCATTGAGCATTAATCGATAGCTTGCAGACTAGTGGGAAACTAAAGTCATCTCTCGCAGTCATGTGAATTTCCATTGGCAACGTTCGCAGCTACAGCATACAAGTAGTAATGCAGGTACAGCATAAGGCGTATGATATGAATTTCCGTGCGATGATATAGCTAGGCGACTGGCGAAGCACATTTATCCGTAATAACACAACCAGTGTCGTTCGAATCATCTTCCATTTCCTAACACTAGCGATTTTAGGTATTCCAAAGAGCCTGTAATGTCTTCGTGGTTCAGCACTATTGAATGTCCAAACCTATCATCCCAATATGTGTTTAATGCGGATAATGCTCACGATACGGTGACACATTAGACTGTAACGTAACACAATCCCAATGCATTGAGTGTTAATCGATAGCTAGCAGACTAGTGGGAAACTAAAGTCATCTCTCACAGTCACGTGAATTTCCATTGGCAAGGTTCGCAGTAGTAATACAACTACAGCATAAGGCGTATGATATGAATTTCCATGCGATGATATAGCTGGGCCACTTGCGAAGCACAATCATATGTAATGACACAATACCAGCCCCTACTACACGCCACCCGCATGCAGAGCTTACCCATGCACGTCGAAGACGACGGCCCAGTACAGAGCTTCTAGAAATCATTCCAGCAAGCCGGTACAGCTCATCCTGCGGCCCCGGTATGTACGAAGCAATAATAATGACTCTGGAAGAACGGTGCGAGTGGCAATAAACCTGCACCTGTTCGACCGCGCCTTGTGCCCCGAGGGGGTGCGAAAAGCGAGTCCGGAGTAGAGAAACCCACACCAAGAGGCTCCACCAGACGCGGCTATAGCTGGGCTTTAGTGGCCTATGGGCCGGCAAGACGATAGGGAATTCAGGGTGCCATACCGAAGAGAAAGAGGACCAAGATGAACACCACGAAGCAGAAGAAGAAGAAGAAGAATGAATATAGAACAAAAAAAAAAAAAATAGAAGTGAATTGTACGAGAGGAGGAAACGGCATGCATAATATAGCTCAGACGGCCGTTACCCGTGATCCACTGCTTCCTCGACGACGGGACCGTGGCATCGATCCCTTATTCTTTGTCTTTCTTCGTCCCTTTCCGTATCTACATCTCATACTCCTCAACTGTTTCCCTGCACCCTTCTCCTAAGATAATATGGCGGAGATGCCAGTATCAGGACCGGCGCGTCCTCGCGGCCCTCCAGGATTACTTCAATCCGAGTTTATTGTAACTGCCGGCGAGACGAGGACGTTGCCACCGGCGCTACTGGGTAGTTCACCCAGCGTCATGACGGGGGAGAGATCCCTTTCTCGCAGCGTCCTTATCTCCATCCCGCTTTCGGCCGGTACTTCTGCTTCGCTGTTTTTTTTTCTTCGTTTTTTTTCCATTTTATTTTTCTTTATATTGTCTACGTCTATTTTACCTCCCGCTCGGTACACAGACTCGGTGTGTCCGTGGATGCGACTCCGCCGTGGAACTCCATTCGTCGCTTACGCGAGACTCGATTTCACCCTGATCTTGCGAAATGGCGGGACAGGGGAAATAAGAGAGTGAGATTGAGCGGGAATGGGCTGAGGGATATGCGAGATAGCGGCTCGGATAGATGGAACTGCGCGTCTCCGACGAGACTATAGTCCAGTCACCGAATCACTTCGAGCCACGGGAGCAAGAGCGCCTCTATGTGCTTGCACAAGGGGTGCTCCAGAAGTCGGGGATGCCGGGTTGACGTCTCGAAACCCAATTTACATCGCTACTTTAATGGGATGGACGGTGCCCCGACGAACCGACCGGAAGTGCGACGAGAATTCGCTTAAATTTCCCAATTGGAACAGACGGACGGATAAACGAGTCTCAATCCGCCCTTTCGGCCATCCACGGCTCTCCTCCCTTTGGCCCATTCCACTTTTTCACTCCGTCCCCGATCGACGAACGCCGCTGCGCTTTCTCACTCTCGACGTCGATATTTTCTACCCTACATTTCCGGCTTCAAATAAGATCCGACGAGAAATAGACGATGTTTTTTTTTTTTTTTTTTCTTGCCCTATCGGGGTTTAATGCTGCTTTAATTTGGATAATTAAAACACGTCATTAGGTTTTTTTTTATACATGCTGTACACGTTTTTGAATTATGTCACCCGTGCGATGCACCAATGAAATATCGTTTACGTAGTTAAGTGGAACCGGAGGGCGGATGTCCTCGTGTAACGAGACTTATGAACGTTTTAATTGAAATTCCGGCATTATAGCCGGATACAGAAAGGGGCACGCCGGTTCAGGGAGCTTAGGTTTCCACACCGTCCATGCCCCTGGCCATTATACTCTAATGGCGATATCATGGAAAATACTAACTAGTGCCGAACGATCCGAGCGCGGAGCGGAGCTAAATGAGAGTGCCGCTTACACAGGATACGTGGATACCTTGAATAAACACGATTCTGCGCAATGTGCTAATCCATTCACTTGATGCAATAGAGCGTCTACCACAACCGACAATCGAGAGAAGAAGAAGATGAATGTTTGACGCAGGACGAAGTTGTTGCACGGAAAAAAAAAATTCTGCAAAAATGGTTGCATTAAATTGAATGTACAATCGTAATGAAAAATTAATACACTTTTTCAATTAAATTAAAGTAATATTCAAATTAAAGTAAATTGTTAAAATTAAAGTATTTCCAATGTTTTTAATACACTGAACATAATTTTTTCATAAAAATCGTACATGAAATTTAATATACCAATGTTTGCATAAAAACTTCCAGCCCGGTGCATGAAATGTCATGCGCATGTTTTTTGCAGAGCAGCATTGCGAAAATAACCCCAGGCAATTTCAGAGGTTCTTGCAGGCCAATTATTTATTTATTTTTTTTTTTTAGGATTTTGCAGACGGTTTAACGACTTTTACGGGTCTAACGGAAAAACGAAACTAAAATGTGTATCCGTTTATAAAGCCCCGTCGTATTCGAGCAGTTTGCAGTGCGGTCATTATGCGACTATACAGTCGAACCGTTTCGCACTTTTTGCTTCATTTTATTTTTATTTTTTCACGGTATACGCTTCGGGCATACGGTTTTCGATCTCTCCGTTCGCGACTGTGACTGTCGAAAAAAAAAAGAAAATATCAGTGATCGGGCACGCGAAAGTATGCGCGGCGCGCTTGCCGAGCGATTTCGTTTGAATCCGCGTTCGCTTCTGTACGCCACACGGACCGGATCGCAAAAATACCGGCGGGAGGAGCGAGAAGGACGATATGCGAAGCGCCTGCATGTGCGAACTACCGGACAAAATCCATTTCCACAAATTCTCGTTCGGTCACAATTTTCTCTGGACTCTCAATTTGGTTCTCGCGGACTTAAAAAAAAGTAAATAAAACGCCCACGAGGATGCGGTTCGCACGTCGATGACGAATTTTCGGAGCGGTGGCCATCGACTTGGGGAAAGTCAATGTACACGGCGTCGCGGATTGGGTCCAACCGACCCACGGACAATCTCGTCGTTATGGATTCCCGGCAACGCTTTTGGTACACAAGCCAGCTTCATTTCACCGATCAAGCATTGGTCACCTGAGGGCGAAACGGAGAGCCAATATTGTGTGCCAGCCACAGTCGCGCTAAGGTACAACACGAGCTGCAACAGATAGCGAACGCACCCGGACAAAAACCGCGCCATACAAATTTTTCGACTGCAGCTCCGGGGCTTTCGTCCATAACCATGACCATTCCGAATGGATTTTTTTAACAAAATATTTTCTTTTCATGCCGGGATGCACGAAACCAAGTGAATTCCGTCGCCCGTGCGAATCGATTGTAACCCTTGTGTAGGGCATTGTAAACACCGTTCCAGCAGCAACGCTGTCCCGCAGCGCACACACGCGTATTCACACGAAAGAAAAAATATCAGAGAAAATAGATTCGAGGCCGCTTTTATGCAATTTGTGTTCTATTTTTTTTGCGTTCGGCTATTTGCGTTCAATTTTTTAAAATTTTTATTTGTTTGCCCTGATGATTAATTTTAATTCTCAAATGAAATATCTGCAATCGAAGCTATGTTTTCGTAAAAAAAAGCATTCGAGTTTTTAATGTCAGGTTACTTAAAACAGTCCGAAACGTCCAGAAATGCGATTTTTAGGTGGTCTCCGGATGTGTGTGCATTAATTATTGCTTACTTATGACCGTTTAAATTTTACGAGATGCGAACATTTTTTGACGTTACCTAAAAAGGTGAAACCGGTCAACGAACTTCCTCATAGGGAGAAAGCTGTGCGCAAAATGGTAATAAATGAGGCAGACATCTGCAAACTGCACGTTTTTATGAACCCAATTAGCAAAAAAAAAATAATGTGAGATATCGTCCGTATGTGTCTCGGGGGACCATATTTTAGTGTACGGAGGTCGAAGCCGGACGTGTGAAAATGGTATCGGAAGCGAAACGCGGCGTGAAATTCCCATGAGTGCCTCTAAAAATATCCCGCGGGTATGTCTACAGACAAGCTCCGCGGGAGCCTGTTAGAGCATTATCCATTGATGGCTTGAACCTACGTAATAATTCCTCGGGCATTAAAGTTCCGCGACCCGCGCCGCTGCTTCATTGAAATAGCCGTTCAACTATTGATACGGTGGGGTGTCGAGTTGGCCGAAGTATATTCCAGCGAGCGCGTGTTCCACAGGTTGAGGCTGTTGAAGGCTCTCCATGAGATCTTATGCATAAACTACTGGCCGAAACGCGTCGACGTACGGCAGCGAAGGCTCCGTCATCCGGTTGCGATATTTATGTGGTTAGAATTTCTGCGCTAACCGGAGTCTCGTTACGGATGACAACGAGAAGGTGACAACTCGTCCGCGACGTTGGCGGATAATTAAAAGTATTATACGAGCGACAAATGGGAGACGTCGGGCGTTCATCCTCCTCATTCTCCGGTTCCGAGTCATTTTCCCTTGATGCCTTGTGGGTTTGAACTGGAGCGCGCGATCCACGTACACCGTCCACCCATAAACGAATACAGACTCAGCGTCCCGTGAGCGTCCGGTCGGACGCGCGAGTTTTATTACCCGCGATACGAGCGAGCATCGCAGCGGCGGCCAAGATCAACGTCGGTAAAACGGGGCGGGTACGAACAACCTGGGAAATATCTCCAGGCGGTGTCCAGGTCGCACGAATTTATGCGATGAGCCTACTGTAGGAAAGGGAGAGGGTGGGCTTAGCCTAATGCGAAGTGAGAGGGCATACGTCAATTAATCGGCGCACCAAGCCATGAACAAGCTGGTTCGGCGTCATGGGGAGCGTAAAATTATTGCCAAGAAATTATCGGCTGTTGAGCAGTTTCCGAGTTACAAGCTGTCGATCTTGACCAATCACCAGAGAGGCGTTGTAACAGGTCTCGATGACGGAGTCTCAAATTTCTCGAGATTGTCAAAAACTCGGTAATGCTTGCGGTGTCCGGATGTCGTATCTATGCGGGCGTCTTTTGTCAGGGTAAGGGAGAAGTCCTTGAAGTGTTCCATTGAGAGCAAAGATCGTTTGCGTCAATCAAATGAATATCGGTTGCTCAATCGAAATGAGCTGGAATTTTTTAACTGTGTATTTTGAATACTTGTTAAGTGGTCTAATGACCACTTAATAAGTATGGCGGTTTTGCTCTATTATGAAGAAATATTCACTTGTTCCGTTCGACGCAGAAAAAAGAACCAAATTACACTCAAAGTCAATTTGGGTCAAATGGAGTAGACCCAAAAAGCGACGGCACCTCAAAATCCTGAGTGGTCCAGTTATGAAAAATTATTGCCGGGAAAATACCGGCCGATTGGCAGTTCCCGAGTCACAAGCTCTCGGTCTTGACTAATCACCAGAGAGGCGTTGTAACGGATCTCGGTGACGAAGTCGAAGTCGAAGTCGAAGTCGAAGTAGAACTGGAAAGGTTCCTTGAAGTGTTCTGATAAATTCCAACCGTGCAGGAAAGTATATCAACTGTATATTTGAAACACTTTTTCTTAAGCGGTCCAATGACGAAGGTTCTCCCCTAAGCTCCACATCTACATATCATGAAGAAGTAATCGCGCCGTTCCGAGCGATGCGGAAAGAGAAAATTAATTTCTAAGTGTACCTCGGAAGTTAAATGACGGTCCGGTTTGACGTACTACTCGGCGATAACCCGCCGTTGCCCTCCTCCACGTTCTTTTCCGCAAGCTCGCGCCACGATGCTGTTACTTCGAGAATAAGGTGTATCTACGTAGGAGCTTGGCCAGCGTTATGCCACGTAGCCTTGGGGATAGCCGAAGAAAACCCGGCGAGAGTAGAGAGCGTGACGGAAGCGCATAAAGCACGTGGCAAAGTGCCAGAGCGTACAACGTTCCGCGTACCACGAGCGCGAGACTGAAATGTCACATTTGCCGAGGTCGGGAATTTCGTTCCTCTACGTACTCTTCATCGCAACGATTTTCCACCCGCCAAGACACCGGGAAACCCTCCCAAAGCCACTACGACGTAGCTTGCTGGAGCCGCCTCGAGCTGAGGTGTCCGGGGTATTTCGACGAAATGAAGTAAATTTTAAGGAAAGTCGATATTTCTTCGGGGCTGACGGGAGAACGAAATACCGAGCGTACGTGTTTTCTCTTTATTTCTCACTCGAATATCCAAAAGCTACGGGCTCGGACGAAAATGAAAAAAAAACAATGTAAATTATATAATTGATTATCGGGACAATTAAGGAAATAGCAATTCGATTTAGTAATTCCTCGAGCTAAATTGTCCGCGGAATTTTGACGAAATTAAGTAAATTTTAAGAAAAATCGATATTGCTTCGGCGCTGACGGGAGCAACGAAATACCGAGTGTGCGTCTTTTCTCTCCGTCTCTCACTCGAATGTCCAAAAGCTGCGATCTCGAACGAAAACATGAAGTAATATGAATGACATAATTAATTATCGGGATAATTGACGAAACGGCAATTCGATCAATTCCTCGAGCTAAATCGTCCGGTGAATTTCGACGAAGCTAAGTGAATTTTAATAACAGTCGATACTTCTTCGGAACTGACACGAGCTACGAAATATCGAGTGTGCGTCTTTTCTCTCCATCACTCACTCGAATGTCCAAAAGCTACTCAGCTAATGTCTGAAATGAAAACTAGAAATAGAATGAATGACATAATTAATTATCGGGATAATTGACGAAATGGTAATTCCATTAACTATGGAAAAGGCAAGTGACTTAGGGGACCAGAATAAAAAGTTTCCTGTAGCGCGCGTTTCTGTTCCAAAGTTGAACTGAAACAAAAGAACCCGAGTAACTTATTGACGACGGCTCGCTTTGCTCGGAGTTCTCTCCTTGTCACCCGAACCAAATTTAATTAGGGGTACTTCGGTATCTAAAACAGTCTCACCACTATTCTCACAACCCCCTAACTCTTAACCCCTATCTTGCCCAGATATTTTCATTCTTGCAGCTAGAGACCACATGCAAATATAATGGATCCCGAAACACGCTTTAACGAAGTTAAAGGGAAAGATTACAAAGAGGGACAAAGCCGGAACGAATAAGATCAATATTAACGAAATAATCGATGAAACCCTTTAGTGAAGATAGACGAAAGATCATCAAGTATAGATAGCCGTGAGGAGAAAGAGGATATCGAACTTCGACACTCTTTTCTTAGCCCGACAACCCTTCGATCCACATTTCCAATCGTATCTTCTAAGCTTGTTTCAAACCGGCGAAAACTCCGACCTCAATAAATCCTCAACTCACGAACTCGCAGCCATTTTTCACCGTGAAAAATTCTTCCTCGAAGCTTCTTCCCCATGATGTGACCTGTCTGTTAATGCGCGGAAAGTCCGATCGGCGATGACCAGCTTTGACGCAAGAACTTCTGAGGTGGAGTCCGTCGTACCATTCAGCGAACTTAGAAAAAAAAATTGTTAGTTTATCTAAAAGTCGCGGTGACATACATTCGAAGCTGTTATTTGTGTGACATGAATGAAGCATTGTTTTGTTAAACGAGTGCTACATTTTAAAGTCGTTTATACAAACATTTACACATTTATTGATCGTAGTGAATGTTTATTTGTAATTGTATTTTTAATGTCATTTATAGAAACATTCGCGTATCTGTTAATCATAGTGGATGGTTATTTATATTCTAACAAATGTCCTTGACCTAGAAAAAAATTCATTGCAATGTCTGTGCATAAATATTAACTGGTTTGTGGTAATTTTCGAAAAAGTACACATTCAGTTTATACAAACAATAATCCGTAATTTTCGCTCGATTTCGTTTGTTGTTCTACTTTAAGGCGAACAACATACAACGTTTTTTAACGTTAAATACATCTGATATAATACACTATAAGCAATAGATGCGTAAAACTGTATAAACGATTTAAAAATTATACCACTAATTTGACTAGTGTGATTAAAAATTGGTAAATCCAAGCAAACATTTTTATCGTACCAACCAAACAACACCTGTGAAAGTATGTCACCGCGCCTTGTTCAATCCAACAATATCTTCTTCTCAATGCACCATACGCAGAACACGAGTTCCATTGATCGTGCAAACAAACGATCTTGCCCAAAATCTCTCCGTCGAGATTAACTCATCCGATAGCGGGACGGATACCAGGATAAACGGCACCAGCCTTACCGCCCCTTCCGACATTGGCCATCATCGAAACATTGGCATACCTTCACCTCAGTCCGTTCGTCATCCCTCCCACTTCGTCCAGCCACAGGGTGGCCAACGGTTGGCTCGCGAACGAAAATACCGCTGCTTTTATGCCCTCTGCGTTTTGAAACCGGACGAAATAATACTTTCACGTATACATACTATATGTGGGTTGGGTGGAATGTGTCACGGATATTCGGATTTTTATATTAGCTCTCGCGATCCTCATTCAGATAGCGGAGTACTGCATCCGCGCTGGATACATTTATATATATATAGATATATTTATATGTATAACGTGTATGTGCACACATGTATGGAATGTGTACACCGTTACAGTATACGGTCTATGTGCAAGGGTGGATGGTATAGTGGCGCGAGCGTAGTACACGTCCTCTACGATGCAGCTTACACGAGGGACATTAAACCAAATGGAAATTGTTCTGTACCTCACTTCTCCCAACCCGAGCGCATCTCTCCCCCTCCGCCCCGTACCAGTTCTGTTTAGGAAGGAACGCATGCCGGGAATAATATTCCGTACTTCTATCGCCCCACCTCCGCGCTCGGCTCTCTTGCTCGTTCTACTCTCCTGCCCGATAAAGCAACGCTAGACGCTTTTACTGCACGGTGGACGATTATAAATATCCCAGCCAAATTAAAAACTCCGTTTTAATGTGCCAAAGCGGCCGCGACGGGTGACGAAGCGGTGACGGAGGAAACGAACACCCACAGCGACGACCATCGAACTGCGTTCGTGTCTTCGTAATTCGGAGGCTGATTGTTTACCCTGCGTTTTCCTCCACTATTGATCACTTCGCGCTCCCCGATAACAGGGCTGCGATTCGCTTCTCCGTGTTTCCACTTTATTGCGGTCGATGGAAAGACGGCCTGAATGCTCACTCGACGATTATGACGACAATGACGAAGAAGTCGCCCCAGTTGCGGGAACTCTTTTTTTCCATGCGGAAAAAAGGCAATGTGTGTCTCGTGGCGTGGCTTTGGTACGTGAGCTTCTGCAAGAATCTGCACCTGAGAGAAGGATCTCGGAGAAACTACCTTATCGCATGGTGCGCTTCGACCTGCCAACACGGCACACCAGCTCCACTAGGGACATGTGAAATTTTCAGAATGGCCATTGCAATTTTCACTTTACCGATATGGTAATTTTTCTTCCCGTAAGGCGGGTTCGCAAACTGTTGCGTATCTGGCTGCTCGTGCAAACTCAGTTACATTTTAGTATGTGGCAAACGAAATTTAATGAATGTACTGAGGATTTCGTCGATCAATTTTTTTTTCTCTGTGCATGCATGAAAAAAAAAGTTGCACGTGCTGGTGTAATCTACAAATGGTTCGCGATCGGAGCGTCACTGATGACTATATTTTGTAGTAAGAGGAACTTATATTCTGGCAAAAATTACGGACCATTCGGGTTGGATCTGCGATGGCGAAAATTACATTTTCTAGCAGAATGTGTTAAGTTCGATACGAATGTTTGCCAGGATGTCGCTATAGTTCCCATATATCTGAAAGTTCTGTCGGTTTTTACCAGATTTAGGGTAATTTCTCTCAGTGCAAAACCGAAACTGTCAGTGCGGATTAATTGATAACCGAGACTGTGAGTCACTCCGATGACGACATTTCGCTTGTAAAACTATCAATATTTATTATCCGATGATGAAGTCGACTGTTTCACTGTCGGTCGACTATCGCGAGATCTTGACTGCAAAAATTCCACCTCCAGCCCGTTGTTCGCCGCGCCGTCAGAATGAACCGACGATGTGAAACATATTGCGCAGTGAATTGTTGATTGGCAATCAACGCCACTAATTAATTTCGACGTGGACGGAGCGATGCGAAATAAAATAGCAGTTCATATATCATAGCGATTGTCAGTATTCATAATTCTATCCGAGCGATGCGCGACGATAAAGCGGCGGAAACGAGTCGCGGCCGGGAAAACGCTGTCGAGACGCGTTACGATTTCGCGCACTGTGATAAGCGCTCAAGAATTCATGAACGGGGTAAAAGTGGCGAACACGTCCCGGTCCATGCATCATTGAATTACGTGTTAACTGAGCTTCGGCCACATTCGCCACTTATACCTCACACATGTGCAACACACACGTACGCAGTTATGCCGTATTCCGCAACAGGTTCGACAATACGCATTTCCAGATACGTAATTGCCAGAGCCATTGAAAGCAGCCCTTGGCACTGCAGCTTGGCCCGAGTGGACAAAAAAAAGTCCAGACGTACAATTAACGTTCTGCTAATCCCCTTGAAAACTCGGTTGCCAAGCGGGTGGCTGCGGGAAGGGTGCGGTGGTCGCGGTAACGCGGTGCGAGAAAAGTGCCACAGGACGGGATGGGAAGAACATAACAGAGGCGCGGAGGACAAACGAGGCAAGCCAGAAACGAAAGGTAAGGACGGGGAACGAAAGCCCGGCGAGAGTAAAGGACTCCTGGGGGGCCGCGTCGGCGGCGCAGCAGCGAGAAAACGTGCGGAAAGGATAATCCTCTCGGCTCAAAGCAAGGATACGTAAGTATGGTAAAGCAGAGAATGTACCTTTCCGTCTCGCATCACCCGGAAAATAATTTTTTTAGCTACCAACGCGGAGCGTCATCACCGCCGCCACCGCACTTTATCCGTTCGTTCACCCCGCGCCCGCTACACCCCGTTTCAACCGCGCGACCCAACATCCCGGCGTCGTACTCGGGGGCCGCAATCTTCCGAGTACCCTGAGATATATTGCACCCGTTTATGCTGAAAAGGTACAACTAACAGCGCCGCATTTTTCACTCGCTCCCTGCGATCCCTCCAGCTTCGCCGCCGAGAAGACCGGAGTCCTCTCTCCAGTTTGCGCCCCCGTCTGACAACTTCCTTCGCAGGCTGAACTCTCCCACGGCGGAATTTCATACTCGATCGCGATCGAGCGCACTCGAAATAGGCACTGCGAGAACATCTCAGTTGCCTTAAGTATCTGTGACGATGCGGTGTATTCATTTTGCTACGGGTCGAAGCTTCCATCAGACTCAGTGAGGATGAAAACGTGTCACCAGATTTCACGTGTCACCAGACTCTTCGTCAGCTTTGGGTCCAGATTCCGGCTATTCGTCGTAATATTTATGTCTCATTCTATTTTTTTTTAATAATATATTAACGTATAGTTCACTTACAATTGCTAGATTTTGTCACTGGGGATAAAGTACAAGGGAACAAATTATTCTAAAAAGGATTGATAGAAAGCGGATTATCACCAGAATCCACGTGTCACCAGACCCTTCGTCAGCTTTGGGTCCAGATTCCGGCTATTCGTCGTAATATTTATGTCTCTTTCTATTTTTTTAAAATAAAATATTAATGAATAGTTTACCTACAATAGCCAGATTTTGTCACTGGCGATGAACTGCAAGGGAACAAATTATTCTAAAAAGGATTGATAGAAAACGGATTTCATGAAGTTGTCCAGGTGGTCGGTGTAAATCGCCGACCATGTTAACATCCCAGCACTGGCACGAGACCGCGCCAAGCCCGGGAGTATGGCCAGTCTCGTGCCAGTGCTGGGATTTAATAGCCAACCGGACCAAACCCAACCTGGGTGCTGGGATGAGGAGAAATGTGCTAAGAGGGTATTGAAAAGGACGAAGACGACACGGTCACTGGCTAAGATACGAAGTGCGGAAACCAGGCAGCGAACGAGTAAGATGTAAGATCGCAGAATAGCTGAGAACGGTATGGGGAGGGTAGGCACAGCCCGAAGAATGGAATGATCGCCCGATATCACCGATATACAAGAGAGGACGTAAAGTGGAGGTGAGGAATCACGGAGGCGCGCGGCGTTGTCGAGCACATAAGATTTGCGCAAGCGTACCGAACGAAAAGATCATGAAGGACGTGGAGGAAAGAGGGATATGTGAAGCGAAGCGAATTGGGTTTGGGAGAATAAGAGTGGGACGCTGAAAAATGTCTACATAAAGATAAGCGCATAGCGAAAGGAAAAATCGTGAAGAGAACGAAATTCTTTGATACAACTCTTTGAGCATATATTTGTCGCATATTAAATGCTCAAAAATATAAGTTGTCTAACACACGCTTTAACTGCATGTTGGAAATTGCATCGGGATAAACGAGCGGAGGAAATACGAGCCGAGCAAAAAAAAAACATCGATGGGAATGCGACCGGTCAAACGTTCGACATTAATTGGAATTTTGGATTCGTGTCTACCCTTCGTTTTTCCAACGAAACAATAAACGACAATAATGATGATAATAAATCATGATAATAATTGACAGCGCGTTAGCGAACAAGAGCGCGCATTCGAGAGCAACGATATGAATAAAAACGCCTGTGGCGGCAAGAGCGCTCGCTCGTACTGGAAAGAGTATTCAAATGAGAGTCTGTGCGTTAATGAGATCGAGTGTTCAACGCACTTCATGATTCCACGCTACCCACAAGGTGCCAGCCGAGCGCTCAACGATGCCGAACGCTCTGATTCCGCGTAGGGTAAATGCGATGAATGTGCGCCGATGCGGTAAAACGCAACGGTGCGCGTTGGCGAAAATGCGGATTAAACAAAATTCTAAAACTTCGTTCACTCGCTTGTATCAACAACGGTGACGGATTTCAAGTGTTGCCTTGCTCCACATGTGATTAAAAAATATCAAGCGAGATCCCTTGATTTTTATAGATCATGTCGTTGCATTTTATAGATTATGTGGTTGCAATAGTGAAATAGACTTGATTTCCATAAAACATTGAAGTTCTGAAGTTCTTTTGAAATAAAACTCGATCGGAATACAATACTAAGTCCAGTATCCTCGTATTCCGGTAGAGTTTTATTTCAGTTCTGGTAGAGTTTTATGCCAAGTCCGATAGAGTTTTATTTCAATTCTGGTAGAGATTTTTTTAGACGCCCGTTTTCCGGTAGAGTTGTTCGGGTAGATATGCAAATGTGCTCACGATTTCACGGTCATTTCGGTCAATTGGTTTATTTTTCATTTTTTCATTTGGCTTTGCAAACGATGATAAAAAATGTGGAAGCAATATTGAAAACTATTTTGCACAATTCTTGGAAACCCTATTTACTCGGCGATACACGGTCTGAAGGCTTTCAGTTTATTGGACAATTGTTGGCAAGATTTCATCGACACTACGACGCCTTAGGCTGCAACGAAAACTCGTACGAACGCGATCGATACAAGTATGGAAGTATAAAATACGCGATGACATCTCTGTCCCATCAAATTCCAAGTTAACCGTGGCTGAGGATAAGACGAGGCGACGCAGTAAATTATTGGAGGCTCTAATATACACGGCGCACTGTACAGCGCACCGTGAATCTGGCAGGCAAACTATAGTTTTTGCCTTCAGACTCCAACAGATATTGTACTCAGCCGGTTAACTTTATCGCGCTAACCCGCTACGGAGGATGCGGGGTAGTGCAGTAAAGTCTGCAACGAGAGCTTAGCCAGGCTGAACTATCCGACCTACCTTTGACCCGAATTGGATTCCAGCGTGAGTATGATGAGATGGAGAAAATGAAGATGGAAGGCGAGAGAAAGATCAAGCGGCAGTAAAGAAAAGATTGTCTTTGATCGACGGCGAGGTCGACGATCAAACGTTGATACTCAACGTGGGAACATGATCCGCGGAATCTATCCGCTGAAGAAGCCGTGTGCAATAAAAAGTAAAAGGAGGAACAAGCCAAGTTTAAAGTCCACAGTGAAAATAACAGTTGGGTCTTTGAATGCTAACGAACACAGACTAAAGCAGAAATGACATCGTTCTGATTCCTGAATAATCAAGCTGGGAACATGGTTGGGTTTCCCTCATTGGGCGATCGATTCTACGGCGAGAAGAAACTGAATGCAATAGAAAGGAAAAGACGGAGCAAGCCAAGTTTAAAGTCCACATTGGAAATAACAGTTGGTTCTTCGAATGCTAACGAACGCTGATTAAAGCTGAAATGACGTCGTTCTGATTCCGGAGTACTCAAGCTGGGAACATGGTTGGGTTTCCCTCATTGGTCGATCGATTCTACGGCGAGAAGAAGCTGAATGCAATAGAAAGGAAAAGACGGAGCAAGCCAAGTTTAAAGTCCACATTGGAAATAACAGTTGGTTCTTCGAATGCTAACGAACGCTGATTAAAGCTGAAATGACGTCGTTCTGATTCCGGAGTACTCAAGCTGGGAACATGGTTGGGTTTCCCTCATTGGTCGGTCGCTTCTATTGGCGAGAAGAAGCCGAATGCAATAGAAAGAAAAAGGAGGAACGAGCCAAGTTGGTTTTTCGAAGGCTAACGAACACAGATTAAAGCAGAAATGACATCGTTCTGATTCCGGAATACTCAAGCTGGAAACGTGGATTGGTTCCGTCATCGGCCGATCGATTCTATCCGCGAGAACGAGCCGCCAATGCAACAGAAAGAAAAAGAAGGAACTAGTCAAGATTAAAGTCCACAGAGACAATAACAGTTGGTTTTTCGAATGCTAACGAACACAGATTAAAGCCGAAATAATATCATTCTGATTCCGGAACAGCAACCCGTCTTTTTTTACATCCCGAACGCGAAGGAGGAGTGCAAACGAACGGTGTAAAAAGTATTCCGTAGGTGCATGTCCGCACACTATCGGGGGAAGCTTCGGGCGATGTCCCGATGTGATTAATCAAATTTGGTACTCGGGCGAAATTCGGGAACCCGGTTAAAAACAGAGAGGAAACAAATACGAGCGTGCACTCGGTCATTTCTCATGTGCGCGATTGTGTATCGGGAGGGCTGGTAGCATGACGACGGAACTACGCGGCAGAGGTTCCAGAGGGTGTGAGGAGGGGGGGGGGGGGGGAGGATTGGAGCAGAGAGAGAAATTGAGAGCGCGGAGGTTTGTCGATCGTAGAGTAGGTAGTAAGTACTCGAGGTTGCTGGTGCACTGGCACAAGCGACGTACTGGAAATATTGAAAAACAAATGCCAGCGCATACAGAGTCCCTGCACCGGCGGTGCATGATAGATGGATGCGTACCACTGTGCCAACTCGTAAAAGGGTCTCTCGCCGAATTTTCATCTATACAACTACCGCGATATCGACGTTTCGTTCCAATGGGACTTTCGGGCCTGTGCGACGCGATAGGATTCAACGGGAGGTCAGGAGGTCAGAAATTTAATTTTATATTTTCATATCTTCTTGGCGTGCCGCGATTATGAAATTGAGGCCAACTTCAGCCGATAACGTTGATCCTTCGAAGATATCCGTCTTTGCATGAGCAAATGCGAGAGACTCATGGGTCTGAAATAAATACATATTTTTTTACGTGAATGATCTCGAGAATAGCTCTCAAGGGGTGAAAGTGGTGAATATGGACCACTTGAGATTTGGACCTGGATTTTGAATTTTACTCTTTTTCCACATTCTTGATAATATGGTCGATTCCGTTCGGCGAATAGTGGAGGTTGCCTATGAATGTCTCGGTAAGGCTTCGGTCACTGAAGATTGAATTAAAGTTTCTTCGGAACTTTGGGTTTTTATGTAAATCAAGACAGTTTCACTATTGTAACGAGACAAAAGGGCGGTCCACATCACCGAACTACGGGTGAGCCATGCAAATGAAGGAAGCTCGGGTGACATTTTTTAAATTTCACCGGGACAAGGTTTGGCACTTGAAATACATCACTGTTATCAATAGAAGTGAGAGAACGAAGATTTAGATTTTTTTCGAAACCCGCACTTGAAATAAAAATGGTCCACTGGTCCATTTTACCATCGGTCCCCTTGTATGGAAATTTCCTGCGAATGTTGTGACTTCTTCCTCTCCATGTTGGGAACGGCAAATCATGTGAAATAACGTGATAACGTTGCCGTCGGCACTGTAGAAGAGAGAGTAAATCATAGCGTTGAATAAAAAAAATAACATGTCGTACCGTATCTCGTGTCGTCGTTGGTCGGTCGGGCGCTGCAATGCGGAGGGACTAGGAACCGATAACGCATTTTCCATTGGGCATGGATCAATTAGTCGAGCCGTCAATGCCAGCAAATTAATCTCCGCGCGCGTCGGCTTGAGGTACGCGGTGAGGGGGTCAGGTGCACGTATAGTACGTCCGAATAGCTGACTACCTCTTTTCCAAACGTGTATACCGTATATTAATTAATCATTGCAAATGGAATATAGAAAGGGGAAGGATATATGCAGGTACTAGAGTTTCCAATTATTTTAGCATCATTTATAGGAGCGAGTGAGGGGTACACGAAAACATATTGCGTAACCGATACCGGAAGAGGATGTTATCTACGCCACGAAACTTTCATATTTGACACAACATTTTGTTTTTTTTTCCCTCAGATTATCAAATTGGGGCGAAGGTATTTCCATTTCCAAAAATTCGTTAAAAATATAGTTTCGCGGCAGAATAAAAATCTACACACAATAGACAATTATTTTTCTGGTCCATTTAAAAACGTAAAGAAGAATGGATTATTGAATTGGGAAAAATATTTGCATTTACAAAAACTCTTTAAACATTTTTTTTCGCTCGACAATAAAAATCTACGAACAATAGAAAATTATTTTTCGAGCGCGAATGGATCATCAAGTTGAAACGATGATTTGTACTTACAAGAACTCGTCAAAAATGTTTTTCGCTTGACAATAAAAATTTACAAACAATGAAGAATCATTTTTCGAGCGCGTGTCAAAGCGTAAAAATGAATCGATTATCAGATTGATCATTGACGAATCGACAATCAAAATCAACAAATAATGGAGTATTATTTTTCGAGCCGCGTGTAAAAGGGTCAAAAATAATCGGATATATTGGAAGGGGTCGGAGGCTGAAGCGTTTACGGAGATTACCGGGAATACCTCGTGTGCATGTGCGCATTTTAAAAGTTGTACGGTCGATGCCACATATAGATGCACAGTTCGTAAAAGTAGAAGCTAAATTCGGTGAGGCTCCCGTTTTTATCCATTCGTATGAACCTATCCACGTCTATGCCGTATAAAACCCTCCGCTGAATTTTATACTTGTTCACGACTGAGCAGAGTCGCACAGAGGCGCCTGGCTTTTATCCGTATTACACTTTTGCTTTGCCAGGGTGTCTGGCGATGCGCTCTCTCAAATTCGCTTCTACCCGTTGCTCTTCACACTCGCACGAAAAATGCATTCGAAAAAAAAAGCCGCGTACAGTTATAGAATAGAGTGCCAATTCGATGAAGATCGTCGCATACATAATGGTTATTACCTTATCAGGAATATCTATATGGTCTAATGGGCCGAAAGATAAAAGACAGTTAAATTCATTATTTCCACCACACTAGCGCGAGGGTTAAAACTCTTTAAAAAAAAGGGAAGTGGATTCATATAAGATCCAAGTATGCACACGTTTGTAAAAAAAAAAAGAATGAAACTATCACAGTTGCTAAATTTAAACTTGTGTGAATGTAAAATCGATTGAAAAAAAATTATATGGAACATTTTGTTTTTTCAAGCCTCAAAGCTTCGGGCGAATAGTTTTCTTTTGCGTCGACTCTTGCAAATTGTACATTTTTATAATAAACGAGCAAGTTGTTGTGTGGATTTAAAAACCGGGAAACTAGAATTTTCGGGGCATTATAGGAAATACGTTATCACTTCCGGTTTACAAATTTCATTTTTCAGAAATACTTCACTTCCGGTTCGGGAATCCCATTTTTCGACCGGAAGTGACGTTATACCAGAAATACTTCCGGTTCGGAAATCTCATTTTTCGACCGGACATACGTGGTTCGGAAATTTCATTTGTCGACCGGAAATACGTTTCTTCCGGTCCGGAAATCTCATTTGTCGACAGGAAGTGATGTATTTCCGTACGACGTCACTTCCCCAGTTCCATAAGGCCTCGATGTGAAGAGCTCCAAAATTTCTACAAGCTTAACCGCACCCCACGTCAAGATCGCGGAAGTTCGTCGGTGTTATTTCTTCGAGGTCGTTCGACTCCCCCATGCCCATATATTTCGTGCGTCCCGGCCGAGGTTTAATAGCCAGACTTGGTTTTCCCCCGGTGATAAAAAAAAAAATCCCGGCCTCGTTTCGCCAAATTATGAAACAGGCAGTCACTCGCGTACGAGCCTTATCCGACGGTGTTCCGAGTTGTCCGGACGCATAAGGATTGCGTCACGGTACACAGGCGAATATCCTGCCTTACGAGCATGCCCGAACGGCCATGCAGAACGGCAACGACGGGAATGGCCGGAAAACGAGCGCGCTCCCTCGCGAGGTTCGAGCCACGCTCGGTCATTCTTCCATAGCGGGCTCGAGCAGAAAGCCGTACCTCCCGCACTGACCCGAATATGTACGAAATGATGCATCGCAGCCTGTGTTCCACATTATGAATTTTTAACCATGATTATGGAAGCGACGGGCCAGTGTATAGCGGAAAGCGGGCACGCACAGCGAAAATTTCCGGCCTGTGACAGACGAAAGCTGCCGCACAGGACACAACCGAGGAGTCTGCGTGCCGAGCTGCTCAACGAGCTCTCTCAAACCCACGTTTCCACCGTGTAAAATCGTTTTGTCACGGGCGTCGCGCGCCCTACCACAGCTTTTTAGTATTTAGCCGAGGTCTGTATTTTTCGTTTCCTCTTTCACGTTATCTTGTTCCTCTTTTTTTTTGTTTGGGGTTTTTTTTTCTTTTTTTTTCGTGTGCTTTATCTGTTCGGCCTCCGAACACTCGCTGGCTCGGTAACGCGCGTACCTCGAAAAAGGACATTCCACCGGACGCGATATGACGGAAATTGGATCTGTCGTGGATAGTAGAGCGGTGTGCAATATCCTGCATGCGAATGTATCCGACGAGCCTTTCATCGGCCGAAGGAAGCGGGAAGGGCGGTCGCGAGGGTATTTAAAGTCTCTTGTTCGATTTTGAAAGATTCAATCTAGCGTTGTTAGAGCTGAAGTATTTGTACCCCTCACTCGACGGCTCTTCTCTCACCCGTTCGTCGACTCGGAAGCCGGCTGAAGCAATTAATCATTTGCCACGAGTGTACGAGTGTAATTTATTTTGTGGAATGAAACGGGAAAGCTCGGAATTCTCGTTGAAACGGCTGAGCGATAAAAAAAAAAGAGAAGAAATTTCGTTCGTTTCGCAACGAGCGCAGCTAGTCGATATTCCGGCCGTCGGCGCGGCGTTACAGCGAATTCGCTGTGGAACTGTGTTAATGTCTTTTGTACTTTCCCGCGCATGCGCGAGGGTTGCAAGTGTGTCGAGGGGAGAAAAAAATTCCTTGGCATTTTCCTAACGTTCCGGCAGCGAACTCGCGAAGCTCGGGACAAGCGCTCTGCAATTTCTAGAAAAAAGAAAAAAAAATCTTTGAAAACCCGTGTTCTCCACGTCCTTGAGAGACGTCACGGAAAAAGAGATGCGCCGGTGAGCTCACCCGTGGCGATAGACCAGCGAACAAAGTGAAATTTTCCTCACTCGCAAACTGGAAGGCTCCAGATTAGCGCGCAAAGCGCTCCACAGAGCTTTCGACCGCTCTCGCCTCTTATGATAACCGTGTAGCCTTTTTTCGTTTCGACACATACGCAGTTTTAGTGGAAAAAACGTAATCCGCAGTGGAAGAGACCTACCTTGCGTATCGCGTCGGACCAGAAGACCGCACCGCTGTTATAACCGCAGCGAGTGAGAACGGGCGTTGAAGCAAACCGGCAATTTTCACAACTTTTTACCCCCAACGTCTCGGTATGGGAAATTAAGATGCTTCGCGATAGCTACGTAATCACGTTCCCGACGTAATAGCTTTCGGTATTATCTGCTTAAATCGTTAAATCTGCAGCTCAAAGCGCGATACGAGCGAACTTCACTGCGCCGTGTCCTCAAAAGCGATTCCCCGCAGATTGGGGATGTAACGACGTCCGTTCTTGCCCCCCGCTATAACTTTCTGCCTTTTCTTCCCTTACCTAGTTACAAGGTAGTTTTCATTAAAAGCAGCGTTGATGTAATGGGAACGCAACGGCAGTGGGAATAAGTACCGACAAATATTCTACCCCACTAAATAATGCGCCGTGATGCGCCGGATTTCGGTGATGCGGTAATCACAGAAATCGTCACGGATCGCTAATAGGATTGTGAAACTTCCATCGAGAGATCGCAGTAAGCGTACTAGCGATGTTGGTACGCGAGCTTTTGGAAAAGTCTCTTACTAGGAAAACAAAGTTACGGATAACTCTCGGTGGCCCAAATGAAGCATCCTGGCGTGCTGTAATGGGACCGTAACGGCAGCGCAAATAGGTATCGACAACTATTCTACCCACCAAATAATGCGCCATGATGAGCCAGATTTAGGTGTTGCGGTAATCACAGAAATCTTGACGAGTCGCTGATAGAATTGCCAGACTGTCCTCGAAAGATCGATGGAGGCGTTTTGGCGATTTTGGGGTGCCAACTTTTCGAAATGTCTCTTACAAGGAATCACCCAAAAGAACGCGATGAACACAAAGTTACAGGTACCTCTTGGTGGCCCAAATGAATACTTAGCTTTGCGTCTTTCCGCGCAGTGGTTGGCGGGATGTGCCGGATTTGGGTGATGCGGTAATAACAGAAGTCTTCACGAATCGCTAACAGGATCGTGAGACTTCCCTAGAAAGATCATTGGAAGCGTTTTAGCGATTTTGGAGTGCGAAGTTTTCGGAAAGTCTCTCGCAAGGAAATACCGAAAACAACGTGATGAAAACAAAGTTACGGGTAACTCCCGATGGCCCGAATGAAGTATCCTAGCGAGCATGCTTCCGTGGGTGCCGTGCAACGGTATCACGCGCTTCGCAAAGCTTTTGGGCGAGAGGGTGCTTACCCACCGAGTACATTAATCCCTCTGTTAAACCTACTCGGATCTTGGAACTTTTGCGAATACTCGAGCACCGGCGAGAGTTGGCCCAGTGTATCGACGCGCGCACCCGAAACTTTGGTAATGTACGTCCGTGCAATGGCCCAAACTTCGTAACGGCAAGGACGAAAACGCTTGCGCGAGTCTACCCAAAAATCTAGGGCATTTCGACCTCACCGCGTCATCGTGCGGCGTGAACTTGGTGAGCGTTACTTCGTACTCTTCAAGAGTGCTCCCGAATCACCCCTCACCGTATCCGGTGGATGGCTCCTCGACGACCCGCGTCCCTGACTCGCAAGCCATAAAACAAATCCATTTTACGCTGGAGAACCCGTTTGCAGCAAGTGGATTGTCATTCGCCGTGCAAACGACAATCCACTTGCGGCTTCAAACTCGGAAGGATGCTCCAGCCTCGAATGATTTTTCTTAATGCCCGGCGCACTTCTGCGGGACTTCCGGTTCGCCAGCTCGGCGACCGCTTGCTCATCGAACATTCGCCAAACAATGTGAATTGTATTTGTCAGAGCCAACCACCGCAGCTCCTGTGTCAGTCGTGTCGTGTCATGGGACGAATCCACGCAGTCCTCTTGTTCCCCCGGTTCGCGAGACCCAATGAGGGGTAGAAACTCTCCTGGGCGGATGGGATGCCGCTTTGTCCTCGGCTCGCGGACTCGCTGGCAGGTGAACAAGACAGCGATAGCGTAAGACGGAGACACCAGAAGGTGTGACAGACTAAAAGCCTGTGAAAGCTACGTGCGAGAAAGCGAGAGAAGCTCGGTGGGACGGAAGGGTTGAGAACTACTCTGTTTGCTAATTACTTGGCGTCGGCACATTTGCATCAGCGCTGGCGTACGTTCGCATCTCTTCATCCCTCCCGTTCGCTGGGCCCAACACAGGAACCCAGGCGACTGGTGCAGGCGTTAACCTTCTCATTAAACGTAATTGTTTGCAATAATTTGATGCCACCTGTCTCTCCCACTACCCCTCCACCGGCCGTTTCTCTCGCTTCCAGCGGAACTTCCCCGCCGAGTCTTCGCTTGTTCGCCGGCTCACCCTCGCCGTTCGCCATCTCGTTCTTCCCCATCGCTTTATCTTTCGCGGCTTCCTGACTGTTGCACCATCCACTGGGAGCGTCGCACCGCTTGCCCTCTCCCATTACAATCCTCCGGCAACTCCTAGCTCATCGGCCTTCCTCTCGTGCGTTACGGGAGGAAGTGAGTAACCGTCGGATCTTTCGCGGTGTGAGGATAAGATTGGTGGAGGTCCCTCGTCTGGGTTTATGTGCATCAGACATCCGAGGGTGCTCTCCTGGCGCCGTCACCTATACCCTAGAACATCCCAGTTCCGTATATCCGTAGTGTGTACCTGCTGTGTTCTCCCGGCCAGGGCCAACGAGGTGAAGCGCACTGACTTACTCCAGACCCTGCTGGTGCGAATAAGACGTCACCGGGAAGTCGGTCAGCTTTATCAAGTGCACTCGCTGCACGATTATTTTCATGTTGGGAGGAATCTTCACCCAACACACACACGACGGAACTACGGGGACGAGGAATTCCGATTACAATTGTTGTCTCTGAATTTAATTGTGGTTGCGTGGCTGCTCCTCAGCGGCAACCCAATGCTTTGGTGTTCCATCTTCCATGTCGGGTTACAGCGTGCAATCTTGGGCCGCGAATTATAACAAATTACTCCGCACCTGGAGTGCTGTTCGTGTTTGTTGTCACCCGTCGTTGTTTCGTGTATTCGATGGTTTTTCATCGAAGACTCGTGACATGCAATTGGTAGAGCCTCTTGTTGTCCTCACAAATCCGATTCCTGGAGCTTTTCGGCTTGTGTTAACAAGACTTCACTAGGAAGTAGATCAGCTTCACCAAGGACACTCGGTTCACAATTATAAGACATTACAGGAAGTCGGTCAGCTTTGTCAAGTACATCCGGTTCACAATTATAAGACATTACGGAGAGTCGGTCAGCTTTATCAAGTGCATTCGATGCACTATTATTTTCATGTTGGGGGGGGGATCTTCACGCAACCCAAATTCGCAGCGCAGCTGGGAGGACGAGGAATCCGGTCACAATTGTTGTCTCCGAATGTAACTGTGGTTGTTTCGCCTCAGCGGGAACTAAATGCTTTGGTGTTCCATCTTCCACGTCGGGTTACAGCATGCAATCTTGGACCGCGAATTGTAACAAATTGCTCCGCACCTGGAGTGCTGTTCGCGTTCGTTGTTAATCGTCGTTCCGTCATGTATTCGATGTTCTCCCATTGACCACAAACCACTCGTGACATTCGATTCGCAACGCCCTTTATTTTCCTCGCAGATCCGATTTCCCAGGCTCTTCAGATGTCGAAGTTACCGATCGCGACTACACTTTCGACCGTGATACTTTCTCCTCGCGACCGCAATCTGAACTCCACCGATCGGGCAGACTTACGGCGTCCTCGCTCCGTCGACGCTATTTTACAGGCCACAAAAGTGGACGGAAAAGCGAGGTAAGGGCGGTCTGAACGCGATCGCTTTACGACGCGACGCGAAAGAGAATGAGTGGACGTGAGGTAACACAAGCCAAGATCCGGCGCGCTTGGGAGAGGACGACGAAGGGAAGGAACGACGCGACGGGCAACGATCCCGAGAAAGAAACACGCTCGAGGGTTGGACGAGATTGCCGACAACATTCGTATAAGACCATCGTAAGCAGCTTATCTGTTGATGATGCACTGTATTTTCCGCTGATACTCCGGGAGCGCTGCTAGCGCGGCGCCCAGGGAGACACACAGGAGTGTTCCCGCTTGATAGCGTGTCGCTTTCTCGACGGGGTAAATCGCACCCCGACCAACCCCCCCGGCGCGCCTCGTCGCCCCGTTATCCGTCTGACCACTGAAATCCATACACCTAGCATTTCTATCACTCGCGCTCGCCTCTACTCAACTCCGCGGCGATGAGAAAAATCGCGATCGGGCTGGCTTCTATGGACGTCGTTCCTTCCTCTTGCTCGCCGCTATTCTTCGTCTCCGCTGACTCCCGTAATGCACTGAAACCAGAAACATCCGTTCTTTATCGACCTACCTACGTCCCATGAGGCATCGCCGCATCCTCACTTTTCCATATCGCCTTCTGTTTTATTTTCCCTTCCGTCGCCCTCGCATCCATTACCCCGTGTCGGGCGCTATCTGCGACCTGCTTGTTACGAGCATTCCACTGGTAATACCGCTCTCTGGCTGTAATGGAAAATCGATGCGGCACAAGAAGATATGCACTTGCGAGGATAAAGACGAGAACCGCGATCACTGTATTATTCCGGAGCATCGGTGGTTTAACGGGGATTTGATTTTTTTATGCTGAATACATATTCGATGCTTCAATAAACGAACGGTCCGAGCGTCTGGAGAAATTTAATCAATTATGGAACCGGATATCTATTAGACACAGTGGGCTTTTAATTGTTCAATAAAACAGGAGGTTGGACCAGCGGATTTGTTGTTTATTCATTGATAGAGTTCATTCATTCATCGGCGGATTTCGGGTATTCGGCTAAAATTAGCAGATTTGGCGCTCGTCTCGTGAGTTTTTCATTGAGAATTGTCGGGAACGGTTTTATGGCGGACAATTTAAAATTAGACGTTGACCGTAAAGAAGCTACTTGCTGGAAACGTGTATTAAGCATTAATCGATAGCTGGCTCGTCACCTCCACCGCGTACTGACTCACGGGCAATTATTGAAACGTTTTAACAAGCACGTAAACCAGAGCTGGGCAGTACTCGAAGTACCGAGTGCTTGTTTGGTACTTCGAGTATTTTATTACGATTTTAAGTACCAAGTACAAGCACTTTTTGCGTGCATGCTCGCATTACAGATACTCGATGAGTAGCACGAGATTTTTATTTTTTCATTCCAATAAAAAAAACAAGGGTGCATTTCGTTTTTTTGTATGCATTTTTTTATGATTTTTTAAAATAAAAAAGTGAGGCATAGTTTAAAAATAGCCTACTTTGTACTTTAAGTATCACAAGTAGTCGAAGTATCAAGTGCTTTTTGTTCTTTAAGTATTTCTCAATTACTTTTTGTGCTTGAAGTATTTCTCAAGTACTTTTTGTGCTTAAAGTATTTCTGCAGTACTTTTTGCAATTAGGTTCGAGTTCATACTCGTAGCCTCAACTTTCCCTCATTAACGGAGGGTCATTTATCAGCGTATTTCGGCGATTCGCCAAAATTTCCAGATTTCGTCGTAAACTCATAAGTTTTTTATTGAGAACTGTCGTAAAAATTTTAGAGTCTGAAAATACCAAATTAGACGTTGACCGTAAAAAGCCACTTGCTGCAAAGGTGCCTCGAGTATTAGTCGATGGCTGGCTCGTCACGTCTGCCGCTTTACAGTCTCTCCCGTTCGGTGCGGACCATGCGCGGTCCGTTTCGCGCGGGCCAATTATTGAAACGTTTTAACAAGTAGGTATAGACTCGTAGCCGAGTTTGCCGGCGGTCCTTCCGGCTGTCGATTAGCTTTCAAGCCAAATATATAACTCCGGTATTAGGTTTAATTATTCAACGAGAATCGAGGGGGTGGATGATTGGACGGTGCGGGGTCGGGTTTCGAACGGGGAAAGGTCGCATATTGGTTGTAGCGCAGGATGAGGGACCGCACGCGCCACGTAACGTAATGCCGAAATCTAATTTAAATTAACCAGGAGAATACCTATTTATCTGCCTTTAGCGTTAATTACCTATTCGAATCGCGTGCTACTGGACCGACCGTTCGTCCGCGATCCTTCCCGGCCTATTCTAGCCAACTGCACGTATAATATACGTACAGAACGCGTACACAGAATCGCTCTACGTTTCTCTGTATTACCTCCCGCCCTGCGCCGATGCAGTGTCATCAAGCTGGCGTGCGGTTTCGCCGTGTGAATATTCAATTTCTATATAACTCCCAAATCGGACTTATGCGACTCGCGGATCGCCGATGGCTCGACGGGAATGACGAGAGATAGAAAACGACAACGGCCACGCGTATAACATCGAGAAATTTACGATGCACCGAAAGTGCCCGCACGCGAATTCCGAGCATACAAACCCTGCCGCCCCCTCCTAATTCTGGATGTACATTCCGCTCCATGACAATGCTTTGTGCGAAGGGTGCAAAAAAAATGGACCAATTGCGTCAAATAATGCGGACTGCCTATCCGCACCGTCAGCGAAAGGTGGACTGTTCGGGCAAAAGTGCGGATGGAATGTTTGCCGTAGTGCGCTCGATGGAATCGTTATCCTCGCAGGTTTAAATACGTTGTATTGCAGTTCAATTATTTATACCATACTATGTGACAGTGCGTGTACTGCGCGTCGCGGAAAGTATGGGAATTCATGATTTTCATTGTTTCGGCAAGTGGGCGATGAAACCGTCGCGTCGGCGCACACACATTTTCTCAGTCCGTTAGTTAAAGATTATAATTTTCCTATTGGAGTTCAAGAAGATGAAGTTCAATAGGAAAGTCATTTTCCTACTGCAGTTCAAGAAGCTGAAGTTCAATAGGAAAGTAATTTTCCTATTGGAGTTCAAGAAGCTAAAGTTCAATAGGAAAGTCATTTTCCTATTGGAGTTCAAGAAGCTGAAGTTCAATAGGAAAGTCATTTTTCTATTGCAGTTCAAGAAGCTGAAGTTCAATAGGAAAGTAATTTTCCTCTTGCAATTCAAGAAGCTGAAGTTCAAGAGGAAAGTAATTTTCCTATTGAAGTACGAAAAGCTGACGTTCTGGCTGTACATTCTGGATGTACATTCCGCTCCATGACAATGCTCTGGTGCGAAGAGTAAAAAAAAAAAACGGACCGATTGCGTCAAATAATGCAGACTGCCTATCCGCACCGTCAGCGAAAGGTGGACTGTTCGGGCAAAAATGCAGATGGAATGTTTGCCGTAGTGCGCTCGATTGAATCGTCATCCGCGTAGGTTTAAATACGTTGCATTGCAATTATTTATACCATAGCATGTGACAGTGCGTGTACTGCGCGTCACGAAAAGTATGAGAATTCATGATTATCAGTGTTTTGGCAAGTGGGCGATGAAACCGTCGAGTCGTCGCACACACTTTTTCTCAGCCCGTTAGTTAGAGATTGTAATTTTCCTATTGAAGTATGAGAAGCTGAAGCTCCGCGCTCATTGAGAAGGATCGGAGAGGATAAAAGCGAACGAGAAACCCACGAGCGTCGCGAATACGACCCCTCGAGGGTTTGCTTAACCCAGGTTTTTGAACTTTCCATCGCTTTCCCCGACTATGATATATTCGCTATCTTTCTTGTACAAGCAGCCTTTCTCTCTCGTCCTCAATTCCACCTCATTCCGGCTACCATCTCGGATAGTCCGCTACGTCTCTTTATCTGCATCTCAAGCGACTGCAAAAAAAAAAGCTCAGCCACTTCGCTGGGAGTCCGACGACTCCAAAAGCACTGTAGGAGTATTTACACTCATCATGCTGCTCAACGAGTCTTGCCGTGCTTGCGCCAGCTTACGAATAGATATATACACGGCACTGTCATTCGTACGGACGTATCGGTCGACGGGTCTGCCGATATACTTTTCCCTCAGAGACATATTCATTGTTTTACAATAATAATAATAATAATGATAACATACAGTTAATTTGATTTGAATAGTTCGTAATTGCAATCCCCTTGATAAGGTCGAATAAGCCTTTATGAGCTTGTCACGAACTCCAATGCGCTAACTTAACTTAAAACTAAATTTAATAAACATAGAATCTTTACATAGCATTTAATATTTTTAAAACGCAAATAATCCATTTAAATAAATATGAAAAAGTCTTTAATATTCTTCGCTTCTAGGGTAAAAGTGGGGAATATGGCCCGGTCCATATATCATTGATTTACGTGTTAATCGAGGTGGGCCATATTCACCACTTTTACCCTATTGCTCGAAGAGAGACATTTTTCGTTTAACTTTTTTTTTAGATCTTTTTGACACGACACTTTCCTTGTATTCGCTGGTGGACTATTAAAACAGTTTATTCCTATAAAATCGTAAGCTTAACTTCCAACCTTTTTTTTCTAGTGACTTGCGTTCCCACATAAAATCTCAATTCCTTACTCTTGACTAGTTGCATCGCAGCCGTACTATATATTTCTCGATCGGTGATATTTGTTTTTCCTGAAACAGCATATTCGTAGGACACAGTCTCTTTTTTTCTATATATTTTTTTTACATGAATAATTCAACGCTCGTGTGGTTGTGCAAAAGGCAGTGCAAGAGTTCGCAGGAACAAGAGGCGAGACGATCGTCGGGGAGGAGGCGAACTCGTTCCGAGAATCCAAGTAGTAAAGCCGTATTTACATCGGCCTTTTTTCCAGGCTCGCTTTCCCGCGGCCTTTTTTCCCGGGATTCGTATCATATAATATACATCCCTGGCAGCCAATTTCGTGACCTCGTATTACCGTCTTCCGGTTGTGTTGCACCAAGAAAAAAAAAAAAAAAAAAAATTGGTTCCCGACAGTCTATCCGCACTTATCGTGTATTCTGGGAACAGCTTTAATTGAACGATAATTCACCCCATCCGCGTGTCAATCGGACAGGGAACAGTTTCATTATTCTGTCTCTCTCGCTGTTGTCGACCTTTTTTTTACCGTTTCAATTCCGAAAGACGGAAACGACGTATCCACGCGGAGCTCACTCCGAGGGCAATCAGATAACTATTGGTACATCGGTGACTGTCGGCGTGCATTGTCGGCCGCGGCCCGTTGTCGACTCAAGGTTTTTAATCACGATTGTTAGAATAGACTGTCGGTAGAAACGGAAAACAAAAAACGCAGAAAAAGAATTCCTGCTCAGCCTCTGTGACATGATCCACGCCGTAATGAGAGTGCGACGAAAAAAGTAATGAGTTTGCTGACGTACGAAGAATGCCGTATTAATGCGATATGACAATTACACCGAGCGAGAGGGAACGCTGATTATATGGAGTAACGAGCATCGTGATAATCAACAAAGCGTCGGTCGACGATAATAACGACGTACGAATCGCGATTGCGCCGCATGAAAGCTCAAACCGAATGTGGTAGTTGTCTCGTACCGAACCGCTCTCGGCATGTTTGAATAGTGTGCAAGTAAAAGCTCCCCGACCATAATCAGACATCGATCGGTGCAATGTCGCGCGACCGTTACTGGTTCAAGTAGGTCACAGTTGAGGATTATATACACAATTATCGGAATGATCTGATAAGAAACACGATTTTTTGTGTTGTTGTTTTTTTTTGTTTGTGATAATGAGTGCATGAACGTCGCGGCAGCACTGCGAGAAGTGGATGCGCACACAGTGTTGCGGCAAAAAAAAAGAGTGTTAGTCGCATCGCTGCACTGAAAGAAAAATTTGCTTGCGGGCTGCCAATAAAAAAAAATCTTATTTCAATTCTACTTTCAATTTTTACAATTTCATATGATCTTGAAACAACGACGGCAAGACTATCAAAGTGATATGTTATCGTTTCAATTCCGTATGCAATTGTAAGAATTGAAAGTAGAATTGAAATAAGAATTCTTTTATTTGGCAACCCGCAGGCGAATTTTAGTTGAGTCATCGATATATTTTTTTTTCGGTGTAGCCGGGCCTGGATAAAGAAACTTTTATTTATTTAGTAAGAGAATTAAGAGAATTAATAGCCTTGCACAAAAGTCTTCAAGTCGCACAAAACGCCGTCCAATAAAATCGGCACGAACATCGTCGAAAGAACAATTTTCACTTTGACAGTGTGGTTATTCTCGAGTCACGCGTTCGCCCTGAAGTCGCACGAAACTCCATCCAATAAAGAACAATTGTAACGAAACAGTGACCCATCAACTTTTCAGGGGTCGATCGAGTGACCAGGCTGGTAATTTTCGGGTCACTCGTTCGCAAAACGCACACGTTATGTCGCTGTATTCATTCATTCGTTTAAGTGCACACAGCGATAGAACGTGCACATTCCGCGAACCAGCGACTCCAGAACAACCCCCCGAGCTCTCGATCCTCGTCATGTAACATACATACCGTTTCCAGAAAGCCACAGCGCCACGAGGCTTCGACATCCCATCATCCTCCATAAACTGCAATTACTCATGTCAAATTGGAATTCACGAAGGTATGAAATACCATCCTGTTCAGGATTTCAATCATCCGCTGTCGGAGCGATAATTGATTTCGTATGATGTATAATTGATACTCATTAATTTGCGAAAGCCTCGGACAGATCGAAAAATTATTACAGTGGCAAAGGCCAATTTCACGCGCACGGAACTTTCCGAGCTAATGAACCACAAGGCGGCCTCTTTTGCACGTCACAGTCCGGTCACACCCACATCCGTTACTTTTCACTTTGCCCCGTGTCGCTGTACATCGAATTTGCAATTCTGCCTGCCGCTTGAATTTTCACATAAATCAAGCTCCCGAGGAGGACGGGCATTGTTTTCGCACCCAGCGAAGTCAAAGTAATTCGACTCCGCGGCGCATGCGCCGACCTATCGGGGCGAAAGGTTGCGATATCTATCGCGATGGCCACCCAATAACAAATGCATGAACAACACTTCTGAGAAGCGCCGATGTCGATAGGTGATGTTTCCCGGAAGCCGAGATGCGAGAAGGTTGTAAAATTAAAATTTCAAATATCGCTCTGCTTCTCGTTTTCTCGTCGTTAGTTCAGAGACGCCTCCGCCAGGGGGCGCTCGCGCGCCGCCGGGAGTCGAAAGGGGGGGGGGGAGTGAGAACGGACGGGTCTCGCAAACGTTCGATAACGAGATATGCCGCTCGCGGACGGCGATGTTACCGATAACCCCGCATAACTGAACGGCCGTAGCAGCACGAGCGAGAAATAGCCGTGGAAATGGGCGGAAGGGTGAGGAAACTCTCTCGCCGAAAAATATAGTCGGATCGGAAGGTACCCATACACAACGCGTACGCTGTACTGACACTTGCTTCAGTGGATTCTCGTTCAGCTCGTTCTACCGAATATTTCGGTGAACAAGGTACAATACCTTTTTCACCCGCCGACCCCCTCCCGTATCCCTTTTCATTCATCCCGTATTGGAGCCAGGGCGCGTATTCGAAAATGCATAATTCATCGACGCGCGGATGCAATGCACGGCCCGAGGGTGGACTAGACTTTTCCGAGAACCCCCATAAAGCGAACCTTCATTCTACCCGCTGCTTCACGCCCAAATGAGTATTACTTACGGAGTATTCCGGAGCGCGGTAGGTGAAAAACAAAATTCTAATTTTCCGTCGTTCGACGAAGGTATCTTTTTTTTTGTTCGAGAGCGAACGCGAGAAGGCACGGATTATGGGCTATTATGGCTGTACGAATGGGTTTGGAGCTTTTCGGTAAATATGCCAGAAGCAAATACAATAATTTGAGCGATGGCTGTTTCAGTTCTGCGTTTTCGTGTGCGAACTCTCCTTGCGGAGGGGATGAATGCATTTTTTTTTGTTACACATACGGATATTGTTAAAAACTGAAAACTTTTTGTTTCGGTATATTCCCTTCACAGACAATACCACACGTCGCTTGTACAATGATCCCTTAATGCCGTTAATACGGCCCCCTCGGGCTTAATCTCAACCAACTCTTTCGCTGGAGCGCGGGTATTAAATTTTGTTTCCGACCGTTTCGCGAGAAAAGTCTTTAACAGTGGAAATGGAATTAGTGCGTAACTCGCACGGGTATGTGTATTATTCCGCTATGTTATACGCATACTTAGCGAAACGGCGTTTTTATGACGGTAAAAAAATTCGGAATATCGAGGGATTTCGCGGCTAAAAAGATAGGTGTTTGCATTTTAAATATTATTTTGGCCAGCGCAAAGTACCTAATTTAAATTGCACAGTTCTCCCTCTAATTGCCATCCATGACTTATGTGGAATTTTTTTTTCGTATTTTGTTTTTGTTATTTCAGCATAATATACATTATCCTCTGGATCCGCTACGAAGTTCGTCCGGCTCGAATAATTCGCGCTTTTCCGAGCACATTAAAGTTGGCCTCTCGTTCTCGAGTTTGCATTTTCGAGCTGGTTTCGTCTATCGACGCAGAGCGCTCTATGCTCATGGCGGAAGCGAACGCGGCTGAAAAGCGCTTTACTATTTCGAAGATTGCCTGAAAAAAACCGCCGACTTTTTCAAAGATCTGTCTTTAACCCTCACGAATTAGATGTCTTGAGAATTGTCCTGGAGAAATGTGCGAAAAAGTGCAAGTCCAGCTCAGTGGGGCAAAAAATAAAAAATGGAGACGATTCAAAAGACTCTAGTCTCTGATTCCGAAAATACTTGAGAATTGGTCTGGCGAAAATGCTGATGCCGATAATAAAAATGACATTGCGTAAATTGATAATAACACTCGGAAGTAAGTGCCGAGTGAGCTGCGGAGACATGAAAGGGCTCTGATAAGGGTAATTAAAGTGATAAGGGTGTGCCTGGTGCCTACATGCTTCAACTACAACATGTGTGACACTGATTGCGATAGCGCAAAGTCATTCTCACCAGGCTTACCCAGTCAACGATATCTCATGGCCATTTTCAAAGCTAAATTAGCTATCGTGAGAATTTACCTAGAGAAAATTCTGATCCCGAAAAAAACTAACATTGCGTGAAGTAATAATAAAAATGGTAATCGTTGATGGGGCAACTGTGCCAAGAAGACACGAAAGGACCCTGATAAGGGTAATTCAGTTGTGTCAGGTGCCTACAAGCTTCAACTACAACATGTGTGACACTGATAGTGATAGCCCAAAGTCATCCTCATCAGGCTTACCCGCTCGACGATAACTCACGGCCATTATAAGGCCACCTCTGGGTCAGTGACCCGCAGTGCGCCGTTAACCCGCCGTTAACCTCACCAGGTCCTGAGAGTGCGTCGGGCACCCCTAAGTAAATCCCCCGGGTCATAGGAATCCATTGGGGCCGCTAACAACCCTCATATTTCGTCAATTATTGACCCTCTCTCCGAATGTTCCAGTCGTCGAAGTTGCCGCTTTCAGCGAACGTTAGAAGCGCAGATTACACGCGCGCAGTGCTCTAGCACACAACAGACCCTCAAGAGAGCGAGGTGTCTCTCAGCGGAGAAGCGAGGTAACTGAATCCCAGGATTTCAGAGAAACCGAGAGATCCTCGACGGAGACCATTCCTCTTAAGAGACTCTTCGCGGAATCGAATCCATTCTCATCGTGGTCGGTCGGTGAGTATTCAATTATCGTTACCGATACGAACCGTGCATGTGAAATCACGGAATCACGAGGGACCAGCTTGTGCTCTTGTCCCCTCTGATCCAAAGATTTCTGCCGCCGGCCGGAGTCCGAGAGGGTCGAGGTTTCGGACCCAAGGGTGCGTCCGACGACGCCGTCGTTGTAACGGGAGCGTAACGATTACGGTCGGTGACGCCGAGGTCGGGGCTGAGGGGGGGTTGGGGGTTGAAGCGAGCAGAGTGGAAAAGGACCGTAGAAATCGTATGCAGGTCGGTAGATCGGCCATTGTCGTTGCAGCACGGTACTCTCGCATCCGGAGAGGCGAGCTCTCCCCTTTATACCGGCGGTGCTTTGAAAACCTACGGAGGAAGCGTATACCCAGAGAATACACTCCTCTGTCTTTCTCTCCTACTTTTCCCTTTATTCTCCCTCATGCACCAGAGAAATAGCGCCCGTCCCGCGATAACGTCGTGCCTCGTTTCCCTTTTATTTTATCACGGCGAACAGAAAACGCAACCACAGAGATACACCTTACCAACTACCAAAAGGCCCCGCTCCGGAGCTCCGCGCACACAGCGCCACGAGAGCTATGATCCGGGATTACTTATGTGATACCCTGTGACATCTTTGTTTTTTTCCTTGACTCGAAACCCGCGGTTGCTCCCGGTGAATTCACGTCTTCGTTCGGAGTTCCGGGTTCGCCGGTATGAAAAGACGAGTCGGTGAGACGCGTTTTTGCAAAGTAAAAGGCATAAGGAGATAAAGACTTGGGAGGCACCAAAGTGAAATCCTTTACCCTCTTTACTGGGGAGGAGTGCTCATACATTGCGCATTTTTTTTATTTTTTTTTTTTATTCTGCTCCGGAATATCTTTTCACGTACGCCGCCCGAGGATCGCGAAGTAAACGGATACAGAAGTATCGCGCGCCTGCACGCTGAGCTGCTCACATTGAACATCGCGCCGACAACGCCCGGATCATTGTCGCGTTTCCTACGGCAGAGCGATAGAGCGAGGGAAAAAAAAAATAAAGGCGCGAGCGGGAATATTTTCTACCGGTGAAGAATCGCGGAAGAGCAGAAATCAGGCCAGGCTGTGCAGCTGCCGGGAACAAAGTGGCGCGTTAACTATCGAGATGTAAAAAACTGAAATGCAGGAAAGTACGAATCGTCAGAAGACACCGATGGAAAGCTGTCGCGGCGTTACCGTCAGTCGCTGAGAGATCTCTAGAATCGAAAAGTGAGTCCTCCGTGAAGTCACGGGAATCTCGTTCTGGGCGCTGACCCAGTAGTTTCCTCGCGTGATTGGAAAAATGAATAATGGATCCGAAGCTCATACAAAGCGGTTTAAGAAAAACCTCCGGGTTCGAAGCGGTTTTGAATGATTGATGAGTGTCTCGCCGGCTGCCCGAGTATCGGCACCGTTTCTCTTTTATGTATTCATGAGGGAACGTTTCGATGACATCTTTAATTGCACGGGCATTCTTATTCATTAGCATGACATTACTATGATCATTGGTTTTCGATAGTAATGAATTGGAACATTCATCTCTGAGAGCAAGGGTTTTCGACCTTAGGATCTTAAAAAAAGCAAATCAACACAAAAAAAAGTGGATAAAAAGAAAAGTGAAGAAAAAGTGGATTTTCTTTTTCGTAACTCATGTATGAGAAGAGTTGCGTCTCGTGCCTGCCGATAGTGGCATAAGTGGCGCTTTACACCGATGTGTACTGTAAATACACATCGCATGCGCACATCGACCCGATATTACTTATCGCACTAGAGTTTACTTCTCGCACTAGAGTTTACTTCTCGCACTAGCGTTTACTTCTCGCACTAGCGTTTACTTCTCGCACTAGAGTTTACTTCTCGCACGCTTCGAGCGTGCGAGAAGTAAAATCGGGCCGATGTGCGCATGCGCTGTACGCCATAATCAGCAGGCGCGGAAGTAATACTTCTCCAGCACTTGTTACAAAAAATATTATGCGACACTAATGTGGTACCGTCAATATTATACGAAGACTGGGAAGTGGATCGCACTCGCCGCACTCGTACCACAGGAAGCACTTCGGCCCGCGCTACTCGTGCGGCTAGTGCGACCACTTCACTACCTGCGTATAATGTTCGCTTCACCGCACTTGTATCGCAAATTACCGTTTTCACAAATATTAAATTGAATTATGCTGGTCGCATAATTCATAGGAATTTAATTAATGATTTCTAACAGCTACCCGTACGGGGAAGGCCAATGAAAGGGTGAAAGAATTCTTGCTTACAGCATGAAAAAAAAACGATTCTCTGATTGACCTACGTATTTATTTTGCTGGCTCGACTGGAACTATGGGTACATTCGCACGAAATTATGATGTTCCTTTTCGACATTCATGAACTGAGCCACGAATCTCAGAGAGCAAATTTTTCCGACGTTACAATCTTTAAAAAAAGCACATTCACACAAAAAAAAGGTAATAATAATTCTGTGGGCCAGTAATTTACCTTTTTCACGCAATTAAAAATGTCTCTTTTTGCATTGCGGCGTGTGCATCATTCATAGAAATTTTAATTAATAATTCCTAACTTTTTACACTCCGTGTAATTGAAAACAGCTACCTGTTTGAGGAAGCCGAATGAAAGGGTGAAAGAATTCTTGGTTACAGTATGAAAAAAAGAGGAAAAAAAGAATTCTCTCTCGGTGACCTATGTATTTGTTTTGCTGGGTCGACTGAGGGACTGTGTGTACAGCTATAGGGAGGCATTCGGAGATAAAGAGGTAAAGGGAGACAGAGGAAAAGCGAAGGAGGACGAGGGAGTGAACAACTCGACCGGAGCAATAAAAGGAGCCGGCTCGCCTCCGAGCCATGAAATATTCATCCGGAATCGAGAACCGGGCCACTGCCGGAGCGTCCGGCAGTAGCTGCGGCGCACGCTTCTACTTGCTTCTATCGTTGCTGCCAGAGCGGAGACCCGACAAAAAAGAGCCGAGCATCACTTTCACTCCCGGCGAATTTGTAAGCTCGCCTCCCACCCCGGACCGGCTGTCTCATTTCATCTCGGGAGGTCGTCGACTTCCCAAAACGTTTTCTCTCAAAGTTTCAACGCTCGTCCTCGGATACCGCATGGGCATGGACTTGCCGGGAAATATATTGTTAAACGTCGGGATTACGGAGACGCACGATATTGCCGAGACGACTGGAATGTATCGGTACGATAACTGATAAAGGAATGGACGACTCGGCATCGATCGACGCGGCAAACAGTCTCGGTCAATATTAGCCAAGTGGAAATGGACGGAATTACTATCACTGCAAAAAAGATTGCTTGGAAATTTATTAACGGTATTGGAAGCTTTTTTGTACATAAACTTTTTCTTAAATTTTAAACACATGTGCGTTGCAATTTTACCGTAAAATTTTTATTTTTAATTACTTTTTTTTGTAAATTTCAGGCAAAAGATTTGTAATATTAATATTCGGTATTTTTATTTTACGAACAATTTACATTAATGTTCAATTAATGCAAGTAACGAAAGCAAATTACAATTTTCAGTACATTAAATTTACAATTTATTTTCACAGTGTATATTTATGTACAGAGTAAAAAATAATTTCGTGAAATTGGAATACGAAGTTTCGTAAAAATGATTTGGTTAAATAAATGAGAAACGCATTTGCTAAGGTTTGAATATACAAACTTGTACTTTTGTTTGTGAAATTAGAAGCGCATGGTGCGATCAGAAAATTAGCAGATAAAAAATTGTGAAGGTTTGTGGACAACAAGTTGTTCCAAAAAGTACAAAATTTTTTTTTCTATAGTGTATAATAAAGATTATGCATATAACAACGATGAAAATAATGCTAATATTTTTTTTTTAAGTTTCGATTCATAATTATAAGCTGAGCAGTATTACCATGTGGATCGTTAATGCCTGGCTGATCCGAATAGAGCTGCTGTGGGAAAACATACAGAGAATTAATGAAGACCAGTGTACACCCCCGAGTTCCCGAGAAGTACAAAAACGCTGGGTGAACCGTAACGACCAATATTAGCCAAGTAGTAAGGTAGAGATGTATTGACACATATATATATGTAGTGTAGTGGAGATTATGCAGAAAACGGTGATAAAAATAATACGAACTTAAAAAAAAGTTTCGAGTCATAATTATAAGCTGAGCAGTAATCCATGCTCTTCGTTAATGCCTGGCTGATCCGAATAGAGCTGCTACAGGGAAATAGACTGGGAATTAATGAAGGCCAGTGTATACTGCCGAGGAGCACAAAAACACTCGGCGAACCCGTATTTTTTTTTATTTTTTTTTATAGAAGCACACGAATTATATCGGCACGATAACTGGTAAATCAATGGAGAGCGACTTGGCATCGATCGACCTGGCAAACGGTCTCGGCCAATATTAGGAAAGTAGTAATTTACAGATTTATATCTATGTTTATAATAGTGCAATGAAGATTATGCAGAAAACAGTGATAAAAATAATACTACAATTTAAAAAAGTTTCGCATCATAATTATAAACCGAGCAGTATTACCATGCTCTTCCTTAATGCCTGGCTGATCCGAGTGAAGTTGCTATGGGAAAACAGACCGGAAATTAATGAAGGCCAGTGTACACTGCGGAGTACAAAAAAACTCGGCGAGCAAGTTTTTTATTTTTATTTTTATATTTTTTTTACAATAGCTCTTTTACACCGTTTATTAAAATAATCGTGGGAGAGAGGAGAAGAAGCTCGTTGAAGCGTTCATCTGCAGCTTGCCTAACTGTTACTCGACTCGGCTGCCAGTTGGAATAACATGCATCCAATGTTGACGCGTGTTACTCCGACTGATGGATTGACGCCTTGAGAAAGGTAGGAAAGGTAGGAAAGATAGGAAAGTTAGGAAAGGTAGAAAAGGTAGGAAAGACTGTGTGAGTCGAATAGAGTGTATCCTTGTTGGTTAAAGGCAGATGTGCTCTTCGCTGTGCCGAAATTTCATTAATTAGCCTCAAGCGAGATTACACCGTGGATCGTCAGCTGAACCCTTGTGAAAGCGGTAAACAACGTTGCGGCAGGCAAATTCGCTGCGGGGAAGAAAAACAACCGGCGCTGTGCGGAAGAAGTCGTTGCGCATCGAAGCAATTTAGCCAAGACGAAGGGAGTCTCCGTCTCAGAATTTTCCGAGCGGGGAAGCGAGAGAGCCGTGCCTTGTGCCTTCCCTCGCATGAACGAGGTAGCGTCAAGAGCCGGGGCCACTCCAGGGGATGAAGAGCTCTTGGTTGCGTCTCGCGGGCCAAGCGCTTTCTCACGCCACGTCGGCGGCCCAACAGGGAGCCCCATTCACCGATGCAGGGAACTTTCCAGTGGGGCTCGTACGAATCAACACTCTCTTGACCGATGAGAGAGCGCAGCGACACGGATCGAGGCGGAGGCGCAGTTTCCGCTGATCTCATAATTGCCTAATCGTGAATCTGAGAACCGAAGATCGTTTGCTCGGGAAGCATCGAAAATGCCACTTTGGCATATAGGGTAAAAGTGGTGAATATGGCCCACCTCGATTAACACGCAAATCAATGATATACGGACTGAGCCATATTCCCCACTTTTACCCTAACTACAAGGCCCGCCTCGCTGTCTTTTCTTTAAGGTAGTCCTTGCGGATAGTGTTCACTTCGGATAAGTTTCAGAGAAATGAGAGGGACAAACACTCATGGTGTTGAGCGGCCCTTGAAGTCCTTGGAGTCCTGGAATTGTCCTTGAATTTTGCCTGACCTCGAAAAAGTCCTGGAATGTCCTTGAATTTCACCTAATGTCCTTGAATTTCACCTAATGTCCTTGAATTGTTTATATCCCCGAAAATGTGAGTTTGTTTAAAAATTTATATTTAGTGCAGTAAATGTTTTTGTCTTTTTTTTTTATGAACGGCCTTTCTGGGGCTAAAGTACAGTGAGACATTAAAAGTCTCGATTTTATGCACGGAATATCGTATTTTTGGGATTTAAATGGAAACTATTGGGTTGGGAGTGAAATGAATGTCATATTCGTGATCAACTGGCCCCTATGGAGGGCCTCCTTGATTTTTTTTAGTCTATGTTTTTTATGTGTGTGTGTCACTTGAATGAAGGCATGCTCGTTGGCTCTCGGTAAAAAGTCTCCCACACTTGAATGGTTAACTTGGCGTCGAGACAGTACCGTGTCTCTTGATCACCTCGCAAACTCGCTGTAGATTTACAGATTATGACTGTACGAACATTTATCCCGAATTTCAGTTGAACGACCCATATTCTACCGAACCGATCCACCGATCTTTTCGATCGGCGGATCGGCGGTGTTCAGCGCCGATCTGGCGATTAGTCGGTCGTCCCCATTGAGCTACCTGGCGTACAGCGTAGGGAGGGACCTAATACGATTATCAACGGACTTCCCTCCAACATTTCGGGCTTCCCTCCAACATTTCCGCTGATCTCTCCATAGCTGATCCGCTTTTTGGGATCACAAGATAATTCTTTCGCAACCGTCGAGAAGGGAGACCCAAAGAGGATTCGAATTGCTCCGAAATCCACCAGGGGCGCAGAGCGTTCTGTCAAGATAAGCCAATTCCTCAAGCGAAACTCCGCTAGGTTCGATGCATTCATGAGTTTTAATATAAGCATTTTTGTTTCGCGTTGCGGCTCGGTTGTTCGGGCTGTTACGCGAAGTATTTCAATAAGAATACGCCTACGCGTCTCGTCGTGATCTACGCAACCCGAGTAAGACATGCGGCCCTTGATCGCTTGAGGCAAATTTTACCCGCAGCCTATAAGTTTTACGCTTCTCTGCCCTCAGCTCGTAACAAAATACTTTGATTACCGACGTGGCACATAGTTCAGGGGACTACGAAGAGAAATTGTTGGTAAACCGGCTGTCTGGATCATCAGCTTACGCTCTGAACGATCAAGGAACATGTATTTTAGAGGCAGAGCACACATTATATTGATAACATAAAAAACTACGAAGATCCATTACTTTCATAATGCAAATTCCCAGGTGAGATTGTAATGGTTCCATAATCATTTAACGTAGGGGAGAGCGGGGCAAAATGGGATAGTGGGGCAACACGGAACAGTGGGCTAACACGCAATTTTCCAATAATTTTTGGATGCCCCATTTTGATCCAACGATACATCCGGATTTTCAATGCCATTTTGCTCCACTCACCATCATCGCCACCATCCGATAGTTATTGAAAGATTGCGTTTTGCCCCATTATTCCATTTTGCCTCAATGTCCCATTTTGCCCCGCTCTCCCCTAAGTGCGACGGACATTCTTTCACACGCCAGCATCCGACCTTTCACGCATAATCATATTGTATTCATTCTTAATCGCGATACCGTCAGCACCTGCAGTGCTGGTTGTCCGCTTTCCCACGGCAACGATCCAGCCGCTGCACTCATTACTTGCGAGCAGCAGCAGTCTTATCACTAATATTCTGTAAGGCGTTCGCTCTCCTTCGGTCACTAATAAAATACAATAAACGTACATATGCACTTATTCAGTAATTCATTCATTTCATCACCGACCATGCTTGCCATTTTTTTGGCACAAATGCATTTTTCCGACAAAATTTTGTGTGATTTTTTAGTGTCTGGGAGTGATTTCGGATTTTCGAAATCCACTTCTGTATGCTATGAAAGCCAAGATCTCGAGAATATAGCGTATGGAGGTGATTTTTTAAATTTCGAAAAATCATTTTTTTTTAAAAAGTTTGAAATATGCCACTTGAAAACAATGGCGGAGGTTTTAATTCGATATCTCGAAATTTTATTTATATATCAAGACCATCGGCACGGCTACGGAACCGCAGCAGTTGCCAGAGTCTTGAGTTCACCCGGCGCTCAAGCCGGTATCCGCCCGACTCCAGTATTGACTCGGAACCAACATATCGGCTCGGCGAGAAATGTTATCGCTCTGCCGGACACAGTATTGGAGCTTACGCTCTATCCCTCAGATTCATGGTCTGCGAATATTACTTCCCTTTTTCCAGATACCGCAGAATGCCATCTGGCTTACTTTTCCGTCTACCATGCGCAAATTCCAATACAGTTCTCATGTTCGTCTTCGGACGATCGATCTCTTGGTAGCGGATTAAAAAATATGCGAGAGTGAATGATCTCGAAATGACGTGACAAAACGTTGTCGCGACGATGCGGGACGATTGATCGCTCGGCTCGGCGCAGTTCCCGGCGGCGTTGGTCCCAAGTTAGCTGAGGCAGAATCTACACGAGGCGAGAGCTTCGATCCGTCATGCAGGTGGGCAAGCGTCGCTGCGAGTGGCGCCCGAAGGTTAAATATGCAAGCAGCATTGCTTATTATCACCTCGACATGCTGTGGGGCGGCGTCACGTGGGAACTACGGTAAGGGATATATCGATAATACTAGGGTAAAAGTGGGGAATATGGCTCGGTCCATATATCATTGATTTACGTGTTAATCGAGGTGGGCCATACACCCACAAAAAAATTTATTTGACGGCCACAATTTATTAAGATTAAGTAAAATATTTATTTAAAACAAATAAATATTTTACTTAATCTTAATAAACGGTGGCCGTCGAATACATTTTTTTTCTGGGTGTATTCACCACTTTTACCCTATAGTGTCCCGGAATACGAAGTCAGGAGACCCGCAGACCTTCAACGGCGCTGATGCGTCATGGTGAGATCGAATCTTGTCGTCCGATACCTGCCGCGATCTTGCGCGGCGAGCCGTGAATTCACCATCGCGGGGGCCAACTATCGAAGCGATAACGAACTGATAGCAAAGTCATGCCGAATGAACTATGGCTCGCTCGGCCTCGCTCGCTGTGCTGACCGGTGAGTTGTTCAGGCTGTTGATACGGACGATATCTGGGTGAGTTACAGACAGTGTGTTTTGGTCGCTGATTTATCACTCCGACGGTCGCTGTTCGACCTTCATCCTCGACCGCCTTTATCCCTCAGGACTGCTTAAGGGATGCGCACCCTCGAACGTCCACCCAACCTAACGGCAGTCCCGGCTTCCACGATACGACCGGAAAACTGGCGCGGCTATGCAGACATGCCCGATCCGGACCTCCTTCTACCTCTTCGTCTTCGTCACTGATTGATTTTCGGCCTCCTCGAACGGTTATAATGTCGTCCTTTCGCCTGCTCCAGAGAAGACTGCGTCTGCCCCATTAAGCCGGCAAATTTCGCACGTTCGCGCCGCGGAACGAGAAACTACGTCATTTAATAAGTTCGCTCGAGTGGCTTTTCGCCACTCGAGAAGATCGATTCGGGCGTTCCGAATCGCCGGTGTTATCACGTTCTCGTCATCCTCGACTCGATCAATTAGTCCAGAAAGCGAGTCGACTAATCGTCACCGTGAAGGTCACTTGGCGTCTGATTTTGTTATCTGTTTCACTTGTCTGGAATCAAAGCTTTTGTGGAAGATTTATGACCCTGAAGTAATCTGCAAGTCGTCAAATTTCATCTTTGCCAAGGCTCTATCGATGGTCGGCTTCGGGAATAAAAAATTATTGATCACTTGTAGAATTTTATTGTCGAAGTTAACTCGAAGTTAAATTTAGTCTCACGCAGATATCTTCAGGGTCGTAAAGATTGTATAAGTGGGGTGGTTTTTGTAGTAAAATGCTGTGAATTGTCTGAGACTTTTAGGTTTGGGGTTCTCGGTTTCAGGCGTCACACCATGAAATCTTGAGGAACGAACAGCAACTCTCGTTGAGATCGTCGAGTATCGCGTGCGTGTGGGCGCGAATAAGCGCCATTAAAAAAAATGGCGTGCAGATGTATATTTTTGAAGTGTCGCCGAGAGCGAACCAGGTGCAACGTAGTAACGCTGCTTCGGCAAATCCGATATGTTTACCGGATAGGTAGTTCATTTTACAAATCCCGCTGGGCGATCGCCGATGGAGGAAAATTCAGAGCGAGGCGATATCACAGCGAACCCCGATCCAGGATCGCAGATGCGCATCGATAAATCGCGTCTGCAAGAGAGCCGCGCTATGGCTATTCGAACGCTCCTCGCAGTAATTCTTCGAGTTTTCCCTTCTTAAAGTGCCGGTTACACACTAGCACTTCTTTATAGTGCCCGATACAACATAGAAAAGTTCGTAACCGATTTGCTACCCGTTTTTCGTCCTCCCTCCGGAAAGGAGGAGATAAATAACATCGAAGGAGCGACCAAACTAAAACTCTTATATCTATATATTGTTGGGAAAAAAAAACTTCAGTCTCAGTTCCAATGACACGTTCTGTTGCACGTGAAAATTGAAAGTCATGAATTAACGGCTTCGAGATTAACGTCGAACCGCTTGCCGTGCTTTCGTGAGAGCTTGATTTATTAGCAATAGCATAAAGATTCCCTTGGCAAGTTACCACTGAGGGGATGAATAATGGTGGGGAAAGCGGTCGTTAAGTTCATGAAGGAGGCAGTATCGAGCCTTGATGGCATTCCATTTTTATTACCTTGGCAATCGTGACCTCCCGTTCTTTTATTCCAGCGTTATACCGTGACAGAGATAGAAACGACTGTACAAATACCATGGCCATTACGATTACGAGACTACTACCACCGCGATAAAAGGCCCGCCGCCATGGTAGTCCCGCGTGGGGTTTCGACGTGAAAAGCTGGTCATCGATTAGGGACCCGTTTGCTCAACCGTTTCTCCACCTTTCAAACTTTTCGCATTAAGGTCGAAGAGTCGAACAAGTTTACTTTGTTCTTCCCGCAAGGCGTGTGCGTCTCTTTTCTACTCTAGCCCTTTGTCCCGTCTACCCTTTTGCTCTTTCGCTCCCCCTCCGCGAGCGCGGCGAAGCCGCTTTCGACTCGCCGAAATCGAGATGGATATTATCCCTCCTGACCCTATTGGGCCAATGTCATTACAGCAAATGTCGTAAAGTAAATTCCTTTGCCCTCTGTGAACTTGCGTCTCACGGCCTTCGCTTCACTCCCTTCAAAAACCCCTTTCGCCGTGCAACATTTCTCTTCTTCAGCCTCTTTTCTCGAGCAAAAAATGTCTATAAAAAGTAATACACGAGGGGTGAGTGCGGACTGCGCCGCTTCTCCGTTCACTCAGTCACCCCGCGCATTTGGACAGCGATCCAGCCTGACACTCACTAGACTCCCTACGGGAGACTGGAAGAGGACTGTGGATCAAGTCTGATGCCCGGTCAGCCTGCAAAGGTGGGATGTGACAGTCGCAAATTGGATTCTGATCGGGGAACCTAAACGGATCCTGTGCAGAGACTGCCTGCTGAAACACTCTGCTATTCGGACTTCTCCACCGGACAAGATTTCTCTCCTTCAGCTTCTTTTATCGACAAAAAATGTCCGTAAAAAGTAATACAGACTGTGCTGCTCCTCCGTTCACTCAGTCACCCCGCGCATTTGGACAGGCATCCAGCCCGACACTTACTAGAATCCCCATGGGAGACTGGGAAGGGCCTCGGGATCAAGTCTGATGCCCGGTCGGCCTCCAAAGGTGGGATGTAACAGCCGCAAATTGGATTCTGATTGGGGCACCTGAACGGATCCCGTCCAGAGACCGTCTGCTGAAACATTTGCCAGCGGCTCTGCGCCTCGAACCACTTGGCTATCCAGATCTTAGGAGGTCCACGAAGACCGGATCATCATGATCAAGACCATCAGTACATCACATGCCGATGATGATCCTCCGGCACTGGAAGCATTTTCGGATAACTCCTTCAGTGCGGTGGGGCGCTAACGGGTCGGAGACTGAGATGATATTGATAGGATTATTGGATAGTGGGAATTGCGCAGCTCACTCCGAGGTACCAGTGTCGGGCGCCCACTGCGGCGCGCACGTCGTCGTGCACTGTAATATCTCCGGAGAGTACCGGAGGGTCGAGAGACGGGGGAAGCCGCAGTGATAGTAATTCAGCAAGTACTCTTTGCAATGAACAAACAGTTGGATAGCTCCGCGAGCCGCAATAATCCTCGTCTTACAGTAGGTAAATCGACCAACAGATTACGGTAGGACAGCTAGAGAATATCATGGACCGCCGCCCCCGACGGGATGATAGCGCGGGTCTCTCAGCCTTAAATCCTCTTCTCATATCCTCTCGCCCACGGAAACATGCGCCCACAATAGCGCGCAGAATTTGCTCTTCAGTTATCTCCTCTTGCACCAATCTCGTTGTACAGAAGTAGACACTCCAAATAAGCTGGAGACTGAGACGACGAGGAAAGACGCTGTGTGGTCACACTGGGAGATGAATCTGATGGCAATTATCATGAATCTGATTAGAGCCGACAGAACTTTCAGGTACATGGGAACAACAACGACATCCTGGCAAACATTCGTATTCAACTTAATACATTCTGCTAGCAAATATGAAGATTAACAGATATTATCCGAATATCGCGTTAGTTTTGCTAGAATGAAGTTCTTCTTGCCAGAAAATATTGTAATCGATGGCTTTGCGATCGCGGACCGTTTGTTTTAGGTTTGTAGGTTATACCGGCATATGATATCGACCAAATTTTTTTTAGATACACATACATAACAACATCTGATTGAAAAAATTCTCAGTTTTTATTCATAAAATTCTCTATTTTAATCCTCGAAATTCTTGGTTTTAATCCACAAAATTCTTAGTTTTAATCCACGAAATTCTCTGTTTTAATCCACGAAATTCTCAGTTTTAATCCACGAAATTCTCTGTTTTAATCCACGAAATTCTCAGTTTTAATCCACGAAATGCTTAATTTTATTCGCGAAATTTTCCAAGATCCTTCCCTCAGGGAAGGATCCCTGCGTTCAGAAATCATACCCGCGTAATTAGCTTCTCTCTCTGACATTTGCACCAGCGCAGCACTCTATCTCGTTCTATGTTACCCAAAGTGACTTTCTGAACGGGCCCCTGTGGATGGTCTTGCAGAACTGGCATATCGATCTACGGTTGTTTCTCGATCCGTCTCCCCGTGTCGAAAGCAAATGACATCTCCCGAATGCTAGGGACAGCGATAATTGATCGTCCCGAAGCGTTTTTTCCAACCCAATTCGCCCCAAGACAACGCGGGGAATGCTTTACAATCCTCTCATCCCTTATCCGTTTTTTTTTTTGTAGCCGACGAAATAAACCGCTCTGACAGGACATTAAGGATCGACAAAGGTCGCGAACGCGTAGACCATTGCCTTTGGCAGTTATGCTGGACCATTGAGTAATTCCAGCGCGAATTAATTCTCCCAATGCATTCCCTTCAGTGCGGAGATCTGTGCTTTTTCCTCATCCTACACTTCCTCGTAACCCCCGCGGGAAAGGTGACGATCGGCGAACGCCCGGCCAGATAGTCCTGTATGCCAAACGATACCTCCGAGAGCACTCTGACAAATACATTTCCGCCGACCGGCCGTTAATCAAGATAAAGCGGGTCAACCCACCAGAATTCCGACGGGTTTTCAGCAACACCGGCAACAGCAGCAACCACGTCCCTCGGCCCTGGGTCACTAGTGGCCTCTCTAATTTTACTTCCTCTACACTGGCTGCTCGGTTCACTGTCTCCCGAAAGCCCTACATTGGGCTGGGTATCGTTGCGGAACCCAAAATTATGAGAGCACCAGTCATAGGTACCGTTGTGTGCGTGTGCGTTCTCAAATATTTGACGTATCCAGCGTAGACTGTGGCCGCGGCAGAGATCGTTATTCCTGGCAAATCGCTCTATGGACGGGTGTGTGGACGGGACTGCTTCTCGTTCACGCATGGCATGCACTTTACATGAATTCGTATGCGGAGAGCGTGTACACGCGAATTGATAACATCGCCTATTCAAACTTCTACACCATGAATCGGCTAGCCAGAAATCATTAGGTATCAGCGACCGGAACACTGATTTGAATGCAGCAGGATGCTCTTCTACCGCCATCAAACAAAGTAGTTCGTGTCCGCGTGGATCAGACCGGTTGTATATCTGCGCTATCGTAATTGGCGATTTATCTTTGTCCTGTAATGGTTCTTTTGTGTTTTCATTCGCACAATGAGAAGAGAAAATATGGTTGGTTTGACCAAAAGGCTGTTGTTTGGTGAAAATAAAGCATTGTTTTGTTAAACGATTATTTGATTCAATCGACTGAAAATTTGTCGATTCTATCAAACACTTTTGTCAACCAAATAACAACCTTGAAGGTGAATTACCGTGCCTTGGTTGGTCCAACCATTCTTTTTTTTTCAGTGCAGCGCATATTTTACGATTAAAAGTTTTGTCCAAATTTGGAAAATATGTCCGAGCCGGTGATTAAATCGATATCTCTCGTAATTTGAGAATACGGTAGCGAAATTTTCAAGTCCTACCAAGAGCATCGGTGATGAAATGACTTGATGGAACAATATTTGCCACGTAATTCAAAACTGTTGCCAAAGCTATTGTTTTCTAATTCTACATACGAAGCAGCCAAATGGCTATCTTAGTCTTGCATTAAATTCCGCAATGTCACACATAAAACACCATTGACTATCGAACGCATAAATACGAAAGAACAAGAATAACGGACATCGTTTGTTATCGTTAATGTTGTTTGTAACTTTGCATGTAATTTCACAACAACTTCACGGCAACAAATAGGTCTGATTTGGAATTCATCGAGTCGCGAATACGCCACTAGCGACTTTTCATTACCCGACGAACCTTTTACTCAGGAACCTTCCGGATCGGTCAGTGGAATAGTCGAGGAAACTCCTGTGCGTTAATTATTCTCGAGAAGCCCGGGGAAGATTACAGCCACTTGCGACGTAATTTTTAATATTGCGCCACCGAATAATTTAACATCTTCGTTAGTACTTTTATTCAGCGGGGACTCCGAGCCTTCCCCGGGTGAAAACCCGACTCATCCGCGCTCGCCTTCGTTTCTATCACCTAAGAACCGCCCAACAAAGTCATCTAATATCTTTTTACGAGACTTGCCGAGGCTTGTTGGACGCGCCCTGCGACCCCGAAGATGCGGCAACGGAATCCGCCGAGAACCGCACACAACCTTCGCCTTTCGTTCCCTTTTCCTCCTCCGCTCCCTCCGTCCGGTCGTGAACACACACCTCTCTGGCTCTCTCGCGCGCACACCACCACTGTACGGGTAACATAATAGGAGTTTAACCACATGCACCTTTCCGGCGTCCACGGAACTAAGCGATTCATGAAGCCCCCGACCGACGCAACTTTCGGAACTTCGCTAAGTACCTCGTAGGGGAGGCTTACTTATCCCAATCCGTCTTCGCTCCTCCGCCACTCCATCGCCGCTGCTGCTTTTTCAACCCGGAACCGAGAGCTTTCCTGTACTTTTTTGTTTGCCTCCATGCCACTCGGGAGTTGCGGCGAAAACCACGTGCACTTTCCCATACTGCACACATCGACGTACATGCACGGGCAAAGTTCATCATACCCCGACACACAGTCTCGCTAAATTGCACGAGAGTACGCTCACTTAACGGACGAGTATGCTTTTTTTTCCTTCACCCAACTACCCTCCAGTGGCAGCAAAAATTTTAATTAATTAATAGCGTATGACTTTAAGTGAGCTTGTAATTTTACCGAGCTCCACAATTTATTGCACAAGATGGACGAGAACGAAGCGGAAGGAGCCTCGGATGCGCTGCCGTGTGAGCCACACCAACTGACACCGATGATGGGCGATGCGATCATCCCTCCGGCGATGCAAAGCCTCCGCTTATCTACCGGATAACTTACAAATACGGATTTGAACTCTAACGATCAATGTTTTCATTGACTTGGGATGTCCATAAAAAAACAATACCGATATTTCTACAAATTAGAACATTGGATATCTTGCCGGATATCTTGCCGGATATCTTGCCGGATATCTTGCCGGATATCTTGCCGGATATCTTCGACCCCGTTAAGACATAGAACAAGATATCCAGGACGATACAAAAATAAAAAAACCAGGCATTCATGCACCGCTGTATACGTATCTGCATTGCCGATAGAGACTACAGGTAGAAAAGAATAAACGATTGGTGAAATTGAGAGACCAACTGACACCGATGATGGGCGACGCGATCACCCGAGCGAAGCTTCCGCTCATCTAACGAACAGCTTGCAAATACGGATTTGAACCATACCGATCAATGTTTTCATGGACCCGGCTTGTCCATGAAAAATAATACCGATAGTTCTGCAAATTAGAAAATTGGATCTGACCTGCAGACGCTCTAGGAGTGCATCCGGGCAGTGACCCGTTGCAATTCTGCACGCGCGTTTTACAATATCGAAAATTGACGGTCAAGCAATGGGAAACGCACGATCACCCGGCACGGGCGATTCATCGGCCCACCTGCGTGTATTGAATTGTACCCGAATGTACAATGACGTCGACAGCAGCCCCTCGATTGTATATGTCGGCACTGCCGGTAGATACTGTAGGCAGAAAAGAATAAACCATTGGTGAAATTGAGAGGATGCGGCAAATGCCCCGGTGTCGGTGAGGATGACCTGACTCGATATACAACTTGTTCTATCCGTCTCTCTCTCTCTCTCTCTCTCCCACTCTCGATATATTCATTCGACTCTATTGGCCTCGATGAAATAGAGTGTAGCTCACACGTGCCGGAACATGAATTAGAGAAGTCGACTGCCCGACGTGAACCCGCCAGTGTTTTTTTGATTAATAGTTGCGCGCTCCTCCGCGTCGGCTCGCGGAAAGTTTTTGGAACGCAGCATCGCCGGCGGACACCAAATCGGCGCTCGATGCTACGAATGACCAACACACGAGCCAACGGTCTCGGCCAATTTTCAATGTTTTCGGAATCAATGTAGCCGGAGCGAAGAGTATTGCCATTTTCACGATTTTTCATATACGTTACCACATGTGTGGAACTAAAAAGTATCCCATGTAGGTTTTGCCGATGTAGGCGTCGCGATTGTCGAATCCCCAACGTTCGCCCAATGTTCGAACGAATATTGAGTCTCCAATTCGAAAATGGTATTTTTTGGTTTGAAATGGAAAATATCGAGTTGGGAGTAAAACAATAGTCATTTTCGTGATCAGTCGAAAAGGACACATCAAATCCAAGGCTCCCCGATGATTGGGCTAAGCTCGCATGGTAATGTCGGCAACATCGGCCCAATTGGCCACATCCGATCACTCTACATAATATCGTACAATCAGAACTATCGCTATGCAATATATCATCAAAAGATAATAATAAAGACTACTTATTGACACAACATCCTGACGTCTCAATCCTATATTTTTAAAGTTGCCATTTCGCCAAAATTCTCTCCGTGCAGTAGCCGGAATTCCGGTCCAATTGCTCATCGCTGGGTGCAAAATGTTTTTCGTCACCTGCCTGGTTGTACAGCGCACACACCCGCAAGTCGGACCGCCTTGTTTGTGCAAACACCTCCGTGCTCGGTGGGAAATCGTCCCAGCCGCCTAAACTCGGTGTAGGTTTTCGGTGGTTCCCTCGCGCTCCGGGCGAACCCGGGTAGTGTTGCCAATGTCTCATCATCACGGAATCGCGATAGCGTCACAGCGAACCGCGGGCGAGTATAGCCGCTGGTTCTCACCGGCTTTGCATTCATCACACGCAACATCGGGTAAACGTCGATAGAGCGCGATTGTTATTTACGATCATAATCAACCTGAGCCTCGTACGTCATCGGAACGGGATTCGCCCGCTCGGAACCAATATTTCCGGTGTTAACTATTCTCGTCCTCTTCGCGTCTCATCGCGGCAATTCTCCTGTGCACTCTATTGACCCAATATTTGCATAGCACACAGCTCCTAATTGATGACCTGTCTTTGCTGAACAATGTATATATATCAACCTCCGGATAGCGTCGACGCGGTACTCGTAGGTTGATTATACATTTAAGCATCCGAACGACCGAACGGATGCTTCGCCCAGTTTTCCACGAAGGTAATGCACTAATCCCGACGACGAAACCAGGCTAAACCGTACGTTTCCGGATGAAAATAACCCGGAATGATAAATAATTTACGATACCCCTGTAACGAACGATTCAAGTTATTTTTAATACGGCGCAGAGTTCGACCCGATCGATAAGCGATCGCTTAACGACGAGCTAATCCGGCGAAATTCATCGCGCGCTGGCGACGATGATCGATCATCGATCAGCGACAAAATTGACGGGCGAAAAAGCAATAGCATGACGCGCTGGACGCAGCGAATTTCATACGCGGAGCGAACCGGCTCGTTTCGAGCGTCGCACTAATTAGCTGAGAAACTCTTCACATTTTTACCGAATTAAATTTTCCTGGCCCAATTGGCTGATCTCTTCGCCTCCGCATCGCCGAGCTGCGTCCGCCGCTGCGGGGATATCGCGCCGGATCAGCGAGACAGCGGGAGAATGGATGAACGGATGAGAGGGGTTGGATGTGGGGAAAAAAAATGAGGTAAAAGGAGGAAAGCGGAGAGCAAGAAAATCAAATAGAAATGTAGCAGGGAGAGCCGCGGTAGGACACGCCGGGGAGATCTGGCCCGAATCCTTTACGCATTAGCGAGGGAGTTTCTCGCGCGCGCTAACGAGTGTACTTAATTTCTCCGTGGCATTACAAACGGGTAGGTCGGTGGGGCGCTATACAGTGGGCCGCTTCCGCGCTATACAGAAAACGAGCTGCTGCTCCTGACACGAGATTATAAAAATGTTTACGCGAATGCAACTCGCTCGTAACTTTCGCGGTTTACATATGCTTATGTTCCTTATGCAGGAGCTTCCCCCCCCCCTTCCCCGCCTTCCCCCCCCCCCCTCCCCTAGCGGTGCAGACATTTTCCCGTAATGCTCGCCTCTGTAAAGCGCGGACGGTACAATGATACATATCTATAGGCAATAATGCTAAAGCCAACACGTGGCTCAAGCGCCCACCCATATGCGCTCGCAGTTGCTGCAGCAGCGGCAGCCAAGTGCAACGAAATCTGCAGTAGTTACGCTACGTGTACGGGAGTTCTTCGGAGTCGCGGATAGACGTGGGGAAGCGCGAGCACGCACCCACGGGTCTCGCGCGGCCCTCGAGCTTCTCCACTTCTAATGCGAATACCATTCTCCGAGCAGGCTGCTTATTATTACCGTGTGAGGAAGATAGAGCTCCGAAACTTCCATGTTAACTTCTAGGGTCGTAAAAAGATTCGAGCTATTATTGTAATGCCGAAACTGCAGCGCTTCTGAGCGACTTTTGCATTTCTGCAACGGGGGCAAGCTCCGCTGCGCGGGCACATGTGTATCACGAGGGAGGGTGTGTTATGATATGGCGTTAAATTTGGGTATGGAAGAAGGATCTGTAATTCCATGAAGAAGTCCTGAGACTCCGGATTTTTGCTATATCGATTTTTCAAGTACTTGCGATGTTTATTGATTTGTTGTAAAATTAACTCAACGATATGGAAAAAAATGGGATCGTCGATGGAAGGCATGAAGGAGAAGCAATCGAAGAGCTCCAAATTACCCCGGGCCATTTCGATAATCCTATAATTATCCAAATGCGTACTCTCTCGAACGGCTGGCAACGGTAGAATTGTGCAGTAACGGGATTTTTCAAGCACTTGCAATACTCCAGTCAATCAATCAATAGTATTTATTGATTGGTTATAAAAAAAAATCCATGACACGAAATAGGTCGTGATTGTCGATGGAACGTGTGAAGGAGAAGCAAACGAAGAGCTCTAAATTACCCCGGACAATTTCGATAATAACCGTAGGATTGAGCAGAAAAGGGATTTTTCAAGTATGGCAAACGGGCCAATGAATGGACAGTTGAGCCGTCAAAAAAGCCAATGAACAGACGTTTTCATGCACGTGCTCTTACAAAAAGTGTCCATTCATTGGCCCTGTCCATTCATTGGCCGGTTTACCCAATTGGCAATATTTACTGATTTGTTATAAATAAAAATCCAACGACACGAAATAAACGTGATTGTCGATGGAACGCGTGAAGGAGAATCAAACGAAGAGCCCAAAATTACCCCGTGCCATGTCGATATTCGCATGAATATCCAAATGCGTGCTCCCTCGAACGGCTGGCAGCGATAATAGCGGCGGGTTCGTGGAGGAAAGGGCTCGGCACTAGCGACAGTAACGAGAGTGCTGTCGGGCCATTCGGGTAAATTTTCCAGCGTAATTAAAAAATCATTAATTCATTACGGGCCATCGATGAGGGAATTCCGCTGCGATACGTACAGCGCGAAACACATCGAACGGCGAATCGCCCGTGCAAAACCACGGTCAGCGGAGTTTTCCTCCATCCGCAGAGAGCACCTGCTTGCCCGCTGCAATAACGCCGTTGGCATCGACGATGACTCCGGTACGAGAACTCACCGTCCAGCTCGTTTGAGAACAATATCTCGATCGAGCCCGCGCTCGATGTATGAACACGTACGGTGAAGCGCGCCAAAGTGTACGCACGTTCATGAAACGTTCACGAGAGTTTTCGTAAATATTTCATTTAATTTCGATTTAACGATATTTGTTATTGCGTGAATATCGAACCATTTAAGCGATGCTTGCCCAAACGGGAAATAGGCGGGGGGGGGGGGGGAGGGGCGAGAGCGGGGAATTGCATCGGGACGGCAGAGCGGAGAATCGTGTTTGTGGTGGGTGAAAAGAGGCGACCGCCCAACGCCCTCGAAACAACATTCAATTCGTTACGGGGTGATTGTGAATTACGATCGGTGCGTCGCGCTTGTCCGTATATTTATTTTGCATTACGTGGAATAACTGATTTTGGGATTTTGGAGAGTGGACTTGTCACGTATGACCACTGATGTTCGGGGAAAACTACCGGAAAACTGTGTAACGGGCCGGGTCGGTGAAAATTACATGAGACCGAGGTTCGATGGAGCCGCTGGTCACGATTTATTTGGCGTACTCCGCGCGCAGGTACTTGGGTAAGCCACATATGATGGGCATCGCACAGAATTTCCATTTTGCTGGAGGCCCATAAAATAACCAAAGTTCCGTACCCGAAGAGGATTTGCTTACGATTACGTTCGAACGGTTCGTTGGGACATTCGCGCAGCCTCCAGCGACGCAGAATTAATCACATCGATAAATGGAGTTACACGGTAGCCCTGCTCGTCACTGCGCTGAGCGCAATAAGGGCCGGCGCCGGATGACGTACATTAGTAGCAGTGCGCATGGGGTATCGCAGACAGATTTGTCACTGGCAGCGCCGTTAATGACTCATTCAGCATCGTCGACCAATCGGCTGCATCAGCGTCATCGAAATTTCGATCCGGGCTGCATTGTACGGAATGATTATTAGGATTTGTCGGATCGTGTTGACAATTTATCCCGCACTCGGACAAATCATTTATCCCGCGGGCACCGGCCAATAAATATTGATTTGGTTTAAATAAATACGTATTGGCTCAGGTCGATGGCCCTTTGCCAAGGTGCGAAATTTTCATTGGGTATAAAATTAGTGTAAGAAGATAACTGTATAAACATTAACCTTGGCCAATAAATCTCTTTTGCCACTACTAAACATTTATTTCAATTAAATAAATATTTATTTAAATCAAATAAATGTTTATTTGCGTGGCGCCCGTCAAATAAATAATGTTTCTGGGTGCACCATCACTCGTACACAGATAGTGTGTATGAATCGAGCACGAAGCCTTCGTCATTTGCACGAACCGGAGGTCTCTCGCCCATAAAGATCATGCGCTACAATACTATCCTGTCAATCCCAGTGCGGCTGTTGACCCCGCTGAGTCCGCCGAGAACGAGATGACATCGATGGTATCGATGGTATCGATGGGCAATCACCTCTGCCCACGCTACCTGTGACTGAAAGTTTCTCACGGGCGATGGGTAATCACCCGAGGGAACCCGAGACGAGATACCCTACTTTCGCCGGAAGCGAACCAATTGGATTCACATATACGATATCCAAAACAACCTGCGGCACTTGGACCAGGCTCGCTGATAGCCAAAGTCACTGTCGAGAATTATATTCAAAAAATACCCTCGGGAAAGGAAACCCGAAGCACCCACCAGGATGAAATTCGGCAAAAGGTCCGAGTCTGCTTCGTCGTTCGAGTTCGACTAAGATCTATATGGATCTCCCACCTAGGCTAAGTGCCAAGGCGCCAGAGATTGGCAAAGCGAGGACCTGAACGTCAGATCATAGACTTCCCGAGTAGACATTTTCGAGCGTTACATCGGGCCCTGATAGGATCCTGATAAGGCCTTATCAGGCGCTTGTCAGGCCTCCTCAGGACCTTATCAGGGCCCGACGTAACGCTCAAAAATTTCTACTCGGGTTGAGGCACAGAGGCTATAAATCGCGTGTGCAACCTCATTTTGTATAACAAGACGTTTTATGAGTAGGTGAGGTAACGCCTTGTCTTTACAGCTTCCACCGCTCGAGCGCTCGTCCACAACGGGTGATCCTCATTGCCCCCTGTTCACCCGTACTCTCGTAACCGGCGGACAACATCTAGCTGAGCCGAGCAAATATCCTAAGTACTTGAATTACGTATTGAAGTAGCAAGTACTTCAAGTACCGAGCACTGGGTAGTTCTTGAAAACCGACGTATTGAAAGCCGGTAGAACTTAATAGCTCAAGTTCTGAGTACCGGACACCGACTCGGTACTTGAGACTCCAAGACGTGCCTCAAGTACTCAGCGTATTTGCCCGGTTCTCTTATCCGGTAACCATCCGCCAGGTACGGATGCGTTCACGACGGAAGTTCCTCGACTCAAGATGCGCAAGAAGAGGATTGTCTCCGACGGGAAGTAGTAACGGGCAATGGGGTGATCGTGCCGGTCCGCCCGATTCAGCCAATCGTTACAATTGTCCGCACGATTAGCCACTCCCGACATCGTACTCGGCACTCGTATTTACACCTAGCTGCTCATTAACGAGTTCTGGACACGCGTTCTATCGTTTCGCGCAAGTCGTACGGCGTAATTGCAATATCTGGCGGAGCATGTCGTCGACGATAAGACGGCAAGACGGCGCGCTATATAAGCAGTACACTATCGCTACAGTCATACGAGTACAGTTCTAATATGCATTCACACCGAATCTGCCAGCATCCAAAGCCACGGGGTTTTGGTGCAAGCGATAGTCATGCCTTTGGGTTCTCAAGAGCCATTTTTTTGGACATAGGACTTCCTGCAATATGCGATGACGTGTCACTCATCGCATTTTCTAGGTAGGGTAAAAGTGGTGAATATGGCCCACCTCGATTAACACGTAAATCAATGGACCGGGCCATATACATCGAATAAATGGACCGGGCCATATTCCCCACTTTTACCCTAGTGGTAGTTTTCATTTTGGTCGGGAAAAAAATTGTTCGGTTGGGTGAAGTCGGGGAACTTTTTTATCGACCGTTTTCCAAGCTGACGATGAACATAGCCGAAAATCATTTTTAGACCGACGAATTTCATCGGACACTCACCCAGAGGCTTTATCCGCGATGACCTTTGACAGTTCCCTTTGAACTTCGTTCCCGCCAAATTTAATCATTCATTTTGTTACTGGCATTCGACCCTTTCCGCGATACAAGACGACGCTTGTACAGTTGCAATATGGATTCACACCGTACGTGCCAGCGTCCCGAGCCACGGGATTCTGGTGTTAGCGATAGTCATGCATTTTGGCTCTGAAGCGCCATTTTTTTCGGATGTTCTCCAATATGCGATGATGTACGCTCCATCGCGCAACATGGTTGTACTATCGATCTACCGTACTGTACACCCAGAAAAAAAGTTTATTTGACGGCAACCGTTTATTTGGTTTAAGTAAAATATTCATTTGATTAAAATAAATATTTACTTAAATTAAGTAAATAGTTACTTAAATCAAATAAATATTTATTTAAATCAAATAAATATTTATTTAAATCAAATAAATATTTTACTTCCACCAAATAAACAGTGGCCGCCAAATAAATTATTTTTCTGGGTGTACTTTTTCCTCCATCCCTCTATTCCGCAGAACAGACCAGAACACCGTACTAACTGATCGGGTATAGAAGACATCCAGGACGAGACAGGCGGTCGCGCGGTGAACGTAATGAACGCGCCATAATGGTGAATCGGTGGTTGCATCGGATGCTGCAGGTCTCGGCTGCGGTGCAGCGGGAAGAGGTTTAGTCGAGGACAACGGGCGATAGATCAACCGATGTGCTCCTCCTGCTGCTGGTGCCGCAGCTCTCGAGGCCGGCACGACCCTCCGGCCAGCAACCCCTCCAAACAAAGACCCATATGGGGAACGGGTGAGACCCAAAAGTAACCCTTCCGACTCCTCCGCTACTGCGACGCGGTGTCACGGAGACAGAAAACAAACCACCGGTTGAAAAGGAAAGAGACGGCGAACTGCACGGAGGCGAATCGCGGAGGTTACCAACCCGGAGTCCCGGCCACGAGGCACCCATTATTGCCCGCTCGGCGACGCTCACGAACACCCCCCTCGGCCGCGCTCTCCCGCGACCGATGCGATTTATCGCCCGCTTGTTTTATTGGCCCGCCGTTACCAGGGGCTTCCGTCCGATATTCGGGTTATCGCGACCAGATAACAGGAAACGCTCGCCCGCGCGCCGCTGCACGACCGAAAGAACGCCGGCGAGAGGGACGAAGGGAGATGATGCCGAGGGTGCGCAGAGCGCTTTTGAGCGAACTCGGAGCGGGGATGGGATCGGAAAGAGGGATGAGAGGGGCAAGAAATGGAAGGGCGAGGCTGGTTAGAGAAAGTACCGAGAAACGCGAACGAGCTACTCCCAACGCCGCTACGACCAATGTACGCTCCATCGTTTTCCTTATTACTTCGTGAAAGCTATTACGAACCCATTCCACTAAGAGTTCAATTTTTTTTCCCCCCGCCCGCCGGTCGACCTTTTTCCATCTCGCCCTTTCTTCGCGGGACCGGCGTTTTCAGATTCGAGTGCATTTCGTGCGGATGTTCCTGAGTTTGTCGCCTCAATGACGACCAACCCTCCCGCAGGGCGGCGGCGCTGCCGGCTTGCGTGTCACGTTGTGACGCTAAATCTACCCTCCTCAAACTTCTTGCCAAGTTTCCTATCTTTTTTCTCCATTTCATTATTTTTCGAACGATTCCTTTCTTTCTCCATGTCCATTCGTCCTGCGTTAGTTCGATTAAAGTCGTTATTGGAGAAATTGAGACGGGTGGAAAACATCGTCGAATAGATTGACGTAGATCGCATCTTATTTTGGGATTTGTGGTTTTGGGCTTTGAATGCGTGTTCTTGTCTCCATTGTTATTTCTTTTCCATTGTATTATTTTTCGAACGATTCCTTTCTTTCTCGATGTCCATCCGTCCTGCGTTAGTTCGATTAAAGTCGTTATTGGAAAAATTGAGACAGGTGGAAAACATCGTCGAATAGCTTGACGTAGATCGCATCTTATCTTCTGTGAGAGCGCGACTGAGAATGCTATCGTGCGGTAGGAAGCGTGCAGGTTGCCCTTGTCGTTGTTTGCGTAATGCGATTTCCAAGAGGAGATTCTCAACAGCGAAAGCCCTTTGGTTCGTACGTAGTTTCCGGGGCTCAAACGTCGATGATGGGGATCCTGAGAGGCATCTTGGGATTTGTGTTTTCGGGCTCTGGATGCGTGTTCCTGTATGCATTGTTATTTTTTCCATTTTATTATTTATCGAACGATTCCTTTCTTTTTCGATGTCCATCCGTCCTGCGTTAGTTCGATTAAAGTCGTTATTGGAGAAATTGGGACGGGTGGAAAACATCGTCAAATAACTTGACGTAGATCGCATCTTATCTTCTGTGAGATCGCTAGTGAGAATGCTATCGTACGGTAGGATTTGCACTCGCGATGCGATTTCCAAGAGGAGAATCTCAACAGCGAAAGCCCTTTGGTTCTTACATAGTTTCCGGGGCTCAAACATCGATGATGGGGACCCTGTGAGGCATCTTGGGATTTGTGTTTTTGGGCTTCGAATCCGTGTTCTTGTGTCTGGTACCATTGTTATCCTACGTAATTGCTGCTCGAAGTGTACTTCTAGAACACTTCCATTGATCCGTTGATGCGTACTAATTAACGGGTCGTTCGAGCATCGAATTTACAGAAATACCCAACACTGCAGCTTTTTGCCTCCACCTAAAAATGTTCGTATCTGAGCTTTTTCTGGATGAATAATAAAGAGAAATCGTCTTATTTCGTTCCCGAGAGATAAATCGTTTTCTTAACAGTAATTCGATCAGTGTCGAGACGCGAATGAGTTCATTTAATTTGCACTGTTCCAAAACCGGTGCCACTGCCATAATCTTCATGGATCATCATCATTGCAATCGCAGTCGCAACTTCATCGATTGGTCGTTGCATCAACGTCGCCAGTGATCGCATCGCGCCAGCGAAAAGTGCACGGACCGCTATCGCTGGATGCGCGCATTCGTTGCTACGTACTAATGAACCGACCGTCCGAGCATCGTATGTATAAAAATACCGAACACTCGACCTTTTCGCCTCTATGTAAAAATGTTCGGACACGAGCTTTTCCTGGACGGATAATAAAGAGAAATTATATCTTTCTCGAGAGATAAATTGTTTTCTGAAAAGTTACCTCGTCAGGGTCGAGACGCGAATTAGGAGTTTATTTAATTTGCACCTTTCCGGATGAGCGCATCCGTTAATACGTGCCAATTAACGGGCCGTTCGAGGATCGTATTTCCAAAAATACCGAACACGGGAGCTTTTCGTCGTTTACCTAAAAATGCTCGAACACGAGCTTTTCCGGATAAAAAATAAATCATATTATTTCTTTCTCGAGAAATAAATTCTTTTCTGAAAAGTCATTTGATCGAAGTCAAGAGGCGCTTCACAAATTTATTTAATCTGTACTGTTCCAAAACCAGTGCCATTGCCCACAAATTTCATCTATCACCATAGGCGATCAGTTGCAACTTCATCCATTGGTCGTTGCATCAATGCGGCCAGTGATCGCATCGCTCTGGCGAAAAGCGCGCGTACCCCAGTTGCTAGATGCGCGTATGCACTTTTCACTTCATGCGTGCCGAGAACTGCCGATGTGGGCAGATACGTGCGTGCATAGCTCCAGCCAGCACCCATCGAGGTCACCCGCATGACCCATTAGGCAATGAGCGAGCACGTTGTGCTATATCCGAACACAATTATCGTACATATTAGCCTGCCAATATCATAGGTGGTGCGTACATTAACGAGCCATCCTTTCTGTACACGCCGAGAGCTTACACCTCTCGGGTCGGCCATAACTCCAAGACTTACGAGCGTTTACGCACGTATTATAGCGGTATTACTATCATACGACTGCTTACACATATGATATATCTTTACCTATTGCGATAATGATATATGCACGCTGCACATATTGACGATACGGGGCTCCACGCATAGATGAGATGTGGTTTAATGCAGATCGGAGGGCAATTCGCGTCGTGCTAATGGCATTGGCTGATTTCTGATTTTCTAGAAAATTTGTGTCTGCGGATTCCAGCTATCTTGACCCTTTATAAGTCACATCTCTATCCCACTGTTAAGCGCTACCGCAGCTACGCGTATCCCAGATTCTGAGTTCTTTAGGCTCTTTTCGGGACGGTTTTGGGCGATGTGACTTATAAGGGTTTAAATTTTCGGAAAGCTAGGCTTGGGGTAAAAGTGGCGAATATGGGCCACTAAAATGTTTAGGCTTGCACATACGCACGTTTACGCACGTATTATAGCGGTATTACCTCATACGACTGCTTACATATATACTATATGTGTATTAGTACTATACCTATTGCGGTGATGATATATGCAGACTGCACATATTGACGATACCGGATTCCATACATACTTGAGATGTGGTTTAATGCAGATTACAGGGTACTTCGTGTCGCGTTTATAAGTGGTGAACATGGGCCGCTACAATTTTGACCGTGCATCTCCTACGCCCGGAGGTTCATTCCACTCCGGTGGAAAAAATTGGTACCTAAAAATATCCAATTTTCGGGCACCGAAAATTTAATTCAAGTCTCTTCAGAACTTCAAGATTTTATGGAAATAAAGCCAATTTCGCAATAGTAACGAGATAAAAGTATGGTCCACATTACCGAAATGCGGATAATCTAAGAAAATCAAAGAATCTTGTGTGATAATTTTCAATCGCATCGGCAGCAAGTTTCAGATTTTTTTTGTTAAATCTGCATCTATGTCAACACGTACTGACCCATCTTACCCCGTCGAGCCGCGTCCACCGCATTTGCCCTACGCGAATCGTTAAAATTGCAATGGCAACTGAACTTTTTTGGGGTTCGGTGCGAGTATTTCGCGGCTAAGCAGCTCGTTTTCCCTCGTCCTCCCGCGACGAAGCATTTTCAAATATTCCGCAATGCGATAAACCTTGAACTCCGGAGCTCGCGTTCAACCACAGAGGAGTATCCGGCTTCACGCGCAACCGGTCAAAACTCATCGTTTTTGCGCAACCCGTTCTCCGGGGAAATTTCGCAGATCGCAGGTACATCATGCACACACGCCATGCCCGCTGGGAAACGAGATGAAAGTTCGTATACTGTTTCCTAATTGCTTAAGTGTGCATACTCGACGGTCCGCTGTCTCTGCTTAAGTAATCGCTCCAATATCGAAAAAAAAAAAAAAAAAAAAAAAAAATGACATTCGATCGGTGTCTCGGGTATCGTGAAGTGGAAAGAGCTGTGCGGGACTAAAAAAAATTGTGCGGCATTACCGAAGCGTGTAACACCAGGAGCCGAAGCAGGGACAACCCTGGGCGTATCGAGGAGTGCTTCAATCAATATTTTCTCCATTCGCTTCCGGTGTCTCATGAAAATTTATCGTCCCGGACGAGCGATCGGTGCCACGGGCGGCGATCTCTCACTCGAGCGTTTTCCCTGTCGAGTGAAATTCTCCACGACCGAGCGCGAACGTAATGCGGGGGATGCGCGTGGAATTTAAACTAAATCTTCGTTGGTTTTGCGCACAAAGCCGTGGAAACGTTCGTGCATCGGTAAAGTGACTGTCGCAGTATCGACGGAATCGCTGCGCTCCGTGTCGTTTACCGTTGCGATGTATTGGACGAGGACGCGGAAACCATAAAGAGGAGAACCAAAGCTCGCGAGTTCGAGGCGTCGATCGTTGCGAACAGACGCCTGTACTCCGCTTATAAATACATGTATTTCCTTCGCGTGCACCGTAATGGGATAGCGGGGACTCCTGGTCGGAACTGTATATAAATGAATGAATATATAATATCAGCTCTGCATTAGTGTAATGCGACTCAACGTTTCACTCGCTTTCTTATCCTTTCCGTTTCCCTTCGCAGATTGCTGTGCCCCGTTTGTCGAGAAGCACCGAGAAAGTGCAATAGACTTGCACTTCTGAGATCTTTCTACTCGCGACACTTCCGATTGAAAAGTGAATGATCTAGACCGGAAGTGACGTTTTTCCGGTTTGACATCACTTCCGTCAAAAAATTAGGTTTTCAAACCGGAAGTGACATATTTTCGGTGTGACGCGACTTCATGAAAAAGTTCGGATTTTCAAACCGGAAGTGACATATTTTCGGTGTGACGCGACTTCATGAAAAAGATCGAATTTTCAAACTGGAAGTGAAATATTTTCGGTGTGACGCGACTTCATGAAAAAGATCGAATTTTCAAACCGGAAGTGACGCATTTCCGGTGTGACGTCACTTCCGGCAAAAAAAATCGGATTTTCGAACCGGAAGTGACGCATTTCCTGTGCGACGTCACTTCCGGCAAAAAAATCGGATTTTCAAACCGGAAGTGACGCATTTCCGGTAAATCTCCGGAGATCTAAATTGTCGATTTCCAAATTCCATAATCCATAAGAAGGGCGCGGAGCGCTGGAGCCGAAACAACCTGCTAGTAATAAATAAATCACAAATAAGTGACGAATAAGTAATGAATCTTCGCTTTGTGACGCTGGCAGCTGGTAACAGCGTCCCGAAGAGGGCAGTCAGGGTGCAGTAGTGGCGGATACGTTCGAGCGGACATAGGGAGATCGACGTCAGCATGGAATTATGGGGGAGCTCGTAGGCTCTTCGGCAACGTATCCACCGCACAACATAGATTATCCAGTCGGACGCCACGCCCGCAGAGCGGAATATTATGTACGTCCGTATATACATAAGTACATAGTATATCTGCAACTACACACGGTTAAACGTATTCCTCGACCGGCATCAGAAGGGTGCGGGTTGTCAGGTAGGAAAGCGGCTGAACAGGCAGGTACATGGGTAGGGTAAATGTGGGGAATACGGCCCACTCCAGTGAGCACGCAAAACAATGATACAAGGACCGGGCCATATTCCCCACATTTACCCTAACTGTACAGTAACAGCCGCTGTATGATATGGGGATTAGCATTAGAGTGATGAAGATGGGGCTTTTTTCACCGGATGCAGACTAATATACCAATCGATAGGCTGCCTCCGCCAGTAGAGAGGAGGAGGAGAGCGGGAGTGCTCATATTGCTTTTTTTTAATCGGAGGCTTGTGCTCATTATTTATTTATTCAATTTTTTTTTGTTTTTTTTTTAAATTTATTTTATTTTTATTTATTTTTGCGGTGAGATAATATAATTAGTTATCTACAATTAGCATTCCAGAGAGATTATTAGGGGCGCCCTGTGCATCACAATTTATTGCACGTATATTATATTAATTTTTGTCCTAATTTTTCCACCGCTATAAACTGCGACGAAGGCACAAAACTGACAAGGTTTTTTTGCAATCTGGAGCTACCTAAACTGCCCTTCTCTCGATACTGTAAACTCCATCAACATGCAAAGTGACGTATTCGCCGGTCACTGTGAACCAGCAAGTGGTTGTTATCACTGAGGATTGTTTATGGGATGTTGGTAATGGTCGTTAAGTGGAAAGTTCATCTCGCAAACAGCTCGTCGGACGGTCACCGCACTCTCGCCGGACGAAACAGATGCGAGGAAGTTGCAGAATTCAGACATATAGCTGCATCATTAGAGACCACCCACCGCTATGCATATCGGCCTTTTACCACTTTTTATTATTTTTTTTTCATTTTTCTTTATACCGAGCCGACAACGAGTCGCGGGTCTGCGCCCGAGGGGCGCGAACGGAGGGTCGGCAGAGTGCAAGGTATAAGTAAATTTTATGTGGCCGGGTGAGCGCGGCATACTTTCCAGTCCGCGCTGATATAGTCGTTATATTTTTATCTGATTCTATATATGGCCTTGCGGGGCTAACAGCTCGTTTACGATGTACACGGTGAAATGGCGACTACAGTGAATATAGCTGTTTATGAACATTACGGGAGGATTAAAGTCGCGCGCATAAACGCGTGATATGCGGGCCGAGCCTGCGTCTGCGGCACGGATTAGGGCCGTAGGGTTGTATATCACTTCCGTCGTAACTCTTCGGGATCTCAACGTCTCGTCTCCGGTAACAACTGTTTTACTATCAAGATTCGCATGCATGCTATCGGCGGAAAACATCCCTCTCAGGAATACGGCGCAGCATCTTGGGCGGAGATTCGGCTCGACGGGAAGACATTCGGCGGGTGTCTGCGGAGATATTCCTTGGTGGAATCGAGTCGGGGTTTAATATCCGCGACTCCACCCTCGCCTGTTTGTGGGACACGTCTCGTACTGGTTCGCTTTAGGTCCCTTTCTTCGGGAACTCCAAAGTGCGTTCATTGCAGTGGGGTCAAAATTCTGGCGTTCGCTGCCTCGGGCGGTGACCGGTGCGGCCTCGTTTAGAGGTTTTTCGCGACTGTTATCGATATCTGGTGGATGCGGAAGGACGTGAAATGGTTCAGCTGCTGCAGCTCTTAGTTTCAGTTATATGTGTGCATTATTATTATTTTTTTAAATATTTTTCTTATGCTTATATTTATGCTTATACACTAAGAAAAAAATAGTGTTATCTGCTATAGCGAATAGTTCCCAGGGGGAAGGTCTACATAGATAGTTTCCGATTGTATATATTCAGTTGGTTTAACTATAATTATCGTAATGTCATTGTCGTAAATATAAAATGTAGTTTTAGTTCTATATTTATTTATTTTTATTTGTCTTTGTCTTATGCTTGTACTTGTGCTTATATATAAGCACTGAGAAAAAGGATAGTGTTATCTGCTATAGCGAATAGTTCTCAGGGCAAAGGTCTACATAGATAGTTTCCGATAGTATATATTCAGTTGGTTGTAACCATAATTACATAACTGTAATTATGGTTACCATGATTTTTTGTCATTGTCGTGAATATAAAATGTAGTTTTAGTTTTATATTTATTTATTTTTATATGTACTTGTCTTATGCTTATACTTGTGCTTATACACTGAGAAAAAAGATAGTGTCATGTGCTATAGCGAACAGTTCCCATGTACTTGTTTATATGTTTTATTGCCTCTTCGTCTTCATCGTTTCTATCTTGTCTTGGCTCTCGAGGGACGATGTCCTAGACCTTTACGGCCAATAAATAATAATAACAATCCGCACGGTATTCCCGAACGAGGTGGGGATTCGCACAAAAAAAAATGCATCCGACACAAAAGGATCCCCTCGCAGCGCTTCGATTTCCATACGCGGCCAATGACGGTCCACCCGCTGCAAAAGGATTCTTTCGCGTCTAATGGATATATTTTTTTTATTTTTTTTTTAAGAGTGTTGGTGAATAGCTTTTATCGACTATGCCTCGCTCGCCGACCGCTCCCATACATTGGCCGTACACGCTTCCGCCATTTTCATCCGATTTTTATTCATAAACTTTTTTTTATTATACCTCCATTGAAAATTTTAGCCGAGTTATTTTTTTCGAGGTACTTTAATGATATTCCCCGAGTGCTGGGGTGGGGAAAAAACAATATCCGGATAATGATTTTCATGGCTCGCTCGTCCCCGTCGACGGGTTTGCATAGGTGGAGGCCGTCAATGGCGGTCATCGTCACCCGTACGGTGAATGGACTCGGTGAACGCGCGTGACAGAAAGAGATTATGGCCAGTAATTGACATCGCCATGGAGATTTTCGCCGGCACGACGGTATTAAAATGTCGGTGAAATTGGCGCACGCGAGTTAACGAAACAACCGATTGCTCGCGCTGCATTTTCGAACGCTTCGTCGATGTCCCAAAAAATTTCCCGCCGATAAGACAACGGAGGACATATCGGGGGCCAACGTGGCAGTCATCGGGATCGACCGGGCGGGCGGCGCGGCGTCCAACAGCCCAGCCGGACAGACCGGAAATGAGAACCGACGGGGGAACCAATGGCGAACGAGGAAGACGGAAGCTCGCATGATCGACAAGTCGAACGAGGCTCCCCCGTTCGTCGGGACACGCGGCGAGAAATCGTAACACCCAAACGGCGCGGCATCGCTGATGCAGTTAGCGTAAAATTAGCTGTCGATCCCACAATCGGAGAACGAAGCAGCGATTCCATGCCGCGGTGTAGCGCGCTCATTCTGAGGAATTATTTGTTCGGAAGAAATAAAATTTTGTTTGGATAATTTTATTAATTTCTAGTATAGTTTCTTGTTTCACCAAATCATTCATTGACCAACCAGTGGATTTGGCGTTGAATCGAGTACATTTTCTTATTAGTCAATCTTTTCTCTTTTCTTTAAATAAAGTGTATACTTTATTTCTTTATTCTTCTATTTTTCGATTTTACTTCTAAAATCAATTTTTTAAAAATTCAATAGCTAGTTAAAATTTTTTGATTTTGGACTTGGTAAAGCAAATATTTGTCGATTCTCCGCAATTTAGCTTGTATGCAATTTAAGTATAAACATCCGATTTGATTGAAATATATCCTTATCAAAATAAAAATATTATAAAACACTATTAAAATGTTATAAAAATACAGTGCTTATTCGATATCCGAAGAAGTTGGTTGTGAGTGCATGGATCATACGCAAACAAAAAGCGTAAGTTGTATAAAATTAATCATTTCATTATACCAAATTCCGCACAAATAAAAACATATACTTTTCTTTCTTCGTTCGATCCAATAAATCTTTTTCTCTCGATTTTTTCGGCGGAACTTTTTTCTCGCCGAAGCATCTCCGATGTACTCAGCGTAGGATGAAATCGCGGATCCCACCGCGGAGAGTGATGCAGTGACGACATTCAGCGACGGTACGAGGCGCCCCACGCCTCGCGACGTCAGTGTTTGATGTATCAGCGCTGCACGAGATCCTCCCGAACAAGTAGTTTTTCTCCCCCCGGCGGCGTTTTTTTCGCCTCTTTTCACACCGCCTCTTCGTTTTTACAGACGATGCGAAGAATAGCGTGTGACGCCAGTAACTCCCGTTGGCACAGCATTCTGATATATGATTACATGCTGCCACTCGCGAACGTGCGAGCGAGCATGCTCGGCGCTAGACGAGAAAGCCGCGTCTCTATCGGCATCGCCGATCAAAACGTGAATTTTTGTTTCCCTCGCTTTGTGCTCGCCGACGTTGCCCGCCTCGGCGAATTCGACATCCACATTGCCCGTCGAAGTGTGCACAGTGTACACAACGTGCACACTTCATTATACATTACACAACCATAATGTACCGTACGTGGAGCGGGAGTTAAAAGGACTTCGATTGCGTGCGACTCGCGGGACACGCAACCGAACGAAAAATCAGGAGAATTCATTGCTTCTGAATAAAAATAAATGAAGCGAAGCGCAACCGGCGCCTAATGACTCGGCTCTGATTGTGTCGGGCTATCGCGGGCCGTGTGTGTCCGGTGCGAGTGTCGCGCTTACACGAAAGAACGGCTCTGACAATTATCGGAAAAATTGTCGTGCGTGACAGAACTTACGGAAGCGGCGTGTGCGTGAGGCCAAAGGCTATCGCGACCATCAGCCCGGCTGTGCAATTCCTGACAATTAGTTTCATTTCGTCGGATCGTAATGACCGCTCATGCTGTGTCGGCTCTCCGGCAAAAGCCCGTCGCAACGGCGGATCGTACGAGAATTTTTTTAAAATATGTATTATGTGTCATTCGCTGCGGTTTTTCCGAGAAATGCTGCTTTAATGCCCGAGGGTTCGCTTCCACGCTCGGGTTACTGATAAACCGTACGTTGCGATGTGTGGGTGCGAAAGTAGCGAGCGGCTGCCAAAATTTGCTCCAGAAACGGAGAAGTGCACTTCTTCGTGGACGCTCCTCGGGCCAACGGAAGCGCGATCGGACCGATCGTACTTCAGTTGGTCCCATCGCCACGACCGTCTCTCAAGATAAGACGGCGAATTCGACGGCGGGAAGAATTAAAAAACGTATATTTTATGTGCCATTCGCTGCGGTATTTCCGAGGAAGATTAACAGACAGTTCTGCTCGATGACCGCATTACGGATAAGCCGTATATGCTGATTTATTTTTTTCTACGCATTTTTCTGACCATTTGTTGATAAGAGCAAGTATGTCCGTGAAATTTTCGAACGTTAAATCAACGCCCGATGAGTTCCTGAAAAATTGGAATTAAACGGCGAAAAAACCTGGATGTAGTCATGTAAAAATAACGCTTTGACGAACAGTTCATATCGACGTGCAAAAATTGATTTTTTTGTGTATAGTATTTATTACTATTGTCTCTATCGCGAGGAGGCAAATATCTCGCAAATATCTCTCCAAGGTCTGTCGGTTAAAGGTAAATTTCGTTTTCATTGATCCAAACTGAGGAATAAATCTTCTGACGGAGCTTGAATTGAACGGAGTTATCTGAGACATTTTCCCCCCTCGATGGGAACGATATAGAGAAATTGGATAATTGAAGGCTCCGAGTGAAACTTTTCTAATCGCAAGATAGATTTTCCATCACCCCTAGCAGCTTCGATGCACAGTAATAAAATAATTTCGTAAAATAGGAATACGAAATTTAGTAAATGCTGACATGGTTCATCGCGCGTTCATGCCGGTGCGCAAGTGGAGAGCGGCGGACGCGGCCGTGTCAAAATTTGCTCCAGAAACGAAGAAGTGCACTTCTCGGTACACGGTTTTTTGGTCTTCGGGCCGAGGGAAGCACGATGGATGGGTGCGAGGCTGTTGCCGTTATTGCTGTAGAACGAGTAACGAGAGCGACCTTCGCCGGGACTGCCGGCACCGGTCTACATTCCCGTGATCGTACTTCAGCTGGTTTAATTGCCACGAACATCTCCCAAAATAAAACAGCGAGCGAATTCGCGAGCGGGGAATCGCACGGAAATGTACAAAATAGTATATTGTGCTACGAGGATGGGAAGTACGCGATTTTCGTCAAGCGTGAAGTTTGCTGTCCGAGAGAAGCGAGAGCAAAAATCACACGAGATGAAAATCCGCTCTCTACCGTGTAGCATACGGGAGTTTCGTTTCGACTTCGTTAAAATAACCACATTTTTTGCATCGCAAAATCCTCACATTCGCCACAACTCTTCCGAAAGTAACAGAGCTTCCAGAGAGTGTAATAAGCCTCATTACTGCCTGGGAGGAATAAAACAGTACTGCGCATGAGCAAAGGTTAATAATGATTATTTGTAAATACTAGGCGATTTTCCGCCCATGTTGCACGCAAGGAATGTCGTTATTATAGCGAAGTCGGGAAAAATAGTTTATAGTGCTACAAGGGAGGGAAGTGCGCGATTGTCGCCGAGTGTGAAGTTTGGTGCCCGAGAATCCAGAGCACAAATTACACGAGGTGAAAATCCGCTCCCTACCGTATAGCATACGGTACTTTCGTTTCGACTTCGTTAAAATAACCACATTTTTTGCATCGCAAAATCCTCACATTCGCCACAACTCTTCCGGAAGTAACAGAGCTTCCAGATAGTGTAATAGGCCTCATTACTGCCTGGGAGGAATAAAACAGTACTGCGCATAAGCAAAGGTTAATAATGATTATTTGTCAATACGAGGCGATTTTCCGCCCGTGTTGCATGCAAGGAATGTCGTTATTATAGCGAAGTCGGCAAAAATAGTATATAGTGCTGCAAGGGAAGGAAGCGCGTAATTTTCGCCGAGTGTGAAGTTTGCTGCCCGAGAATCCAGAGCACAAATCACACGAGGTGAAAATCTGCTCCATACCGTGTAGCATACGATACTTTTTTCCGACTTCCTCACATTCGCCAATGGCCATAAGTCTTCCGGAAGGAATACAGCTTCCAAAGCGTGTAATGAGCCCCATTACTGCCTAGGGAGGGATTAATAATGATAAGTTAATAATGATCATTGGTCAATGATAGGCGATTTTCCGCCCATGTTGCATGCATGTCGTTATTTTATCGAAGTCGGGAAAAAATGTATATTGACCGTCATTCGCTGCGGCATTTCCGAGAAAAATTGCTTCAATGTCCGAATCTTTCATACCCGCATTACTGATAAACCGTAAATGCTGACACGGTACATTCCGATCTTACAGGTGTGCAAGTAAGGAGCGGCATTCGTGGTTGCGATGCTCAAATTTCCCCCGGAAACGCCGAAGTGCACTTCTCGGTGTACGGTTGTTTGATTCTAGGGCGAACGGAAACCCAATCAGTGGTGCGAGGGTATTGCCGATATTGCTGTTGCAAGTGTAACGCGTTGTTAGTGCAACGCGTAACGAGAGCCACCTTCATCGGAAATGCCAGCGCTGGTCTGCATTCCCCTGATCGTACTTCAGTTGCTTTAATTGCCACTACGATCTCTAAAGACAAAACAACGAACGAATTCGACATCGGGGAATCGTACGAGAATTTTAAAAAATATCTATTATCTATCATTGCCTGTGGTATTTCCAAAAAGTTTACTTTAATGCTCGACAGTTCTCTTCCATGCCCGCATTACTGATAAACCGGACATGCTGACATCGCACATTGCGCAATCACGCGGGTCCGCAAGTGACCAAAATTTGCTCCACACTGAGAAAAAAAATTGGATGAACCAAATGTTCGAAGTGGTGATTTGGTTATTACAACTGAAGCAGCGTTTTGTTGAACGATTATTCGCTTCCCTCGATGCAAAACATGTTGATTGAATCAGACATTTTTGTCGTACCAACCAAATAACGCCTTTGAACCTATGTCACCGCGCCTTGGTTAATCTAACAACTTTTTCCGAGTGCAGAGACAACGAAGTGCACTTCTGGGTACACGGTTGTCCGTTCCGAGGGCCAACGGAAGTACGACAGTGTTGCCGTTATTGCCGTGAAGCGGATAACGAGAGGCACCTTCGGCGGGGATGTTGGCGCCGGTCTGCATTCCCTCGATCGTAGTTCCATCGCTTTAATTGCCCCGGTCATCACCAGCAAGTGTCCTACTCAGCTAACTTCCCAACAGCGTTTCTCCATTTCAAAACCACGAAGCATTCCCTTTCATTCCCTTTTTAAAAGAACCCCCCGGCAAGCATAGTTCAATCGAAGGTCGAACTGTTAATCAAAGGAACCGCCTAATGAGGACAACTCCTTTAACGCACTCCATGCGGGCAAGACTTGAATGTCCCCTTTCAACAGAGCTCCCAGTTATTCCCGCGAAAGGATCTTTTGACTTTCATCCCCGCTGCGAAACGGATCGCGGGTCAGCCCGAGGATGCGCATAGGGTGAATTAATAATCCCTCGACGCGGCTGATGCACCGAGTGAGACACAAGTGAAACGAATGGGTTTCCCGAATCGCGAAGCCCCGCGTCGGTGTGAGTCGAATTAACGCTAATCTCGGAGATTCGCCGAGGTGACTGATGGTGGGTACGCCGTTGGATGTTGATGAAATCAAATCCTGGCTTCATCGCCGAGACGAGAGAAACGGCAAAGCTCGGTGCAACAGCGCCGAATATGGCGGGATCTCGCGCAGCCTCGAATTCCTGTTGCGGGTGTTCTCGTCGATGCCAGAACTTCCGGTGACTCGTGTACACCACTCGGTGACATCCGTCTGGGCTGAAACGCGGCGGATTGTGTGTCGTTTGCCACTCACCGTAATCACCGCACGCGGCTCTCGCTCTCCAGGCTGCATCGTTATCGTGTAAGTTTCGGTTCCGTGGTTCACTTTCCCTCGCGAGCTACCGGAGAGTAAAAACCGCGAGTTCATGCGTTCAACGAACCCACCGGCGCTGAGACGGCGACAATGAAACGTCGCTTCTGGCCCGGAAGAACGCGGAGCCCAACCGCACACTCAGGAGGGCGCAACCGGTCCGCAAATGATTTCTCTATTCACTAAGTCCCTCCGTATATACGGGAAAATCCTCAGACGCTGGTATTGTCTTGTGTGTACAGGCATGACTCGACGCCGGAAGAGGCTGCGGCGAGCGCGGAGGTAGCGATGGAGAGCCGAGCGAATAACGGATGAGAGGAACATGGAACGAGGACCGGAACGACGCGGCCGTCGTTCCGGAGGACCCGGGCCTCAGGTTGGAAAGGCCGTAAACGGAAGAGGTTAACGTGCAGTGTTTTTGTTTCGCTTTGCCAAACGTCGGAGACGAGACGGGGGGTAAATCGCGACGGTTTCGAGGAGTAAGTCGAGGGCGTGGTAGGCCGGAGTAACGCATTGTTCTCGGCTATTGTCCCTCTCCTCTCATCCATGGGGGGGTCCTCGGGCTGGTCCGTATCGCGGTACGGTGGCACGGAGAATACCCGAACAAGCCCGACCCGTCGCCGCGCCGTCCGAGAGTGTCCTCCGAGATGGAAAGCGCGGGGCCGAACCACGAACGGCCTTCCGGCCAACGGCAACGGGGTCCGGATCAAGCCGAGACCCATTGTCGTCGGGTAAACAATTTACTGACGCGGGCCGGGTCCTCGGTTATACTGTCGCTGTCATCTCCTCGCCGCGGCGAAGACGCCTCGATGACACCCTTCCGGACGGGACGGGCTTTGTGCGGCGCGTTTCCTTTTCCTCCGTCACGGACGTCACCGTTCGATGGCCGGAGAGCGGACCGAACCGCGCTGGTGAGGTGGGTTCGGGCTGAGGTCGGTGAACCCTCTCATGACCCGCGACAAGACGACCACCTTTTTGCAGGTGTTAGGTCCAGACCGGTGGATGGTGAGTTTGCCTGGTGAGAAGGATCAATTAATAGTCTGTCTTTCGAGTCAAGGCGTCAGCTCATTAGTCGGGGGTGGAGATCTGCACTGCCGTGGATTGACGAGGAATACAAGCGCGGAACTGGCGACCCTCTGAGAGGGAATGTCGGGTCAGCGAAGATGCTTGCAGATAAATGTAGGGGCGATGTTTGGTTAAGATAGTCACAATTAAAATGATGTTGTCAAAGAGAGTGACTGAGAAAGATTGAGCAGACTTGCTCTTTGAATCCTTTTAATGGAGAGCTTTACCTCGCAGGTAAAGTTCTCTGGATAGAGATTTTTACATTTGCCAGCTGAGCATTGCTCGTTCTGTGCAGATTTTGATGATGGAGCAGGTTAGATGGTCGTTGAATAACTGACTTTGTCCGGAGGGTCGTGGCCTATTTATACTAGGTTTACCCCATGGTTACTAATGCTAGAGGAAGTTAACAGTATAAAACTGGACAAAAGATCGGTTTAAAATGTGCTGCAGAAGGAAAGAGTGTTCGGTTCGAGGTAAGGAGATTCGGGGAATGGAAATTTATAGTACCCGTAAAAGGTTTTAGTAGAGGTGAGAAGAGAGATTTTATGGTTGAACGTTAATTAGTGCACAGGAACTGGGGTGAAAAAATACGAGATGGAAAGATGAGTGTTTATGACTTCGCTCGAGGAAAATATATTTGGTTGAGGCTATTGCCTTTCAGAGCGGAGTGTGAAAGATTTAAAATGGAAGCCGTGACAGAAACATGGGGAAGAGACTCGAGTCGGGATAAAGTCGCAGATGGAAATCGTGCAGGGTCGCATCTTGTGTCGCAAGACGCTGTTGGAAAGAAGAGGAAGGGATGAGCAGTGCACGCAGTGGTAGCGTTGCAGAGGAATGAGTTCGGATAGGACGAAGAGTTCGGTGGTAGAAAAGCCATAGTTTCAAAGGGACGCGTGCCTAGAGAGAAAGCGTTCGGATAGAACAGTTATTTGTATGGCAAGGGCGTAGAAAGGGACTTCTTGAATGGTGTGAAAATGCCGCACGAACCGAAGGCTAGTGTGGTTTTCACGCGATGCAGAACTCCCTTTTCAACGCCCATGCCATTCAGATAATTTTTACAAATTCACGAAAATCACGCTCTTCGTTTTTAAGAAGTGCTCTCCGAAAGACACTTTCTCGCACTAGTGCGGGCACAAAGACGATATTGCGTTTCTCGCACGCGATGCGAGAAAGTACCTTTCTGCGCACACTTCACAGGAACGAAAAACGGGATTTTACACGAATGCGTTGAGAAATAGTACATTATAATACGAGTGCGAAAAAACTTTTTCTAATGAGTGTTGTAATCACAGGAGTACAGATAACGTTTTTCGGCCGAGTATTGTACTTAATTTTATTTACCGAGGTGTGAAAATGGAGGTTTTCGCGAAGCGTGCGCAAAACCGTAATTTTCCCACCGAGTGAAATAAAAGCAGATTTCGGCGTGCGAGATATCGAGAGTAGATTTACGGCAAGATCAGCGGGAGTTGCGACAGCCCAGATATAGTTATCAGCAGCGTAACTAACTTATCTTATTTATAGAGAAAGCATGATTATGTAGTTTGCTAAAATTCCCTAGGACATAACACACATCCGGCACATACATCTTAGGCGTGCCGACAAGCCGCCGATCTGGTTGCGTAGCTGAGATTTGCGCGACTGCCACGATTATATTTTCAGACCTTTCGCGAAATGGTAATGAGCGACGGAGCCGGACGATTTCGGGCTCCATCAGGCCGGATTATCGAACTCACGGATTCGATTCCGGGCGCGTAAAGAGCATTTCTTCGCGAGCCGGGCCACTCACTCACTTCGAGCGTCTCACGCGTTTCTCCTCGACGATGCATGAGCGTTTCCTCTTCCTTCTCGGGCCGTCCGTTCCAAAATTTACATAGAAACTCCACGACGATAAGTTCGCGCACTCTCCTCCTCCACCTCCCCCCCTCCTCCTCGTCGAAGTTCCTTGCACGAGAAGCGCCTCGTTGGCGCGGCAAGCTCGAGGAGAGACGACCAGGCAAGAAATGATCGCCGTTTCCCCTTCCCGGAAACTTGCACCCGCTAGCACCTTCTTATCCGGCCGTTGCTTCCGTATACGTATGCGGAAACACGTTCGCAGAAACTCTATTTCCATAATTATTATGTAAAAGGCAACGGCCACCGCTCTCAGACGATGGGCCACATACATGTATACATCTATTTTTTTCATGTTAAAAAAAAAAAAGATAAAAAAGAGCGTATGCCAAGTCCCTACCATTTCCATCCCGGACACAAAAATAAATACGTTGAACGAACAGAAAGTCTTTCTTTTTTCGAGAAATTTACTTTACTCAAGTTAAACCTTTCGAGCCAAGTGGTGTTACGCAGATATTCGCTATGGTAAAAGCAGAGTAATAAAATGGGTATCGAAAAAAAAAGATTTAACAAAGTTTTTCATTGTATGCAACAATCGAACGATTATACAGGAAAAGAGGGACAAAATGAGACAGTGGAGCAAAACGGGACGGTGGGGTAAAATGGGTCTGTGGAGCAAAACCCAATAATTACTTCCAATAATCTTTGGATGTCCCATTTTGCCCCATTGATACATCCGGATTTTCCGCCCCATTTTGCCCCATCGACACGTCCGGATTTTTCGCCCCATTTTGCCCCATCGATACATCCGGATTTTCTACCCCATTTTGCCCCATCGATACATTTTGCTCCAATGTCCCGTTTTGCCCCACTGTCCCATATTTCCCCTCTCTTCGCTATAATAATTTTTTTTCAGGCTGTTGTCGTACAGAGGACTTATATTGCCGTCTCGTTGTTATTGCCGGTGCATCGAGCTCCACGGTGGAAAATGTGGCTTTCCGACGCGGGCTGACAAGCAATATATGATCGATCCTGACGGATCGAACTCGCAAGGGGCGAGGACGATCGGAAAATAGGAAATACCTCGGGGCTTATTGACTCTCGGGAATGAGAGTTTGCGAATCGTCTTTAGCACTGTGTAAGCTCATACCCTCCTCGGCCAGTCTGTCCTCGCCGGGTCCGCTCGGGCACCGCTATCGTCTTCGATATCGAGAATATTCACATATTTATAGTCAAATATTCGTCCCGAGCACACCGGCCTTCGCTCACACAATACCTCGCCGGAAAAATATTGGATATTCATTTATTGCAGTAGAATTCACAGTTCTTTTTTATGTTAAAAAATAAATAACGTAAACTTACTCTTTTTTGGGAGGTTATTAAAATTGTTACGAGTACTGCGCGGATACAAAAATTCCATAGATTCGCGAATGACGCACGTTCGATTCCGAAGTGAACGATATTAATTTCCACCACCGTCAAAGATCGCGTTATTCAATAACCGTGTGGTGTATGTTCAGTCGAACGAGCTTTCGTCATTTAAAAAAAAATTCATTCATTAATATAAAAAAAATCCCCCCCTCAGAAAATCAATTTCGTATCGTGTAATACCCAGTAATTTTATCGTTACGCAATAACTCGCACGACTGCGCTCGACCAATATTTGACCGGAAAAAATCTAGGATATTTATTTATCACAGCGGGACTCAAAGTTCTTTTTGACGTTAACAATATAAGGTAAACAGACTGTTCCTCGACAGATAATTAAAAGTGGTATGAGTTTATCGCTACCGCAAGAATACAGGAATTCTATCGATCGGCGGATGACAAACGTTCGATTGCGAAGTAAACGATATTAATTTCCGCAACCGTCAAAGATTCCAGTATTCAATATTCTTGCCGTGTATGTTCAGCCAATCGAGCTTTTGTCATAAAAAAATAAATAATTGATTAATAAAAAAAATTACCCACCCTCCCCCCACTCTCAAAAAAAAGTTTATTAACTCCCTATCAAATCGAATATCAGAATAGTTTTTGTTTGAATTTATTATCATTTTTTTTTTTTTTTACCGAAGCATATTTTTGTAATTGATTCAAATAATCGATATTAATCTTTAATTTAAAAAAAACATATATATATATATATATATATATATATATATATACATTTAAAGCATTCCTACGCTGATTTTTACAAACGAAATAGTTTAGACGATTAGAAAAACGAAAACCATCAACAGATATTTATTTCCTCTCAAATAAACCAGGTATTTGCGTACGCGTTGACGAACAGGTGTTTACTTTCGTCGAATAAATAAATATATTTGTATTCGAAGAGACGTTTCGGCACATCGCGTTATTTTAAGTTTCACGCGATAACTCGCACGAGGAGCATACGAGACGTTCCGTTGCCGAGAAAGTAGAGTTCTACAGCGACGTTGGCGTTATCGGTAACGCTGCCGGGGCCGCGGATCGTTAATCGCGATCCGCGCTCCAGCGGAATCGCCGGGCGGCGAGAAAAGCACGTATTTACTCTGGCGAAAGAGGGCGAAATTAGTAAGTCCCGGCAGTGGTAGGAGCAAGCCCGGCCCGGAGCCGTACGACCGAGGCTTTTCCCCCATTAAGATTTTTACAATTAACGCTCCCCGCCGGTCTCGCTCGGTAAGCAAAGAGATTCAACACAATCAGACAATATCCGAGTTTCCCGCCTCCGCGGAATGACGGTAGCGCTGAATGCCATTACGCTCCTTCCGCTCTTGTTCCAATTAACACCGAACCCGCCCGGGATACACGATTAACAAAAAAACATCCTCGAGACTTTATTATTTTCCCTCAGAGAGAACTTACCCAGTCGCCCCGACGATAACGTGAATCCCCGCTACGAATTTTCATTAAAACAACAATAAAAAAAAACACACAAAAAAAAAGCTCAATACAGTTACAGAGAATACCAGTGCAAATTAGTCACTCGACGAAACGTCGCACAATACTGTTATCACTCTTGTTCCCACGACCAGTGCACTTCAATCCGGAGGTCGATCTTTTTTTTCTATATTTTTTTTTTTTTTTTATTCGAATGCTCACCTCGTTAAAACATTCGCTACACGCCACTCAACGAGACGATTCAATCCCGCGAAAAAACATTGCCGTTCGATCCCTCGGTGCCCGGGAAGTGTGCGCCGGTGCACGCGCGCACTAACGTCGATCGGAACTTAGAACCGATCTTTCACTGGTGCAACGACGACAGGATATCAGCGTCGAATCGGAAACGGGAGCTTCTCCTCCCTGCTCGCTGCGCGCACACGACCCGATCGCGTTTAATGCTCGGGAGTCGAGCAGGTGTTCTGAGGCGGGCCGAGACAAATCTGAGTGTAATAGCGAGCTCGCCTCAAAGAGGGAACTTATGTATATACATATGTGCATATATGTATGTATGTTTGTATATTAATGGCGGTGCAGAATGTTCGCGGGAATTAAAGTGGATGGTTTTGCTCTTAAGAAATTCGGCCGGAACGCGGCGACGAGCCGGCGAGATAAGTGGCTTTGAAGATCGACGATAAATAGTGTAATCAGATTGCGAGTGGCAAAAACGCGATCTACCGGCACCCGGGGCAAAGGCAACCCTCGTCGGTGGTACGTGAGTGCCGCTGGTTTCGACTGATTCGCGAACGTGAAAGCGCGCAGGTCGCCGCCGCTACTCGTGCTGCTGCTACTGGCGGTGTGCAGAGGGTCGCACGTCGCCTCCACCGACCGCCCCCGTACTCCTGGCGCCGAAACTGCTGCGGAGCAACCACTATCGCCGCTTCCGTAGCAACCCCTACGATGATCAAACTCGCGTGTCTCGTCCCCGGAGAATCCGATTCACCGAAGACGCATCTCGCGTGAGGAAGATACCGTACTGCTGGAATAAGAGCGATCGCGATACCCGAGTAAAAATTGTCACTCGCTTCAATCTCGCTCCCCCCCCCCCTCGGCCCTTCCTCGGTCGGGAAAAAATTCATGCATGAAATGTACTTTTCACGAATTATTTTATACGATTCGTATGTTATGGCCTCTGAGCCAATCTGGCGTGGAAAAAAAATTATATGCTAAGGATATATTTAATTGAATATTTTAAAGATGACATTTTTTGGGCAGGGAATGTATTTTCTATATAAAATCATGTGCACTGTGAAAATTAATTGTAAACTTAATGCAGCCGAACTTGAAATTCGCTTACATTACTTACTTTGATTGAACATTAATGTACGTTCTTTTGTGAAATTGAAATACCAGATGTTAAAATTGCAAATCGTTCGTCCGAAATTTACAACATTTTCATGAAAAATACTAATTTTGCTGTAAAATTGCAATGCACGTGTCTTTGTAATTTCAAAAACAGTTTATGTGAATAAATTTCCATTACCGTTCATTAATGTCCGAACACAATTTTTTTACAATGTAATGTTCATATACGCTATTTAACATTTATGATAATTTTTTAAATACATTCTCGGATATATCCGATATATATATATATATATATATATATATATATATATCGGACGTATGTGAAGGCGAGAAAGTTTAAAAAAAATTATACATAACACATAAAAATATTTTTTTTATTTTAAATAGCGTATATGAAAAGTATATGATTTATATTCGCAATGTATTTTCGGGCAAAAATATCATATTTTTTTATGTATTTTAAATATATTTTTAGGACAGAAATTTTTTTGCGCGAGAGTGTATCGGAGTGAGGTACGATAATTTGTCGAATTACCAGTGGGAATGGTTGCGATAGTGGCGCATGTTTAATTTTCGTGGTGCTCGCGGAAAAGTTGGTGGAATTAATATTTCATAGAGGCCTGTGTATCGGTACACGCGACTTGACTGTACACCACTGGAAACTTTAAAATGCGTTGACCTACTTTGCAAGTTAAATAAAACGGACACACGGCTTTCCGTGCGACCCGGTCGTACGGCACGTCATTACGATATTCTTTCGTTTCATAATATTTCATTTGGTCTACCCATCTGTATTCTCAAATTGCTCGACTATATTAATTCATGACATGTTTATTTTCGTGTAGAAAATAAATTAATATTCCTGACAACAAAAAAGAAAATGGGTAAGCATTTATTTTTTTTTTTTGCGTGAAATTATTAGCGTGCAGCTTTTCGACGTTTCAGCTCTATATTCCGGCGCTATGTTTATAGAAACAAAAATAATCACCGAGGGGCTTTCACGAACGAATTGCGACAACTTTCGTTTGAGTTTCGCGAAATAGCTGCGTAGCAGAGTGCGCGACCCGCGATTCCCCCCGCCGACGCAATTAAATGTTCCACAGTAATAAAAAAAGCGGTTGTATCAACTAAACAATTCGGGCAGAGACGCCCAAATAAATATTACTTGGTCGAACAAAATATTTTCATGTCTCAAAAATATGTTAGCGAAATAATCGAAATATTTTTTTTTAATAACCAATCTTTTAGCTATAACAATATTTGAACGTCCCCGCCCGAATCTATAATTAATTTAATTGGATTTTTTTATCAGTGCACGCATCCGGAATTGACCGTCGCAATAAATCCCTCGTAATTAATGTAATCGCCCTTAGGACGTTAAATTTAACAGGCTCTTTAGTTCGCAAGTCGTTTGCTACAAAATTTGTATCAACGATTCAAAAAAATGATCACTCATTCACCTTTTACGAAGCGCTCCAGCCTCCTTAACTGCTCTTGATTGAACAGACGAGGCAAAGGACGACAGTCGAATTAAGGCAAAGTTGGCGAATACCTATCCGCACATCGTTACTTCTTCGCAGATGAATCTCTCACCCTTCTCCTCGCCTGTCTTTCAACGCATTCCCGACGCTTTCCCGTTCTATTTCCGCTAACCTCGTTCGCCATGCCGGCCTCTCTTTGTCTTCTTTCTATAAAAATTAGATTTGTGCGAACCCCCTTCGCGCTTCGCCCCTCAACCACCCCCCCCCCCCCTCCCCGTATAACTGCGCGAAACGAGAAAAATTTTCTTTTATGCCGTTCGCCGAATAGAGATAACATTAGATATGCCAGGCTCGGGCCCGCGCCACTGAGAATTAAGATAAAAGAGGAGTGACTCGGCGGCTTTTCCGTGAGTTTAGCGCGGCGAGGTATTTTTTCGAATCCTCCTTAAACATATATCGTTATTCCTCAAACCTATATACTCAACGCCTCGCGTCTTATTTAAATGAACCGTGACGTCCGGAATACCGTGAAAATTTCACTCCCAACGAACGCGCAAAACGACACCGACAATAGTTTCGGAATAACGCTATTGAATATCGATTCGAGGCGAGTTCGTTCGGTGAGGATCTTCACACTAGCGATCACTTCTTTCCCTATTCTCTGGGAATTTTTTTTTCTTTTTTTTTTCTACAACTACTCGAGAGAGAGCCGAAAGAGTTGGACAGCGTAGTTACGGAACGCCGCGAGTATTCAGGGTGGGAGTGTCGGTGCGCTGTGCAGCATCGGGGGAAGGAGGCGGACTTCCACTTAAACTGTCGGTGAAACGTTAACGGAAGAAAAACGCAAAGCCCGGCTCAGTCAAATGTGTTTCCGTGTTGGTGCGGCGCTCGCCTGGAAGGAGCGACGGTGAGCGGGGGAGAAGGATGAAAGAGGCTAAATAACGAGAATGAGAAGAAGTTGAAAATGTACTCTCGGATACGGACAGAGGGGAACAGAAGAAAGGCGGGAGGGGGGGGGGGGAGGAAGGTAAACGAGAGAAGTTGCAGGTCGGTGGGTAACGTACACCCCCAGGAGAACATTGCTCCAGCACTCGTGACGTTACGGTTCGACAACCAGGAGCACCGAGTAGCCTCACGCGCGGCGAACGCTCACTTTCCACATCCTTGAGCTCCCACGATCTCCGAGCCACTCTGCGGCAGTCTCGCATCCGTAGGCACAAGTTTATATTCTGGTTGGTACACTCCGTGAGCTTGGGCGAGGGGTGTGCGACTGATGGGGATGTGTTTGGCTCCATTCCCACGTTGTTTATGTACGCATATTTTATCGGTACGATATCATTTCAGCGGTACACGGTATTCAGCACTGATGGAGGTCAGCCACATGTGCGAGAGCGCTGGCTGGAAAGCTAAGTCCTAGCAAATAAACTCCATATTGAGCCTGACCCTCGGTCATGCATTTTTTTAATGGCGGTTTAAGGAAGTTGGAATGCTTCACACTAGTCAAATGAGTGGTAGGTTTTCAAAGTCTTTAGGGTAAAAGTGGTGAATATGGCCCACCTCGATTAAGACTCAAATCAATGATATATGGACCGGGCCATATTCCCCACTTTTACCCTAAAGACTTTTACGCATCTGATGGGGATGTGTTTGGCTCCATTCCCACGATGTTTATGTACGCATATTTTATCGGTACGATATCATTTCAGCGGTACACGGTATTCAGCACTGATGGAGGGTCAACCACATTTCCGAGAGCGCTGGCTGGAAAGCTAAGTCCTAGCAAAAAAACTCCATATCGATCCTGACCTTCGGTCATGCATTTTTTTAATGGCGGTTTAAGGAAGTTGGAATTCACACTAGTCAAATGAGTGGTAGGTTTTCAAAGTCTTTAGGGTAAAAGTGGTGAATATGGCCCACCTCGATTAAGACTCAAATCAATGATATATGGACCGGGCCATATTCCCCACTTTTACCCTAAAGACTTTTACGCATCTGATGGGGATGTGTTTGGCTCCATTCCCACGATGTTTATGTACGCATATTTTATCGGTACGATATCATTTCAGCGGTACACGGTATTCAGCACTGATGGAGGGTCAACCACATTTCCGAGAGCGCTGGCTGGAAAGCTAAGTCCTAGCAAAAAAACTCCATATCGATCCTGACCTTCGGTCATGCATTTTTTTAATGGCGGTTTAAGGAAGTTGGAATTCACACTAGTCAAATGAGTGGTAGGTTTTCAAAGTCTTTAGGGTAAAAGTGGTGAATATGGCCCACCTCGATTAAGACTCAAATCAATGATATATGGACCGGGCCATATTCCCCACTTTTACCCTATACAAATTTTTACGCATCTGATGGGGATGTGTTTGGCTCCATTCCTACGTTGTTTATGTACGCATATTTTATCGGCACGATATCATTTCAGCGGTACACGGTATTCAGCACTGATGGAGGGTCAGCCACATTTCCGAGAGTGCTGGCTGGAAAGCTAAGTCCTAGCAAAAAACTCCATATTGAGCCTGACCTTCGGTCATCCATTTTTTGAATAACATTTTGTTATTGAAATTTTTGAGTGGTACATTTTTTAAGTCTTTATACAAACTTGTACGCATCTGTTTACAGTGGATGGTTGTTTGTACTACAGCAGATGTCCTTAATGTAGAAAAACATTAATTGCAATGGGTTCGAAAATATCTCCATATTGACCCGACCTTCGGATTATTAATTTTTAATCCGAATTTTTAATTCAAATGAGCGGTACATTTTTAAAGTCGTTCATACAGACTTTTAGTCACCTATTGATTGCGGTGGATGGTTATTGGTATTACAGCTGATGTCTTTAATCGAAAAAAAACGCTTATTGAAATGGGTTCGGAAAAATCTTCATATTGACCCTGACCTTCGGATCATTCATTTTTAATGTCGTTTTATTATTGGCGATTTAAATTGACCGAACGTTTCCACAGATAGAAATTTGCAGCCTTCCGACCGTTTAAGAAGTATCCACGAAATTACCGAATTACGGAATCGATCGGCGATAATTAAACATCGAGTCTTCGGCTGGTACGGTGGACGTATTACTTTCCAATTATTCGAATTGATCAACATTCCGACTCTGAAGACAGACCTCTAGAAAAATACAGTTATCTCACATAAAGAAGGGGTATTCGATGCATTTAAGGAGAACCATTTTTTTATGCCGTTTCATTATTGGCGATTCATATTCACCGAACGCTTCCATAGATTGCCAATTGCAGCTTTCCAACGGATTAAGGAGTATCAACCGAGTTACCAAATTTACAGAATCGATAGGCGATCGTTAAACGTCGCATCAAGATGCGACGTTTAACGATCGCCTATCGATTCTGTAAATTCCCAGAGCTCAAGAGCTGGTACGCTGATTTTCACTCGATATTTCATTATTATTATTACAGTTAGTATTTTTACTTATACCGGGAAGATTCTGGGAAGAAGCATCTTGAGAATTGCAGATATTTTACATGAAGACACGATCTTCTCTGCTTATAAGGAGAACAATCGCCGTATCACCGAGCGTCTCCATCTCCGATATTCGAAGCTGTACCTCTCGGAATGATTTTCCAAGAAGACGCGCACATGTGTTTTATCTGTACAGCAGACAAGGTTTTCCCGGGGACGGTAAATTCCTCGTGAGAGAATTTATTCGTCGCACGGTGCGCAGTCTACGAGCCTACTTGTAGTCTCCTGCCTCATCTTTACGTTCCACTTGTTCTCATATTCCAGAGAACTCGGGACGCTGCTTCGACATCGATCGACTACGACTGCATATTTATTGGAAATATTTGTTGGCATCATAACTACACGATGAAGCCCCATCGTCTTCGTGGAATAAGAGAGAAAAAGAATTAAATTTCATACTTTTGACATACAACCGAGCGTATCACGTTCGTCATCGAGCACTAAGGTGGATTGACAAATGGAGCTTCAGAGTGGAAGATGAAAAAAATTAAATCTTTTTTCCTTTTTTGGAAGTTATTCAAAAAACACCCTCTAGCAGCTTTCGCGAGCTTCCAGGTGAAGACCATCGGCACGGCACCGGGACAGCACCAGGTGCCGAGGGTCTTATACTGGCCCGGCGTCGATGCCAGTATCCACCCGAACCCGTTACAAAGTCTGATCCAACATATCGGCTCGGCGAAAAATGTTATAACTGCACCTGTACTGGGCACAGTATTGGATAATGATTCGTCGTTCCTTTTCAGATACACGGCTCTGTGGAAAAATCGGTTTACCAGAGTGGTCAGATGTATGCAAAGGGGCACAGCTGCGAGTGCTCCGGTCCGCAAATTGTGTATAATTATATTTAATATATGGTCATTTTAAACCAAAGTCCCGTGAATTAATCACTTTAGTCGCTGCCGCTCTCGTTGTACAGCAAAAGTGTTTTCTGCGAGAGGGACCTTCCGTAATTAATATCGTAGCCGTTTATACACTGCAGAACTGAATTTCAACTTACCCCATACCTCCTCGCTTTTCCGCAATGTTGCATTTCGGACCGCTTCAATACAATCATGCTTGGATGACGTACAAATGTCATTACGATTTGCCCTTGAGAGTGTTTCTACGAGCAGAGCGTTTTGTGAAATGCAGCACCACCAATGTATTACCACCAATATTTTCCATTTAAATCACAAAAATACGATTTTTCGTCGATAAAATCAAGGTTTTAATCGCTCACTATACTTTAGGCCCAAAAAGGCCAGCGAATTTCTGTTCAGCGGGAAAAAATACGTCGAAATACGTGACAGTTCATTACAAAAAAAGACAAAAACATTTACTAAACTAAATATACATTTTTAAACAAAATCAAATTTTCGAGGAAATAAAAAAATCAAGGACAGTAGGTGAAATTCCATGACAATTCCAAGACTCCAAGGGCTTCAAGGACCGCTGGACACCACGTCCATATGATTTTCGCTCATACGACGATTCGGCCGATTTTGGATTCGGCAAAATAACGTCGCTCCCACCAGTATATTAATCGCCAATTTCGTTCGAATGAATAAATACCGAACAGCCTGAAGAACCCTGATAAATCATCTTCCTGTGTTCGTCATACAATAACGCTCCAAGCCACGGGTTCACACCCACTGTACTGTACCGCTTCACAAAACGGTGTTGCGTTTCACCTGTTATCATTATTGTTGCCATTATTATTATTCTTCAGCCGTACAGTATTGTATTGCAGATTAAATCCGAAGCGTATTCAAGTGTTCAGAGCAGACATTCCACCTCGCCCCGTGCAATGCGATCTGCATTGGTTGTGCGGCAATACAGTTGCGTACGCCACCGTCGAGCACTCCGATTCTCTTGATAATCTCTCCTGCCCCTCTCGACCAAATCGGTGGTGTATAGACGAGATCACGCTTGGAGTTAGCGAGCGGATGCACCCAGTTTGGGCATTCCCTCTCGCTCCTCTGCGTACCCACAACAAAGAAGGATTTGCTTTATTCAAGAGGGTTGGTTTGTTTAAAACAACACGCAATTGGTTCAGGATACCGAGTATGGTAGGGGGTCGTATCGGTGGTCCTACGTCGGGGATCACTTGCAAATTCTGCTGATCCTGTGGAAATGAAAATCCACCACAGCGAACCGGGGAACCGGGGCGAGCACTGTGCGAGAGTGCGCCGCGGGTTTACTGGGCTATCGATCCTACGCCGTGCGGTTTCGGCCAAGATTCGGTACCGGCGGCAGCTCGGCAACGAGGCAGCAACACCCACGAATTTTCGGTTGTTCCTATCGAATATGTATAACGAGGTTGAGACGAGAGCCAGATGGGCGTCGTAAATTTTGCACAATTTAACGGGGCCTTTTCCAAGAGAATTTAACAAAGCCTTATTTTGGTTTCGGGGCTTTGCACCCTCGTAACGTATGGAAAACCGGTGGTAAGACCATTACGTACGTGATAACCGTCGATCCTGTGACTGATAGCCGTGTGATAAAAATTGGGAATGTCGTGAGGAATGTTTGGTGAGGAATGCTGCGAGGGCGCGAGACTCCGGTGTGTATTGAAATGTGCCATGGAGATGGCCAGATATTCGAGAATAAGTGCGCTCCCTCTGCGACTCCTGCGCCCCTGCATAATTAAGCCACCCTCGTGTCCCCATCGGCAGTTCCGTCCCTGTCATTAACCACCCTCGCTCGCATCATGACCCCATTGGCCATATTTTTGGCTCTGCCGACCCTATCAGTGGCCTCTCTGGCCCTGTCATTGAACTCCTGGGGACACATTTGTGACTGTTTTGAATCCAACTGCAGTTGTTTTTTTTTTGGTAGCAATTGATACTTTTTTTAGGGGCAGTCTACAGATTGAATCGTAGAAACGGGGAGGTTTCGGAGTGCCAAGTTCCAATCGGCTGTGTGTGAGAGTGTGTCCGAAAAAGAGCCACTAACCCTCCGGAGTAAAGTATGAAGCCGGGTGTAGGAAAGTTTCCACCTCCGGCCGCAGCCCGTCAACTCTTGCACTATACAACTCAACAGTCGTCAGAGTTCTCTACCGAAAGAATCACCGCGTCCGGGATACACTGGCTGCCCGGGTCCGGGGCGAACTATAAAGCTGCCGGTCTCTCGTAAAACTTAACCCACTTTCGTGATCCACTGCCTCCTGCGATGTAGGCTCCTAGGTAGTAGCACCAACATCCAGCAGCAGCACTTCCGTTGGGTGGCGTCTGTTCATTAAAGTATAGTAGTATCAACATGTAGGTATAAAGCACTGTAAGTACCGTTACTTTGCTGGCACTACTTGGGCTGGCGGAGCAACGTTGGGTTCCGGTGCGCGTACCCGAGTTAATCGAGTGAAACCCGCCACCCGGCTCATGGGCTGGTCAAGACCGGAGTTGTGTTTCACATAAATTGAGAACAGGAAATATCTGGGAATTGCTATAGACGATAGGTTGAACTTTAACAGACACATAAAAACAAGGGCAAAAACCGTTGCTTGAGCTTCGCACTTCGGGAAAGCTAGCACTTGAAAAATCTACAAATACATCTGTTGAACCCTTCTTGGCTGTGCAGCCACTATACCTCATTTGCAAAAATCAAGCTCTCGATAACATAAAAACTGCCGAAACGATCTCACTCCGCCGGCTCGCAAAAATGCGTCACCCAAATAAAACTCTTCATAACCACTCAAATCAAATACTGTACTCCATCACGAAAATAGAGCCAATCGCAGATAGATTAAAGAGTCTCAATATGAACTTTGCACAGCATGATCCCGCTATTTACAAAGCTCCCAACGAAGGTCTTATTTTATATTTATGAGCTACTCCTTAGTCAAATCGGAAGATACGCTGAAGGACTTTGAGCAATGGCCCATTAGCCTGAGCGGAAAAAATCTCGATACCACCCGTATTCCATCTTGTATTACCGAGGCTAATAAAGCGCATTTACTACCACTACTACTACTGAAAACTGAGGTCCTAGGATACGCTGAAGAAACCTGGTCAATGGCCCATTAGCCCGAGGGAAAAAAAATACACATGTATTGCCGCGATACCTCTGGATCTTCTATCACTGAGGCTAATAAAGCGCATTTACTACTATCACATTTACTATTACTACTACTACTACTAACCCCTACTGAAAACTGGGATCCGAAGTTCTTGGGCGTAACAATTGGCACATGTTCGCAGATTCCATTTAATGAAGCTAATAACGTAAGGAATAAGAAACGGAAAACGAGATTGACGATTATTGATTATGCATGAATCAAACGCAAGTATCAATCATTCTCCGGTTGGGTCATCCAATATGCTTCTCTTGCAAATGTGCTTCTATTGCGCAACTCTTCCAAATGGTAACGCTTCAAGCGTTGATGTTTGAAATTGATGCGCTGCATTCATTTGGTTCATAGACAAGGACATTTGATTATGTGGTTGGCTCTTTCGAGTGTCAAAAAAAGGTGTCGATTGGAAACTTCGTCATTGCTCCCTCATCACTTTCCTTCATTCACAAAGCTTCTTCCACGAGAAAACGTTGTGGGTTAGGTTCGGTTAGTTTTTACAACGATCCGTTTCGGGTTACGGAACTCTTCTATCCTTTCCTCTTGGCCTCCCCGCTCTCCGTTTGTCTCCGGTTCGCCTCTCGGAGCCGGAGCTTCCATAGCGTCCCGCCAGGTGTCAGCACTGAACGGACAGCTATAGTCCCGGTCCGCGCGTCCTACATCCGGAGCTAGGTCGTGTCCCTTTGCATTCACAGGCGAGAGACTTCGGTCCTGGGAATCGAACCCGAGAGACATCATTTACATTCTTGATCGACGCAACGAGGCATCGGACTTTTTCTTTGATCCCGCTTGATTTAGCTCGGTTCCGAAGCACCGAGCTAAAAAAGCACATGGAAAAAATTCGTTTTTCCTAAGACGAGAATCGAACCCAGGAATTGATCAGAGTCAATCTCTGATCTATTCGATCACAGCTCGAAACCGCCAAGGCGTCGTAATATTGTTATTAACATTACCATCAGGTTGGTCTAAAATCAAACGACGGTGAAATATGTCGCACTATATACGTATAACTTTGACCTCTGATCGTGATACTGATGTCTCGAATGAATGTCGCCATTAAACAAATCCATTATCGGACAGCGGATGATTTATCGTGTAATCCGGCCTCTCAATGAATCACGGACGGCGTGGGAATTTTATCGACCGTCTAAAAATCGGATATCGACAAATATTTGTGTGCAAACTGAAACCGGAAGTGGGAGAGTGACGGAGGATGGGGTTTCGAGAAGGTTTGCCCGGAAATCCATCGAACGTGCCTATGTCTCGATATCACCGAACGAGCTTTTGTCGTGCGGTTGGCGCGGAGCATGTCATGAACCGGGCATGGCCGACCGCACACCGAGTGCACCACTGCCAGAACCAAATGCATCATGACTGGGCAACGCTGAGCTTACTGGCATTCGACAAATTGGAACGGGCTGTCGCTGTGCCGGTACAAGTGCCCCGCCGCTCTCGCCGTCCCGAGTAAAAGTTACGAGCCTCTGTGACGATGATCAAACGCCCATCCACTACCTTAAATCTCGAACCGGCTACATCAGCGGCAGCACCGGCAGCGGCTGACGACAGCGACGAGATACTGATTTCCCTGTGGAACTGTCGTAGATCCCGGCGAGCAATTACCTATGCCAAAATCCTAACATGCATTTTTATAGCATCCATATATGGACTTAACCCGTTCACTTGGGCACTTTGTAAATTATAGTTACCCAGGTGCGACCAACTGTGACGGCCTGAGTTGGAAAGTCAACCCGACTCTGGTCGCCAATGTAGGTACGACGTTGGCCCAATGTCGGCTGCCGATGTCCAGCCAGCGTTGCATAAAAAATATTAATAAGCAATAAAAAATGTTTTCATCGATCACCGCGACTCCTGAGTGCCTTTTATCATTGCTTTTTTGTAGTTTCTTTATATCTGTAGACATAGGAATCACCAAAATAATTTTGTTGGTCGGTAATCCGGTCTGGAACCCGCGATAATAAAGAAATTTGGAATAATAAAAAAGGGGTCATCAATCGCGCAAATTGAAAACAAACTTTCGTAATTTATAAATATTTTGCATTGAACATTGGCTAAATATCGCTAGACGGTATTGGGCCAGAGTCGTTCGAAGTCGTCAGCGAACATCTACTTTATATCGCCGAACACGCATCATTCCGACGGTACGCCAGCGCCGGCCCGACTCCGGTAAGCAGCGTCTTGCCACCCTCGGACTGGTAATCGATAGTTTAGCCAATGCTGCGCATTAGTCGAGGTCCGATCATCGGCTGCCAATCTGCTGCCGACCGCCAGCCAATCCTCAGCCACACACCGAGCATCGGCCAGCCACACCTGGCTACAGAGAATTTTTTTCTGGGAAACCCTTCATGGCTTCTTCTTTCAGAAAGTACATTTCTTCGCGATTCACAACTGAGACGATAACCAGAAGCTCCGCCCCTCCGCGTGCAAAAATAGCATCAATGCCGCAAGAAATAATAAGTTTCTTCTTAAAATAAATAAATAAAAATAAAAAAAAATTAAAGAAGAAACCGTACGAAGGCAGCGGCGGCACGTGAGAGCAGCGTGTACAACGATTTTTGTGCAGAAAACGGAAAACAAATTGTCGTAAATCATAGCTGAATACAATAACCGAGCCCGTATGAAAGCTCGCGCCCGCGGACCTTTTATTTTCTATCTGCCGACAGCTTTCATCCTTTCCACGTGCCAGCGCGTCGGTCCCCGTCCTCCTCGTCTCAATGTTACTCCTCATCTTATCCGTTTCGTTCGCATAGCTTACGCCCCATTCTTTCGCTCGCTCCGCTCGTTTTGTACACCGAGCAGTCATGTCCCCGACGTCTTTCGTCGTCAAACTGAAATGAGGAAGAGGTGAAAGCCCGTCGCGGCTCATGGACTCGGCAGCTCGCTCAGAAAAGAAACACGCACACAAGTTCACGCGCACGCAGCCGCGCGGAGCCTCTCTTCGTTGAGAGCCCATTCGCGTAATATAAATGCCGGGTCCCCGACCCGCGCCCTCTCTCCGTCGCCCTCTCGTCGGCTCGCAGCCACCCCCTCTAATTGCATTCGCCTTTTGTCGTCACACGGCGACCGTGCATTCTGCAGATTTTATTTTAACTCGATTCTCTTAAAGAGCCTCGCCACCCGGACGATGACAGTTGCCAACGGGAGTCATGAGCTTGTTTACTTACCCTCCGTGAAACTACGAAATATACTTAGCTTCCGCCATTTCGCAGCTCAAAAACAGAGCTCGCCTCGTCCTACTCAGCTTTGTTATTTTATTTTTTGAATTTAATTACTTTCGCGTATCCACCGCGCCGCGGACGAGAGAGCGAAGCCGACGTGAAGAGTGCAATGTCCTCGCAACGGGACTCGAAGATCTCGTCATCGAGTCGCCGATGGACTGGGAATAAAACAAATTTGTTGAATTAAAACTGTTATATGCTTGGTGCAAATAAAGCATTATTTGCTCCACTCGTTTCAATATTTGTCGATTCAAATGGACATTTTTGTAGTACCAAACAAATAACGCCTTTCAAAGTGTGTCACCGTACTTCAGTAAATCCAACCATTTCTTTTTCTCAGTGCAGAGGCATTTGTGTTTTTTTTTTATTCGTTTGTTTTTGTGTCGTTTTTATTTTTTATCTTTTTGACGTTTCTTTATCGCAGAGCGGTCCGATGTCGTCTTAGCATAATTAGCCGGTCACATGACCGGACAGTTGTCAGAAAATTCTGAACTGCACCTGAAGCCCCGGACTGGTCGTCACTGTCGGGCCGTTCGCGTCACAGACTGCGCGTCACTGCCACTGAGCTCAATATGGCTCAATACGGCTGGGTTTAACTTTGTGTTGCCTCCGATTGGAATTCGGCTTTTAGATAGTATATCTCAGCCAGAAAAGTTAACTTAGCGCATGTAAATTTCTCACCACGCCAGTAGAGATTTTGTGGAACAGATTTTCCAAGACTGTAAGTGCACTTACTGGATTTTCCAGCCACCAATGTTGGCTTGTCCGGAAGTTCTTAGAGCGGAACGCGGTAATGATGGTCATCCTTCATGTGCCCCTGAAACAGAGATCGGGGTCAATAAGGGTCACTCGCATGCGCGGCGATAATTTTCTGCAAATTACGTCTGCAAGAATCTCGGAACGATTTCCAAACAGTTTTGGAAAGTTCGGAAATTGTGCAAATCTAGGGACGCTTGCTGCACGCCGAGAGCACTTTGGGAGCGAAATGGCACAGGAAACGTTACTATCATTATAGTATTCTCTGCCAGACTCAGTGGCAGAGGAGAAAAAAGAAACCGTCGATGGATGGACTCGAACTTGCGCCTTACGAGATTCTGGGCAATCGTTCCAGCTGCTACACCACTTTGTATTATGTAAAGTTAACACTGAACTGTGCTCTCTAAACGCGTGTAGGAATAATTACCTAGACGATTATGACAACCAGAGCCAGACGGTCTAGTTATCGATTATAGCGATAGTTCCGATACTTCGATACTTCACAGTTGAATATGTATGTTAAAGTTCTGTCGACATAGGGTAAAAGTGGTGATATTGCCCTCGATTAACACGTAAATCAATTATATATGGACCGATCCATATTCCCCACTTTTACCCTATATGAGGAATCGCGCAAATGACAGTAGATACTTCATTTCCTACATAAGAATCAGTAATTATTATAATACTCTTCTCCGTGTTTTGCGAGCTCATTGCTTTGTGCGAAATTCGGGAGAATGAAAGCCTGGACTGAGTATTGGTCATGCAACTTTAAATGTTGGTCGCGCGTCTCGTAGCTCGACCGTAAATAATCATCGTCAAACGCACACAAGAACAGAGAAAAACGCCCATTATTTTCAACGTAAATTCTATACATTTCCAAATTGCTGTAAACATTGGTTGCAGTTGCAAGGTAAGCGCACTAGGACAAACCGGCGGCCGGAACCTTATTGCGCTTTGGCATGGTTTCGTCTTACAGTGACATAAATCGCGCAAATTGCAGTGTGTCCTCAGTTTCCGACATATAATACAGTCATTGATACAATACTCTCCATGCGGCGCCACCTCTTTGCCTGCAAAATTCAGGACAACGAAGGCCTGACCGCAGCTTTAAATGTTGGTCGTGCGTCTATTCGACGATACATCGAACACACATGACAACGCACACATGAATGGAGAAAAGATACAATAAAGAATCGCGACGCGCCCATTAATGTCAGCGTAGATTCTAACACATTTCAACATTTCTGTCAACATTGGTTGCACTTGCAAGGTAATCGCGCCAAGGCGGACCGGTGGCTGGAACCTTATGGCCCTTTAGCATGGTTTCGTGTTACAGTGACATAAACCCCGGGCGACCGTCCGTGTCCCTCGATTGGCACGTTGGCTCTACCCCACTAATTCCACGCCACTTGCTACCGTGTCGAGAAAAAATAACAATTTGCCTTCGAGCCATTCGAAACTTTTTGTCCATAATTCCCCCGCCAAGACGTCATCGTATGATTTCAGAAACTCGCCCGACGCAAGTGCAACTTGTCAATGATTCGGGACTTCATACGAAACTGCGACCACGTCGCTGGGGAACTTGCCCGCATCTATGATCAGGATTTCCATGTTGGGGTTTAATGGGTTTTATGTCTGCACTATACAAGTTTGCCCCAGCAGTTTCTCCCTCCCCCCCCCACCCTCCCCCGCGCCCTTCTAACTTTGTGCTGGCCACCTCGGTCTGGAGGATTTCTCTGGCCGGATCATATATAAAGGCAGCACACCAACAGCCGGTCACTCCGGTCAGCCGCAGGCCGTCGAGGACGAATTCCATCCACGTATTTCGTCGTCTCCGTCGTCCACCTCCGCGTCGTTTCCGCGTGCAGCTCACAGCGGCGTCGTTTTCGGTCCTGCGGTCCATTCTCACACTGCGACGGGACGCCCCTTCTCTCTCGCCATTGAATTTGTCCGCAAATAAATAGACATTGTATATAACGCTAGACCGCCCTTTTTGCGTCCTGACTGAGGCTCCCGCGCGGTCGTTGTGTCGACGGTGCGAAATGTCCGATTCAGCGGGAACAACTCAGGCACGGAGAAAGGGGAAGAATAAAAAAAAAGCGTACACGGAGGTGAATTGCGCAACGTGCGAGCCGGACCCTGGATGCGGCACAGCCCGGTTGGACGCTGTAGTACGAACATGGCCATCGGGAATGCGCGGAACAGTGGTACAAAATTCTAGGGTACAACGATTTTGCAATTACCAATGATTTCCGCACTCCTCCGCTTGCGCGCGGCTCTATCGTCAACGCCAGGTAACCATTTTGGGGCGTTACATCAAGCGCTGATGAAGTCCGGTGGAGGCCCTGACGAGGCCCCGGTGTAACGCTCGGAAATTTCCACCAGCTCCGGTACTTCCCGACGAGATCAAATGAAGTTGGCCTGGGCTGCCGGATTCGCCCTCTCAATATGGGGCCAGAGCGGCGAATATGGCCTATTCGGATTGGGATGGAAATCAATGATATATGGACCGAGCAATATTCACCACATTTACCCTATACAAAAAAAATATAAAATATTGGAAAGAAGTAGTAAGGTAACGGCCCAGTTTGTGACACGTCCCAGTTTTTGCCAGGGGTAGCTTTAGCATGGTCGGCTTCCCCCACCATTTGATATGCAGCCAATGGGTAGCGCGCGTTCGGCGGGTCACAAACTGCGCCACTTGGTCCTCCTTGTTCATCCCTATGATTTTAGACGCTTAAAGTGAAAGAGCCGCGTAGAAGTGTCATAAACTGGGCCTTCAACCTTATAGGTAAGACCAAAGCTGGGCAAAATGCACTAAGTACTTGTATACGTATTGAAGCATCAAGTACTGAGTCAGTGCCCATTATTCAAAACTTCAAGAATTTAGTTCTGCCAGTACTCAATACGACAGTACTCAAGAACTACCTAGCGCTCAGTACTTCGAGTACTTGATACTTTAATACGCACTTCAAGTACGTATAGTATTTGCCCAACTCTGGGTCATGAGTTCGATACATTTTCGAGATTGCACGCGTTGGCTGGGAAAAAGTATGGGATCGCTTACACGAAAATTTTCCAGGCTGAACGCGATCACTACGGAAGAGTCTGGAAAAGTGTATGGGATTGATTACCCGAAAATTTCCCAGGCTGAACGCGATGGCTGGGGAAGAGTCTGGAAAAGTGTATGGGATAGGTTACACGAAAATTTCCCAGGCTGAACGCGACGGGAAGAGTCTGGAAAAGTGTATGAGACAAATCTGGGCGACTCCCAAACCTAAAGTAGTCTTAGCCACACCACTTTTCCCTACGCCTTCAAAACGTCAACCATAAAACGAAAGCGGCCTGAAGATTCCTCCTCCACCCTCGCGTCGATCAACCGATGCGGAGGCCTCAGCGTTGCGTTCGCACCTCAGGATTCCCAGAGCCGACGCGATAGTTCCGGGATGCATGCAACATGCAGCAGCACCCGACGTTCCCGCAACTTTCTTCCCACCGCGTCTCCGTACGTTCGCGCGAGGCCATACAAATATTCTAAGTGGCGTTGAAATCGTTATGAATGCCGTGCGGCGCGCTCGTACGATGTGGACCGGCTATTTATGTCATTCGTGGCTGGCGAGAGAATTTTCTAGGGTTCGCGAGGTACGAGATAGCGAAGCTGCGCCACTTGAGGATAGGTTCGTGGCCACCGCCGCCCAAGCCACCACCGCCCAAGCCACCCCCGCCGTTTCCATACTCACCGACGGCGCCGAACTCATATATTTCACGGTGGTAGGCAGTAACTAACAATTCCTAGTTCGCGGCCCGCCGCTATATTTTCGTCAGTTCATTCCCCAGGGCACTCTGGAACCGCCAATTTATCGTCGACCCTACGCTTCACCGGTGCTCGGGCTCCTTGGTGAACATGGCGTGGAGTAGACGATCCGGGGTGGCTCGTTAAATTGCTCGCTTTCCCGCTCACTCGGTATATATCCTCTCTTTCGTCGCTCAATCGGGCCAACTCTTTTAGTTAACGTAAAACGTTCGTTTGCGATAATTCACCGCCCCAACGTCGCGGCCCCTCCGAACTGTCCAAGTCCGGACCAACTCTCGTCAATTTTTCTTTCTTTTTTTTTCACGCTCGCTCTGACTCTCGTCGTCGGACCGGATTATCTCGATACCCGGCGCTATCCATGTTCCGTAAGTATACGGCACCAAAGTTCCAAGCTTCCGAAAAGTGTATATAAGAGAGGTCTTGTGTATCGCTGTGCTGGCAGCGTCGGAGCGCGGTCGCGGAGCTACCAGGAGCTCCGCCGGAAGTCTCGATGCGGCGAAATCGAAGAGGTTCGACGTATGACGCGGTCCCGTGTGGTCTTTCACTTTCTCAACTTCCTCCCGCTTCGCTCCGTTCTTTGTCGTAAAAAGCTCTACTTCGCAGCCGCACGCTGCCGCCCGGCGTTATTGCCAGCCGTGCACTTACGTCGATACACTATCGGCTCTATGGCGTGTGTATATGCTCCGCTTCTCACGCTCCACCCTCGTAATATCCACTCACTTTTCTCCTGACTTATCACCCCCTCCCTCTCGCTATTCACTTCCTTCGAGGTTTTTTTTTGCCATAATTTTCTTTCCTTTCGTTCGCTCTCTTTGCGGTTCTTACTCCATATTCTGCTTATTCTCAGACGTTCCATCTTCTTGTTTTTCTTGTTATAATCAGAAGTCTCCTATCTTGGGTTCTCCATGTCCGATCTTATCGGCTCGCTCCGATCTTAGTGTTAAGACAGCGGTATCAGAATTTAGTTTATTTATAATTTGTAGAAACAATTATCACTCCCTCCCTCTCGCTATTCACTTCCTTCGAGGTTTTTTTTTGCTATAATTTTCTTTCCGTTCTTTTTCTCTCGTTGCGTTTCTTACTCCATATTCTGCTTATTCTCAGACGCTCCATCTTCTTGTTTTTCTCGTTATAATGGAAAGTCACCTATCTTGGGTTCTCCATGTTGCTCGCTCGTATCTTAGTGTTAAGACAGCGGTATCAGAATTTAGTTTATTTATAATTTACAGAAACAATTCGGCGGAACAACGGCTGTGGAATTTGGGCTTCGCCGTGAGATACCGGACGAACGACCCGCAATGCCGTTTCTGGATTGCCCGACGCGTTTCTGGAAAGCGTCGCACCGGCGTTAACCCGACGTCGAGAAACGTGTGCGTATTCGGCGTTGGAACGCTTGTCGCCGGTGAGAAGGATCTCTAATGAAATTCCACACCAGCGGAACCTCTGCCGTTATTAAGAAACGACTCGTCGCTAACGATCGTCGCTTCTTGCGTGCGGAGATGAGTCTGTGATAATCATGTTGCAGAGAGGAGACGATAAGGGGTTGGTGCGGAAACACTGCGACTCGTGCGAAATCAAAGAGCCGCCTCGAAAAAAAATCATAGCGCGCTAGGCAGACAATTAATTGTCAAAAGAATTTGAGTCGTCGGCCGTTTTACACAGTGTCGAATTGCATATGACCCTGAAGATATCTGCATGAAACTGAATTCCATCAAGTTACAAGGGCTGTGTTTTGCATCGTGCTAACTTTACTCGGGTAAGTTCACTTAGGGTGGATTTTGAAGACGTTAGTTTGAACTTAAGATCGCTCTTGAGATCGGATGTAAAATCGAAGTTTGGCCTGAACTTCATTGCGTGCTTAAGTTTGATCTTAAGTTCGGGCCTAAGTTTGATCTCAGGTTCGAACTTAAGTTTGACCTCAAGTTCGAGCTTAAGTTTAATTTCAAGTTCGAACTTAAGTTTGATCGCAAGTTCGAACTTAAGTTTGATCTCAAGTTCGGACTTAAGTTCGATCTCAAGATCAAACTAATGTCTTAAAATTCGACCCTTAGAGAATAAAATTCTGCAAGTGAACAATTTGTTTTTCATGCTGAAGCAGTGCATCAACAGAGACTTGCCAAAGATGAAATTTGATGTCATGCAAGTTGTCTTCAGGCTCATAATTACATTCGTTGTTTGATCTCCGCCAGATACAAATTCGCGAAATTCAGCCTCATCGCTGTAACACGACCGGCACATAACGTCGGACAACTTTACGAGCGACCTAGTCGTTTTTAATTCAAGTATGGGGGAGAGGTTGAGAGGAACGAGAGTCGGGGAAATCGAGGCTTTCGACGAAGGCGAGAGGCAGGCAACGAGTAACGACGGCAATATCGTCAACGAGCCGGGGAGCCGGAGGTACCCCCAGCAGCAGCAGCAGCAGTAGCAAGTATTGACGGGGCCGTAGAAGAGCCAACGGTTCGTCGCGGATACGTGTGACGCAGCCGGCGAAGGGTGAATTTCCAGGGTTTGATGACGTCATCATCCACCCTAATGCTCGGACATTACCGGCTTTAGTTATTCCACCTCTCCCCGAACTGCTCAACCCTTTTGAAATTTGCTCTCGCCCAGGGTCCTCGCCGGAATCCCGCTGAGTTACCGAGTTCGTTTTGGTATCGTTCAGCAACTAGCGCTGACTCCGTATTGAGCCGATTGCGAATGGTAACTTTGTGTCACGCACGATTGGCATTAGTTCCGTCATTGTTATACCTGAGCGCTGAATATCCGGATCATAGGCAGCTTCCGAACAACTATCGAATTGCTAGAGCCGAAGTGATTCGCCCCGGAGCAATGCGAAGCTGCATAACCCAGGTCGGATCCCCAATATTAAAAGAGACTGGTCGTAATTCATTTATCTTGCAAGAATATTTTTAGCGTATTTTTTAGGATATTATTAATAAAAGAAAACAATATATATGTTACAGGTGATCCAGAAATGTGTCTCTGAAAACAAATGAGGCAGAAACACTTCAAAACCTCAATGGAGGTGCAAAACCTATTTTGGGGACTTCCAAAACAGTCATAATCTACGTCTCTGTGATATTCCAATTTAAAACTGAAATTGTATTGAATGTTATACTAATCTTTATACAAGACTTTCTATTTTGTAAAAGGGCTTTGCCCGTCGATAAATAAATAAATAAATAAATAAAAGACAACACTGAGAAAAAATTACATGGTAAAAGCAACGATACTGACTTTGTACCATAAAAAATATTTCCCAAGGGGAGCGTCCACATTTTATAGTTATGACAATAACAAAAAATCATGGTCGCAACCACAATTATAGTTTAACCAATTGAATATATACTATCAGAAACTACCTGCATAGACGTTCACCCAGGGAACTATTCGATACAGTAGGAAATACTATCCCTTTTCTCAGTGCATCTGGAGAAAATTTCGAAAGGAAGAGAACTGCGGACAAAAGCATTAGCTTTAAAGAACGAAACATATGATGCTTAGGTCATGAACACCATGAACTAACTTTTAATGAATGAAATTTCTTTTACCACCCTAATGTTTGAACATTAACCGTTTTAGTTATTCCACCTATCCTCGAGTCGCTTAAACCTTTTAAAATTTGCTCTTGTCCGGGTGCTCGACGGATTCGCGCTGACTTACCGGACTCGTTTTCGCGTCGTTCCGCAATCAGCGCCGACGCCGTATTGAGCCGATTGCGAATGGTAACTTTGCGTTACGCACGATCGGCATTAATTCCGTCATTGTAATACCCGAGCGTCGGAAATCCGAGCCGTAGGTGGCTTCCGAACAGCCATCGAATGGCGAGAGCCGAAGTGATTCGTCCCCGAGCGATGCGAAGTCGCATAACCCAGTTCGGATCGTTGCGACGTCACCGTCTGCGTCGCACCTAAGCGTTACCAACACCACTTGGACTTTAGGTGAATCCTCCCCCGCGGACGCCAGACATACGATTAAGATTACAATATCCGCGAAGGAGAATAATTTAGTGTGAGGATGCCATTTTGCGGGCGCAGCCCCAGGAATCTCATATCCGTCTGAGACGGTTCTGCGATAACGGGAGACACGACCGTCGCGGTACCGAGGCCCTGCTCCACCCTCTGCGGTAGTATGCAACGTTATTCCATCCCGAACGTACACCCTGGATCTGGCTCTGTCGTCGTACGGCCCGAGCGTACAGCCCAATGGCAGCCGCTCGATTCCCGCGAAATATTATAGCGCCTCGCCATTTCCGCGTTCTGATTGGAAATTGTCACACCGCAGAACTATCTCTGCTCCATTGCCCGTTCGGATATTAGCCGGAAGTACGGCCGTACTGCTCGAAAAGTTTTTGATTGCGATTCCAGCGGGTCGAACCGCGCGATCGCACTTCGCGCGCGGTCGTGTGCGGGCGTTTCGGATTACCGGGTTTTGTGCTAACTCCGAGCAGAGATGACGTCTGCTTCGATTGTCATGAAATAATGAGTGTCTTAAATATAGCGATTCCGATAATGCGTTATTGAATAGCGAAGGCGGCTGTTGCAGTTACTTCTGAAGTGACAGCGCACTGAGAAAGAGGATAGTATTTACTACTATATCGAATAGTTCCCAGGGTGTCTATGCAGATAGTTGCAATCATGATTTTGTTGTTATTGTCGTAACTATTAAATGTAGACGTTTCTCTTGGGAACTATTTTTATGGTACAAAGTCAGTATCGTTGCTTTTACTTTGTAATTTTTGTCTCAGTACGCCGAGGCATTTAATAGCCTTTAACGCCTGGACGATCTGAACAACCGCGCGGAAGAAAGTTTGGGCGAGAAGTATATGAAAATAGTATATTTAAGAAATAGCCACATTTTTTAAGCGTAATTTTTTTATTAACTTCGGATAATTTTCTAATATTATTTATTATTATTATTTCAAAGATATTTTTTATATACTCGGATATAACCGAGTAAAAAATAACAGTACTTTCATACCGGAAATCACTTCCCGAGTAGAAATTTTCGACCGTTACATCGGGCCCTGATAGGGTCCTTGATAAGGCCTTATCAGGCCCTTGTCAGGCCTTATCAGGACCCGATGTAACGCTCGAAAATTTCTACTCGGGTTACGGTATGAAAATTTCATTTTTCGACCGGTAGTGACGTCATACCGGAAATGCGTCACATCCGGTCTAAAAATCTCATTTTCCATAACATAAGAATATCTTATTCGATAACCAAACGAAACGAGGTTCGTCGGGTATTGAGAAAATCACGGAAGACGCGCGGTCATCGAAAAATCCATATCGTATCCGGTTTCACATCCTTGCGTGAAACGCGATAGACACTCGACAGAAAGTCTAGATTTCCAATAGGTCGTTCTCATTGCGACTCTTTCGAGGACTCGACGCGGAGGCGTCATGGGCTGACGTGGGTGAGCTCGCTAATTAATGGGGGAGTAAGGAAGCCTCGATTTCCCACCCGGCTGTGTACGTGTGCCATATCGGGCCATCCGGCGAGTGGCCTGTATGGCAATCGAAGTGGGTGCTCGAAGCGTCGCTCGTGTGTTCGACAGGTAATTTCGATGCTCTTTGCATTCACCTTTCGCCGATAGCGAGTTCCAATTCGAATTTAAATGGTTCGCTTCGTTAAGGCCGCAGGGACGGGGCGTTTGCAAGGATGTACACGCGTGGAAGGAGTGGACGGAGGGTGAAGAGGCTTCGGGGACGAGTGGGAGCCAGCGAACGAACGTCGAAACGAACCGGGAACGGTTTTGTCGCCGTCCCTCTCGAGTGTCTCGTCCGATAGGGTTACCGATCGTTGGATACATCGCCTCGCGCGTTTTATTGCGAAACAACGTCTGGCAAGCTAATCGACGCCCGCGAATTCGCCGGCTTGTCAGCCCCGCGCACTCGATCGTGCAACATCGGCGGTACAGCCTGAGACGAGCGGGCTTGCTCGAGCTGCGCAGCCGGAAGCATCGGTGATCGACGCTGACGAGACCGACCTCGTTCCCGTACCGATAACGCCGCGCAACTCGTCTGAAACAAATCGGGGAATCGCCCTGCCGCACGCATTTTTTTCCACACCAATGACTGCTGAAAGCCAAGTCCGTGGCGATGCAAATTCTGCGCAGGAGTTTCAGGTAAAACCAGTGTTGTCAAAAAAAATGTACACTGAGATAAAAATTTCATAGTTCGGTGATTATGGTCACTTTCCACTATACAATTTCGCGCGCTCGCCTGGATCGCATGGGTCATACCATGTGGAAACCCATTTCATGTGGAATCGCATTTCGGAATTCCAAAACTCATTCCAAATGGAGTAGAATTTCGGAATTCCAAAACTCATTCCAAATGGAGTAGAATTTCGGAATTCCAAAACTCATTCCAAATGGAGTAGAATTTCGGAATTCCAAAACTCATTCCAAATGGAGTAGAATTTCGGAATTTGGAAATCCATTCTATATGCAATAAAAACCTAAATTATGAAATTATAACACATTGGATAGAGTAGTAGTTCTTAATCTTATGGGGGTCCACAGCGAGTCCCTAGAGTATTTTGGGGGTCCATGGACACCAGGTTAAGAACCGCTGGAATAAAGTTTTGGAATTCCGAAATCCATTCTACACTATGAAAACCGGCCGGTGGGGGGGATGTGACCGTCATGGAAAGGGGAGGAGGGGGCAGCTTCTCTAAAAGGGGGGCTCAGCTGGAGGGGACGGGGTGGGACAAACATCCAAACCAGCAAACAAATCCACAATTTTCCAAAAGATATCAAAGATAGTCTTACATGTATAGCTAGGACAACAGTAAGAAATGATAGTAGCAAATATAATTATAGTGTAGTCACTTAAATATTTTTCACCAGAAACCATATGCATAGACGTTCCCTTCGGGAATTATTCCGTACAGTAGAAATGACTATTTTTTTTCTCAGTGCATTGAGATTTCGGATCGTTTATGTGCCAACTAGTGTCGGTCACTCACTCTCGATGACGCCAATTTTTTCGTAAGACCGACGAACCGGACCAGCGGAAAATGTTTGATACCAATATAGTCGTATAACTTTTTTTTTCTTCCATCTCCTCCATCTTCCTCGACTGTTTATCGCGGAACGTCAACGGCGAACCGGATCCATATACCACCCCCTGGCCAGCCGGTGCTCCAACCGGCTTACCTCGGGTGCCTTCTCTCCCTTTCGACCATTTACCCGAGAGGCAAAGCCTGTTTTCCCTTGAACTTATTATGAGACTCAACCCCACTCTTTCGTGGATAGGATCCCGCTCCACCCCGGCGAGAACTATATTATCATCTGGGTTGTTTACCTCGAGGAATGTCGCCGAGAGGGTTTGGATGCCTCTCGGATCCCGTGTGACGGCTTAATTAGCCACTTCCTTGGAACTTTCGGTAAGTGAGTTCGCGGCTTGTGAAAAGTTTTTGAGAAGAAAAAAAAGGAAGAAAGCACGACAGAAACGGAAAGAGTTAGCCGACAGTTCTATGCGATGGTAGACCGAGTCCGGAAATACATGGACTTTCTTCGTGGGACCATTCCGGGATAGTTTGTCCCTTACGACGTTTTCAACGCATTTCATACTGTGCGTATATGAAGCCATTTCCTTCTAGAACTGTAACTGTGCGTCTTATGAATCTACAAACAAACTCGCGCGGAATATCGTTCTTCCACTCGTTACTCAGTATCTCATTACACAGGGGTGAATTTTAATGCTGTCTTGTAATGGTGCTTTGTGAAATGCTTTTCGACTTTTCAGTCTATTATTAATTCTGTTTTTCTATTTTTTTTTGTCTGTGCCTAGGGGTTCCCGGTTTCCTACTCTATGTGTAGCCATTTCTTTCTAGGACTGTGACTGCGCGCCTTATGAATTCCACTCCTTATTACTCAAGAGTGATTTATAAGGCTATCTTGTTATGGTGCTTTGTGAGACACTTTTTGGCCCCTATCGTTTCCGATTCATATTACCGTTATCCTCAGAATTATTGTTTTATTTTTTATTGTCATTGTTGTTATTATGATCTTTATTCTATATAACAATTTTTTTATTTTTTATTTATTTATTATTATTATTAGTACAGTTATTATCTTTACATTTAGTTGCGTCAATTCGGTTTAGGTCCATTGTTACTTATTTTTTTCTATTTTCCCGTGTGCCTAGAAGACCTCTCGTCCTGTCGTACAATAAAGCACTTAATTAATTCTTTATTTCCACATTTCGTTCGAGAGCTGCGTTTTTGAAAAATTATTATTATGGTTCTTACTATTATCTTTATTTTATCTTCATATTTATTTTTCGTTTTTTTTAAATAACAAGATAACTATTAGTATCGTTATTATTGTCTTTATCTAAAGTCGCATCAATTCGATTTAGGTCTACTATCACATCCGTATTTCTATTTTCCTATCTGCGCCTAGAAGACCTCGTCCTATCGCTCAATAAATCACTTCATTCATTCATTCATTCCACTTGTTCGCTCGAGAGCCACCAGCACACCCGTGCGAAAAATATTGTGAAAAGAGATTGTCCCGCCGGGGTACCGAGAGTCGGCGGAACACGAGCGACTTCGTCCGCTCCATTCCTCGATACCCCACCGATACAATATTAATGCTATATTTTACGAGCGGTTAGTCGTATCGATCTTCGGATCAGAAACAAGGTGGAAAAAAAAACAAACTTCATATCGCGGACCTGAATCGAGATGGTGCTAAATCTTGCATGAGTATCGGGCAACCCAATCGTCGTCGATTGAATATATTCACCTTATTTTTCCTTCGACGCCCGTCGAGCCGGCTGTATCTTCGGTGCGACGGCCGGGGGTGGGGATCGCGAATTTATACAAAACGAATCGAGAGTGTTCCGCGGTGAAGGTGCGAAGAGGCTCCCCTCAACCGCGAACACGGTAAGGGGCGACCACCGCTACCGCGCCTTCGAGGCCGACCTACTTTCAGGCCGAAAGCCCGAACATCGGGTTTCTACCGACGCTGCGGTGTTCGGGCTTACCCAACCGGCGTCTTTCTCCGGACACCCGGCATCGGCGGCGCGACCGTAATCCCCGAGAGCGCGACTACCTCGCGGCAAAGCGGGAGTTCCCTACGTAGGACATTCGACGAAAGGAACGCAGGAAGAATGGAAAGGGACAATAAGAAAATCCTCGACCGAGGAATCGGGGATCGCGACGACTCGCCTCATCCTCGGCTCCTCGTGCACGTAAATTTCAGGATGCGGCGCGGACTCGCAGATTCTGCGCTAGATTATTTAATTTTTTTTTTTTTTTTTTTTTTTTTGACGGATACGCGTTTGTATGTTTTAAATGTGGATGATTTTTTTTTTTTTTTTTTTCGTCGTTAGTGTATTCGGTAGCGCAGCGTAATCCGCGAAAGCGCGACCGCCTCGCGAGCGGCAGGAACTCCCTGCGTAGGAGACTCGAGTGGAGGAACCGGTGGAAGAGTAGAAAGAAAGGGACAATGAGAAAATCCTCGGCGAAGAAATCGGGGATCGCGTCTTCACTCATCTTTGTGTCGTCGATTCGAGGTCTCCTCGTGCACGTAAATTTCGGGATGCGCCGCTACTCTCGCTGACTCTGCGATAGATTATTATTATTATTATTATTGTTACTATTTTTATTTTTTGGAGTACGAAAGCGCGTTTGCATCTTTTGAATGCAATAATCTTTTGAATGAATTTTATATTAACAGTGTTTTTCTTTTCGTCGTTAGTCTGTTATATATGTTGAATTCGATACTCGGTGCTTGGAACAGGATTACCGACCGAATCGACGTACCGTTTCAGGATAAATGGGAACTGCGAAGGTAAGAGGGAGAGGCGCGATATCGATCAGCCTCCTCATCGTCAACGTAATTCGGGAAGCTCACACCTCAGGCAAGAGCCTGACACCAGTATTCTCCCCAGACGGTCCGCAGACAACGCTTGAAGTAGGGAACCGGCTATATTAGGGACACAGCGCACGGGCTATTTCCTTGTGACATTGAATTCGCATGGGTCGCATGAGTTTCACAAATAAATTTTAGGGCAGGATAATTTCCTCAACAAAGTGTTGGGCACTATTCTTAAAGTAAGCTACGTACCCTAAGCTCTGTGTAAGCTGTGTGCCATTAAATTAAGTTGTGTAACCTAAGAACACAGCGCACAGACTCAGGCACCTTACGAGGCGTCAAAGCTCCTGTAAGTTACCCTTTTCCAAACATCCAGAACCCTCGATATCCATACATAATAAGCACGAGACACACTTGTCGAGAACTTGTCGATATACAAATTTGGAACTATCGGTGTCTCTTAGCAGCCTCTCACCGTTCACGTAATTCGAGAAGCTCAGACCTCAGGCAAGTGTCTAACACCAATAATCTCCCCAGACGACCCGCAGACAACGCTTGAAGTAGGGAACCGGCAATATTAGGGACACAGCGCACAGACTCGGGCATACGAGGACTATTTCCTCGTGACATTGGATTCGCATGGGTTGCATGATTTTTATTATTTTAAATAGGCTACTCATAAAGGGTTGGGCGCTACCCTTAAAATACCCTCACGATAAGGCTGCCACACTGAAAAAAAAATTTGCTTTCGGGCTGCCAAAGAAAAAAATTGTTATTCCGATTCTACTTTCAATTGTTACAATTTCATATGATATTGAACCAACGACGGCAAGATTGTCAAGGTGACGTGTTATCGTTTCAAGCCCGTATGGAACTGTTAGAATTAAAAGTAGAATTGAAATAATCATTTTTTTCTTTGGCAGCCCGCAATCAAATTTTACTTGAGTCCATGATATTTTTTTTTCAGTGCATGCAGAGTCCTCGAACTTACTTTACGACGCTTCTAAGCCCTTGTGAGTTGGCGCCTTTTTTAACATCCAGGATCCTCGATATCCATAAATAATAAGCACGAGAAGTACTTGTCGAGAACTTGACGAGGTAAACAAATTTACGTCTATCGGTATCTCTTATCAGCCTCTCAAGCATGGATGTAATCATAGCAAGTATACACCGCTTATAGGCCTAAGGACTATAATGCATTTCCCAGACAACCTGATAGCCCGGTGCTGGTGTTCGGTTTAGCGAAACTTCCTTACGGTAAAGGCAAAAGCCTCATCATCCCGTTGCCTCGCGGCGACAGTGACAGCTGATAGAGGTTTCCGTCAGCTTACTGTGTTTCATTGTCTGAGCGCGAGGATGTACCTCGAGGCGTTCGGCAAAGTCAGAGGTTGAAACTACTCCCGTCTACGGGATTCTTGAACATATCCATAGTTATCCCAAACGTCGAAAGACGAAATTCATAGGATGCCACATTTCCGATTGAATGCAGCGTTTTCCTGCGACCCCGATTGATACGACATATTTAGTCAATCGTCGAAAAGACCTCATGTTTAATAGGTATAATTATCGAGAACTGGGTCGATCTTAACTTTGGCTCAACGATCGTATCTCAACTTCTCGAACACTTTTTGTCTTGGTCCAAATTTGCAGATGTCAAGAGTTGTTCATCGATGGACACCCGCTCGTTTGTAATCGCCAGTTGCGACAATGAGGGTAAAAGTGGTGAATATGGCCCACCTCGATTAACACGTAAATCAATGATATACGGAGTGGGCCATATTCCCCACTTTTACCCAAAAACTCCCAAAGCAAAATCGATATCTCATTGGCAAACGTTGACGAACGCTCCTTCGCAGATTTTACTTATGCAGGATTATCCGTTTATAAATTGGACCTAACACAGGTGGATGTAATAGAAACGCCTCGGAGTCCAATTCGAGTAATCGTCTTTTCGAGTTTCCTCGCCAGTACGTGGCTCTGGGCCCGAGGTATCCCCGGAGCGTTTCTCCGCAGTATGATCTCGCAATCGGGGTAAAGCTCATTCCAGATACGAGTCAGTGGGTTGGGGGTGGGGGGGGGGGAGGAACTGAGCAGCCACTCCAGGCGACAGATGCAAGCACGGAGGTCCTTACAATCAAATGATGCAGCCCCAGGGGCAACGAACCGCTCTCCCTCCATCTCCGTCGCCCTTCAGATCGCCCACTCTCCATAGCCATCCACTTCTCAAGTGCGCACCTCTGTACCCCAGACTGCCGGTTCACCTCTACAAGCTCTACATCTGCAGGGACGAGTCCCGTGGATTATCCTGCAGAGTCTCGACTCGATCGCTCGGCCATTTAGGTTGCTGTTCGTACATCCAACTCCCCGACCCAACCCCCCAGTCCAACCCGCCCTCGCCACCGTTCTTCATCCCCGGCGCTCTGTCTTGCTTCGTCTCCCTCACCCGGCTGAGCTCTCTTCCGGGTCTCGACTTCAACCACCTTCCCGGTCGTCCTCCGCTTCCAGACGTCCTTAAGTCGTCTCAACGAGGGAAACTCCGTCATCCATGCATACGCGCATACACGCGAGAATGGTAATCGACGTTCACTCGCCGTTACCGCTCCTCTGTCTTCGGGAACTTCGGAAGCCGCTTGACTGATGTGCATTGAACCAGAATGTTCGGGAGAAATAAGAGCCAGCGGTACGGCCATGAGGATTCGGGAAAACAAGTGGAGGCGCGCTGGCCGAAGGAGGTCGAGGACTGCAGTAGCACGCGGAGGACGAACTCCGGATCAGCTCGCCTACACTTTCCGATAAGGGGGCGAGTGTTCTGGCCTTTCCGGTGACAGGAAAGGTACGTCTGTTTGTAAAACACGAAAAATCGAGCCCCGTTTGCTTTGATCTCACCCTATTTATAACGCGGTATTGACGTGATCAAAGTAACCCAGCGCTTATGGCTATGGAGCGCCGTTTGTAATCGCCAGTTGCGACAATAAAATCTCGCAACCCAAAATCGATGTCTCATTGGCAAACGTTGATGAACGCTCCTTCGCAGATTTTACTTACGCAGGATTATCCGTTTATAAATTGGGCCTAACACAGGTGGATGTAATAGAAACGCCTCAGAGCCCAATTCGAGTAATCGTCTTTTCGAGTTTCCTCGCCAGTACGTGGCTCTGGGCCCGAGGATCCCCGGAGCGGATCAGCTCGTCTACACTTTCCGATAAGGGAGCGAGTGTTCTGGCCTTTCCGGTGACAGGAAAGGTACGTCTGTTTGTAAAACAAGAAAAATCGAGCCCCGTTTGCTTTGATCTCACCCTATTTATAACGTGGTATTGACGTGATCAAAGTAACCCAGCCCTCATGGCTATGGAGCGCCGGATTTGGTGGTTCACAGTCCCGCGAATCAGGCGGAGCGCTTGGCGACTATCGAAAAAGTCCCTTTGCATATTGTCGCACAGCTCACGGGGCTCGTTGTCTCTGGAAACTTTGAGGGACCGACGAAGGAACGCAAACAATGGCGTCCTTAGCTCTGATCTCTTGGTGGGATGTCGGCATCCGTGGTGGAGGTGGGCTCGTTCGCCCGGCGAATGCACGAGACAACGAGTGAAGTCGGGAAACTATGCAGTGGCTTGTCGGTGGCCCCTCGGTAGCGAGCAACCGAGCTTACGGAACGTGTAATCTTTGGTGGTCGTAGTGGCTTCTATTCTCACTAGGACCATCTTGGACTCGCCTCGCCACGTTCTCGGCTCGTATAGAATCCACCCTGCCGTTGATGTTTCATGCACGAATTCCACCGGCAGTGGGACCCAACCTTGATGCAGATCATGCAGGCAGACTCGTTATTCTCAGACATGTGCCGGCGACGTCAAGCGTAAAGAGGATTATACTGGGTCTGGGTTATCCTTCAAGTGCATCTTGCGGTGACCACTTTGGACACGGCCAGTCACCTCGTTATTAGGCCTGCTCACGCTTTGATCATGAAGAATCCTTCGTGAGCGAAGCTTGAGCAGAGATTAGTCGCTGTTTTAACTTCAGCTCGCGATATTGATGGGCCCTAATTAATGTGAGATTATCAATGAATGATTATTGATTTTTCTGGGGTCTCGGAAAAGCGTATATTTCATGTTACTCAACTTCTGGCATTTTTAATAACCGTTGAAAAGAATGAAAAGAATCTGGGTTATCCTTCATGTACATCTTGCGGTGACCACTTTGGGCACGGCCAGTCACCTCGTTATTAGACCTTTCGGCAACTCCGGGAAATGCCGGCTTTGAAGGTGGGATGAATTAAACTGGAATGAAATCAGGGAATCCGTAAGTCCTGATCAGACTCTCATTACGTTATCCGATTGAGCCATTATCGGCCATTGTAGGTAATCACCTACATCTCCGCTCACGCTTTGATCATGAAGAATCCTTCGTGAGCGAAGCGTGAGCAGAGATTAGTCGCTGTTTTAACTTCAGCTCGCGATATTGATTGGGCACTAATTAATGTGAGATTATTAATGAATGATTATTGATTTTTCTGGGGACTCGGAAAAGCGTATATTTCATGTTACTTAACTTCTGGCATTTTTAATAACCGTTGAAAAGAATCGCTAATTAACGGAACGAGCTTTTGTCCCATTCCGTCACTATCTTTCAGGCTGACATAAAAGAACGAAGAGGGGAAAGGTAATATCAAAAGCATTGTAGCTGTAATTGCATGTTTGCTCTATTTTTTCGTTCCGCCTGAACAATCTCGACGTCCCTATGTCATGCTTTGCTCTTGTTAAAGTGAACCGGACAGTGTACAATCACGATGAAAAAAGCGTGTGGCCTTCTCCTCATTATTCTCGTCGTCGATGTCGTCGCGCCGATGACAATTAGCGCGCTTCACAGCGGTCGACTTTTCGGACCAAACATTCCCAGCAGTCGTTTGTTTCCATTGGTGACATTTAGAGTGGAAAGTACATCGCCGGACGTCGCTCTACAGCCCGCTGGGTTGAATCATTTTTAATTCTTCTCCTTTTTCACTTGGGTATATTTGGATGACCTATGTCCCTACCGCACCAAAGGGAGGTAGGGACATAGACTACATAGGACATAGGGACATTCACTGAAAAAAAAAAATTCGCTTGCGGGCTGCCAAATAAAAAAATTGTTATTGCGATTCGACTTTCAATTCTTATAATTTCATATGATATTGAAACAACGACGGCAAGACTGTCAAGGTGACATGTTATCGTTTCGATCCTGTATGGAATTGTAAAAATTAAAAGTAGAATTGAAACAACATGATTTATCTTTGGCAGCCCGCGGTGGAATTTTACTTGAGTAAATGATATTTTTTTTTTCAGTATAGGCTTCGTAGAATGTATGATTTATCTATGTCCGGACGCGAAAAAGGACGCGAGCTCAATTGCCGGTCAATTGTCACGAAACGCAATCACAATTTCAACCAGGCATACAAATTAATATAATAGTTATACCGAAAATACCTTCCGGGATTTCCAAACCCGAATCGACTTTCTAGTATGACGTCACTTCCGATCAAGAAACGAAATTTTCAAAACGGAAACCTACTTCTTGTATGACTTCATTTCCGGTCAAGAAACGAGATTTTCGAAAAGGAAATGACGTACTTCTTGTATTACGTCATTTCCGGTCAAGTAACGAGATTTCCAAAACGGAAATGACGTATTTCCGGTATGACGTCACTTCCGGCCGAAAAATGAGTTTTGCGGACCGGGTGCTGCGGCGATTAAACCGCAGCGAAGTCCGAACGAAAATGGACTGGGTCCCTTCAGTGATTTTTCCAGCGCCTTACGAGATGAGAGTCCGTCACGGCGAGGATAGTCCAGTTCAGGATTTTTCGCTGCCGCACGGAAGAGACAAGTATCCGGGAATACGTACCCGTATAACACGCGAGGCAAGTTGCAACGGAGCGAAAACACGAACACGCCGGAGACGGAAATCCCCATGGCAGTCCCGAGGTCCATATAACGTATCAGCGTTATGGAATCTCGACATGCGGCGAAAATGGAGTGTCACCCGGGTAACCCGCGCGAGAGTCGGTCTTAAATCGACTTTCCACAAATTCTCCACTCTCGCCACTGTACTCCGTCGGACGGGCGTGCGTTTATTTGTATTTGTCGCGAAATAGAGATTCCCGATTTACAATCGCCACAAATCACGACAACGACCGCGCTCCACGCCGCTCCGTGTAACTGCATCCAAGTGGTTCGCCGCACTTCGTTGCCCTTCCGCGATATTCGCAAACTCCGCGGGTGCTTCTCAACTTTGCGAATTCTTCGAAAATTATACGGACATCGCGTCGGAACTTTTTATAAAAATTTATCGGCGAGTTACGAAAGCTCGTGCGCGCCCCCGCGGACCTGGTCGAATCTCTTGGTTCATATTTGATGTGCGAGTATCCAGAGAGATAACGCCCACCGATAAAAAGGTTTGGCAATATCAACTGAGCCGCGGTTGCGGGTGGCGAAGGAAATATTTGGATCGTATTGAAAGAAATATTTAATTGATTGAACGAATATTTAGTTGAATTGACTGTTTTGTTATTGATTGTAAAAAACATTTTGTTCAATCGACAAAACATTTCCTTCGCCACCCGCAACCGCAGCTTAGTTGATATTACCAAACTTTTTTTATCGGTGCCGGATTACGAAGTGGGCGAAGACGTTGAATACTTAATTGTCTCTTCTTTTCAGGCACGACATTGAAGCGAACTGTAAACGCGCACATTGAGAAAAAGGATGGTATTTCTTACTATAGCGAATAGTTTCCAGGGGTAACGTCTATATAGATACTTTCTCATAGTATATATTCAATTGATTAAACTGTAATTATGGTTGCAATCATGATGTTTTGTTATTGTTGTAACTATAAAATGTAAACGTTCCGCCTGGGAACAATTTTTTATGGTAAAAAATCAGTCTTGTTGCTTTTACTATGTAATTTTTTCTCAGTGCACTTATCGCATTTCCACACATTGTGACATGACGATTCCTCGTCATGATTCGTGTCGCGTTCAACTGCTGGCGGTTTCTCGTCTTCCTAAGCCTCAACTGCATTATCAAAAGGTACCGATTCGGGAAAATGCAACGACGATATATCTCGACTGTAACTGCAATATCTCTTCGCTTCCACGCTCCGCGTTTCCTCGCGAATTTCTACGGCCCTTCCTTCATCCACTTCTATATCGTTCCCCCCTCGCCGCAATCCTCCGAGGGAAGAAGCGATTTTCTCAATCTCTCTCGCCGGCGAAGCTCCTCCTACCGCGACCGCTCGTTCGAGTCTACGCTCTCTCGTCGTCCAACCAAACCAGAATTTGGCGCTACTCTCATCTCCGAAAATTCTTACGACTGGCGAGAGAATAGCCGTAGAGGACAGATAGAATGAGCCCGGAGAGATAACGCGACGAGGTATGAGAGCAGGGAGAAATTTATGCTTCCGCATTGTTCCTGTGCATTATGTGCGCCGACGGCTGGCCCCTGGAATTGTTCCGGTACGGCATCGTTATTTCAAAAGAGGCTCTCTCTCTCGCTTCCCATTTCTCGTTGGTCCTCGTTTCACCTCTTATTCATCGTCGTCCCGTCTTCTGGACTTTTGTCGGATAGACGTAACGGTATTGATATTGCATCAAATAAATTTCTCTAGCAGCATTGTAACGGAAAGGGTTTGTCAATGACCCCGGCCCGTCATAGATAGTACGTTCTTCTATCTATATATATATATATATATATATATATATAGACCAGGACTTGTGGTGGGTTGCGCGCTTTGCGCGCTTCCACCTTTGCGCTTTGAGCGTCTCCAAAACTTACTTAGAATAACCAAGACCCGGAGCAGAAGCCCCAAGGGACATGGGATTTTTGGTAAACTAACGGATGAATGGAATTAGAGTGACACTGCATGTTTCGAAATTTTTTCAGATTTTTCCGACGAGGTTTTATTTTGTTTCACTTAAAAAATAAATAAAAAGGCTTCGAAAAAATCTGAAAAAATTCCCAAAAGTGCAGTGTTGTATATAAAAATGGTCAAGCGATAACCGCATTAAGACTTATTTTTATTTAGTAATAAATAATGACAAAACCATTTTCAAAAATCCAGTAAAAATTCTCAGTGCTTTTGAGAGTTAGTTCAGTCAAATAAACAATTCCGGCCCCCACCCAAGATGCGAAGTTCGAAGCGGTAGGGAATGTCCCACATACAGTTAGGAGATGGGAAACTTCGTTGAAGAGATGGTTCAATACCTATCGATGTCTATCTTTCAAGATGTTCTCTTCCGCTTGTTCCGCGACTATCGAAAGTATGGCCGTCCTGTTGTGCGCAGTCAGACTTGCGGCCAAGGGTCAGTGGCGAGAGGCCATACGGGTCAGAGGTCGGGAAAAAAAGGTAAGTCCGATGGCCCGGGTGCAAAACACCGTTCCCCTGACCGAGACGCGATCTCTCTCCCGTACGTAAAGTATTATGTAGGATAAGAAGGTCTTGGCACGGGGCCACAATCGATGGGGATGCAGTGTCTGGAAAGTTTATCCGGCCCAAAGAGCTTAACCGTGGCCGTCGTACCCTCTTTCCCACTTTCGGGCATGGACTGCGACGCTCCTGTGTACCTCCTTCAACTTGCTTTATACCGAGCCACACGATAATACCATACGTAAAGTAAAATCCAATGTTGTCCGATACACTGCCGGAAGCACATATGCCGCCGCCTAAACTTCGGCTTTATAAATAAACTTTATCGCGAAGTACCATTTCCATGTGTCCGGCTTGAGCCTCCGATCTCGCGGGGCCTTCGTCCGGTGTTGCGTCAAATGCTCGGATATATTATGCATGCAGTCCTACGTACACGAGGCGCCCAGAGACCAAGCACGACGGTGTCATGCGACCTCTTCTATCATGCCGGATGGTAAGCCCGTTAAGATGATTTGCAGATTGGACACATCATTGTTGTAGGTAATTTAGCGCTGCGGTGACAGTGTGACATTTTACTGGATCGGACTGATATGTTAATTTTTGCGCTTTTTTTCGTTGCTTTATGACGATTATGGATTGATAATGATTTATTAGTGTCATTATTATAATTTATTTATTGTGAGGCTCTGGGACGGCGTCCCGTCAGAGGAAACTTCAAATAAAAATGTACATAATATTCAGATGTTTAACACATTTAACATCCCGACCCGACCTACAAAATAGCGAGGTGACAATAAATATAATAATAAATAAATGAATGACAAATAAAAAAATATATGACAAACGTGGTAAATATGGCCCACCCCTATTAGCACGTGAATCAATGATATTTGGACCAGGCAACTTCGAGAAGTGGTGACAGAAGTCTGACATTTTACTGGATCGGACAAATATGATAATTTTTATTGTTATTATTATTATATAATATGGCCCACCCCGATTAGTACGTGAATCGATGAAATATGGACCAGGCAACATTCGCCACTTTTATCCTGTGGGTGCTTCGAGCACCTCAACTGCCGAGCTCGGAGTCAGAGGTGACGATCGAAGTACCTACTCTCGACCCCAGGGCTGCTGATGCCCGGTTGGCGAAGATTGATGAACGCTTCGTAGATAAAAAAAAGAGACGAAGAGGACCTCGTCGCGCGTCCTTTCTGTCCGATTTAATAAACCTCTAATAACCTGCCACGACGCCGAGATCCTTCCTCGTCATTTCTCGACTGCTTCCTCGCGTGATAATGCGGCAACTTTCGAGCCGCCAGGTCGGGCGACGTTCATGAGCGAGCACTTCGCTCACACTCCTGGCATCGCCGAGGACAAGACGCTGCTAGGAATTTAAAAAAAAATCCCACAAGTTCCGGCCACGATGGGCTCAAGTCGTCGGTACGGCGGCGACTCTCGATATATTTATTGGGTTCGTGACCTTAGAGTCGATTTTTTTTCCCTGGTTCAAACAAATCGATGTTAACAATGCAAATATCAAAAAATATCGAAGGGTATTCTCGTTTTATTCGCAATGCGGCTGGAAACGTTTGAATCTGATGCCAATTAATTTTATTTGAAAAATATCGATCGTTATTTTTTCCTGCTCAAACAAATTCCATGTTAACAATGCAAATCTCGAAGGGTATTGTTGTCGTGTTATTCGTACTGTGATTGGCTGTCGGACGAGTTTGAATCTGACGTATAATAATTGCGCTCCATGACAGTTAATCAATTTTGTTTCAATAAAATATCGATCGGTATTTCGAAGAAAAAAAAATACGGATACAGTCACGTTTATTGGCGTGGTCTTTGACGCGAACGACGCATTAAACTTTAGACTCATCGAAGAAAGTTTCGTTCGGAATTTCAATATCAGTACCGCTGTCTCTTTTTGATAAGTTAAAAAAATAAAAATCTAATTCTGCTTTTCTCAATTTTTCGCGTATGAGATTAATTTTTTTTTAAACATGGCATTTATTTTTCTCTGAATCAGTGTTCGTACTTTCGTCTAAGTTTAAGAACATCCTAGCGTGCGCGAAGCGCGGTTATGAGCTATATTTTTTTAATCGTGTGTGTTGTCATAAAGTGAAAAAAAAATGTGCTTTCCCAGGATAATAAATTATGTCCCACGAATACATAAAATTTATTTTACATTTGCATCGAAGACTTTGGACACGGCGCCGCGATCGGTGAACAAGTATTCTTATGGTCCCGGAAAACGAAAGAATCACATCAGAAGTCCGGAGAGGAATCTTGCCCTCCGGAACTTTCATAACGCTGTATAGCAAAGCAAACTACGGGAGCTCGAGGGCAAGCAATCCTTCGCGAAACTTTTTGTGTATGTGTGTGTGTGTGTTGTTCGAAAGATTTGTTCGGCAAAGTTGCCGCCTCTGCTTCGCTGCCGGTGCCGCGTAAACATCCGATCTCTGCCGTGAACGTAGGCAGGGAGCGTATCTGCAGGTGGTACGCAGAGTGAATGAATCTACCTTGCGATCCTTCCGAGTTTGATTATAATTACGGAAGCATAAGAATAATGGAAAATAAAACGTATCCGTTTAAATACGCTGGAAAAAAATGTGAAGCATCGTTCGAGAAAGATATTGCTGAGCGAGAGGCAAAACCTGTCAGACGCAGATTATGACGTTACAGGGAAGAGCGGGGAAAATGGGACAGTGGGGCGAAACGGAACAGTCGGGCAAAACGCAATTTTTCGATTATTTTTGCATAACTCATTTTGCCCCGTTGATAACTCGGGATTTTCTACCCTGTTTTATCCTACCGTTCAATTTTCCCCCACTGTGCCATTTTGCTCCAATGTGCCATTTTTCGCCCATCTAGATTATTATCGATGACGATGAGGCTGTAATAATGGATCATTTTTGCATACCTCATTTTGCCCCATCAATAAATTGGGATTTTCTACCCCGTTTTGCCCCTATGACCCATTTTTCCTCCTCTAGATTATTATCGATAACGATGAGGCTATAGTAATGGATCATTTTTGTACTAGGATGGGATTTATTTTCAACGTTGAATTCATTGACTCGTTGACACCTGAAGGAGGTCGACACGTTTCATAGACGATTCCCCCAACAGGGGAATTTCACCTGCGCGCAGAATATCCCGCTAGAAACGGTGAAAGGATTAACAACGGGATAATGAAGTCGGTCTTTCATGCTCTGCGAAATTGCACCCACTCAACCATCCACCGAGTTCACCCTCGACGGATTTTCCCTCTCCGGTTTGAGGCTCCGCTTCACCATTCGATTGCAGCTCCGATTGTAGAAAATCCGGCCATGCGTGCAATTCCCATATCCCAATCTTGTGAAAATCGCTCCACGATGCGTGTAGTCAGTTGGTCCCATTACGACGCTCAACCGTGAAAACCCGGTCGAAATGCCGCTGAATTTTGTGAAAGCGCAGAACAACGTCACGTCAATGTCATAATGAACGTGTAATTCGCCTTTGACAATAACGGAATAGCTCGATGCGGGAGAGTAAATTTTTTTATATCGATATGGGACATAATTTCCTGGCGTAATTGGAAATTACACCCTTTACAAACAGTCAGGACAGTGCAACCCCATAATTCGCCGCCCAGCCATTGAGATCCAATCTCGAACCATTACAACTTCGGAAATTCTCTGCCTCCGGTGGCGGAGCGGAATTGCCACTGAATTTTCCCGTCGACTACGAGGACAAGGACGCTTGGGAAAATTCCATATTTCTTAGCATCGTCGTTCCACAGCGTAGGCACCATCTCTCCCGGTACACCCTCGCCGCCACCTTCAAAGCTCGCCGAGCGTAACCACGTGACTAATTTCTCCCAGCAGAGTTCTAAATTTTATTCAGCACGCTATACCCTGTTTAACTTCGGCAGTCGAAGGAGCCTCGGTGGCGGCCCCGGTAATGCCTCTCCTGTACGTAACAATTATTGAGATTTACCGATCTTAATCGCTCGCGAAATTACAATTTCGTGATTTCGTGGAGTCCCTCTCGTTCCAATTTTCCTGGTATCGGGGTTGGAGACCGCCGAGCAGGTTTCTAGTTTCAAGGAGGCAAAATCCAAGCTACCGAGCGATGTTATGTTTTTGTACTTCATTCGAAAAATCCAACCACTTCGTTCGTTGGCCGAGCAAGAGCAACAGCCCAATGCCGTTTCGCTTATTAATATTTGGAGAAAGTTATCAGAGTTTATTGCGATGGGGCTGTGGAGATTCGCGTTCGGATAAACCCGCTTACCGCCGTCTCTGCAACAGTAGGTGAAGAGGTTGGTTCCAATGCCTTCGCGGAGTCTCTCTCGTTCCCGTTTTCATGGTACCGGGGGTAGAATCCGTCGAGCAGGTTTCTTGATTCAAGCAGACAAAATACCACCCGGTTACCGAGCGATATCACTTTTGTTTTGGTATTTCCTCCAAAAAAATGTAACAACTTCCTTCAATCGCCGAACGAGAGCAACAGGTCAATGCTGGTTCGCTTATTAATATTTGCACAAAGTTACCCGAGTTTATTTACGATGGGGATGTGCCCTTCTATCTTCTACCTTCGGACAAACCCCTCACCACCGTCTCCGCAACAGTGGTTGAAGAGGTTGGTTCCGGCGTTTTCGTAGAGTCCCTTTCGTTCCCATTTTCCTGGCACCGGGTTTGAATCCGCGGAGCAGGTTCATAGGTTCAAGCAGATGAAATTCAACAAGTTCACCGAGCGATATCACTTATGTTTTTGTATTTCCTCCAAAAAATGCAACCACTTTGCTCAATAACCAAGCAAGAGCAACAGCTCAATGCCGGTCCGCTTATTAATATTTGCACAAAGTTTCCCGAGCTTATTTACAACGGAGATGTGAAGATCCACCGTCGGACAAACCCCTCACCACCGTCTCCGCAACAGTGGGTTGAAGAGGTTGGTCCCGGCGTTTTCCTCGCGTCCCTCTGGTTCCCATTTTCCTGGTACCAGTTTTGAATCCACCGAGCAGGTTTACAGATTCAAGCAGGCGAAGTTCAAGCAGGTTACCTCGCGACATCACTTTTGCGTTGGTATTTCCCCCAAAAAATGCAACCACTTCGCTCAATAACCAAGCAAGAGCAACAGTTCAATGCCGGTCCGCTTATTAATATTTACACAAAGTTACCCAATTTTATTTACAACGAAGATGTCAAGATCCAGCTTCGGACAAACCCTCACCACCGTCTCCGCAACAGTGGATTGAAGAGGTTGGTCCCGGCCTTTTCGTAGAGGCTCTTTCGTTCCCATTTTCCTGGTACCGGGTTTGAATCCACCGAGCAGGCGAAGTTCAAGCAGGTTACCTCGCGACATCACTTTTGCCTTGGTATTTCCCCCAAAAAATGCAACCACTTCGCTCAATAACCAAGCAAGAGCAACAGCTCAATGCCGGTCCGCTTATTAATATTTGCACAAAGTTACCCGAGTTTATTTACGACGGAGATGTGAAGATCCACCTTCGGACAAGCCCCTCACCACCGTCTCCGCAACAGTGGGTCGAAGAGGTTGGTCCCGGCTCTCCCCCGGCTCACAGCCCGGGTTCCATGGTTACGTGAACAGGCACCCGCTATAGTCCCGGTTCGAGGAGCGATGGCTGCGAGGTCGAAACTTTTGCGTCGCCGGGGCTCCCCGATCGGAATCGAGGACATCGGAACGAAGAAAACTGGCGATCCCGAGAGAAAGGGTGAGGGACCGGGGTGGGTCGAGAGGACGAGGCGAGCCCGCGAAACTTGGGGAAGCACGGGGACTCCGCTGCGACAGAGGTGTGCCCATAGGCGGCCGCTTCCTCCGCCGCGAACGCCAAGTTTTCCTGAAGGAGTGCCCGCACACGCCGAACGGGCAATCGATATACGACTCGCGGCTATGGGCAAAGACAAACGGTTCGCCGTTCTCTTTGCCACGGATATCGGAGGGAGCCGCGCCGGAGTGCGCGTATGGCCCGGCGATTAATCGCCGCAACGCCGGGGTCATATAATTAAATTAAACTTCACAAGAATTTCACTTAGCCGCGCGAGGACGCGGTGGTCCAATGTGTTATCAATTATGGGAGACTGGCGGGAAGGTGGAGGGCAAAAATGCTGCACTCGGCCGTCCCCGGAACTTGGGACGTACATCAGGTTACTCGAGCCGACGGGCTTTCTATGGGACTTTTGCAGCTTCTCGTTTCGTTGGAATACCGACAGCGGCGAGGCGGCGGAAGCGGCGGAGGAGGAAGTGTCCGTGCACGCGCGACCCTCGATCGTGTACAGGAAAGAAAGGAAGGAGGACGCGGAAGGAAGAGCTTCCTCGGCCGATACCTCTTTCTAAGGGAAGCGCCCTTCGCGGCGAGGAGGTTCGCCCGAGCGGAGCGTCGCCAGCGCGTATTTAATAGGAATATTTATGAAGTCATAATAAAATAGGTAACCATGCACCTGTGGGCGTTACGAGGTCGGTTGCGGGGAGGCTGTTGTAATAAAGCGTCGTGCTCACCCGACGAATATAACTGACTACTAAATTATAACTGCGGCGAGTTGTGGCTGGCTGTGAGGTCGGAGAGCCGCCTCGAATCGGGCACGTTAAATCCTCCTTTCGTGCACGGTCTCGAGGTCGATGGTAACTCAAGGTGAATTGAGAGAAACAGGGAGAAACACGTGTAGGGCGCATGTAGGGAATTCTGGTTTTCACTTTGTTAGGTACGATTCGTACTTCGGGAAACTAACCGGTGCCTCGAGGAAGCACCCGGTTGATCGTCGGTCTTGGAAATCGGGGTCGAGGAGAACCTTGACAAAAATTGTTCGATCCATTTTTATCGAACTCGACTGGTTGAAATCGGACTGGATAATGGTTCAGCGAGTTTTTGGTATTTCGCTGGCTCGCCGGTGAGGCGGGTTGAGGAGAACCTCCTCGTAACTTGAGATGAAGACGAAGTTCAAAACGGGAGCAGCCTGGAATATGGCGATTGAATATCTATAGTCAATGATCAAGCTTCCCGGTGCAAAGAGAGAGGGTCGAATATGGTCCGGTCCACGTATAATTGACTGTCATGTTAATTGGGGTGGTCCTTATTCCCCACCCTACTTTCACGGTACCGATAATTGGGTAAACATTTTAGCCTCTTGATTTCTCATTTCGACTCACTAATTTTGCTGCTTCAACGGTAAGGAGAGTAGGAAAGAACTTCCTCGTAACTTGAGATGAAGACGAAGTTAAAAACCGGAACAGGTCAGAATATGAGATCAAATATCTATAATCAATGATCAACCTTCCCAGTATAAAGCGAAAGGGTCGAATATGGTCCGGTCCATGCATAATTGACATACGTGTTAATCGGGGTGGTCCATATTCCCCACGTTCACCCTACCGATCATTGGGTCAATGTTTATCCTCTTGATTCCTCATCTCGGCTCATTGACATCTAGACGAAGCTGAAAACAGGTGCCGCTCAGAATATGAGGATCAAATATCTATAATCAATTATCAACCTCCCCACTGTAAGTGAAAAGGTTGAATATGACCCGGTCCATGCATAATTGACTTGCGTGTTCATCGGGTGGTCCATATTCCCCACTTTCACCCTACGGATAATTGGCCAAATATGTTATCGTCTTGATTAGTTATTTCGACTCATTATTTTGCACCAGTGAAGGGAGTGGGAAAAAACTCCCTCGTAACTTGAGATCGAGACAAAGTTTAAATCAGAAGTTACCCAGAACATGACGATCAAATATCTATAATCAATTATCAACCTCCCCACTAAGTGAAAAGGTATGAGTATGACCCGGTCCATGCATAATTGACATGCGTGTTAATCGGGGTGGTCCACATTCCCCACTTTCACCCTACCAATAATCAGCTAAATATTTAATCCGCTTGATTCCTGACATCACCTCACAATTCTGACTGACTTTCCGACACCAAGCGCGGCCGCACAATATGGAACACCACTCGTTTCGCGAGCCTTCATCTACCCCAAACGGAACACCGCGCTTTCCTAGCATGGCTCGTAAAGTTGGCACAGTAATGCCAACTTTACGAGTTATCGTGAATCGCAATCGTTATCTGGCAGTAACGTTGACGAATAACGTCCAGTCGGGGGAGCGTTGGCTATAGCCGGAGTGTATCGACGTTCGCGAGGGTAGCGATTGAGTCCGGAAGCCGTCAAGTGGGAGCCCCGTCGATCGGTCAACAGTCGGAGAGGACACGAGTTCGCTATCGATACGATATCACTGTAAGCTCCCGCAAACCGATCACACTGTATCTTTCCCACTTCAGCTCCGGCCATTCCGTCCCTCCGTCACTGCCTGTTTAACTTCCTCCTCCCTCTTCACGTATTTCCCTCATAATTCGTTCGTTTGGCTTGGCAAGTGCATCGAGTGACCAAACAAAAATACGGCGTATCCGCCGCGTCCGACCAGCACTGGCCAGCATAACGGAACCACGTGAGTCGATAATTCCGCCGGACGCATGCGCACTTCGATCCCGACTGATTTAACTTCGACGATCCATACGGAACGCGATTGAAAATCTCGGGCCGTATTGTCGAACGGCCACCGAAGCCCGAACTCGCACAGGTGCAACAGTCGGACCAAACTGAACAACGCGTCGCGCAGATTTGTTTTATGTTCTTTTTTTAATTTTTTTTATTCTCTCGCTCGTCAATCCGCTCGCGGCCTCTCGTCATCCGCACGGTTAAACCCCCATCAGGATTACGAACTTTTGGCGATTTTGGCGAACGGGCTCCCGCGCATGCGCATCCACTCCGGGAGGATCAATGCACTTCCCCTTTGCCAAGCGAATGGGAATGAAACAGTGTATGCTCCAATGTTTTCGCATCCCATGGCACGGCGTTTATAGCGCTCGGAGAAATCTGACGTCCCTTTGACGTAGTTCCCTTTGGGAGTTTAAACTGCGTTCGCAGCGATGGAAATACGCGAGATAAAAGTCAAGACTCGGGCTCCTTGAATCGTGGCCGTTACACATTCTGTTCCGCTCGGTGGAACTGCGGGGCAATGTAGAATTGTCCAAGCGGGCCTGGGTTTATTGGTTTGCGGATGGAAAGGAAGTCATGAATGATGCAGCTATCCTTTTCATTGAAGGATAATTGTTCCATCTCGGGTTACAATGGTCGACAGTTTATTCATGGTATTCATGCTAGGCGACCGATGCGGTACTGATGGCAAAGTACCGAGCTTGCGACTGTCTGAGGGCCGCCTCAATGGAACTGTTTTCATAGGTGGGTTGTCAAGGGTTTGTCCTTTAGCCACATCGCTCCATTTGCAAAATTAATAACCAATCTTACCAGCAGTAGGCAAACATGAGCTCGAATCTGGGCCAATTACATTTTCAATATCAGAATTTTTTCTGCTTTTCTGCTTCAAATAAAATTGACTTTTTGGACTCCATCGCTAAAATATTACTGGATATGAGAAAATTGTCTAAGGATATTTTCGTGGTGCTGGCGACAAGTCTGGTACTGTTGGCTGTTTTCATAGGTGGGTTGACAAGGATTTGTCCTTTAGCCTCATCGCTCCATTTGCAAAATTAATAACCAATCTTACCAGCAGTAGGGAAACATGAGCTTGAATCTGGGCCAATTATATTTTCAATCTGACGATATTTTCTGCTTTTCTACTTCAAATAAAATTGGCTTCTTGGTCTCTATCACTAAAATGTTACTTGCATGGTGCTAGCGACCAATATGGTACTGATGGCTGTTTTCATAGGTGGGTTGTCAAGGATTTATCTTTTATCCTCATCGCTCCATTTGCAAAATTAATTCCATTCTTACCCGGTAATCCGCGCACACGAGGTCGAATCTGGGCCAATTATATTTTCAATCTGATTTTTTTCTGCTTAAAATAAAATTGACTTTTATCTCTCTACCGCTAAAATGTTACTCGATGTAATGAAATTGCCCGAGGCTACCTACAGGCAGCTGCCACATGGTTTTAAGTTATAATTATGTCTTCGCAATAACGACGATCGTGTTTTCTCAGAGGAAAAAAAAAATCATTTTTCCTTGAGATCAACGGTAAATTTTCTCTCGAGCTCAGTACGTTATTTCCGATGAAAGCCGCTGGACGGATCTCGACGTCGAGAGCAAGCTCGGTAATTTTAAATATATTCCACGTCGGTATTGCCGAGCAAGGGCCGTAATTGGAAACGAGCGCCGGCAGTGCCGGGTTGAGCGCCCGAGGAAAAAATAAGGATCGGTGAATTTAGCGATATAACGGAGAGAACGGCGGAAATAAAAACTGAGAACCCTTCGAAAGATGAGACGTTGACAACGATTAGAAAAGATCGGGGGAGTCAGCTGGCGAGTTGCAAAAAAAAAATTACCATAAAATTGTAACGTTCCCGACTGTACCGGGAGATCTCGCGGCGACGAAGAAGGATGAGACGGGGAACTTGTCGGGGGGAGGCAAAAATGTTTTTCCTTAAGAATATAATATTTCACGTGTAACATTATACTTTTAAATATGAAACGGAAAGGGGAACCGATGGTTTGAAAGGCCGGAGGTAGGAGGAGGTTACGTCCTGGAATTAGGTTTGGAAATTAGTTTTAAGTGATACCTACTTGCGCTCGTGCGGAGGATGCAAATTAGACGGGACGTCTGTACACACGAACCTCCTCCCTCGTCATTGTTGTTTCAACTGCACCCTGATTTATACGTTTCGCTACTGCCACTTGACCCGACACCCTTTCTCCCTAAGATAACAGTGCTCCTTCTAATGTTGTTCTGTGATTCCAATCGACTTCTCCCGTGGACTTCAACGAGTTGCGGAATTGGAGCGTTTTTGTCTCGAGTCGTTTCACAAAAATTTTAAATATCCAAATAAGAACATATTCTAGGGTAAACGTGGGGAATATGGCCCGGTAGATATATCATTGATTTACGTGTTAATCGAGGTCGGCCATTTTCACCACTTTTACCCTAAATATACTAAATACATGAAAGTATGAAAATCGGTACGGGATCCTGCACGGCATGTCCTCGTTCGTGAAATTTCAATGATTAACGCGACGCCTCATCCGCTCCATTAGCCGTGCGCCGGTCGTACGTCAGGGCAATCGGTTTCTGTATATTTTTACCTGACTCATCGATACGTAAGCTACCCTAGCAAACTACCTACATCGACGGGAAGAGATCGCTCTTCTTTCCACAAAAATAAAATTAAGCGAATACCCAAGTAAGACGCATTGTGAAGCAATAAATCGGATATAATTGGATTTCTCTATTTAATTGAAATTATGATTAATTAATCAAAATTGTAACAAGAACAATTTTCAAAAATGGTAGCCTCAAAGCAAAGTCCCTAAAATAACACGAGCTATTCGAGGATCGAAGCGCAGCGGTCCAAATGAAATTAGCGCTAGGATTTGCAATCTCGTAAATCCCAAGCGGGAAGCCAACAGCCAGTTGTCGGCATGCATAGAGACTGGTGAACATAAAAATAGTCTCCACTTTTACCTCTTCATATTTTACACCCAGAAAAATAATTTATTTGACGGCCACCGTTTATTTGGTTTAAATAAATATTTATTTCATTTAAATAAATATTTATTTAAATCAAATAAATATTTTACTTGAACCAAATAAACGGTGACCGTCAAATAAATGATTTTTCTGGGTGTACGGTTACCCCGCGCGAGGGCGAACGCGCGTGAGACGGTGTGTTAAGAAGCAATAAATCGAATTTCTCTATTTAATTGCAATTACGATTAATTAATCAAAACTGTAACAAAAATAATTTTAATAAATTATAGCCTCAAAGCAAAGTCCCTGAAACAGCACTTGCTATTCCAGGATCGAAGCGCAGCGGTCCAAATGAAATTAGCGCTAGGATTCGCAATCTCGTAAATCCCAAGAGGGAAGCCAACAGCCAGTTTCGGGCGTGCATAGATACCACACTAGTGAGCATAAAAAAAAATAAAAAAATTCTCCCCGTTACGCCAAAGCCGGGTTTCATTTTTTTTTTTTTGTTCTCTTCATATTTTACGATTACTCGGCGCGATGGGCGAACGCGAGTGAGACGGTGTGGATGCAGAGGCACTCGTTATCGAGAAGTGTTCGAGCCCGTGGAAGACTCGTTGAATCGTAAATTCTCACCCTCGCGCAGTTCGCTATCCGAGCGGGCCGGCTACGTCCTTTTCAACACTACCTTCCTGTCATCAGTAAAACGAATGAATTTCACCGGCATCAGTTTATCAAGCCCGGCGCAAAAGCAACGTGCATACATACCCGACCGGGCACAGCGCGCGCCGTGTAAGCCGGGAAACACTCGTGTTCGGCTTCGCGATCCCGCGGCCGTCCGTGATTTCGCCGGTTCGACGATGAATATTCATTTTATTCTGAATACAGCTGTACACGGCCACCGGCCCCACCAATACAAACCCCGTTGTCTCGAACACTATGTTCAACTATAAATACACCCCCTGCGGATACTTTGAATCACTTAGGATGATAGACGATTCGCGTGCGCTGCGGCCGGAGCTCTATCATCTCGATGGCCCGCCGGATTCTTCGCGTTCCTCAAGAACGTTCGCCAAACGTGGACAACCCGTGTTTAGGGATTTTATTCCTGTGCACAAAGCTTCGATGCTAATAGATAATTTTTTTCCTTTTTTTTAGCGAATGGAGATGAAATGCAGGTTTCGGGGAGATTGGGAAGAAAAAAGGAACAACGGGGTAAGCGTAAGAATTATTGGGGCGTCGAAGATAGTTGATTGCGGCGAATGAAAAATGCCGCTTATCATCCTATTCGTTCCGGTTCAAAGTCCACTCCCACGTCGTTACGAGGCGCCGCACGGTTCGCGCGGACTCGAGGATACAAAATAGTGGCGGGTCTTTGCGGTTTGGGCAATTCGCGCCCGAGCTATGGAGGGTGGGATTTGGAAAGCGGAAATTTAGATTTACGGAGATTTACTTTAAATACGCGACTTCCGGCTCTTAGGTTTTATTTTTGACCGGAAGTGACGTAACACCGGAAATACGTCATTTTCAGTTTGAAAATTTCATTTTTAGACCGGAAGTGACGTAACACCGGAAATACATTATTTCCGGTTTGAAAATTTCATTATCTCATAAACAAGCAAACTATTCTGTACAATATATAATATATTACATTGCCAAAATAATAGGTCGACTTCATCCAAACGGATCAGCTTCACTGAAAGGGGAGGGGGTCGTGTGTAGTGAAAGGGGGGGGGGGGCGTGGAAAAATCATATATACAAACAACCAAACTCACAGTTTTCCGATATAGATATAGAATACGAATCAAGATAGCATTACACGGAAATTAAAAAATTAACAATCATTTCTGAAATTCCAATGAAAGCGGCCCGTAATGCAAAAACAGAAATTAAAAATTTTGAATTTGTGAGGAAAATGAATTACTGAAAAACAACGGACTTCTGCATGGGAGGTTGGCAAATTTTACAGGATTATTCCACTAATATTCAAATTGCAAAAACATTAACATGTCTGAAACGCACAGTATTTTTTTTATTTTTGTTGTAGCTCACAGAATGATTATTAATATTTTCGTTCTCCGTGTACGAAGAAACAAACATGCGCTGATGAGGGCCGCGCGTTGATGCGCACAAGTTCTCCGAATGAAGTCGAGTTAATGGGCTCGACGAGAGTCAGGAAGAATAACGTACCGCGTACACCTAACCAGGAGCGAGTGTTCTCCACCCCCCGGCGTAAGTTGTACTTCGTCTGCGCGCAAAAGTAGTAGCGCGGAAAAAGATTTACGAACTTGAAATTAGCTGCTGGCCAAAGGATATATGGGCCGTGGGAGGCAAACGGTGGTGAATCCAAAAGCCCATTCACCCCGTCTTTCCTCCTCGTCGTCCTTTACCGCTGGCCTCGCGTCCCGTCTCTTCGCGTATACGCCGCAGCCCTGAGCGTGGCATGTAATTGTACGAAACGATGTTTAGAGGCGGTGCAACGTTAACTTTGCACAGGGCCGGTGACCGCAGGCTGCGCCGTACGCACGAAAATCGGTATTTACTCAGCAATTCAGCCCCTTGCGAAAAACCAAGAACATATTTTTCTCTTCAATAATATCTCAGGTTAATCCTTGTTAAATCCTTATAATAACTTAATCGAGGTTCTATTTAGTTTTTAATTATAATCGTTTTAACTCAAGCTCTACTTTAACCGGACTATTCGTACGTGAGTATTAATAAACCGATTAATTGTTGATTGTTTATTTATTAACCGATTTCCCTTTGACCAATATTCAAAATACAAATGTGTCTTAGAGCGACGTAAATTAATTAAGAAAAACAGTAAATATCACTTCATTTTAACTTAATTGATGTTCTATTTAGCTTTAAATTATAATTGTTTTAATATGTAACTTTAGTAATAATTAAGGTAGTCCTTGCGAACAGTCAAAAGTACAAAAAAAAAAACATTTATAAAGTTTACAAGTAGGTAAATTCGTTTCTCTTCAATAACGTCGCAACCCGATCATTTTTGCGTCCGCGCGATTAAAAGTCCGAGCTGCCGAGAAGCCCCGGGCCGCCGAAATCGGTGTGGCGTTTGTAGGGTGTAAGAATTATCGCCGAACGCCCGCCCACGTGCGGGCGTCGCTATTGTCCCACGCGTGCTCCATTCGAGTGATTTTTTTTTTTTTTTAATACTCCACCGATCGTAACTCCTTTCGGAATAAACGACAATAACGATTGTCCGTGCAGCCGCCAGTATAAAATACTAGGCAAACGCCGGGCGACTCTCGTTCTATCTATAATTAAATGAGCAATCTCTGGCTCGGCTGCCGCGCATTTCGTGCGCCATCAGGAGGCGGGACGCAGGTGGCGAGCAAAGCAAAGCACCGGACGACGAGATACACGTACACACATACGCGCACACATGTGTCGATCGAGGACGCGGTGTACTATAACGATCACGCGGATTTTCGGAAAACAGTTTTTGCCCGACTGCGCAAACGTTTGGAGAGCTGAACTGCCACCGATAAAGCTATAATGCTCGGTGAGTTCGTTTACTCGCTCGCCGGCAGCAACAGCGGCAATGACGCCAGCCAGCCAAAAAGCTCGCCCAGTATGCGCCGACGAGGTGCCCTCCTCCTCCCCGATTTCCGACTCAACCCCGCTCGCACCCCGAGGACATCGGAATTGATTCTTCCCCTCCGCCCCTCCGAGCCCGTCTATACGGATTTTTATTTTCCGGTGCTAGGCGCACGCGACAAACCGCTCGTCAATGTTCGAATTACTATCGGGGCTCCCCTGCCCGGGGCTCCGCGAATTCACGAGCCCAGCTGAGTCGCCGATACACCCACGATCGTTTCGCCAACAACTGCGCCGATGATAGGATTGACTTTTTGGCAGAACTGTCGAATCATTTAATAGCTCGGACCACGGCGGTCTCTCTGGGTGCTTCGCTGAAACATCGAGTGGCGAAGGCCGATAGGGGAGACACGATTTTTTTGGGTGTAGGGGAGGGGGAAGAGGGCGTCAGGGAGAAAAAAAGCCGAAAGAAAAAGCTTCGATTGAGAATCAGCGAAAAACTCGAGAAGATGATAATCAGCCGGGGGGGGGGGGGAGAATCGGGTAGTTCTTCAACAACTGCGCCGATGACAGGATTGACTTTTTGGCAGAAGTATCCAATTGTTTAATAGCTTGGGCCTCGGCGGTCTCGCTGGGTGGTTCACTAAATCATCGAATGATGAACGTCGATAGGGTCGATTTTTATTTTTATTCGGAAGAAAAAGGTCCGAAAAAAATCGGCGAAGACCCGGAAAAGGTGATGATGACGAGGGTGAAAAAAAAAACAAGAATCAGGTAGTTCGTCACCAACTGTAACGATGATAGAATTGTAATTTTAGCAGAACTGTCGAATTATTTAATAGCTTGAACCTCAGCGGTCTTCCTAATCGAATATTTTAGTGCCGAACTAAAAGATGGAATGTTTTAGTGCCGAACTAAAATATCGAATGTCGACACGATTTTTCGTTTGCACGGGTCGGGAAAAAGTTGGAAAAAGGCGGAAGAAAAAGCTCCGAAAAAAACCAACCAAAAACCCGAAAAGATGCTGATCGGTTGGGTGTAAAAAAAGAGTCAGATGGGTGGAACACCGACTTTAGCCACCCATTCGGTCACACATCACGAGGTGATAGTGTGCGGCGGATGCTGCCAGCCCACCGGAGTCAATTTACGACCCTCAGTTTTTTTTTTTTGTTCCGATGGTTTTTCTTCCGGATTTTTATTTCCGGCATACGAGTTAACTTATCTGGTCGACCACTCCGCCATAATGAGCGGAGTGACTGTTCCCTGCCATTTTCGCTGTTATCGGTAATTACGATAATACCCGAATTTCGCATAATAACCTCCCCGTGATTATTACCCAAAATGATGATCGTCGTCGTCAGTAAAAAACGAAAAAATACCTTTGATTCACAATGCCCACATGGAGGTGTGAGTTGACCATCGCACAAAGTCAGTGAAATATTCATGTTGTCGATGGGCCAAAAGCGGGTAGTTAATGCCGGCGCCTTTTCCGATACCCCGGTGTTTGAAGCGCTGTACTCGCTGTGCAAGCAGCCGACGAACCGGTGTTCATATCACGAAATAATGACGGGCACAGTGCGGTGTAATATACAATACGTATCGTATTTACACAGAGCGTAGTATAACGGCGAGGCGCTCGCAGTATTGTGAAAATGGTCGACATCCAAATCCGTCGTACATTGTTAATGCTTCCTCTGATAATAAAGTCCATTACACATTCATGCGTGCTTCTATCCCGGCCCGGGTGGGTGGGGGGGGGGGGCGTTCGAGGATGGGTATGTTGGTACGCAATCTCGCCGATGCCGGCTCAGCCCGGTGGCATGAGCCGTTGTGGCAACACGGAAGGGGTGCGATACGGGGCGGTTCGCCTGCTTTTTGTTAGCCCGTTTCGCCTGTCGTAATCAGCACGCTTATAATTGGAAACCAGCCAAATGAACCGTAACGGGTCGTCAACCTTTACGCGACAATAATTGTACTTTTCTCTCCCCCCTTCCGCAGAGCCGGCCATCGTGGTTTGAGCTCGGTAACACACGCGTGGCTCTCCTCGGATGCTCGAAGTCGGGAATCAATCGTGACGGGTCGTGGGGAACAATCGGGTTTGAATTAATTCGAGTTACGGAGCGAGTGCATGTGCAATGGTTCGGCATGGTCGGATACCGCACATTGAGAAAAGATTACACAGGAAAAGCACCTATAATGACTTTTTACCATAATAAATAGTTCTCGAGGGGAACGTCTATATTTTATAGCTACGACAATAACAAAAAATTATAGTTGCAACCACAATTATGGTTTAAGCAATTGAATATATTCTATCAGAAATTATCTGCATAGCTTTGCTGTACAAATTCACCGAGTAGTTTTTTTGTAGGTTGAGGGGTTTGATAAATACGGCCCAGTGTTTGACCGGTGAGTTTTGTTCCCTATAAACAAACTCCTTTCATTTTTAAACGGTCAAGAGTATTTCAGAAATCTACTTGGTGAATTCGTAGAGCAACATTTGTGGAACGAGATGAGCCATGGTACATTAAAATTTGTTGAAAAATAAGGATTCTTCTATGAAAAATCCAACGAAAAATCTATCGTCTTGCACCCAGAAAAAAAAATTTATTTGACGGCCACCGTTTATTTGGTTCAAGTAAAATATTTATTTGATTTAAATAAATATTTATTTAAATTAAGTAAATAGTTACTTAAATGAAAAAAATATTTATTTAAATCAAATAAATATTTTACTTAAACCAAATAAACGGTGACCGTCAAATAAAATGTTTTTCTGGGTGTGGAAATGTGCATTTATCAGTTTATATATTCACAAAAACGTCGTCAGCAACAGTGTCCCTGATTGAAGACCAATGCAGCAACACAAATCGACTTCCGTTGCTGTTAACAAACACACGCCTTTTATGGATAAAAAATGGTGACAATTTAGCCCAAACGAGTGTCAAATTATAACAATTTTTTATCCATTTTTTTTATTTGTTCATTTTTTCGTGTAGTCGCTACATTAAGAAGCATTTCGAGGATTTCTCGTATGTGCCAAGTCCACACGCGCGGCCCTGGAAATCTGGTCTGAGGTCATTTACGACGAATCATGGCGAACGATCGAGTTTGAATGAATTCGAGTGGCACGGTAGAGAGCATGTCCAATGCATGGTCGGATATCGCGGCCGGACCAGCACTCAGGAACTGACAATGAAACGGAGCTTTTCCGGCGCGGTCCGATTGCCCGAGACGGCTCCTCGACGGCCACACGGCACCTCGTAAGACAGATTAAAAAGCATTTCGAAGATTTCCCGGATGTGCCGAGTCCGTCCGGTGCTCCTTCGCAATCTTACGACCGGGTTCATTCGTTCGTGACTCGTACATCCGCGAGCTAGATCGCGTTTCGACGATTAAACGTCGCGTCGGTTCGGAGCACGATTGCACTACTGCTGATTCCCAGCGGTGAACTCCGTGGCTTCCGTCCATGGTGCCTGTCGGGCTCGTCCAGATCCAATAATCTTGAGAAAAGTTTTTAAAGTACAACCTTTCCGTCCGGATGTTCCGGGATCGATCGGATTGCTCGCAACCACATACAGCGTGATGTATATGTGCTTTACACATGAATTTCAGATCGGTAAAGCGAACGCTGTATCTCGCTGGTCTTACACTCCGTGTGGATTAAAGATGATGGACCGATTTGTCCATTTTTTTACGATGAAGGTATTTTTTTTTTTTTTTATTAATTCCAATCCTGAAAAAGACCTCCCCAAAATAAACACGCGATTCGCTGGATTTAAAGTTATTCCATGGCCCGACAAGAATAGCGAGACTTCACGATTCGTTCTATTTCGAGACTAAAGTCGCCGTCGCGTTTCTTATAAACAGAAAGGATCGAAATCTATTTTTATGGTGGTTAAGGCAAGAGGCAGAGCAATGGAGAGCGTGAAAAATTGGTCGCTCATACAGCATTATCAGTTAAGGCAGTTTATGTGCATTAAAGATTAATTTCAGATCGGTAAAATGAAGGTATCGAAAGACGATAGGTCAATTTTAATTTTTTTTTTTAAGACAAAGGAATTTTTTTATTAACTCGAATCCTAAAAAGAACGCCCCAAAAAAAAACCACGCGATTCGCTGGATTTAAAGTTATTCCATGACTCGACAAAAGTAGCGAGACTTCACTATTCGGTCTCTTTCGAGTGAACCCTCCATTGCATTTCTGATGAACGGAAGGCATCGAAATCTGTTTCTATGATGGCAAAGGCACGAGGCAGAACATTGAAGAGGGTGACAGACTTGTCACATAAATTTGAGATCGGTAAAGTAGAAAAAAAAAACGATGCAACTCCCAAATCCTACGTGTGGATCACCGCGTATGGATTAAAGACGATCCGCCGATTTGTCAATTTCTTGCCGATTAAGGTTTTTTTTTTTTGTGAATTCAAAGCCTGCCCCAGAATATGCGTAAGATTCGCTGGATTTAAAGTTAGGGTAAAAGTGGGGAATATGGACCGGTCCATATATCATTGATTTACGTGTTAATCGAGGTGGTCCATATTCACCACTTTTACCCTACTCGATGGTCCAACAAGAGTCGCGGATATGCACGATTCGATGTCTTTCGTCTGAACTCTCCGTCGTATTTCTGACGAATGGAAGGGATCGAAAAATCCGTCGCTATCCGTTGAGATCCGTCGAGGCGGAGCATTTTGGAGGGTGAAAAACTTGTCGCGTGTTCGGACCGTTTCGGCTGCTCCGAAGCACAGTGTAACGAACTTCAGTCTGTCTGTCTGTCTGTCTGCCCGGCGCGCTTTGAATCGTTCCGCTCCCCCAAGGACGGGAACATAGCCGAGCATGTTTCCATATTCCGGGAGGTTACATAGGTCGGATTCCAAAGCGCATCCATCCGTTTTGAATTCATCCGAAACTTCTTTCTTTTGGCCTGTCGGGTGAAAAAGCAAAAACTGCCTCCTCAACCGTCGGTGCGGCATTAGCGCTCAGTTGATGAAGCGCTGTACTGGCGAGGATGAAAACTTTTTTTTTCCCTCGATTGCGCGACTAGACGCGAAATCTCAATAGGGATAAAGCGCGCCGGCTTCGCCGGTTCTTCAGCCGCCTCCTCCGTTTCCCCGCCTCGGTTCCCAATGTTTTCTCACCCTCTTTCGCCGCTTTGCCTCACCTCGGAATTTCGTTCGTCGTTTCAAACACAACGCGGACGTTGCGAAAAAAAAAAAAAACGTGAAGAAAGAACCCGACAAACTTTTGGCTCGGAAACTCGGGTTCGTCCGTCCTGCGCTTCCCCCACCTCGGTCGCCCTTTCGCTTTCCACGTTTCGGCGGTTAACGCTTTATAAAGATTTGAAAGTTAAATCGCGACCGTGCATGCCACACCGACGAACTCAATATCTATGCGCCCGCGAGGACTCCATATCCGCCGGTGGAACAAAAGCGCGCGACTCGGGAATTCTGAATTCAGAGCATTGTTTTTCGATGCATCCCGAATGCGAGGAGCCGAATCGTCCGCATGAATTTTCAGTCATACGCCGTTCCCAACGTCAGTGGCCGTTGGCCGCTCGGACAAAAATTTAAACCTCGGCGATGACGACTCGCGCGCGAGACCTCTAATTTGTCGGACCGAAGGCTTCGCGAGCCCGCCAAAATGGCCCGGAATAATTATTTAGCGGCTCAAATTAGTTATTCATACTTTTCTAAATAATAATAATAATAATAATAATAATAATAATAATAATAATAATAATAATAATAATAATAATAATAATAATAATAATAATAATAATAATAATAATAATAATAATAATAATAATAATAATAATAATAATAATATAATTTCAATTGGATGGCGCAGCTTTTTGTATTCCGAATTCGCGGCATTATTTTTTTGATGCATCCCGAATGCGAGGAGCCGGATCGTCCGCATGAATTGTCAGTCATACGCCGTTCCCAACGTCAGCGGCCGTTGGCCTCTCGGACAAAAATTTAAACCTCGGCGATGAGGACTCGCGTGCGAGACCTCTAATTTTGCCGGACCGAAGACCCTTCGACCCCGCTAAAATGGCCCGGAATAATTATTTACCGGCTCATTTAGTTATTCATATTTTTATAATTAATAACTTAACGACAATATAATTTCAATTTGATGCCACAGTTTTTTGTATCGTCGAATTTTCGACGATCCAAAAAAAGGGTTAAAAAAAAGTGTCGAGGTGGGACGGTATTAGCGGCTCTAGAGAAATCGCGGCAATCAGATTTTATAATGCATGCCAAACGCGAACTGCGTATCGGAAACAGATTTTCGTTTTTGCTTTCGTCCATCGAGAGTTCTTTCGCCTTTTGCGTTTCGATCGGTTCGGCGCGGGGAATTTTTTTTGTTCGTGCGTCTATATAGTTCATTCCATATCGATGGTTCGGCGACGATTGAGATGACGCTTTATCGCTGCGGCGCGAAGCAACGCAACACCCGTAAGTACCCTTCTGTTCACGAATGCCCCGTTTTTGTGGTTTTTCTATCCAATATCTTCCAGGTTATCCACCAAGCAAGACATTCACCAAGACGCCGAAGAATACTGGATATCTTGCTGGATATCTTTGATATTGCTATCAATTGATATTGATACGAATCGATATTGATATGAATCGATATTAATATAAATCGATATTGATATGAATCGATATTGATATGAATCGATATTGATATCAATCAATATCGATGGATATCAAATAATTGATGTCAATTTTTTCCATTCGTTCAATAAATCTGCCTAAAACTATAAAAATTTATTTAACTCGCCGAACAAATTTTTCCCAAAAATTTGAATTTTCCCCACTGTATGAGGCTCTACCATAAGGCTCTCCCGTACATGCTGCAAATAGCAAATACTGTTATAAACTGTCGACTGTAAACGATAAACTTCTAATGCGCTGGTCGGTACTCGACCAGCGCGCCAACCTATTTGGCTCGCGGCGTGGTCATCGAATGGTGACATTTTGCGGTAAGAGCGGTTTCGGACCGCTAAGAGGATCGCGGGATGCCATTAACCTCAGCAATAACCACTCCTCTCCCTGTTGACAAGCATCGACATATCGTGGCACCCCTCTGGTCGTTCGCGATCTTTCGCGCTCCCTTTCCTCCCCGCGGTCATCCCGCATCATCCCCGCGACCCCCCCCCCACCCCCCCCCCCAGCCCCGCACCCACCCCCCACTCTCCTCGCGGCACACTTTACTTTCGCTACCATAAACGTTGTATTAATATCGAGGGTCCATAAACTGGTCAACCGGTACCATCGACTACCAACCCCGTTCTATCTCAGTCCCTACCTCATTCTCATGCTCCGGTACTTATCTTGGGTCTATTCTCGTCCAGCCCGCGCTCAATGAGATACGCAAACGAGCAGCCAGTCCACCTGGAACTGGGATAAACCCCTCCGTAACGGTGAATCTGCCGAACGGGTTACGTTCATTGCCGCGCGTAACGATTTGCAAATGTATCGTTGCGAGATTCGTGCCATTCTGTACAGATGTAGCTTCCATCGATTTTCATGAAAACGCAACGTAGGTGGACGGAGATGAGCAAATTGAATCTTAGAGAATCCAAGGTGACGTCTTCGATCTTTGGGCGCATTTCGATTCGGGCTGCGATCTCGATTCTCTTCTCGAGCGCGAAATTAACCCGAAACGCGCAAAACGTAGTTTCGACAGATTTCCATGAAAACGAAACGCAGGCGACGGACACGAGCGAATAAAAATCCAAAAAATTCAAGGCGTTCGATCTTTGGGTGCTTTTTTATTTGGGCTGCGATCTCGATCTCCTTCTCGAGCGCAAATCGGCCCGAAACCAGCGAAGTGTATGAACGGACAAAAATTCAGAAAATTCAAGGTGACGCGTTCGATCTTTGGGTGCATTTTAATGCAAGCGATCTCGATCTCCTTCTCGAGCGCGAAATCGGCCCGAAACCAGCGAAATGTATGAACGGATAAAAATTCAGAAAATTCAAGGTGACGCGTTCGATCTTTGGGTGCATTTTAATGCAAGCGATCTCGATCTCCTTCTCGAGCGCGAAACCGGACCGAAACCAGCGAAATGTACGAGGGGGTAAAAATTCAGAAAATTCAAGGTGACGCGTCCGATCTTTGGGTGCATCTTGATTGGGGTCGTAATCTCGACATCCTTCTCGAGCGCGTAATCGGAGCGAAGCTCGGCGAATCCGGATCTCGCGACAGCTGGCCTCGCAAGCCGCGGGAGGATGGAGACGGGTATATTTGATTCGTTCGGTAATGAATTCCGTTTGGAATTTTACAATAATGCCACTGTCGCTATTGATCTTGTCAACCGTTATTAGCGGGCCCGAGGCTCACAGGAGGTTCGGGGTTTGGAGAGACAAATGCCAGTAACGACGGAGGCGGTACGGGGAGGGCAATTGCAAATTGCAGCGCAATTAGGACGCTACCTGTCGCGTCAGTGGTAAGGTATCTTGGGATATAGCCGGTACCCTCCATACATGCCCGATAGTCTATTCGCGGGCACATAATCGATAGCGGCATAGTACTACGTTCCGTCCGTGTAACGTTTGTGTATGTGTAACAACGCCGGGGACCGTACGGCATGTACAGAAGGGCACGGCATGCCAATGCTAATACCTGGCGGGTCAAAGGTTAAGCGGGTACGTACGTCGCCGCACACGCACGGAATCTAGCTGTTGGTCCACATTCGTTAACACTGCGGTTTCTCTCTACTCAGGCCCAGCCCTGAGTTTAACTTGCTTCATCTATCAGTGTATCGATCCCGCGTGCGGATACGGCACTTAACGAGATCCGCTTATAGAGCCGCCTTATTGCCGGTGACTTATCGAACGCAAGTCCGGAATTAACCACTCGGGCCGGCATCGAGAAGACCAAAAAACTGGCCACCTCATAGAGCAAATCCGGAATTTCGCGACGAAGACTGGTTTCTTGAAATTGAAATGGTTTCTTGAAATTTCTTCCTTTTGTTACCTTTTTTTAGCTTTCTTCCGGTACTTTTTGTGTTATTTTCTTCTTTAAGACTGCGGTTTCTCTCTACTCTGGCCCAGTCCGGAATTTCGGGCCGAAGACTAGATATAAGTGTAGTAGATGTAAGTTCTTGATTTTTCTTTTTCTGTTGCGGTATGACCTTTTTTGGGCTACTTTATTATCTTATATTTAACTTGCTTCATCTATCAGTGTATCGATCTCTCGTGCGGATATGGCACTTAACGAGATCCGCTTATAAAGAGGCGCCTTATTGCCGGTTACTTGTCGGGCGCAAGTCCGGAATGAACCACTCGAGCCGGCATCGAGGTGACGAAAAAACTAGTCACTTTAGAGTGCAAATCCGGAATTTTGGGCCGAAGACTGGATATAAGTGAATGCCTGGCACGATTATGCTTTGTTGAAATTTCTTCCTTTTTGTTACTATTTTTTTTACCTTTCTTGCGTTACCTTATGCTTTAAGACTGCGGTTTCTCTCTACTGAGGCCCAGCCCGAAGTTTAACTTGCTTCATCTATCAGTGTGTCGATCCCTCGTGCGGATACGGAATTTAACGAAATCCACTTATAGAGGCGCCTTATTCCCGGTTACTTGTCGAGCGTACGTCCGGACTGAACCACTCAAGCCTCCATCGAGAAGACGAAAAAACGAGCAATTTCCAAGTGCTAATCCGGAATTTCGCGACGAAGACTAGATATAAGTGTAGTAGATATAAGTTCTTGATTTTTTTTCTTTTATAGTATGACCTCTTTTTGGGTCACTTTATTACCTTACATTTAGACTGTTGTACGCCGACGGCGTTTCCCTCGTCCGAACCTAAAAGACCTGGAACCAAAAAGAAAACTCTATCAATATTAATACTTAACTAATTTGTACTAACCTACATACTTACCTTAAGACGAAGGGCCCTCGCCTTCGTCTTCGTAATTCCTCATCCCGATGAGCGCGTCCGCCGTCGCCTGGTCCGGGGGAAGTCCACCTGAAAAAGAAAAAATAAAAAAATTAATAAAAAGAAGTAAAAGAAAAGATATTGAAACGGTACCTACCGATTCATCCGACACCCGGACGAGGCCACGACGAAGCTCGACGTCGCTGGACAGGATGGCGGCTTACCCGCTATCCCCTCAAACCTGTAAAATACAAAAAAAAAAATACTCTCGCGTGAGGAGTCCTCCGCGAGATAATTAAAAATAAGAAGTGACTTACCATAGGAAAATCCGAGTCGGTGCCGAAAACACCTGTTGCCGGCGAGGATGTAAACACTGCACAAAACACAATATAAAAACACTAACACGCACTGACACGCACTCACACCGGTTAAACCCGGTACAGTATTTTCTAAACTAACTAATTAACGCGACACTTTAATTATAAACACTATATACACTTTTATATTTTATAAAAAACACTCGCGCAAACATCGCCCGAGGTTAGGGCGTACTCTCGCGGCACACACGCTCGACACTTAATCGTAGCTCGAGAAACCGAGCACCCACGGACATAGCCGAGCGCCGCGACGGTACGCTCAGACCTCTAGGCTAGACACTAGTTATAAATCTAGCCGCTAGAGGGAGATTTCGCGAAATTTTCTCGCAAGAGACTCTGTCACTGAACGGCTTTAAATAGCCGAGATTTTCCAAGAATAAATCGGAATTCTTATCTGCCAAACCGACTTCGGTGTAACAGGTTCTTTTGTCCTCTCCTTCCCAGACGACTTACTCCCGAAATCGTCCGTGGATTTGCACCCACCGGCATTTCAACCAAACCGTTTCTTTCGAAACGAACTCGCTAAGCTGCTGCAGAGCGGTCTTAAAAAAATCCTGCTGAAGAGCGGAAAAAACTCTGCTACCAAGCGAGTTACTCAACCTGCTGAAGAGCGGAGCGGTCTCTTCTGGGGACTGCTGAAGAGTGGCCCCGAGAGCACCCTGCTGAAGAGCAGAGACGTCCTGCCGCACGGCGGAAAAATTTCCCATCCAACGGGTTATATTACCGGGCCTGACAACCAGCTCTTTCGCATGTCCCGAGCGGAGCGCAATCAGTGCTACCGGCGACGCCTGATCGACCGAGCGGAGGCACGGTTGGAGGGGCGGTCCGAGGAGCTGATCGAGGAACTCCGAGAACGTGGCGTCGACGTTGCCGTCAGGGTCACGCACGTCGTCCCGGAAGATCCTCGTCGCTGGCCGTTCCATCCCCGCCTACAGCCAATCCGGAACACGATACAGGTGGTCGGACGGGGATTATACCGGGATCCCGTCATCCGACCGGAGGCACCTGAGCTGCGTTACATCCCGTACCCGCCGGCGGGACCCCTTTCCGAGCCAAGGCTCGCTATTCGCGCTCCTCCAGGGGGGGGCTACGCACCGCCCGCCGCCGTCGTACGTCCGTCCGCTGTCCGGGTCCACCCGTATTTACGGCAAGCCGAGAACACCCGTCCGGAAGCCGTCCCAGGGGTCCTTCGGGAACGCAATTCGCGCTCAACGGACAAGGACGCACATAGGGTGTATCCCGAAGCCCGTGGGAAACGGCCCGCCCTCTCACCGACACCGCTGAAGCCGGGAGCCGTCCACCAGCACCCACCAGCGCCGGGGAAACTCCAGGGGTTGTGGGATAAGTTGTTCGGGGAACCTACCGTGGAAACGGCGCCGAAAGCCAGAGTCAGCGGTTCCCCCGAAAGGGTGCGCGAGCCGCTGCTCCCGCCATTCGGTGCCGTCCCGGAAACGGCCGACAAGCTCGCCAGCCAACCACCCGCGACGTCCAGGGGCTACACGGGCCCGGCACCGACAACTTCCGGGGGGTTTATAGGACTGCCGTCATCGGCACGCAGGCTCGGGAAATCGGGTTGGTCCCCGGATAGCGACCTTAGCTCCCGGAGCTCCCTACACCTCCTCGCGAGCGCTGCGGCGATTTACGAGGAAACCGTTCCAACGCCGGCGCTACCCGGGTTCGGAGCGCTCCACGTCTTGGCGGAGGCCGCCGGAAACACTCCCCGGGCGGAAACCTACGACCCTTCTGCACAATACCTCTCGCCCTACGAGGGGGTAGGGAAACACCCGGGTGTGCACCGGCGGGCTCCGCCGAAGTACGTGCCTTCGCGCATCATCCCCGAGCCGGAGAGAGACACGACAACCGACTCCTCGGAAGAACCCGCGACTTCCGGTACGCCGCGGCCGCGGATTTAAAGAATCGCGCCGACTCTTCAGGGTCTACAAAGGACCCCGCGACCAACCGTCGCGAAACCGAACATCCGGTCAACTGACCGTGCTCTTCACCGGGCTAAACAGAAATCCAGGTCTACCCGACCTAACCCTTCAGTGGGTTGAACTGACTTACCGGCCGCCGACCGCGCATTTAAAGATGCCTAACTAGAAGCAGAAGTAGGAGTGGGGTAAAACCCAGGTTTTAAACGGCCCTTTTCAGGGCCAATAAAACCATACAAACATACGAAACCACCCCTTCGCTCGAGACAGAGCTCGAGATCGCCTAAACACAAGACAAACCGGATATCCTCTAAATCGGTTTTTGTCAATTGGCGCCCAACGTGGGGCTTGTTATTAAAAACAGTTGTTTTTAACTTCCCCGCAGTAAACCCCTACCGACCGAGTTGCCACGTAATCCCCGTTTAAATTACCGTCCGAGATCGGTCCGCGACCCAGGTAAATGCCGCAGGTGAAGCATACACCTCCTCCCGAACCGCGGAAATCGGCGCGAATCCTCGGGAAGCCGCCGTCGGTAACAACGACATCCCCACGGATCGGAAAAACCCCTACGCAAATCCGAAAAAGACTATCGGATTCCGGTCTCGTAAAAAGAACGCCGCCCGTAAGCCACGAGGCAACGGCACGTAAAAAATCACTTCCGGGAGTGAATAAACACTCGGTGGCGCCCAACTCCGAACAAACACCACCGCCGAGCGGTGAAAAAATTCTGGAAAACGCGCGCGGTACAACGCCCTCCCCTAACACCGGTCTGAGTACTTCCGGTTCAAGTACTTCCGGTTTGGTCGCTCACGTTCAGAGGGACGACGACCCAGAAATTTCCGGACGAAATATTCCCGATATAGAAATCCCGCCTCCAATAAACGCGATGGCCGCGAATAACGCTAACGAGCACCCTAATCTCATGGGCGGATTGGAGAATTTAGAGGCCTTGCTGCGCGCTCTCAACGATGCGCCTCGGGTACCCTTACCCACCTACGCTGGGGTCGATCACGAAAACCCCAATACGTTCCTGGCAAGGTGTGAGGAGTACTTCGTGTCCGCACGAATTCCGGACAACGCAAGAACCAAAACGGCCGCATCCGGTCTCCACGGCGAAGCTGAAAAATGGTGGTCGTGCTACCAACCGCTCGACTTCGACTGGAACAACTTTAAACAGTTACTGCTAAGCCAATACAACTCTCCAGCGGTAATCTCTCGTTTAAACGCCCAACTCTTCTCACGGAAACAAGGTGAGAAAGAGAATGCGGGTATTTTCCTCCAACAGAAGTACCTGCTCTACCAAAGGATCCGCGGCGGGGACGCCGAAGAGGCTAAGGTAGCCACTCTGCTAGGACTATTACGTCCCACCCTGAGGGTGGCCATACGACCCGCAGCGCCACAGACACTGGCCGAATTAACATCCAAGGCCATCGAGATGGAGCACGACCTGCTGGAGCAAACTCCGCCTAATCGGCCCAAGAAAGAAACATCTGATCGTCCTATAGAAGCTCGACCTTCGAGAACACCGGTCGAAACCGCACAGCCGCCATCTTGTTGGCATTGCCCGGAACGGCATTTTCACCGCGACTGCCCAGTATTGGCGAGGAAAAACGCGGAACGCAACGCAAATCCGGGAAACCGACCGGGGGTGGCAGAGGCGCCGAACCCTGCCACCCGCCCCCAGAACTAGGCCTAACGGACTCAAACACCGGGACGAACAGATTACCGCACATCTGGGTAATGCTGAACGGCCAGGAAGTCTGTGCCGCCATTGACTGTTTCGCGAGCCATTGCTTCGTCCAGCCACATCTATTACCACCCGGACAGAAGATTACACCTCATACAGGAAGCGCCAACCTGGGGGGTCGCAACGCCCAAATGCGGCTCACTGGAAAAACCGAATTCCAGATCACCATACAAGGGCACGTACTGGACGTATACGCATGGGTAGCCCCGGACGCAAGAGAACCACTCATTCTCGGCTACCCTTGGTTGGTCCGGCAACACACAGTTACCGATCTGCGGTATGGTACTCTCTACCTGGGGCAGACGGAACGCTTCTCCGTCCGGTTGGTGGACACGGCCGTGCCCACAGAGACGATGGACACAATCAGTATCGAGGAGTTCCAGCACGACATCCCGGCCGAATGGATAGATGCGTTCCGAGATCTCTTCCAAAATCAGGCCCGCATCTTCAAGCAAGCCGGTAGACTACTACAGACACAGAGCACCAAACACGAGATCAAGCTCACATCCGAACAGGCGTTCCGACTCCCGCCATACAAATACTCGGCAGAGAAATCGCAGATCATCCGCGAACAAGTCGGGGAAATGCTTGCGGACGGGATAATCGAGCCGTGCACCTCACCATACAGCTCACCTGTCGTAATCGTCAAGAAGAAGGATGGACGGCCAAGGTTCTGCGTGGATTACCGGAGGCTAAACACCATCACCGAAGATGTAATGCAACCCATGCCTAAAATACACGAGGCCTTAAAAGAACTCGGGGTGGCCAAAATCTTTTCCACCATCGACCTGAAGAGTGGATACTGGCAAATCCCCATGGATCCCCCCGCGAAGAAACTCACAGCATTCACAACCCCAGGGGGGGGCACCTACCAATTCCGGGTAATGCCATTCGGATTGAAAAACGCACCGAACACCTTCCAGAGGTTAATGAGCCAGGAAGTTCTGATCGGATACATAGGAACTATATGTATTGTGTACCTGGATGATATAATCATATACTCCAATACCTGGGAGGATCATCTGCAGCACCTGACACTAGTCCTGGAGAGACTAGCGCTGCACGGCCTTACTTGCGCCATTGATAAATGTCACTTCGGAAAAACCGAACTGAAATACCTCGGCCACATGGTGACCACCGCCGGGAATGAAGCACAACAGGAGCACGTCGGCGTCATACTGGATTTCAAGACTCCAAAAACCAAGCGGGACGTCCAACAGCTGATGGGAACCTGCAATTGGTTACGAGAGTACATTCCTCAGTTCGCTACTATAACCATCCCGATAACGAACCTTCTCGCCGGTAAAGGCAAATTTCAATGGACCGACGCCGCCGAAGAGGCGCTCACCAAACTGAAAATCGAGATCCAGAAGCCCTTGAAGCTCGCCAGACCGGATCCCACGCTCCAATACGTCCTGCAGACAGACGCCAGCAAGATCGGAATGGGAGCTGTTCTCTACCAGCTGACCCCGGACGGCGCAAAAAACATCATCAGTTATGTCAGCGCTAAATTCAGCCCGGTAGAGGCCCGTTATCACAGTAACGAACAAGAATGTCTAGCAGTGATCTGGGCCGTAAAACGATATCGTTGCTACCTGGAGGACCACCCGTTCATCCTACGAACGGACAATCGGGCTTTGTTGTGGCTACGCCGCATGAAAAACGAGAAGTCCAAATTGAGCAGGTGGGCCATACTACTTGAAGAGCTCAATTACACGGTAGAACACGTACCGGGGCAAGCTAACTCGCTCCCCGACGCTCTGTCAAGACACCCAGAGGGCGCAGCAGTCGAAGACCTGGAGGATCCCGGTCGGATGTTGCCACCCGAACCCGCGTCACTACCTGAAGAGGAAGCAATGCCGGAAATTTTTGGTATCACGGTGGAACCTCTCGTCACACGGGTCATAGAAGATCAACAATCAGATCAGAAAATCCAGCGTCTCGCGACGGGTCTGAAACAAGACTCTTCAAGGTATCGAATCATCGACGGAGGCCTATGGAAGGAGATCCAGGGCATGTGGAAACTGCTCGTACCCGAAGTAACGAGACAACAAGTTCTACACGAGTACCACGACTCACCGCTCGCAGGACATCCCGGTGCGGATGAGACTCTTCATGCTATTCAACGAAGATTCACGTGGGAAGATCTACGCAAGGATGTACGGACTTACGTACGGGAATGCCATCTGTGCGCCTGTACCAAGGCTACAAGACCGAGTCATATTGACCAACTACGGCCCCATCAACCGACTTCTCCATGGACGACAGTGGCTGTCGATCTCATGGGCCCCTACCCACGCACGGGCAAAGGGAAGAAGTTCATACTCGTCGTTACGGATCTTTTTTCCAGATGGGTCGAAGCGTTCCCTTTGGGAACATCAGACGCTACAGTGATCATAAAGATCCTCGACAAAGAAGTCTTCGCCAGATGGGGATATCCCCGAGCCATCCTCTCGGACAACGGACCCCAGTTCGTCAGTCAGAAGTGGCAGACCGCCTGCGATAGATGGCAGGCTCAACATTGGACCACGGCGATATACCATCCCCGGGCCAATCCAACAGAAAGAAGAAACCAGGAGATTAAGAAAGGACTCCGACTTCACCTGCAAAATACCCGGCATAAAGATTGGGACCAACATCTGGAGACGGTACTCTTCAGCCTTCGAACCCGAAGGAATGCCGCCACAGGCTATACCCCCAGCGAGGTACTACTCGGAATCAACCTACGCAAACCGGGTGAATGGAGATTTCCGCAATCCCGAACGGAAGCCCACGCCCGGGAAGGGGTCAACCAGCGTGTACGCCACAATCAAGAGCGATACCAACAACGATACTGCACGATTGAAGAACAGGTACCTTCCCGCTACCGAATCGGAGATCCGGTCTACGCCAAAAACCACGCACAGTCTAATGCGATCCAAGGCATCCACGCAGGATTCACACCTGTCTGGGAAGGACCATACGTTATCACCGAGGTAGTACGCGGAGAGACTTACTACATAGACCGACGTGGGAAAAACGTTAAGGTCCACGGCTCTCAATTAAAGCCTGTCGCAGGGGTCGCTGGAGTCGACCTAGATTCCCCAAACCTAACGGGGAATCCCCAAAAACTTTCGCCAACTCCCACTACGGAACGCGAACGGCCGCACCTGGCCCTCCCTACCACTTCTCCTACTCCCCGCCCCACTATAAAAGCAGAGACGGCGGAGCTCGGAGCATCACTCCCGGCTCAAGGCTCGAACCGACCACAACCGCCTCCCGAGTCTAACATGGCAGACCATTGGGAGGACTTGCTCGAGGACTCGAGTTCAACCAACTCTTCGGAGGGAAGTCCAGACCGGACTCCGGGTTCACCTACACCCGGAACCTCCAGGCACTCAGGGCGAGTGACCAATCACTCTTCAAGGGAGGGTCCAGACCGGACTCCGGGTTCACCTACACCCGGAACCTCCAGGCACTCAGGGCGAGTGACCGACCATTCTACTGTCGTGACAACTCCAAACCGGAGTCCACGACCCACTACCTTCCGGGGAACCTCCCGAGAAAAAACAGGCAACAGCTGCGATTGGAGCACGGATACGGCACCGAGTTCGCCACTCTCCGAAGTGGCCGGGAGTCCTCACAGGCCGCGAACTCCACAGGCACCAAAGAAGAAGAAGCCCCTCAGAACCCCTAGTCAGCGCAGACAAGCAGCTCCCCCCCCTCACTACGTCCCCTCAGATTCCGAACACTCCGAAGATCCTGAAGAAGAAAAAGGGGCTTCACCTCGCTACAACCTCCGAAGGAGGAAGCGTCGAAATATGTAAAACTCGACCAAAGATCTATGTTCTCGTATTTAGTTTTAATTTTTATTTTCGCTCATAATTTGATCTCATATTCGGGATGAATTTCATTTCGTGCATAATTCGATCTCATAGTTAGTTTTAATTCTTAATTTTATTTTGGTTGGATCCCATCATAGATAATAGTCGTATCTACATATAATATCGCTAACCTATCTTATTTCATATTATATTACAACCGGTTGCAATCTTACACTTATTACTTTATTTAGCTATCACATAGTATAACAGTTTCATGTCCTTTTCACGTTCGAACAGGGGGGGCATGTTGTACGCCGACGGCGTTTCCCTCGTCCGAACCTAAAAGACCTGGAACCAAAAAGAAAACTCTATCAATATTAATACTTAACTAATTTGTACTAACCTACATACTTACCTTAAGACGAAGGGCCCTCGCCTTCGTCTTCGTAATTCCTCATCCCGATGAGCGCGTCCGCCGTCGCCTGGTCCGGGGGAAGTCCACCTGAAAAAGAAAAAATAAAAAAATTAATAAAAAGAAGTAAAAGAAAAGATATTGAAACGGTACCTACCGATTCATCCGACACCCGGACGAGGCCACGACGAAGCTCGACGTCGCTGGACAGGATGGCGGCTTACCCGCTATCCCCTCAAACCTGTAAAATACAAAAAAAAAAATACTCTCGCGTGAGGAGTCCTCCGCGAGATAATTAAAAATAAGAAGTGACTTACCATAGGAAAATCCGAGTCGGTGCCGAAAACACCTGTTGCCGGCGAGGATGTAAACACTGCACAAAACACAATATAAAAACACTAACACGCACTGACACGCACTCACACCGGTTAAACCCGGTACAGTATTTTCTAAACTAACTAATTAACGCGACACTTTAATTATAAACACTATATACACTTTTATATTTTATAAAAAACACTCGCGCAAACATCGCCCGAGGTTAGGGCGTACTCTCGCGGCACACACGCTCGACACTTAATCGTAGCTCGAGAAACCGAGCACCCACGGACATAGCCGAGCGCCGCGACGGTACGCTCAGACCTCTAGGCTAGACACTAGTTATAAATCTAGCCGCTAGAGGGAGATTTCGCGAAATTTTCTCGCAAGAGACTCTGTCACTGAACGGCTTTAAATAGCCGAGATTTTCCAAGAATAAATCGGAATTCTTATCTGCCAAACCGACTTCGGTGTAACAGGTTCTTTTGTCCTCTCCTTCCCAGACGACTTACTCCCGAAATCGTCCGTGGATTTGCACCCACCGGCATTTCAACCAAACCGTTTCTTTCGAAACGAACTCGCTAAGCTGCTGCAGAGCGGTCTTAAAAAAATCCTGCTGAAGAGCGGAAAAAACTCTGCTACCAAGCGAGTTACTCAACCTGCTGAAGAGCGGAGCGGTCTCTTCTGGGGACTGCTGAAGAGTGGCCCCGAGAGCACCCTGCTGAAGAGCAGAGACGTCCTGCCGCACGGCGGAAAAATTTCCCATCCAACGGGTTATATTACCGGGCCTGACAACCAGCTCTTTCGCATGTCCCGAGCGGAGCGCAATCAGTGCTACCGGCGACGCCTGATCGACCGAGCGGAGGCACGGTTGGAGGGGCGGTCCGAGGAGCTGATCGAGGAACTCCGAGAACGTGGCGTCGACGTTGCCGTCAGGGTCACGCACGTCGTCCCGGAAGATCCTCGTCGCTGGCCGTTCCATCCCCGCCTACAGCCAATCCGGAACACGATACAGGTGGTCGGACGGGGATTATACCGGGATCCCGTCATCCGACCGGAGGCACCTGAGCTGCGTTACATCCCGTACCCGCCGGCGGGACCCCTTTCCGAGCCAAGGCTCGCTATTCGCGCTCCTCCAGGGGGGGGCTACGCACCGCCCGCCGCCGTCGTACGTCCGTCCGCTGTCCGGGTCCACCCGTATTTACGGCAAGCCGAGAACACCCGTCCGGAAGCCGTCCCAGGGGTCCTTCGGGAACGCAATTCGCGCTCAACGGACAAGGACGCACATAGGGTGTATCCCGAAGCCCGTGGGAAACGGCCCGCCCTCTCACCGACACCGCTGAAGCCGGGAGCCGTCCACCAGCACCCACCAGCGCCGGGGAAACTCCAGGGGTTGTGGGATAAGTTGTTCGGGGAACCTACCGTGGAAACGGCGCCGAAAGCCAGAGTCAGCGGTTCCCCCGAAAGGGTGCGCGAGCCGCTGCTCCCGCCATTCGGTGCCGTCCCGGAAACGGCCGACAAGCTCGCCAGCCAACCACCCGCGACGTCCAGGGGCTACACGGGCCCGGCACCGACAACTTCCGGGGGGTTTATAGGACTGCCGTCATCGGCACGCAGGCTCGGGAAATCGGGTTGGTCCCCGGATAGCGACCTTAGCTCCCGGAGCTCCCTACACCTCCTCGCGAGCGCTGCGGCGATTTACGAGGAAACCGTTCCAACGCCGGCGCTACCCGGGTTCGGAGCGCTCCACGTCTTGGCGGAGGCCGCCGGAAACACTCCCCGGGCGGAAACCTACGACCCTTCTGCACAATACCTCTCGCCCTACGAGGGGGTAGGGAAACACCCGGGTGTGCACCGGCGGGCTCCGCCGAAGTACGTGCCTTCGCGCATCATCCCCGAGCCGGAGAGAGACACGACAACCGACTCCTCGGAAGAACCCGCGACTTCCGGTACGCCGCGGCCGCGGATTTAAAGAATCGCGCCGACTCTTCAGGGTCTACAAAGGACCCCGCGACCAACCGTCGCGAAACCGAACATCCGGTCAACTGACCGTGCTCTTCACCGGGCTAAACAGAAATCCAGGTCTACCCGACCTAACCCTTCAGTGGGTTGAACTGACTTACCGGCCGCCGACCGCGCATTTAAAGATGCCTAACTAGAAGCAGAAGTAGGAGTGGGGTAAAACCCAGGTTTTAAACGGCCCTTTTCAGGGCCAATAAAACCATACAAACATACGAAACCACCCCTTCGCTCGAGACAGAGCTCGAGATCGCCTAAACACAAGACAAACCGGATATCCTCTAAATCGGTTTTAGTCAAGACCTTTATGCCTGTTGCACCCATTTTTCTTGTGTACATTTTTTGTACTTACTGACTTCTTACACCATAGTTACAATAAAAACCCATATTAACAATTTAATCGTATAAAAATTGCAACATAAGAAACTCGACATTAAAAAAAATAACGACCAGACTCCATCGCAATGGAAGCTTCCTTGCCTAAAATTGATACATCGGTGCGTGTCGCTGGCTCGGTACGGAAGTTTCGGTCTCCCTTAACTGGATCCGAGGGTGCGACGCCGCGGTGTTAGCCGCGACCGTACGTGCTGCGGAGGATCGTTTATTTAATTTGTAACGCGGTTCGCGGAATGGATCCTTTCGGCACTCGGCGACGTCGTGGCGTCGGCGTAGGTCAGGCGATCGATCCCTCCACCGCAAAATTGTCGACGCCACTCTGCCGCTTCGAAATTAAACTATCCGACCGCGTGTGCATTTTGGCAATCGGGCGACAGGACGCTGCGAGAGCTTTTGGTTCGCCGGCGATGAGCGGTGAGTTTGGGGTGTTCGGTGCCTACGCGGGGATCGCCGGAGGAGAACGAGGACGAGAGGGACGAGCGGATGCGTTGCGGAAGGGGTAGAAACAGAAACGATGATGGGGGGCGGCCGAGGGGGGGGGGGGGGGGAAGGGGTCGTCAGAGTATAAACCACGGAAGACAATGGCTGCTTCTGTAATAGAATAACGCGGGACTGCACGTCCGATAGCGATTCAATTATTGCCGTTATCCTGCACACGAGATCCTGCGCATCGGCTTTTGATCGCAGGCGCGCACAGTGGACAACGCCGCTGCGCATGCGCCGAGAGAGAGCTTTGCGGACGTTCGAACGGAAAAATTGCCGATGTTGTTCAATGCGATAGGGGTTTGGATACAATAACTTGGTTAGCATAACGACGAGGACTCCCCTCGGCGGCGGCCTCGGGCACCTTTCGAAAGTGTGTCGATTATCGTCACCGAACTGGATCTATCAACGGTTCGGGCGATCAAAAATGTTTATGACAGGCAGCTGTTTCTTCCAAAGACTTTCATGCCCTAAAGAAAAAAATGTATTCGAGAGAAATATAAATTGTAGGGATTAGCTGGAAACAATGTAGTCACGCTTCGTCCGCGACGAAGTCTCCGAGTGGGGCAAAATGGAACAGTACCATGTAAAAAAAATTGTGCATTTAATGTACCGAACTGGAAGTTTTTATGCAAAAACTGGTACATTAAATTGAATGTATAATTGTGATGGAAAATGAATATACTTGTTCGTTGAAATTAAAATAAATTATTAAAATTGAAGCACTTTCATAGTAAACTTAAGGAAAATGATGAAAACTGAAGCATTCCCAATGTTTTTAATACACTGAACATTAATTTTTCATCACAATTCTATATGAAATTTAATATACCAGTTTTTCCATAAAAACTTCCAGTCTGGTATATTAAATTCCATATGGAGCAAAACGCAATATTCCAATCGTTATTGGATGCCCATTTTACCCCACCGATAAATCCCGACTGCCGCGTTTTTCCCCACTCTCTATCCAAAAATGATCGAAAAAATCCTTCCCCACTCTCCCATCTCAACCCGCTCATTCCCAAAAAAAAGTACCCAAAAAAGTTGACCAAACTCCTAAGCGAACTGATGAGACGAACGGTTCCGAACAAACGGAACAGATCCAAATAACCAATCTAAAAAAGAAAGGTTTCTCCAGCACGCCGACGCCGATCTCCTCTTCCCGCTCTTGCCGATAAGTAAATCAGGCGATAGTGGCTAGAGCGGCGGGGGGGGGCGGAAAGGACGGCAGAAGCGGGAATCTTTTGAAGTATACGAGTACATGACCCGCGAGCCACAGCTTCCCGACGGCCGAGGGCACGCTATAAACCCCACCGACGGGCTTTCGAGCTCGAAGGCTCGCAGTGTCCAGTGTATGGAGCACGGAGTGGGCTAAACAGGGAGATACTGTACAGTGCAGAGCTCCATACCCCACTGTGTTCGGAAGTTCACTATAGAGGGTGGGTGGCCGTACGGTGAAGTATACGCCACCTACCTACCCCTCGCCCTCCCGCGTATCGAACCCGGACTACGGCTCCGGGGCTTAACGTTCGCTCTTTACGTTCTCATTTCGCCGAAATGGTTACTCGTTTGAACTCACGACCTCATTGTTAAGGAGCGCTTTAGCGCGACCGCTCCGGGACCCGGAGCGACGGCAGTGTCGAGGAGTCGCAGTTTCAGGACGGTTAGCGGACGAGCCCGAGCGAGCCAGCGCGCGAGGGACGGACCGGAAGGTCCCCGTCTGCGAGGGTGTGGAAAAATAAGAATTCCGCCGGTCCCGGCGCTCGTTCCGTCGATATAAACTGCGTGAGGGCTCTCCTACCCTCGTAAAAGGGAGGACACTGTTCCCTCTTGGACGCTTTACCGCTTCTGAGCCTGCGGAACTTGTCATGGAAATCTCGGACTGCTGAGGACGAGAAGCTAGTGTAAGGCGGGAAAAAGACTGGTTGGATCAACCTAAAGTCGCGGTGAGGTTCTTCAAAGGTGGTGTTTGGTTTTGGTGGAAATGAATTGTTGTTTGGTAGAAATGCATTTGGTAGCATTCATTTGTTAAACTATTGTTTGGATCGATCGATTATAAATTTGTCGGCTCAAAGAAACACTTTTGTTTGTTTGTAGAGTTTGTCATCGAAATCTCTGACTTCGGAAGAAGAACGGCTAGTGTACGACGAGGAAAGATATGGTTGGATCAACCAAAAGTCGCGCTGAGGTTCGTCAAAGGTGTTGTTTGGTTTTGGTGGAAATGAATTGTTGTTGTTTGGTTTTGGTGGAAATGAATTGTTGTAGTTTGGTAGAAATGAATTTGGTAGCATTGATCTGTTAAAATATTGTTTGGATCGATCGATTATAAATTTGTCGGCTCAAGGAAACACTTTTGTTTGTTTGTAGAGTTTGTCATCGAAATCTCTGACTGCCGAACAAAGAAGCTAGTGTACGGCGGGAAAAATACTTGGTTGGATTAACGAAAAGTCCCGGTGAAGACGTTCAATTGTTATTATTTATTCAACAAATAATCTCTTCTCAAATGAATTCGTTGATTTCCTACAAGCCACATGAATTTTTTCAGAATTTTCTAACATTTTTGAATTTTTTGTTTAAACATTTTTTTTAACGCCACAACTACAAAACTGTTAGCGCAATCGCCTCGAAACTATTTGTGCGTACTGTGGAATAGTGATACGGAAATATAACCAACCGATGTATTTGAAAATCCATACTTGTAAAATCAAAAAAGTATGATCGAAAGGATTAATCCAACAATTTCTTTTTCTGAGATGTATTTGCAGCCGGGTTTGAAACAGCTTTTCGGTCGAGTACATTGGACGAAAGGTGAGGAATTAATATCCCTATTCGCCAGGAATAATGCTGCCGGAGTGACGTGGAGTTCCCAAAGTTTCTATGTCATGTTATGGCATAGACACTTCAGACACGTGAGATCCTTTGTAAAATTTAAGATTTTTGCTAGAACATCTTATATTTAAATAAAAAATAGCGATACTCTACAAAATAAAAAAATTTTAAATTTTACATAAAGATATTATGTGCAGAGCTGCGGCGTAGAAACTTCGGAAACTGCGCGTTATTCTGACAACGGTGGAAGAGATCATCTTAAATTACACCCTTAAAATGTTCCTCGCGGAATATCAGTATTAAATATTGAATGGCATATTTTAATAAATGGAATAATCTTCCAATATATGAATATTCAATTTTGAACATAGATAGGGTAAAAGTGGTGAATATGACCCACCTCGATTAACACGTAAATCAATGATACATGGACCGGGCCATATTCCCCACTTTTACCCTATTCTACAAGAAAAGCTTCAGCCAAGCTCCAAACTGTGAACGACATTAAATAATTCAATGCTGCGCAAATTTGTAAACTTGCTAACGAGAACATTAGGTTGGAAGGTGAAGAACAAAACAGAACATTTTTTACAAAACATGTTGGATGCTAATTTGAACGAGGACCTTAAAAAAAGTAAATTCCATAAGCTCCGGATCCGGAGAGTTCGCAGATGCACAGGTCAGCCCAACTCGCCGTATTTATCGTGTGCCAAGCAAAACACGAAAGTCAAATTCAAACAAATGTATGAAGAGTTAAAAAAAATAAAAGAAAACCGAGAGACAAAATTTTGTTAGTTTTTCCTCAGCAACCAGAACGTAAAGGCATGTAATTTGTTGAGAGGATTAAATAGAGTTATTCGATTACGTATTGACTATTCAACAACCAAGAACTCTTACATAGAACTTAAGATGAGCTCCTGCTGAGGACATTAATTTGGAAGGTGCAGAACAAAACAGAGCATTTTGTACAAAACGTTTCGGATGCTAATTTGAACGAGGACCTTAAAAAAAGTAAATTCCATAAGCTCCGGATCCGGAGAGTTCGCAGATGCACAGGTCAGCCCAACTCGCTGAATTTATCTTGTGCCAAGCAAAACACGAAAGTCAAATTCACCAAATGTTTGAAGAACTAAAAAAAATAAAAGAAAACCGAGAGACAAAATTTTGTTAGTTCTTCCTCAGCAACCAAAACGGAAAGACACGTAATTTATTGAGAGGATTACATAAAGTTATTCGATTACGTATTGACTATTCAACAACCAAGAACTCTTACACAGAACTTAAGATGAGCTCCTGCTGAGGACATTAATTTGGAAGGTGCAGAACAAAACAGAACAGTTTGTACGAAGGGTTTTGGATGCTAATTTGAACGAGGACCTTAAAAAAACTAAATTCCATAAGCTCCGGATCCGGAGAGTTCGCAGATGCACAGGTCAGCCCAACTCGCTGTATTTATCGTGTGCCAAGCAAAACACGAAAGTCAAATTACGGTGGTCCGATAATAATTTCTCTCGCGCGATGCTAACACCGTCGATCCCGAAAGCTACGACGAAGTTCAGCTACGCCAGAGCTGGAGATGAGCTCCCGTCGAAACTTATTAACATCGTGAAAACTAGACTGCGTTCAATGCTTGTGTACGCGTCCAACTTCCCTTCAGACAGTAATACCGTTTGGTACTTGCCACACACTATGTTATATTCGGTATCCTGTACGGCGTGTACGGACCCGAAGCTGTGTAGGTTCGGAAGTGGTGCTCTGAACAAGCTCCACTGGCGCTACAGTTTTCGCGAGCTTCGGCTTCCGGAACTCGCACACGTAACACGTACATCGCGGGTGAGCTCGGATGGTGAACGAGAGCTTTGTACGCGATAGGCTGGGTCTCGTGCGAAAGCTCTAGATTTACAAATGGAAATACGGGAAAGTTGTTCCGCTGTACCGGCGAATAGCTCCGGGGCAACGCTGGCCCGGGAGCGAAAAGGGCATCCCAATAACGCCCAGCACTTACCAGCTTTTACCAGTGGGCGTTTGTTTCGTGAAATAGTCATTATTTTCCTTCGGAATTTACTCCGCCGAGCGGATTGACCCAAGGTAAACGTACCAATGCACTGTAAAAAAATCGCATGAAATTTAATACAGTGGATTGGAAGTTTTTATGCAAAAACTGGTATATTGAACTTGGTGTATTATTGTGATGAGAAATTAGTTTTCAGTCTGTTAAAAAAATCGGGAATACTTAATTTTTTATAATTTACTTTAATTTCAATGACAAAGTATATTAATGTTTCACCACAATTTTACATTAGATTTAATGTTTCTTTCTGCTCACTTCACAGAAACGACAAGCGGAAAAATTTTACGCGTATGCGTTCGGAAAAAGTATTTTATTTGTTTATTTATTTATTTATTTATTTATTTAATGAGAGGTTGGTCTCCGCCATTCACGAAAATGCTCGACGCACGGCAGCGAGAATTGGGTTGAAAAATAGATATCGCCCTAAATGTACGATCGGTGCCTTTATCTTAGTCTGCCTTAAAAGGCTCTTCGTCCCTGCAGCCAAAAAGTTCGCATTTTCCCCGCGTGATGCACTCTTATCCAATCGCCTCTCGCGTTCGATCCCGACTCACCCGGCGGACACGTCTCAATCTCGCTCGACATAATTTCTTCTCTTTCGAAGCTTTCCCATGCCAACCACGAGCCATTCCGCGGGTCCCCCGGTGGAAGAGCCTTATCGTCGATGCCACCGGAAGTGCGAGCTACGTCAATAACGCCGAAAGCTTTCGGCCTCACTCCGGCGTTCCCAATTCTGACTGAAAACGATAGTGCCATTTATTCGCCGGTTATTCAGCGGGCCAGTCAGAAATTGGCACTCAACAAGTTGGACCCGATGTAGGCGCTCGGGGGCTCGGCTGCGAGAGGAGCTCGCTGAGCGGAAGTCGACGAGCTCCGCGTGATACTTTATCAAACCAGCGGTAGTTACCGGAAAGAGTGTCGACGCTATTTTGTTACGTGTCGATATTTTACGTCGGAAGTAAAAGTCTATATATAATGTACATACTATATGTATGGTATGTATATATATATATATATATATATATTTATATCACGGCAAGTCTCGTTGACGTCAGCGCCGGCAGGCGAGCTCGGGTCGCTTTTTCGGCATGAAAAGATCGCGTTATACATCCGCAGACAGCAGCGATACAGTTTCGATATTATTTCTCGGCCTGACCCAGCCGAGACTGTCGAACCGGAGATTGCGACTGCTAACACCGTTGCCATCGAAAAATGTACGAGAGCCATCGAATGCACGTAGCAGGACGGAGGGGAATGCGAGAAACAAATTTAGCACGTGAATCCAGACGATCGGCAACGCGAAATTTCAGGTACGTGCGTCCAGAAAACAATTTATTTGAGTGACGACGGGCAAATAAATTGTTATTTGAATTGAGCAAATATTCATTTGAATTAAGCAAATATTTATTTGTGTTAAGCAAATATTTATTTGTGTTAAGCAAATATTTATTTGAATCAAGCAAATATTTATTTGAATTAAGAAAATATTTATTTGAATTGCGCAAATATTTATTTATGTTAAGCACATATTTATTTAATTTAAGTAAACATTAATTTGAATTTAATATACATTTGTTTGCAAGGCATCCGTCAAATAAATGTTTTCTAGGTACGCCACATGACATAAGATGAAACTTCTTAGGTGCCAAAAAGTTGCGCCAAGGATATCTTGTCTCCGAGTTGCAAATGTATGCTATCCGCGTTTTATGTATAGAAGATCTTTAGTGAACATTTTCGTGGTCCATATTCACCACTTTTACACTATAGCAATATTGGATCTATAAATTTGATGTCTGATAGTAATACTTAAAAAAAAAAAATGTTGTACCTTTAAATATGAATGAATCATAATGATCTGTTTAAAAATTGTCAATAGTTTATGATTATTTGACGATCAGTATTTCTGAAACGAGAGAACCGTCTGCCCGATGATTCCGCACGGCTCGCAGCCGATCGTCTCATCCAGCACTGTAGCCAAGTCGCGCAGGCCGTCGGAAAATCGAGTTCGTCGACCGCAATCTCGAAAGCATAAAATATATGATAAGTCAGTCTCTCCGTGTAGTGCGCGAAGGCGTATACCTGTAGCACTACTCGTGATAGTACTTGATACGAGACTCGGCCATGCCTCGGCTCGTTCGTCGCGGAACGTCGGTGCGGGTGGAGCGGAGTCCTCCTGATTAACAACTCGAGAGGACTCCTCCGGAATATCGCGTGCTTTCGTCTCTGCGTTAATAGCTACAGCATCGTCATCGTCGTTGGAAACTCGCGCGACGAACTCATGAATACGGTGAGTGAGGCAAAGCAACGGGGCGCAGCGGGGATGAGACCGGAGAGCGTCACCGGAATAGCGTCGCATCCGCCGGGAGTCTCAATGAGACGACACTCGCGTCCTCTCGTAATTAATTATTTATTCCGGTCGAAAACTTTGATGAAAATTTTGCGTTTAATTCCGCGTGATATAGCAGTGAAATGTTCGGAATATGTCGTCGATTTTACGTACACAGCCTGCTAACGAAAAGTGAGGCAAAGGCGGAGTTAAAATAACACGGGGCGGAAATAAGTTGAGAATGAGTGTATCGCAGAGGTATTTTCGTTATGTCGTGCACTTAGTGTAATTACTCGAGTGAAGTAGAAATAAATACGTGTTTTGGTACATTTTTTTGGGGACGTAAATAAGGTTTTATAATTTTCAAAAAACTAACATTTCATGAAGAAAATATTTCATCAAGAAATAACATTTCATCAAGAAATTAACATTTCATCAAGAAATTAACATTTTTCTTTCAAAAACTAACATCTTTCTTCCAAAAACTAACATCTTTCTTCCAAAAATTAACATCTTTCTTCCAAAAACTAACATTTTCGTACATAAAAATATTGTCGACCGAAACTTGAATTTTCTTTGCGAATCCGTTTAGAAAGACCGTATTAAAAGCGTGATAGGACGTAAGAAATCGAATCAGTGTAACGAAGGAATCTACGAAATTGAAACGATGGAAAACCGATTAAAGTCGAGGTAAACGATGACAAGCTTCGGGCGTGCCCGAAACTGGAGGTAACACAGGTATAGTCGGTGCAGCGATAATAGGGTGAAGCGCCCGGCGCTCTTAATCGAAGAAGATCTGGCTTTTAATTTGTATCAGCCTCCGGGCTAAAATGGGTTTGCTCGGTCGTGCCCTTCCTCGCTCAACAGCCAGGAGCACGAGCGTCATTTCTCCTCTTCCGTCCCGATACTTATTTTCCGTCCATCTCCCCGGTTTCCACCAGCTTCGCTCACGGGGATTTTAGTCGAAGCCCTCCGCCACTTTCGCCGTCTATCCGAGCGCCCCGGCGCTCCGCCCCGTCGGTCCGGCTTCGCGGCGCGCTCATCTTCGACCATCTCTTCGGAGCCTCGCCGGTTTCGCCCGCTGTCGTTAGAAGTTTCCGCTTTTGCACTCCAGTTTCTGTTGCTCCTTAAATTACTCTTCCGTGCCGGCGTCCGCCATTGAACGATACCATGCTCGCCATTATCGAGATAAAGGACACGACCGAATCCCCGGACCTCGAGCGACATCGCACTGGGAATGAAACGCGCGCGAGCGACGAAGACTGCAACGATCCCCTTCGCAGGCTTCTCACTTTTCCTCACCCACCTTGAAGAGAAGAGGAAGAAAAAACCTTAAACGTTGTAACTCCGTTAACGCCGATGCCCATTTCAATCGCGATGCCTCCCAACCCGGAGAGCGTCGGACCTCCGGCGTTGCAATGAATTGCGGAAAATGTTACGAGTTTCGGAACCCGTTAAGGTTCATGGGCCATAGTAGAATACCCAGACAGTAGGCTGCTATACGTACGCGTGTATTCCAGCATCAAGACCAGCTCCAAAAGCGCGGCTCTGAATATCTCGGTGAAGGGATGGTTTCTTCCAGGAAAAGCGGTTATCGTTGAGGTGGTTGGGATGGGTGGCAAAGCACCAAACCGTGCCGAATACTCCATCGATGGTTCCTGTATGGGTGCGATCGACAAATACGTACATGGACGGAATCCGCACGTGAGCCCCGCCATCCGCACCGAGCGCGGCGCAGCACGGCCATACATGCAGGTGAAACTTGGGCGTAAGCGGCTCCGGTAAAATATGGATAGAACCGACAGGTATATAGTGAGTCGCGGATAGGGTGGTGTGCACACAGGCGCAGACATCGATGCATGCAAAGCCGAAGCAAAGCACGGACGTTCGGCGCTACGTGCTCATAGATATGCAAATGTCTGCATACCCGGTGCCCACGCTCTCCTTTCCCTCTCGTCGCGCGGAGTAGAAATGCCCGGCGCTGGTCCGGCCGTGTCTAGGAAAGCACCGAACCAACCCCCCCCCCCCCCCCCCCCCCCCGCTCGGCCCCACCCTCTCTTTCGCCTCTTCGGGCGAAGATTGCAAATATTTGTTGCATTATGGCCGCTATAAATTCCGAAAATCAATAGTGGCCTCGCTTGGCCTCGCTTGCCCGTTCTGTTCCGGTCGCACGAGACCGGGGCTTATACCGCCACGATCTCGTTCGCCACTCCACCACGCCTATTGTCCATTTTGATACTCGAAACCGTTTCTCACTTCCTGACTCCCTATCGGCCTTTCGCCCACCCCCACCCCACCGACCCTTTCTAAATCTCACTGTCGTTCCGTGTACACGGAAACCGCGCACCCCCTTCGCGTTCCTCAAGCAATTCGAGTTCCAGAGCCGGGAACTGGCAACGATTGCAGCAATGCCCGCGTACCCGAACGACAAATGCCTTCCTCGACTATGCGGCGGACAACGGCGTCGATGACCGGCACTGCATCTTGGGACGCGAACGAGGAGTATGAGCATGAATCAAGGATGACCGGTAACCACCTGCTGAACCGAAGGGTGGAGACTTTGATGTGGAAGAAGCGGCGCGGGCGATGTAGACCACGATGTACGTTCGAGGAGCCACTTCATTATGTATCCGGCGCGCCGTCTCGAGTGGACAGCGATGTCTGCCATAACAGGGGCTGGTTGTAAGAATACGGCGCTTCGGGATTCACGGTGGAATCAGGCCAATCCCTGGGATATTGAGGAGCTGAAACTCCGGACGCTATATGTCGAGATTACGAACGCTATCGCTGAAACTCTGCTGGGTAAGCGGGTCAAGTTGGTTCACGCCGTTTCCGGCGTCTCAAACGACGAACGGATCGATAGATGAAGTGAATAGGGGGGGAATCTAGATAGACTATTAATCGATGGTATCTACTTTTTTTGGTTTGTTTTTAGGGCACGCAGGACAGATTAGGCGATTTTATCATTTTCACGCAAGACGGCGAAGAAATCGACAGGAAGTTGATAGCGCTGTCTTTTCTGGTTGTGTTGTTATCCAGTAGAGTTGTAATCCAGTACAGTTGTAATCCAGTAGAGTTGTAATCCAGTACAGTTGTAATCCAGTAGAGTTGTAATCCAGTAGAGTTGTTATCCAGCAGAGTTGTTATCCAGCAGAGTTGTTATCCAGCAGAGTTGTTATCCAGTAGAGTTGTTATCCAGTAGAGTTGTTATCCAGTAGAGTTGCTATCCAGTAGATTTGTCATCCAGTAGATTTGTTACCCAGTAGAGTTGTTATCCAGTAAAGTTGTTATCCAGTAGAGTTGTTATTCAGTAGAGTTGCTTTCCAGTAGAGTTCTTATCCAGTAGAGGTGTTATCCGGTAGAGTTCTTATCCAGTAGAGGTGTTATCCGGTAGAGTTGTTATATGGTAGAGTTCTAATTTGGTAAAGTTGTTTGGGTAGTGATGTTTTCTGATAAAGTTGTGAGTGGTAGAGATATAAATGTGTCGCTATCTATATTCCACACAGAAAACACGCCATTACGATTGTTAGTCACTCGACAATGCATCTCACAATAAATGAATTATACAAAAATGTTCGTTAAAAGTATATTTAGCATATGAAAAATGTGTATTTGCATATACGTATTTTCCATGTGATGGGGATTACCAGGAGAGCCTCGGCGGTCCCTCCGACACTCGTTCCTCGTACGTCTCTCAGTCACTTCCACCTGGATCCGCGCCTGCGCTGTCCCTCAGTCCTCGACCGATGCTTCGGTAATTCCAGAATGCCGTTGAAACCGGCCAACAATGGCAGCGTAATACGAACGTCAACTACTTGATTGCGTATTGTTGTTTGCATTGTACTATCAGCCGAGCGTCCGCACACAGCAACCCACTTCCATAGAACGTCGCACCCTCTTTCGGGCGTGCTAAATCCCCTTGTCTGCTTATACCGTCATCCTGTCTCTACAATACTATCTCTGTTTATCGTTTTATTATATCTCGAGGTCGGTGCCAACTGCACTCGAACCGTTATTATCTACCGTAAAAATTATGTAATCCCCCGCACTCAACTATTATTTGTATAATCATTTTATTAACGGGCCAATAAACATTTATTGAATTCAAAAATTAATAATTAGGTGATCAAAATGAGTAACCATTCAATTAACAAAAATGTATTCAACAAAAATTATTCACGATTTAATTCAAATAAATATTTATTTTTATATTTTCTTCTGTTTTCGTCCATACCTGTAGTGAGTAAACGCAGCAATCCACTTGTCTGCTTATACCGTCATTCTGTCCCAATCCTATCTTAGCCTACCCTATTCTATCTCTATTTATCGTTTCATTATATCTCGATATATCGTCTCGATAATCTCGATTTAGGGTAAAAGCGGCGAATATGGCCCACCTCGATTAACACGTAAATCAATGATATATGGACCGGTCCATATTCCCCACTTTTACCCTACCATCAAAATAATGTAATCCGCCCTCGCCCGCCACTCGACAATTATTTGTATAATAACTTTATTGAATTAAAATAAAATATTCTATTTAATAAAAAATATTACGCATTTAATTCAGATAAATATTTATTTTCGGGGCAACCTTAAAGTAAACATTTTCCTCGATACGTTATTTCCTCCTAGTCAGAAATCTATTAATCAACGAACTAGCGATCGGAATAGACGATCTTTCGCCAGCCGCAACCGATCCCAAAACTGCCGAACATCGGTATTTTCATCCGCAAACTTTAACGAACCACACGCGGCCGCGCGCCACCCTTTTTCTATTTTCCCCCCTCATCGCCAGGACCGTCGGCTCGTTAAAAAATTACACAGAGAGTATCGGCCTCGTCGCCGCGGTTGAGCGGAGACACGGGAGACGGATAGACGAGGAAAAGAATCCGCGGCCGCGCTTTACAAATAGATCACGTCGCGGTCCAATTAATCGCGTTACGATACCGTGGAGAGTGTGACTTTGTAGTCAGCTCGCTCCGCGCAGCGCGAAGAAACCACCCCGGTTATCTTTCGCCTCCCGTTCGCTCTCATCCCTTCGGCTCCGTTCGCTGTTTCCCGGCTTGCCGGCTTTCCCCACCGATATACTTCGTCCGTGGGAGAAACGTTGACTTCATAATTCTCCCGGTATAATATCGCCGCCGCGGGAGATCGTTCGGGCGAGACGGCGAGGAGAAAATAAAAGTGAGAAGAGGCACCCGAGAGGTAGAGACACTCGGCTGCATTTTCAGCGGAGCTTCGTTTGCCGCTTCTAGTGCTTCCGCCGCGGCGTGCGCGGCAAAGATTGACACTGCGCCCGAGGGACGCGACGGCGAAAGATGTGGGGAGGAGGAACCGCGTTTCTTTAGACATCAAAGCTAAAAGATCAAGTCGTGTGTCGCCGGCTTGTCGCAACCTCTAGCAATTACGTGTAATACACGAGAGAGACGGCTCTCGCGGTACCGGGGAAAGGGGTGAGGGGGGGGGGGGGGGTGACGAGGGCGGAAGCCACGCGAAAGACACCCAGACGATCCACCGACCGTGCACCCCTTTCGTTGCGGAGAACGCCTCGTATTTCTCCGGACTGCGCGAACTTTCAGCATTCCCCGGCCGACCCCATCGCTCCAGGAGAGGAGGGCTTCGCTTGTTCCGCGATGACGATCGTGATCAAGGGTTTAATAAAGTCCTCGATCAATTTGTAGTCACGATTGGACGCGGTGCTATACGAGGCGTTCGAAATTCCGAACCGGCGCTCGGCGATGAGAGAACTGTTTCACTTACGGTGTACCGGAGTGGTAGTCGCGGTTTTGGGGAAAACATTTTATTCGATGGAGTAGCTTTGGAGAGTACTTTTGAGGGCTTAAGGAGGTTTGTAGGCGAAAATTATGGTTTTTTTTTTTTTTTAGAATTTCTTTAGTGATGAAACTATGGAATCGATTGTGGTTGAAGTTCGTACGGCCATTCATTGTAATTTTACAGCTCTGCGCGGAAAGCTGATGGGGGTAGAAATGAGGGTACACTGTAAAAAAAAATGTATTTGAAAATTAATGAACGGTATCGAAAACTTTTTTACATGAATTGTTCGCGAAATTTCAAACACATGTGCGATGCAATTTTATAGTAAATTTTTTGTAAATTTCAGGCAAAAGAGTTTTAATTTTACATCTGCTTAATTCAAATAAATATTTGCTTGATTCAAATAAACATTTGCTTAATTCAAATAAACATTTACTTAATTCAAATAAATATTTGCTTAAATTAAATAAATATTTGCTTAAATTAAATAAATATTTGCTTAAATTAAATAAATATTTGCTTAATTCAAATCCAAATAAAAGTTTATTTGTGGATCGTCGGTCAAATCCATTTTTCCTGAGTGTGTATGCGAACGGCGGGGGAAATCGATTGTCCATGATCGTCCGTGTTTGGTCGACGGTTAACCCCGAGTGGCATGCATCGTGTGACACGCGAACTATATCTCCGGATATGTTTAGAGTATTTAGGACAAAGCGCGAGCGAATCGTATGTCCATTCGTGCGGAGGCGCGGGGTTGATTCGGCTGAATAGTGCACGATGTAACGCGGATGTAAAGTGGGAGGTGGCCGACGAGGGATCAGCGTTACAGCGGAACAGCGAATGATAAGAGCCGTCACAGAGCCGCATGCACAACGGCCGTGTGTACTTTATAAAAAAAAGAAAAAAAAAAAGAGAAAAAAGGAAAAAAAGAATTAAAATCGACGGAGGGACGGGCGAGCCGAACCCGAGTCGACTATGTAAATCCAATATCGTTTTCCAGTACGTATCGACATTCAGTACTTTCTACGCTTTTTCGCTCTGTCCCTCTCGCGCTTCAACAAAGTTCGACTCACTGGCGTATGTGTGTATGCAAACCGTGTGTCGTGAATGCCCCGGCTCGGCGATGCATCTTCCAGTGCAATGCAATATTTATCATTCCAGGTAAACTGGATATCCCTGTACTGGAGTTAGTTTCATCGCGGCATAGAGGGGGTTTCGTTTCTATTATTCTCCATTTTGCAGATACATCGATTCTTGGGCTGGTCGGAGATAAAAAGAAAAAACAAACCTTTGTACTTGTCGGCGATACAAGGAACGGAAATAAAAAGCGCAAATGAAGGGAATTCCGAAGAATGTTAAAAACGTTCGTCGAGTACTTGAAAATATCTTTCGACAAAGAAAACTGCAAAAAAAAAACTAGGTCGAATCGTAAAAGTAGGTCGAGTCAAGGTGAGTTATAGCAAAATCAATAAATTTCAGTGCGAAACTTACGATACAGAGTTAGTTCGTTGATCTAAAAAATTATAATGAATGCACTTTCGAAGTCCCAAAATAATCGATTGCACAGTTTCGCCAGTAAAGGAAATCCCAAAAATTGGTAAAAATAGGTCGATTCAAGTTCAGTTATAGCAAAATCAAGAAATTTCAGTGCGAACCTTACGATCCAGAGTTAGTTCGTTGATCTAAAAAATTATAATAAATGCCCTTTCGAAATTTGAAAATAATCGATTGCACAGTATCGTCAGTAAAGGAATTTACAAAAATAGTTTTAAAAAATTGGTCGAGTCAAGTTGAAGTACAGCAAAATCAAGAAACTTCATTGCGAACCCTACGACCCAGAGTTAGTTCCGTGATCAAAAAAATTATAATAAATAGACGTACGAAGTTTGGAAATAATCGATCGCATAGTTTCGTCAGTAAAGGAATTTCCAAAAAAAAAAATGGTAATTTTCGACTAGAAAGAGATGAATCGCTTTAAGTGGTGCGGCGCGCCTCTGCGCATGCGCGAGCTTCTGCGCCTGCGCGCCGGCTCCGATCGGTGAGAGTCGGCGAACCGAATGCCGGGAGCGAGGGCGATGATGGGACCGTATTTCGTGAGTGCGGTGGACTGAGAGGCTGGCGGACACCGGAGAGAGAACTGCGAGCCCGACTACAGGAAAGGGTTTAACTTTTGCGCAGGTTCGCAGCACCGGTGGCTATGACTTTGCGGGACAAAGGAAACTTGGGTCGTACGTTAGGTAGCAGACGTGCCATGACACATGCACAGAAATACACACAAGAGCTGTTCTGCTGCTACTGGCTCGTCTGAACGAGCACGGAGTCCCGGGGAGCGATTTCGTCTGCCGCCTGCATGTATTTAGAGGTAGACGTGGTAGTCGGACTTACCGAACTCCACAGTCATTGACCATCCGGAACCGCCCAATGATACGTTGCTGGAAAGTGCATTTCCATGAGGTCAGTCATCGGCGGACGACCAGTCATCCGTACGAGGCCAACGTCACTCTTCGTAGGCTAAAAGTGGTGAATATGGCCCACTCCGACCAGCACGGACACCTAAAAAAAATATATATTTGACTGAAGGTTCAAAAAGAAATATTTGTTTGAATTAGGGAAATATGTATTTGAATTGAGCAATGTATTTGAATTAAGTAATGTATTTGAATTAAGCAATAGATGTGAATTAAGCAATAGATGTGAATTAAGCAATAGATGTGAATTAAGCAATGTATTTAATTTAAGTAAACATATTTGGATTTAAGTAAATGGTAGTTTGATTTAATTAAACATTAGTTTAATTTAAGCAAACACTTGTGTCGATTTAAGTAAACATTAGTCTGATTCAAGTAAACACTTATTTGATATAAGTAAACATTAGTATGCGAGGTATCCGTAAAATAAATAATTTTTCCGGGTGTAAATCACCGATGCACGAACCGTGCCACAATGCCCCCCCCCCCCCCCCCCCTCCCAACCCCGTAACGACTCATCCAGATAAAGAAGAGCGCCGGAAGCGGAAGAGCCGGACGTTCAGAGACTCGCGAGCGATCACGTGACCGAGATGGATGCAATGTTGTACGATGCGGTTGTATGTAAATTCATTTTTCCATTTATATCCTCGGATTATACATCCGGGGGCCGGAGCGTACGACGCCGGGGCGCGGGGGTGGGGGGTGGGGGGTGCTCGGGTTCGAGGAGAATGCCTCAGAAACACGCGGATGCGGACGAGCGACCCACGTCCCGGGATTCCATTGTCTGCAAATATTAATCGTCGACTGAAGTTCGTGGTCTTGGGTTCGCTCGGCGGTAACCCGCCGTGGCGCCCACGTGAGGACGCGCCCTGAGCGAATCTTGAGGCGGAGGGAAACCGCACACCGGTACCACACATATACCCCAACCAACGTCGTAGCTCTTCTCTATTTTCTCGTTCTACCCTTCTCCCCCTCGCTCTCGAGTCTTCGCTGATATTAGAATACTTTGAGGTGTATGGCCTCCCCCCTCCCCCCCTCCCGCCCCAAAAGCTGTAGATCTGAGAATCCCCTCGGCTCTCGGTCCCCCATCCGAGATTCTATTCTCTGTTTCCCTTGCACCGTCCTCATCCTTATACGTATGCTCGAACGAGCCGGATGTTCTAATATTGTCTCGGAACTTCCGAGTTCCGGCGCCTCCGCACCCCCCCCCAACCAGACCGGAATACTGCCCCCCCCCCTCGCCCCCCTGGCCCGATCCGCCTCGACCCACCCGGCATTGTGCCCGTGAGAAAAGGGATGCACTTTGCCACGTACCGTTGCGCACAGCCACCCGTCCATAGGTCATCGTACCCGACGACGATGTCGCTGATACCGGCCGGAATGCACGGGGTCCATTTTACCCCCGATTCGATGCACCCCGGTTTGTCCGTGCGGGGTGTTTCTCATGATGGAGGAAAAAAAATGTTGATGCTCGAGTGGTGTTGGCCAGTGATGGCCGTCAATCCTCCATCGAAAACAGACGGGCACTATCGCGAGCGCGATGTAGGGTCGTCGAGGGCAATTTCTCATTTTTCAGTTTTTACGCCCCGAAATAAACCGCTTTTGGTAGAGAGCGCGGCAGCGTTTACGCGGGGAGTTTGAAGAAGGATTGTTTTTATTTTTTATTTTTATTTTTTAATGTAACGTGCTGTTGCAGCGATATTTGCATCGTTTGTGTCGTTCATAAACGATATTCATATTCATATTTGATAAATACGGATTAAAAAATATATCACTTGAAATAATAACAAGCGGTTCGAACAGCGACTCGGTTTATCCTCGTACCACTTCGGTGCATTCTCCGAGAAGGATTTATTGCATTTAAAAAAATAATTATTTAATGCAATTAAATGTCCAGTGAATTAAATCCGTAATGATTAAAATTGAAATGTATGATTATTAAAATTGGAATGTATAATTATTAAAATTGAGATAAAATATTTATAGTCCGACCACCCGAAAAGTAATTTTATTTCCGGGTTGTTATAGGGGATCGCGGGGCAAAATGGAACACTCAAAACTCAAAAGTGGGGTAAAACTCAATTTCCCAATAATTTTTGGATGCCCCATTTTGCCCCAACGATACATCCGGATTTTCAACCCCGTTTTGCCTCACGGCCAATCATTGCCATTATCCAAAAGTTATTGAAAAAATTGCCTTTTGTCTCATAACACCGTTTTACCCCGATGTGCCATTCTGCCCCGCACTCCCCGACTCTCGCTATCAGGCAAGGACTCCGAGTTTGTTCAGCGACCGAAACGGACGATCTTTCGGTTCCGCGTTTCCGAGCGCGGTTGTAAGCTTTTCGCTCCCGACATCGAATTACGAGTAAAACAGTAACACCCCGAAGGTGAAGCGTACAGTGAAATGTTGAGTGGATGAGCGTTATGCAACATCCAAGCGATAACGAGGTCCACTTACCGCAGTCGTTTCGCCAGTCAAATCGTCGCCCGGTACAATTGCCGGTTGTGCTGGTATCCTGAAACGCGTACACCGTGCAATTTCGAAATCTTATTATATCCCCGCTAACCCAGTCCACCTCCTTTGAAAGTGCGATACGTATGCAATCAGCTGTTGTTCCACGGCGGGGCTCGTTGGGATCGCGAGCGTTGCCGCCTAGCGCGAGATATCAATCCTAAACAACTTCATTCGACGGCCGAGCTTGGCACTGATAATAATAAGCCATTACGCGCACGTTTCACGTGTTATAAGGTGGCTGGGGTGGGGGGTGGGGGGGGGATGGTTGTGCATAGCGCAGATGGATGTTAACACGCCAAGAGCTTGCCGCACCGAGCCACTCAAACGGGAGTGCGAGGAATGAAAATTTTACCCCTCCGCGGTCATAATAATAACAGCAGCTCCGCGAGTGTGAGCAGTACCGGGAGTATTACGTACGTATACAGTTATTACCAAAGGGTCCGCTCCGTTGCATATTCTACCTTCCTGCCGACACCCCCGCCGCACCGCCGTGCACTATTTTCGAGGCGTTTCGTGCGAAAGTGTGATTCCCAACGAGGAACTGGCGTTACAAGCAGGTGCGCCACTATTTGGTGGGTCAACGATTGCAAACTGCCCCGTCCCACTAGTGGCAAGGAAGAGGAATTCAAAACCCGTTCGCGTGGGACTTATGCACTCGAAGTACCCACTCGTTGCTTACCGTTCACCCTTAAAGGTGAACGGCCCAATTGCTGACCACCTGAGCTACACTGAGAAAAACTTACATACACTGAAAAAGAATTGGCTTGCGGGCTGCCGAAGAAAAAAAATGTTTGTTTCAATTCTATTTTTAAATTCTTACAATTCCATACGATGTTGAAACAATGACGGCAAAACTGGCAAGGTAATATGTTATCGTTTCAATCCGGTATAAAATTGAACGGATTGATAGTAGAATTGAAACAACATTTTTTGTTCATTGGCAGCCCGCATGTAAATTTTACTTGAATCAATGATATTTTTTTTTCTGTGTAGTAAATAGTTCCCACTGGGGACGTCTACATTTTACAGTTACGACAATGACCAAAAATTATAGTTGTAAAGTATAACTACAATTATAGTCGTTATAGTCGGAAATACCATCCTTTTTCTCAGTGTATGCAATGGTATCGAAAATTAAAGATTTGGTTAATCCAACAATGTTTTTCTCAGCGTAATTAAAAACACACCCAAGAAAGAGACTGAAACATCATTTGGGGTGGATATTCGTCCGAGGACCAGAAAACCGGCTTTGCCATTTGACATAAACACGAAACACTCTCGCGTTTTGCCAATTTCCAAGGAAATTTTTTCCGGGAGCCGAGGAAACTTTTTTTCACGAATGTCCATTCATCCAGGAACGCGGTGGAAAAACGTGGGGTCGCACTCAGTGGCACGCTCTAGCGAGCTCTTGCGAGCTCTTGCTATTTCCATTTTGCCTGAGGCCCGCGAGGGAATCGCGGTACCCCTGCAGCTCTTCCACCGTGCCACCTTCGGACCGCACATAAGCTCGTACGAGCCCCTCGCGTTTGTTGAAACGAGAGTAAAGGCCGACGAGCGGAAGTCGAGGAGACAAAAAAGGGGGAAAAGAACGAAAAGCCTGGCCCAACGACGGGCGCAAGAAGGAGTATGACACGGTGGTGCGGTAAGGGTTGTGGCGGCTGGCATAATGGAGGGTAGGTGTTCCGGGCAGCTCCGACGCACTCCTAACTGGCCTCGGGGGGGGGGGGGGGGGGGGGGGGGTGAAGAAGCATAGGCTGCATCGATATAGCGAGGTTCGTACGTAGCACTCGTGGCCTCCGGGGTTTTAGGTGCCACGAAAAAGTCAACGAGGGAAAGCCAAATCTGGGATAACGCTAAAGAGTGCGGAGAGATAGACGAGATGCGGTACAGAGGACGGTGAGGCGACGGTATTTTGTCGATCCCCTGGTCATCCTTTTCTACTTCGCCCCCTCCAACCCAAGCCGTACGGCACTTCCCGGCCGGTGCTTCCAGCTCTGCCTGGTGAGCGTATAAGAGGTTGATGTGGAATCCATTACGTATCCCGCGTCCAGGTCATTCATCATGCAGTTTACTCGAAAAAGAAGTGTGTTGTTTCAACGCGCTTTAGGCGTGTTAATGGTGTAGTCACTTTTTACAGGGTATGGTGCGAGATGTTTTCCAACAATACGCTTTAAATGATTGGTAGAACACAGCTAGATTCATGTTGGTGCAACGTCGCTGGATCCATGTTGGAACAACTTAGCTAGATCCATGTTGGTACAACGTATCTTGATCCATGTTCGTGCAACAAAGCTAGATTCATCTTAGTAGAACACAACTAGATCCACATTGGTACAACACAGCTTGATCCACATTTGTACAACACAGCTTGATCCACATTGGTACAACACAGCTTGATCCACATTGGTACAACACAGCTTGGTCGATAATGGTACGACACTTGGTACAACACAGTTACATTCATGTTGGTACGACACTGCTAGATCCATGTTGGTACGACACTGCTAGATCCATGTTGGTTCAAAACAGCTAGATCCACATTGGTACAAAACAGCTACATCCACATTGGTACGACACTTGGTACAACACAGCTTGATCCACATTGGCGCAACGCAGCTTAATCCACATTGGTACGACACTTGGTACAACACAGTTTGATCCACATTGGTACAACACAGTTACATTCATGTTGGTACGACACTGCTAGATCCATGTTGGTACAACACAGCTAGATCCATGTTAGTAAACTACAGCTAGATCCATGTCGGTACAACACTTCTAGAACCATGTTGGCACGACACTGCTAGATCCGTGTTGTGCATTTAATAAATCTAACGTGCAGAGCAACCGTCTTGTTTCAATACGTCTAATGGGTGCAACACACTCATGGCTGTAGCAGTGTAGTTTTAACACGCTCCTTTTTAGAGTATTACCAAATTCCCGGCAGTCTGGAACCCACCCAGGGCGTATCAGCCATTAGCAACCTGTTCATTAAATCGTATTGAATTGAAAGTCACGGATATGGACGATCATGGATATGGACGAGGGTTTCTTGAGTCTCGCCCTTCCGTCTCTGGCACTTGTCATTCGTGTCTGATCGAATGATCGCTTTTACGCGAGGTATGTCGACGGTGAAGCGAAAACGGGCGACAATCTCGAATTCCAACCGGAGTGTTCAGGCGATGAGGCTAAAAGGGAATGAAAAAAAAAGTTAAAGGGGGCGGAAAACGACGAGGTGACGGACCGTCCGGGGATCGTGTATCGAAAGCTAGACATCACGCGACCGGGCAGCACGAGAACGACAAACAGTTTGACTTTCAAATGTTTCGGTTAACGCCGGGAATATAAAGCAGTGCCGCTTTCGATTAGGCAAGGGCGGCAATGCCGGCGAGGGGATCGTATGAGACTGAGCCGCCGCGGAGGCAGGGCTCCTCCTCACCCACTGAATATTTCATGCGAGCGTCGCACATGACTCTCCGTCTGGCCGTTTATCTATGTATATCGTAAGCGAACGATCAACGAGATGCGAACGAGCCGACGGACACAAACGAAACTGCTTCCCTTGCTAAGGTATTTTTTTTTCCAAGCCTCCAATTATGCGTCGGAAGGGACATTTCCCATGATCGACTCGTTATTTTGCAACAAAAGTGTCATCATTGGTGAAAAAAAAATACCAAGAATTGTACCAAACGCCCTTTATTGTTCCCGACTGAAAAATGATATTGGCGAGCACGGAAAAAATTTGTGTGCGAAAAGTATATTCAAAATATCCGAGAATATATTCTCTATATGAATGATATACTTTCCTATACGCCGATATAAAAAAATATTTGCTTGTACACAGTAAAAAAAAGTTAGTACTTTTTGCAACAACTTATTGTCCAAAAACGTGCACAATTTTTTATGTGTTAATTTTCCAATCGCATCATCCGGTTTTAGTTTTGCAAACAAGAGCATAAACTAAAGTTGTTAACGAGACGGGAAATAAAACGACAGCTTTGTATATCCGAAACTGAACAGACGAGTTATGCCACTTATTTAGCAAAATTATTTTTACGAAACTTCGTATTCTTGGAATTATTTTTAACTATCTATACATCCCTTACGTGTCTCCTAATACATTAATTATACATTAAAAGTGGTGAATATGGAATATGAATCGAGGTGGTCCATATTGCCCGCTTTTCCTCTATAATTTTTTTTAATTTTCGATAAATAAAATCAAAAGGACTACGATGTTCATCCACAATAAATGTGCTGTTTCAACCGTTGTCGCGCGATATATCTCCGTGGATGTTGGATAGGAACAGACAAGGTGGCGGCCCTGCCCGTTCTCCGCGTCGCGTCGTCTGTGCGAAATTTCCAATCAACCACCGGAAATAGAGTCTGAGTCGGAGATGAGATTTTCCCAGAAGCCGAGTCTGACTGGGGAATCATTCCAGTATTTAAATTATTCCTAGGATCCCACGGGGAGATTTCTCTCCGCGGGAAGACGGAGAAGAACCGCCCTTTCACAGCCGCCGTTCTTACCCTCATCGAGATGTGTATCAGAGACCATCAGCTTTTTTTCGAATGGCAAGTACCATTAGCCTGTTGACGTTAATACGGATCTTTTTTTGCTCCTCCGCTCCGCGCCACGGTCTCGAGGGTCAATTAAAGGAAATACGAATCATTTTCCTTCGCTAGTCGCTACTTGCGCCCAGGGATGAGGATCTCCTCGGTTCTCCGACGATTTTATACCGTCTGGACTTTGAATACTCGATGCAATGCTGCACGCAAATTAGCCTTAAATATACAAATATTACATATATATGATAATATTTATAATATTATCTTATATATATGTTGGAAAATTGGGGATTTGTTTGTTGGTTTGGATGTTTCCCCTCCCCCCCTCCTGAGCCCCCCTTTCGGTACAGCTGACACTCCCCCCAGCTGGATTTCGAACCATACACCTTAAAAAAAAATCGTATCAAAAACTGTAAAATCGTATGCAAAAACTGGTATATTAAATTTCATGTACTATTGTGATGAAAAATTAATGTTCAGAGTATTAAAAACATCGGGAATACTTTGTTACTTTATTTTTAATAGTTTACTTTAATTTCAATGAAAATTATATTAATTTTTCTTCACAAATGTACATTAAATTTAGCATTTTATTTTACAGTGTGTAGAATTGAATTTGAAATTACGAAATTCCATTCTATATTGGATGAATTTCCACATGCATTCGCATATGAACTGTGCGATGAACGATGAGTTGGTGCAATGGACGCGAGTCAAAATAACCGCTAGTATAAATATATACTAGTATAGATATATTTATATAACCGGGGACCTAAACATAGGTTGATGTTAGGTCATGTTTAAGGTTCATGTTTAAGGTTCATGTTTATGGTTCATGTTTAAGGTTTATGTTCAACTGATGTAACCTATTGCAATTATAGCCGAGCGATATATTTTGGCTTGGATTGATGTATTATTGAAGAGGGGAGCTTAGAATCATGAAGCCCTATAAAATTCTTCATTCGCGAATAACTGTGGATCGTTAAATGTAATAACTGGAGGGGAAGTAGGCCAAGTCCGAGATTTTTCTCACAGCTACTCACATTGCCGCGACTATTGCTGCGTGAAAAATCGTTATACGTTCGTGACATGGCAGCCGGAAACTATTCTCCGGAGGGCTTTACATTTCCAGACTTTTCCATACATCCGAAAGTATGTACTGTATGCCTCCCCGCATTGCCGCGCTCGACTTCAGACTTTCCGCAGAAAACTCGCCTCGCACACCAACTAAATTCCTTCAAAGCTGTACAAACATGCCCGGGAAAAAAGAAGCCGAATCTCGACTCGTGGCTTCAGCAAATAGTACGGTGATGGCTAAAATCGTCCTCCCGTTTGTGTACATCTTTTTCCATACGTCACAAGCGCATTCACACCGCAAAAGTGTTCACTTAACTGGACCGAAAAATGCTATCGAGTATGCTGTCGTTCCCTCGAATAAATTCAACGAAAAAACAAGACATATATTTTTCGACATTTTCACGTGTCGTGGAATCACAGTTAATGTTTTCTCTCCGTACGACGTCGGCGTATCGTTGGTTTGTCAAGTCTATCGAAATTTTCATATAGCTTCCTCATAAAAGTTGAAAATAGAAAGTTTCGCATCGCTTTCTCAGAAAAATTGAAAATGGACATTTTCATATGGCTTTCTTGTGACGTTCCTTTATTCGCAAAAATTCCTTTATGAGGACGCCAAAAGTACAGAAAATGCTTTCTCATAAAAGAAACTTTGCGAATGAATGAACATTATGAGAAAGCGATATAAAAATGTCAATTTTTACATTTTATGAGAATACAATATGAAAATTTCAATTTTCAACTTTTATGAGAATACAATATGAAATTTTCCATTCTCAACTTTATGAGAATTCAATATGAAATTTTTAATTTTCAACTTTTATGAGAATACAATATGAAATTTTCAATTTTCAACTTTATGAGAATACAATATGAAAGTTTCAATTTGCAACTTTCGTGAGAAATTGATACGAAAATTTATATTTTCCCTTTGTTTCTCTCTATCTATAAAAAAAGGGAGGCAAGTGAAGCAAGAACTTTGTGCGACGAGTTACCTGGAGAGGCGGGAGAACTATCGGGCGCGATTGTCTGAGGCCTTAGGATCGGAAGTGCCATCGAGCGCAGGTATAATTAGAGCGGCTGTCCCCGGTCGACGACATGTTTATTTTCGAAAAATAATTTGACGACGAGTGGTCCGATGGAGCCGAGGAGAGCCGGGCTCGCGGACCCGTGGAAGTTCCACCTCTCGGCGACGTCGGGGAAAGAGTAGATTATGTGCGAGCAGAAGGAGTGAGTGTCCTCATTATGCCGAGTACTCGCTGTCATTTACGCCGAGTTACCAAGAATTCTCAAGGACCCTCCAAAGCTTCTCGTTACCTATACTCGAGCCTCAACCGACTACTTAGCTCTGCCTCCATACACTGCTCGTATTTCTATATTACATACACCATCTTTGCTCGGCTGCCGGTGCGCCCTCTCGAGCCCCGTGTCTGTCGCGCATCAAGTTGGACCTTGGTTTTTTATAATTATCGCGTTATATAAAATCGTCGGCGTAGATTTAAATACAAGTGCGAACGGAATCCGCGTCTTCCTCATTTTTTTTCCGGGAATTCGCGAACCCCCCCCCCCCCCCCTCTCCCTATATTAAGGTTCACTGACCCACGTCGGCTTCCTCACTGGGCAGACTTTTTCAAGAACCCTAGAACATGTTCAGGATAAAAGTGGTGAATATGGACTGACACGCTTCACAGTAAAATGGGAACCAACGTTTCTAGTCGAAAACGTCCAAAAGTCTGTTAATTTTGCCAAAAATTGTTCATATTACAATTTTTTTTTCCATAATATTAACAAGGAGAAGTTTCTAAACGGTTTGGGACAAAATAAAGTTTCTTAAATATGCAGATCGATATCACTGTGTATGATGGATTAGTACAAGATTGGAGACGTTTTGGGAGAAAATGAAGATTCTCAAAAGTCCAAATTTTTTCTACTGTAGGGTAAAAGTGGGGAATATGGCCCGGTCCATATATCACTGATTTACGTGTTAATCGAGGTGGGCCATATTCACCACTTTTGCCCTATAGGATGAATCAGTGCGTGTTCAGTTATAGTTATAAGTCGCCATGCCGTTGTTTCGAATTCCCAGTCCTTCACTCACAGACACTGCAATTGTAACGCCTGTAACTGAACGACTGTTGCGAACGTGAAAAATCTGCTGAATAACTTTGTTTCGGGGACCGCCAACGGAGCCTCCGGAAAGCTTCGAATAAACTTCCTGGATCATCCTAGTCGGGTATTTTTGTTTCTTGATGCTCACGTAGCCGCGGGACGAAGGAAGATGACGGGAGTTCGGAGGTCTAGCAGACGCGACAAGTGCAGCGTCGGTGAGCCCGTGATTTCCCCGCGAAACTTCACCAACTTGCGACAGCTCTTGCATACGAAAACACCTTGGGGATTTGGTTTGGGGATGAGCGTTGCCGACTTACACGCATCCGGATCTCCCGCAATACTAATAGAGTTAGGGGCGGCGCGCGATTCGCCAACGCTACCCATTGATACCGCGATATCCGGTCGAAACAAGGTTTTGGTACACGCCCGGCGTGCACCCCTGCCTCTCCCGACAGGGGGAAAACAACACGCGCGCAGCGTAAATAACCGCGCAGTGCTCTTGCCCTTATCTGAATCAGTCTGTTGGAGCGGCAAGCGTGTAATGGACAGATAGATAAACGTTTCTCCAAACGTACGATCCTCACACACGAACGACGAATTTCCGGTACCCTTCGCGAAATTAAATTACATATGGTTTACGAGAGCCGCGAAAATATACGCGCACTTGTCACGAATTTTACACGTATTTTTGCAAAGTCGTCCATCGGTTTCCTTCGCGAGTCCGACTTTCTTGAAGTGTTTCGGGATCGATTGTAACACAATGAGTCCAGTGAGTTAACTGTTTGGGGATAACATACTAAGTTTTTCATTGGATTTGCAAAAATTAAGGAGACTTATGGAATCCTGACAAATTTTCAATGATATTTCGGCGGGAAACTGACTGGAGGTAATTCTCCGGTAGTTACAAATTTTGCTTGAAAATTAATTAACGGTATTGCAAGCTTTTATACATAAACCGTTTCTAAAATTTCAAACACATGTGCGTTGCAATTTTGTAGCAACAGATTTGTAATTTTAGTAGGGTAGAGCGGGGCAAAATGGGGCAACGGGGCAAAACGGGGTTTTTGGGCAAAACGTCATTTTCCAATAATTTTTGGATGCCCGAATTCGCCCCATCGATGCATCAGGCTTTTCTGCCCCGTTTTGCCACCTTGTCCGATCCAAAAATGATCGGAAAATTTAGTTTTGCCCAAAAACCCCGTTTTGCCCCGCTCTTCCCTATATGCTATATCAATTATATAAAAAAATGGACATTGATGTTCAATTAATGTAACATATTTACCAAATAAATTTAAAAAATTTAAAAATATATAAAAAATATATTTTCGCATGTACTTTTGTTTTCCATGAACGATGCGCGATGCCACTCATCGTTCGCACACGGATTCCGCACCACAAATACATGTATATCTGCATATGTACCTACTGTACACAGTCTGCAGTATGCACGCACGTAATAACCACCGGAGCATCGTATCATAACTCGGAATTGTGTATACGGTGAATAGAAAAGTACTCTTCAGCATCCGAAGAGCCATTGAATATAAACAGCAGTAAGTGTAAGGGGTGCTTTTTATTACGAGCCCTCAGTCCGACTCACTCTCCGAATATGCATTATATACCAAGACACAGTGTCAGACGTTGGAAAAAAAAAAACAGTTTTAACGCCATGTATACGTGCTGAATGCGAGTCGAGCGCAGTCTCGGTATTCAGAGACACCTCCGCAGTAACGAGAAATCTTAAGTGGCGTACCTTCCATCTTTCACAGAGTCGAGAGTTATATAATTCGTAATAACGAAGAACAAGACCGGGCCAACGTGCGGGTTAATTAATTACAGAAAGTGAACAACTCGGAAGGTCTCTCAGAGACGCCTAGCAACGAGTGTCCTTTGATTTTCTAAGCCGAAGTGAAATATCTGGCTTGTTAAGAGTGTTCCGATATTCGAGTAAAACAACAACCAGCAATGGCAATCGTCGTGACAGGGTTGGGCTTGGGTCCGGCTGGCTGTGAGACCCCAGCACTGGCGCGAGAGGGCGCCAATGCTGGGATGTAACCACCGGCCAGACCTAGCCTACCCTAAGAGACGTTATACGATTGTTCCGAGGTTTCCATATTTTCTGATGTTCACTTCCCAGATCTGATGTAATTTTCTTTTCCGTCTTTTATCGACGATCGATTATCGGCAAAAACTAAATACTCAACTGCCGATGTTCGCTACTTCTTGTTTTAGCACACGACGCAAATACGTTTTCGTTGGCGAAGCTAGAACTGTCAGAAGAGCGAACTTATGTCACCTGCCGAATTTAATACCTATGTCATTCGTTCAGAAATTTCGTGAAAGGTGGTTTCAGGTTCCGGTTCGATCCGGACGATTGTTTCGGAATCGACCAAAAATGGCCACCTGACCCTCGCACTTGGTGGGGTCTCAAAATCGATACCCATGCGCGTCCCACATTCGTTTCGCCCTCGCAAATCTGATAGCATTTTCTTTTCTTCTCCTTTTATTGACAATCGATAATCGTCGGACATGAACTAAACACTCAACTCCGCATATGCGCAACTTCTTGTTTAAAATACATGACGCAAATAGATCTTCGTACGGAGAACAAGAACTGTCGGAACAGCGCGCGAACGTATGTCTCCTTCCAAGCAATTTGTTTCCCATGATGCGCGTCCCGCATTCGTTTCCTTCTGCTCCCGGGAATTATGCAAGGCGCACTTAGGTAGCGCGGCACACACGCAGCAGTTACGTACACGCGTCATATACATATATGTATGAAACGTAAATGGGAGGGAAGCTACAGGAGCGCGACGTTTCGGAATGTAGATCAAGTGTTACCCACTAGTTACATACCCTCATCTACCAGCGGCGTTATACCCGGCAGAGCCGGATCTCCGAGCAGCCACCGGTGCAGTTGCAACGACTCACTGCAATTACACAATAAATTAGTTGCTGCGTTTACCCTTCGGGCGCGTCTCGGTCGCGAAACACCCGCCACGTCGACGTACCGCTTCTGTTTAACATACGAGCACGTATGTTAAATTTTTGCCACCGATGAGCTCGAAACAATTAAATTGGGAACTGATGTTTAGCGTTCTTCGTGACATTTTTTTATGTTAATGTCTCGGTCAGGTGATATTCGTCCCTTACCTTTATTCTGGAGTAATTGTCGTCTCAACATTGGGGACAGATGACAACTCGATCTAAAATTCAAAAGTAATGGACAAAAAGCTGGTCCATATTCGTCAGTTTCGACCTACTTATGAAAAAAGCGCGATCGAACAATCCTCGCCGTACCACTTCTATTTAACAAACGAGCGCGTATATATAATTTTCCCCCAATGAGCTCGAAAGAATTATATTGGGAATTGGAGTGTAGCGTTTTTCGTGACATTTTTTGTGGTTGATGTCGCGTTCGGTTGATATTCCTCCCATACCTTCATTTTGCAGTAAATGTCATTTTAAAATTGGTGCACATGACAATTCGATCTAAAATTCAAAAGTGATGGACAAAAAGCTGGTCCATATTCGCCAGTTTTTACCTACTTATGAGGAAAGCGCGATCGAACAATCCTCGCCGTACCGCTTATATTTAACAAACGAGCGCGTATATATAATTTTCCCCCAATGAGCTCGAAAGAATTATATTGGAAATTGGAGTGTAGCGTTTTTCGTGACATTTTTTTTGGTTGATGTTTCCGGCCGATATTCCTCCCTTACCTTCGTTCCGCAGCAATTATATATCCTCGTAAAATGAGTGGAGCGGCCAACCCGATCTAAAATTCAAAAGCCATGGACAAAACCGTGGTCCATATTCGCCAGTTTCGACCTACTTATGAGGAAAGCGCAATCGAACAATCCTCTTATGGAGGGTCCCTTCAAAGCTTCCGAGTACAGAGAAGAGCTTTCGGAATGGAAAGTTTCCTGAAAGGGACGGAGGGGACAATTGTTGCGAAAATATTCTACCGTGCTTCAACGCACTACGTTAAAGCTATTGACCTATTACAGAAACGTGACAGACGGGTTTCCCGGTTCGACAGCTACACACACTGAATTTTACCCGTACGACATAAATGTTTCATTTTATTCTGTGAAAACCGTCCGTGCGGTTCTCTCTGCACTTGAAACCGACGGAAGCGCACTCGGTTAATGCCGTTAGAGGAAAAGTGGTGAATACGGCCCAGCCTGATTAGTACGTGAAATCAATTATGTATGGACCGGGCTGTATTTACCACTTTTATCCCTAAGCCTTTACAGGTCCGCGAGAACCATCGCTCCCATTCCTTTCTACACGCGGAGCATGAATTATGTATGGCGCAGCTTTTACAGTAAATGTCATATGAAACAGATATACATTAACTGCCTTTTTATCTCCGAGTCCGTCCTCTTATCCGTCTTTTCATCTCTCAGTCGACGCCCGATGTCCAAATCCTGCGAGAAACCTCTGGGACTGAGCAAGAAAAATGACTTCGTTGCTCTAACGCACCCAGAAAAAAAATTATTTGACGGCCACCGTTTATTAAGATTAAGTAAAATATTTAAGTGATTTAAATAAGTATTTATTTAAATTAAGTAAATAGTTACTTAAATGAAATAAATATTTATTTAAATCAAATAAATGATTTACTTAATCTGAATAAACGGTGGCCGTCAAATAATTTTTTTTCTGGGTGCGAAATGTGGTTCGTTAATACCTAATTGATTGCTGGACCAGCAAGAAAATCGTCACCACGACCTAACAATTTGCTGCCAGCATGAAAAATTGCTGCAAAACAGTTGTAAGTTAATTAGTTACGGTAACGAAGTTCTTGGACAGAATAAATCCATCTTTCTCCATGAACTGCTCGAAAGAACCATAGGTGACCCAATCAGCTAACGATGTTATCGTCTCAATTAAATATTATTTTTCCATCCCCAACTTAACTTCATGTGAGCGCTGAAATTTCACCGCCCACCCAATTACGTTATTAGGCCACTTTTTGTTCAGTCCTTCTGCCCCGCGAAGCTTATCTCAAAGCTTCGTAAATTCGCAGATTAATGGTTTTTCTATTATCCGTGGATTCAACTTTGTTCGCATGTTTAGCATTAAATCAGCGATAGCTATAGGTTGAGTGGAAAGAAACCAATTTCTTTTCTGTCACTTGCATAACCCGCCACACCGATACCATTTCTGTCGATGTGCTGCTATGCTAGATCAAAGGCTCTTTCCATATTGCGCAACACCGCAATCGTACTGGAACGCAGCCCTTGCGGCCCTTGTGTAGTTCACAAAATGGAGAGCCCGACTTGCTGCCGGTGTACCAGCAGCAAGCCAGTACCGGGCGAGCGTCGTTTGGTAACCTCGAGCCAATGTTGCCAACGAAGACACATAAAATACCGACCATTCGTGCAACCCTTTGATTCGACTTAGGTATATTGTATAGACACTGGCTCACGAACCCTTGGCCAGTACCGGCAATCTGGACACCACTACCCGGGCCAGTGCATAGCAATATTGGCAACCATCGCGGCGACATTGATTATTTCATTTCCTGAAGGTTGAAGGAACCTTAAGTTCTTACGCTTGCGGAATTCTCAACGGTAATACGTTTATGGTTGATGTCTTTTTGGCCGAGTTGCATAAGAATTTGCATCACAAGCAGCGAAAACTTTGCTGTGTGTGTCTTCTTGGTAACTTACAAAATGGAGAGCCCGAGGTTTACCAGCAACAAACCAGTACCGGGCGAATGTCGTTCGGTAACCTGGAGCCAATGTTGCCAATGAAGTCTCCTCAAATACCGACCGTTCGTTCAACTGTTTGATTGATGATTATTGATTAGGCGATAGACACTAATTCATGAAACCTTGGCCAGTACTGGCAAACCTGACACGCCTGCCGCAGCCAGTACCGAGCCAGTGCAGAACAATTGTCACAACCGTCGCAGGCGACATTGATTATTTCATTTCGTGAACGACGGAGGAACGTTATCTTAAGTCCCACGCCTGCGAAATCCTCGACGGTAATATGTTTATGGTAGATGTGTTTTTGGCAGAATTGCATAAGAAATTTACATCACAACCAGCGAAAACTTTCGTGTGTGCCGTCTTGGCAACTTATTCTTCGTCTCTTGCCGTACAACTTGCTCGTCGCGACGGAATAACTTGAGCCACCGTCACCTCGCTTTACCTCCGCACAGCGCACTCAGAACGAATCGGAAAACTTGGCGAGTTCTCGGTGCATTCTCGAAAGAAACTCGTCGACGGTCCGTCTACCTGCCTCTCCCACATGTATAATATCAACATCTTTAGATTGTATCATCCAAATGCCGTTTTCTACCGCTAAAGCGTTCTTCTTTATAAGACAACGAAGAATAATAGCTTCGAGCTATGAGCGTCGGATGGCATTTTTATTCTTAACTTTTTCAACATAACTGTCACGACGCACAATTACGAATTCATCCACTTTTTTAATAACTTCAAGTTATGATCTGCGGTTGGCATTAGTTTTCTTCACTTTTTCCACTATTCAGTGTACGACTGAGTTTTTGCAGTTTGTGCAGTTTGTGCAGTTTTGCAGTTTTTGCAGTTTTTGCAGTTTTCGCAGTTTTCGCAGTTTTTGCAGTTTTTGCAGTTTTCGCAGTTTTTGCAGTTTTTGCAGTTTTTGCAGACAGTGGGATAAAAGGGCGTGTTAACCCGTGGTAACGCATCGGGCAACGCCCTTTTGTTTCTTAGCAGTCGATCCGCCTTTTCCCCTTGTTACACTGGATGTCACGATAGTCGTTAATCGCTGTCACAAAAGTTGCTCTGCGTTGTCAACTGGGATATCTACAAGGTGTGACTGGTACGCAGACAGAGGATAAATTGCAGGCCCGGCCGCGCGCTGATCAATCCACCTTAGCCACCGGCTTTCCAAAAAGTTCTCATGGCCCAAAGTCGGACCGTTTCGCCTGTAATTTATTACAATGCGCGCACGATGGCTGACGAGTAAGCGCGATCGTTGGACCGGAATGAGAAATTTTCCTGGCAACCCGTCCCGCACATGCTTCCATTAGCGACTCTGTATGCGCGCCCCTGAGGTTAATGCTCGCTCGAAGTTTCAGACCCGGAATGATGTTTGTATCGGTACAACGTGGATCCCATGTACGCCACATAACACAGCCAATAATACCGCAATGTGCGCTCGAAACTCTCGGGGTACGTCGATCAATCACTCCCCGACGATGTTTCGCATGTGTGATTAACACTCGCGAGTCACTCTCTAATTATACAAAGGCCCCGAGGCACCGCTGCGATCAGCTCCGAAGCATAACTCCATTGCCGAGTGGCACAGAGGCGGCCTGTGTATTGAGACTCGGTGTATACGTGTACGACAATTATCGGAAAAGTTGTCTGTTCTTATCAGCTGATGTCGGGGGAGCCCGCGGGTTGGTTGTATCGGCAGCCAACAGCATCGGCACCTCTCCGGAATCCAGTGATGTTACGCTACCACATTGCTATGGTAAATACGGAGAGTGGAGATGTTCATCCGACATCTGGCAAAATTACACTTTTCTCTCAGTAGGTGAAGATCGTTAGAATCAAAGTCGTGAATATGGACCGTCAGAAAGTTTGGTCCCACGGTGGAAAAAGTAGGCACCCTAAAACGCCCTCCGCAAGGACCTGGCCATCAAATGTTTTCAGGATTTTTCCTCCTCAGAGACGGTTTTCGGATGATCGGTAATATGGAATTGCTTATCGCTTAAAAACTTTTTTTAAGTACTTGACGTCGAGACGCTACCGGGTCTCTTGATATCGGAAAAGTTGTATAATCTTATCAGCCGATATCGGGGAGCCTGCGGAGTTGCTTGTATCGGGAACCATCAGCGTCAGCACCTCTCCGGAATCCAGTGATGATCCGGTATCAGATTGCTGTGGCAAATACGGAGAGTGAATTTGGTGAACATTGTTCTCGCATTTGGTGAACATCATTAGGATCAAAGTGGTGAATATGGACCACCAAAAAGCTTGGTGCTATATATCGTATTCCAAAGGTGAATCCCACTTAGGTGGCGGAAATACGTATCCGAAAAGACCCTTTGTAAAGACCTGTCAATTAAACATTTTTAGAATGTTCCTTTTTCGCAGATGTAGCGCGGTGGTCCTTTTCCGTATTTCCGGTAATGTGGACCATCGGGGTCGGTTAATAATGGACCTTACCCACGAATGTTTCAGTACGGCTTCGGATACTGAAAATTAAATTGCATTTTCTTCGGAACTTCGAGTTTTTATGGGATGAAATTAAATTTACTATTGTGATGATATAAAAAGGGTGGCCTATTGGCCTATATATTACCGAACTACAGGTAGTCTATGAAAACGGAAAAAGCTCGCGTAATATTTTTAAAACATACTTCACACACTTCACATACTCACACTGTTATCAATAGAAGTGAACGAAGTTTTTGATTTTATTAAATCCGTATTTGTGCCAATGCGAACTTTTGTCCTAATCAATATCGGTTACAGACCGCGACTATTTGAGTCGAGAATCGAATGAAACTAAATCTCCGAGGATATCGCTAATTGAAGTTTGCCCGGACAAGCTAAACGAACGCCGATCTAGTTTTAACCGAAACCTTTCCAGAAATGGCCACGTAATCTCACGCTGAATAAGTTAACATCAAGTCGACGCCAAAATACCTTAATGTTATCAATAGAAGTGATCGAAGTGTTTGGTTTTATTTTGTGCCAACGTGTAGTGAGGTTCATCTTACCACGGCGAACCATATTTGCCATTTTTGTATTAATCAATATCGGTGACAGATCGCGCCTATTCGAGTCAAGAATTTACATGAACCAAATCTCCGACAACGTCGCTGATCGAAGTTTCCCTAAGACATGGATCTGTTTCAATACAAGCGAAACGAACCCCGATCCAGTTTTAACCAAACCCTTTGCGGAAATGGCCACGTAATCTTGCGCTGAATAACTAAATGTCAACTCAACGCCTAAAATACCTCAATATTATCAATAAAAGTGAACGAAGTTTTTAATTTGATTAAATCCGCAACTTTCCAAAAATGACTGCAACCTTTCCAAAAATGTCCACTCAATCTCACGCTGAATGACTTCACGTCAAGTCGCCGCCTAAAATACCTTAATTTTATTAATAGAAGTGAACGAAGTTTTTGATTTTATTAAATCCGCATTTGTCCCAACGTGCACGAAACGAACGCCGATCCAGTATCGACTGCAACCTTTCCAAAAATGTCCACTTAATCTCACGCTGAATGACTTCACGTCAAGTCGCCGCCTAAAATACCTTAATTTTATTAATAGAAGTGAACGAAGTTTTTGATTTTATTAAATCCGCATTTGTCCCAACGTGCACTGAGACACGTCCATCTTACCGCGTCGATCCACATTCGCCATTTTTTGTCCCATTTAATATCGCTGACAGATCGCGACTATTTCAATCGACAAAAACTAAATCTCCGAGAACGTCGCCGAGCGAAGTTTCCCTAAGACATGAATCTGTTTCAATGCAAGCGAAACGAACGCTGATCCAGTTTCGACTGAAACCTTTCAAAAAATGGCCACTTAATCTCGCGCTGAATAACTTAACGTCAACTCAACGCCTAAAATTCCTCAATCTTATCAATAAAAGTGAACGAAGTTTTTGATTTTATTAAATCCCCATTTGTACCAAGATGCAATTAGGTCCATCTTATCGCGTCGATCCACATTCGTCATTTTTGACCCAATTACCATCGCTGACAGATCGCGACTATTTCAATCGACAAAAACTAAATCTCCGAGAACGTTGCCGATCGAAGTTTCCCTAAGACATGAACCAACGCCGATTCAGTTTTGGCTGAACCCTTTCCAGAAATGGCCACTTAATCTCGCACCGAATAAGTTAACGTCAACTCAACGCCAGAGCAGGGAAACGAAAGACGACGAGCATTATCGCTAAGAGACGCGACGGAGTTACAGCAGCGAAGGGAGGGAAAGAAATTTCGTCGAGCTGCACAAAGTTTATGAGATCCTCGCGCTTTCCGGACTCACTTCGGGACCGATGCAAACTTATCCTCTGAAGTATACCAATCAGTGACTGGGGTCTTTGTGCCCGCCGTATTCGCCGGGAAACGGCGACTCGGTAAATTATAATTAATGGTATTTTCATTGTAGCGAAGACTGGGGGTCGGACGTGGCCGAGAGAACTTCGAGAAACTCCGGAAATAACATCAGGTCCTATTGATATTATGATTGCCGTCAGACTTTGAGATAACCATCGCAACAACAAATGTGTTTTTACGTTGTTTCGGTACTGTCGTCCTTATGCAATTGTGCCTGGAAACTGTTTCAAAAAATATGTAAATTCTTAAAGAATTGTAAAGAAAAGAAAAAACTCAAAAAAAGGGTGTACACTTGTCTTATTGCGGCAAGAATTAAGAGGTATACTTCCATTAATACTGATATGCCTTTGGTTATTAAAATAAAACGAGTTTAAAAAAAATGTGTAAATTCTTGAAGAATTATTTAAAAAAAAAAGAAAAAACTGAAAAAAATGGTGTCCACATGTCTTATGAGGCAAGAATTAAAAAGTATACTTCTATTAATACCAATTTACCTTCGCTTATTAGAATAAAAAACCGCGTTGGTCAAATTGTGCCTGGAAACTGTTTTTAAAAAACTGTGTACATTTTTAAAGAATTATTTTTAGAAAACCTGTCTACTTGTCTCACCCGGCGAGAATTCCGAGGTACAATTCTAGTAATATACTGATGTACCTTCGCGTATTAAGATAAAATCACGTCGGTCGCTTCGTTAATCCGTCGCGAGACGTTTAAGCGCTCGGGTTTCGTCGAATCAACTTTTACCCCAGCATGTCGGCATTTCGTCATAATCAAGTGTGTCCCCCGCCTCGCAGCGCTGACCCACCATTTAGACAACTTTAAATATCTCCGCGACTTTTCTAAAAAAAAACAAAAAAATAATATTAAGAAGAAATAAACCGATGCGACTGTCTCGCCGTCCAATTTACGAAACTTTGTAAATTGCAAAATAAACGTTTCATTGGACTACCACTTGCCGAGGCATGTTGCGACGGTTAATCAAACTATGTTTCCAGCGTTAGGCAGTAAAAACCCGAGCGAGGCCCCGCCGGAAGGGAATATCTCGAGTAACGAGCTCGTAAACATCCTTTCATCGCTTAATTTCTCGAGAGCTAATGAAAGTTTGTTCACGGACGACTGCGAGAAGCGATACCAAGATGCTGCGATATATCGTGGACCGCGCTAGCGGGGCAAAACCGTACAAACGAGCCTAATCAGTGAGGCTTAATCATGAACTTCACGAATTCGTAAGCAATACCGTGAATTAAATACTTTAATTTTGCTGCGCCTATTCTTTTCGACGATTTGCAATAATAATTGGTTTTACGCACAGTAAAAAAAAAAGTTTGTACTTTTTCCAACAACTTATTGTCCACAAAAGTCCATAATCTTATATGTTTGTTAATTTTCGGATCCAGTTTTGCAAACAAAAGTACAAACTAAAATCGTTAATGGCACGGCAAATAAAAGGGCAGGTTTGTAATATCAATTGAATATCACAAAACTGCAACTTAGTCAATCATTGCCATCACAAGTTCCACTCTTTGCAGTGCCTACCAATCGTAGTTCCAGCGACTGGCCTAACCTTATGCATTTCCGTCATAACTAATTGCACGAGCTTTATATATATTTTTTATTAAGCATATATTTGAAATCATTCTAATCTTGCAGAAATTCTTATTATTAGAAAAAAATGTTGAATACTCAAAATAAATTCGACTGATCGAAAGAAATTCGAACCTTCGAAGATGAATTCAAATGTTCGATTCGCACCGAATTATTCGTCACTCATGTAACAAAATCATTTTAAAGAAAATTCCTATCCCGATTTTCCGAAATAATTTTTTCCTGCGCAGGGAAGCTGGCTCAGCGCCCCCTCGCGCGCCCCCCTCGAAACGGGGGGCTTTCATAGCCCGTAGGAATTGTTTGTCGTCCGCGTTTGCTTGTGTGCCACCGATCGTTACAGTGTTTGTTCTGATGATATAATTGTGTACCTGGCGCGCAGGACGACGGTGTGGACCGACGGACAGAAAGGGGGAGACGCGGCCGGGCGCAGCGTTGGACGACGCTGCACCCTGAGGGTTGTTCGATGCCTTGCGTCCGAGTACCGTAGCAAGATAGTGTGTTTGGCTGATGTCGCGTGATATATACTGGGTCCGCCACTACTCGCTGTTGGTACACGCATAATGCCGATGTTGCGGTGAGATACGAAGGATATCAATGTTTGTCCACCGAGGATCGTTGAGCTTATGGAATACCCTTGGCGGGACGCCTACCAATGGCGTCGATCTAGCTTTACCCTTTGGAATTACATTGTATTTGTCGGAAGGCGCCTCAAGGGTGATTAACAGCGATTCGATTGAGGACGCAAGCTAAGGCAACGTCCCGTTGGTTCTCGGTCTGGAAGCGGTGTCTGGCACTGACCCGAACCCGGTCATCGCCGGTGAAGGCACAGTGCGACACACGTCCCGCGTCACCCGCTACTCCCGTCGCTGTTGATGCGTAGAGTAATGTGCTCCGGGACCGGGACGCTAACTTTGATTTAGGAAACTACTTGACCAAAGTTCGAGACCAATGAGATCCGAGATTGCAATCGTTATCCCAGGTGGATTTGATGAAACTCTGCTGGTAATGAGCGCCAGACTGGGCCAGTATTGGCACGGAGTCGGCCAACACCGGGACACCAACTTTCACTGATGAAATTACTACTTGACCAACCTTTCGAGACCAACGAGATCCTTTGCATTCGTTATCCCAGGTGGATTTGATGAAACTGTGCTGGTAATGAGCGCCAGACTGGGCCAGTATTGGCGCGGAGTCGGTAAGCACGAGACGCTAACTTTGATCGACGAAATGTCTTGACCAAAGTTCGAGACCAATGAGACATTGTGCTCGTTATCACAGGTGGATCTGATGAAACTGCCCTGGCGAAAGCGCCACACAGGGCCAGTATTGGCGCCGCGTCGGCCAGTGTTCCCCCAACATTGACCAGTGCCGGTCCGGTCTCTCATTCCCACTAGAGTTAATTGGCGACTATATCGCAACTGCGTCCCAATCATCGTTCTCCGTTTGGTCTCCAGGCGTTTCTGACGGTGTATTGAGACGGGACGCTCTTGGATCAGTCACCACGCAGCAGGAAAAAAAGGAACCAGTGACGAACCTACCAGGCATGATTTCGGCGGTTGATTGACGCAAGACGACCTCATTCTGCTGTAGTTCTGCCTCGATGGTATATCACGAGACTCTACCAGCAGCACAACCAGGTAGACCGCAACGAGACCTTCTCACCAATCCCGCTCTCCCGATACATTGGACGCACCAGAAGCAGCCAAAAAAACGTCATTGGGCAACAATTTGCAACAAAATGGAAAACCGAGCCATAGAAGAAAAAACACGCGAAGCCCCAAGGTAGACTTTGGTCCGGCTGTCTGTTACGTCCCAGCACTGCCCCGGGACTGGCCAGAGTGGTCCCGCGCCAGCACTGGCATGTAACCACCAGCCATTCCCAGCCACCGGAAAAGAAGAATCGTTTCCATACCGGAACTGCCCGAGTAGAAATTTTCGAGCGTTACATCGGGTCCTGATACGGTCCTGATAAGGGCCTTATCAGGACCCTATCAGGACCCGATGTAACGCTCGAAAATTTCTACTCGGGTGGTAGCGCAAACCACTGGGTGAGCAAAATTCGCTGAGTTGGTTTTCTTTTCCCGTCCTTATTCACAAAACACCCGACGAATCGGCGAAATCCGCGGATACGCGAAGTCCAGTGAATCAACGCCGTATCTCAAGCAAGGACCTCAACGAAAGGGCGCCTTGCAAATTGCAAAGCCGCTTATGAGCGCCCGTAGGGCCCTTCCAGCGATACGAGAATGGAGGGTCCCGCCTTAACACCTCACAGCTTATACCACAAAATTGTATGGAGAGGAACGAAGGAGGGCAATGAAATATAAGAGCTCGTGAATTTACGATGTATTCCCAATATCGCAACGCGAAACACCATCCCCCCGAGGCCGCCGCGGCTCGGGGAAACTAGTCCGAAACTTTTCGCGAAACAAGAGCCTTCGCCAAGGGTAGGAAAAAAAAATAAAATAAAAGAAACGCTATAGGGCCGCGGCCAATGGAAGAGGGGCTATTAATCTGAGGTTTAAAGTAAGATAAGTGACCCGTACCGAACGGTGGCTGAGGCAGAGACTGAGGCACTGCCCCGGAGCTCGCGCCACCCCGGGCTCTTCCGGGGTTTGGGAAAAGGCCGAATCTCTATATACCTTCTGATATCTTCGGCGCGGGGGTCTCGCAAAAACTAATTCCAGCTTCTAATGGTTCTGCCAATAGCAATTTCTGTAAGACTGAATAGTGATTTCCAGATCTCTGGCTCCTCACCCCTTCCAACCCTCGTGTCCTCGTCCCGGGTCTCTTGTTCCATATCCTGCTCGCTCTCTCTCCATCCGTATTTCCACGGTTGAAAAACTTTTTCCTTCTTGCAGTAAACTATATCCGCCTTCGCCGGCAACGACGAGCCTCCGCGATACCGGGCAATTTCCTCTCGCCCCGTTCGCTGGCTTCTCATTCTCTCGCGTTCGCGCACGGGGAAGTCACCGGCAATCGTCTCACCTCGCCGGCAACGACACGGACGAGAATAATGGAGGAGAGCCGGCTACATCGGCAGAATACACACACAGACACAACGAGCCGGTCGCGGAGGACCGAGCCGCGGGCTAATCTTCGTCCGCCGCCGACCGACCGGCACTGCCAGCTCTCACTTAACGCCGGCGCGGGTAAAGACGGTCGGCGATTCAATTAACGAAAATATCATAGATCGCGGGTTAATAATTTGCCGTATGTTAGCAAGCGGAGTTGGTGGAACTTTGGGGAATTCCGGGGACGGGTCGAAGCTATTTGTGTGGTTTTCGGTTAGCAGAGTCTTAAATATGTGAGGCGAACGTTTATGAGGCTGTTCTTCTGGGAAGAACTAGGAAGATGCATAGCCGTTGAGGCTATGCATTTTTCAGGCCACGATTCTTATTGCCCGATCGGTTTGACCCCGTTATTAGTTGGACCGTGTGTCGGCGTTCAGTGGTAAACAGAAATTTTACATTTAACTCTAGGACTGGTGCATGAGGCGAAAAAAAACACCCCAGACGATATACAAAAGTAAACGATTTTTGCCAAAATTGGTAAAATTGGCCAAACGTTACGTTTGGGGCTTTAAGTGTGATTTTCAGACCCTAAACTTTAATAAAATCTAATTTGCAGCGTGACATTCTCTTCATTATTTATAAAAATGAAGATTCATCCGCGAAAAATCCCATTTACTGCTCAAAGGAACCTTGTACGTTTAGGCTTAATTTGGAGGAAATTTTTATGCAAAAACTGGTACATTAAATTTAGTGTACAATTTTGATATAATTGATATAACTTATTATAACTAATTGATATAAGTGCAACAGGGACCATAACTGAGAACTACCTAATATAATTGATACAACTTCACACTGAAATTAAAGTAAATTGTTAAAAGTAAAGTGTGACCAAAGTTTGAAATATAGTGTACATTAATTTTGCATCGCAAATTTGCATGAAATTTAATGTACCATTTTGTGCAGAAGTTTTGCAGTATCGATTTAATTATCGACAATATCACAGCCTACCGCTCAATAATGTCCCGTACATTATTAGCCGGCATTCTTGGAATTTACTGACATTCGTGAGATAGGTCATGGATATTAAAATGGTCCTCGTTACATGGTCTCAAATACATGACGTGACCTTTGATAACGGAACGCGCACGGGTCTAAATTTGGCATGTCACGGTTTTTATTGTCTAATCGATCTGACCTCGCTATTAATTGTCAACAATAATTCCTTGCAATTGCACGGAATGTCCCAATGAAATTGTAAAAAAAATGTACATTTATTTTAGAGAGCCGGAAGTTTTTATGCAAAAACTGCTACATTAAATTTATTGTACAATTATGATGAAAAATTAATATAATTGCACAGTGAAATTAAAGTAAATTATTGAAAGTAAAGCATCACAAAAGTTTTTAATATAGTGTTCATTAATTCATAGCAAACGTACGTGAAATTTAATAGACCGTATGTGCATGAAACCTTCATTGAAAAAAAAAGTGTTTTATCGACTTGCGCTGATCTCGAATATGACAATTATTTTACTCCCAACCCAATATTTTCCCTGTAATTCCAACTCGTGTTCAGCAGAAAAAAATACGTCGCAACACATAGCAGTTGATTTAAAAAAAAAGACAAAAACATTTACTAAACTAAATATACATTTGTAAAGAAACTCAAATTTTCGGGGACATAAAAAATTCAAGGACATTAAGTGAAATTCAAGGACATTTCAGGACTTTTTCAAGGTCAGGCAAATTTCAACTACAATTCCAGAACTCCAAGAACTTCAAGGACCGCTGGTCGCCATGTAAAATACCTTTGTAACAAAATTAAAGTAAATTATTGAAAGTTAATAATCGCATCGCGAAGTTTTTAATATAGTATTCATTAATTCATCGCAAACGTACGTGAAATTTAATAGACCGTTGATAGACCGAAATTTAATAGAAAAAAAAAATATGTTCGATCGAACGTTATAATTGCGGAGGGTCGGTGAGTTGGCCCGAGGTGAGCAAGCAGGCTGGTCAACGGCAAGTGGCACGGGTCAGTGGTTCCCGAAACGATGTCGCATTCGACAGAAGCGACGAACCAGCGGAGTATCGGAGAATACGAGAATTAGCGTTTCCTCCGCTGGGACGTTAAACGCTTTCAGAGCTGACGCGTTTCGCGCATGCAAATCATTTTGGCGCCGCTCGCGGACTGACCGCGATACATGGCTATCATCGTTAGTGTCGTTATCGCGTTATCAAAATAATTTCACCAATAAGCGACGATCGATTTTGTCTCGAATTTTCCACGGGTAAAGAGCACCAACCGGAGCTCTGCATCCCGCAACCGAATCTCGTCATCGTCGAACGATCACAACGTGCACGAAACGATGATATTTATTATAAAAATATAAAATTTTTTAAAAATGCCAAATACGAAATATCGTCGGTGTGCTCTTGCGTGCATCGAGTATAGGGGAGAGCGGAGTAAAATGGGATAGTGGGGCAAAACGGAACAGTGGGGGCAAAACTCAATTTTCCAATCATTTTGGACGCCCAATTTTGGCCCGACGATACATCCGGATTTTCAATCCCGTTTTGCCTCACCGACACCGCCACCATCCGAAAGTTACTGGAAAATTGCGTTTCGCCACATTATCCCGTTTTGCCCCACTGTCATATTTTGTCCCGCTCGCCTCTATACGATACATCCGGATTGTCAATGCCGTTTTGCCCCACTCACCGACACCGCCACCATCCGAAAGTTACTGGAAAATTGCGTTTCGCCACATTATCCCGTTTTGCCCCACTGTCCCATTTTGCCCCGCTTTCCCCCAATTTTTTAAATTCCAACGACCAATGAAGTACCATTGTACCATTTCGAAAACCTGTTCCATAACAATTCCGGAAGGAGCGGGATTTATTTTTCCTCGGAAAGAATTTATTGATTGATTTATTTTTATTTACGTTCAAGCGTGTGTACCAAAAACTGTTTGACGAGTTGTTGACAACAGCCGTGTGAGAGGTGAAGAGCCTGTCGGAAAATTTCTACACCCGTGCACGCGGACTGAACGACGATATTTATTTTTAAATATTAAATAAAAAAAATTGTTTTCATCTTGTTTTAAAAAAATGTAGAAAGTACAAAATTTCATCAGCATGGTCTTGCATGTATCGAGTATGATGTTTTAAATTCCAACGACCAGGGAACGAGTACCATTGTACGATTTCGAGAACCAGTTATAGTCATAACAATGCCGGACGGAGAGGCGCGCATGCGCATGTTTATTTTTCCCCGGAAAGAGTTAATTCGTTTATTCATTTATTTATTTTTATTTACGTTCACGCATGTGTAACGTAAACAATATACCTATAGTGACGCGTGACGGGAAATTTCTGCACCCTTACACACGGGCGAAACGACGATATTTATAAAAAATAAAAAAAAATTTGTTTAAAATTTCGTTATTTTCATTTCGTTAAAAAAAAAAAATATATATATATATATATATAGAAAGTACGGAATATCGTCAGTAGGGGAGAGCGGGACAAAATGGGCCCAGCGGGGCAAAACGGTATAACGAGACAAAACGCAATTTTCCAATAACTTTTGGACGGTGGCGATGGTGGTAAGTGGGGTAAAACGGGTTTGAAAATCCGGATGTATCGTTGGGACAAAATGGGGCATTAAAAAATTATTGGCAAATTGAGTTTCGCCTTCGCTGTCCCGTTTTGCCCCGCTCTCCCCTATGCTCTTGCATCCATCGAGTAGAATGTTTCAAGTTTCATCCAGCAAGGAACGAGTACCATTGTACAATTTCGAAAACCATTTACCCACAACAATGCCCGAAGGAGCGCGGCGCATGCGCAAGTTTATTTCTCCCCGGAAAGAATTCATTCATTTATTCATTTATTTATTTTTATTTACGTTCAAGCATGTGTTACGAAAACAGTATTCCCCGTTGTCGACGATAGTCGCGCGAGGGTTGCGGAGCGGCTGGTCGGACAATTTCTGCACTCGTACACGCATTGGTCAGTGATTACATGTCACAGCGGAAAAGCTGGTCGATAGCTCGTTTTGTATTCGAGTTGTGCCTCTCCACGCTGCGGACCTTTTATCTCTCCGCGCCGCTTTCTACCCCTCGACAAGGTGAACTGACAGGTTAATACACAGTGTTTGACACAGAGCCCGGAATTGACACGGGCTCCTATTTTCTTTTTAATTTTTTTTTATTTTTTTTTATTTTCCTTTTGTTCGTCGCATCAATCACGACCACCTATGTGTATGTCCGCAAGGCTATGCGGCTTTTGTTGCGTACAAGAGTCGACAATGTTTTTTCAATCTACTGTGGCCGTTGGTGATTAATGCTCGGCAAATGTATAGGGTACAAATGGTCAACACGACCCGCCGATCCGGCGAGGCTTTTCGAAGTAAAATACATCGCCACTTTCCGTTTTTTTTTTTTTTTTTTTTTTTGCGTTATTGTATAGATCCGGCCGGAGGTTATTTCGTGGCTGAAACAGTGCTTTTCACTTTGCTGATGTTCCATAAAAAAAAAAAGGAAAATCCAAATTTTTGCGGTGAACGCATTGCCCGCAAACGCGATTGTCACATGGTTTTCTACGTCACAGGGTGGCCGGATCTCCCCCGCTTGGCAGTGAGTACACAGCCCGTTGTAGCTTTGACATCCGTGAGAAAGAGTTCCCGGAGGAGGACGGGAAAATAGCGGCGCAGTGCCGCAGGATATGGCGAACACGTAAACGAAAAGCGCGTTAACGGCGGTGGGACAGTATTTGCTGACGTCCAGGCGAACCATCTCTTCAGCTAGGAAGTAGGGACAGAGGAGACGGGTGTACAAAGCTGCCGTTGCTCCGGAAAATGCGGGGAGCGGTTTCCCAACGGCCGACCGGGCTGCCCGGGTAACCGAATGGCGCAGCGGTGCTGCAAACTTTTTTTTTAAATTATTGCCTCAAGGTGCGCCAACGTTTGTCGACGAACTTTCGCTGACGGAGTATCAAATCTTGGTTCCCAAATTTTCATACCCCAAATTTTCATACCCCAAATTTTCATACCCCAAATTTTCATACCCCAAATTTTCATACCCCAAATTTTCATACCCCAAATTTTCATACCCCAAATTTTCATACCCCAAATTTTCATACCCCAAATTTTCATACCCCAAATTTTCATACCCCAAATTTTCATACCCCAAATTTTCATACCCCAAATTTTCATACCCCAAATTTTCATACCCCAAATTTTCATACCCCAAATTTTCATACCCCAAATTTTCATACCCCAAATTTTATTTAACTGCCTACAGCCAAGCCGCAACTTTTGCTCGCGAACAATTCAGTTCTGAACAGGAGCATCGGTGCCGACGCAGCTCTTGCGATCCCGCCAGCGCGTAGGACCACTTGGGGTCACGCTCTCTCGATATCCGCGAAAATTAATTGCGTTATTAATTAATCGTCTCTCAAGGCAAAGGAGTTCGAGGCCAATCGCGAAGTCAGCCGTATCGCGCCTGACCATAGTTATCAGAGTTCAAGCAGCGCCGGTAGGTACGAACCACAACCAGAAGGGCCTTCCTCTGGCCGGCCCGATCCACGAGGTTTACCGCCAAAGGAGATCCGACCAACCCCGGAGAAGCCCAACGACCAACAAGATTGTAAGCGGCCGACATGCCTGAGGTGGTGTTGGCGGTATCGTGGAGCCTTCTGTCGTGAGCCACCAAATTTTCTATGAATTTCAACGGGGTAGCGTACCGCCAGATTTAAAGACAAGGGAAACACCAAGGTTTTACTGGTAATTTGGCATCTCTAAGAGTTCGTGCCCTTTATCAATGACTGGACGATCCAAACAGACGCTAGTTGGCATGATAAGCAGGACCGGGGCTGGCCGGCGTTGGGCGAAGACTGGCCGACGCTGTGCCAATACTGGTGGAGTGTGACGCTCTCGCTAGGGGAGCTGCTAGGGAAACGGACCAGCCATTGATGAAGACTACCGGCTAAGATAAGTAAAACGATTTGTTATTGCGACGCGTTATGCTTGTAATTATGGCAAAAGATTGGCAAAAAATCACTAGTTGTAACGGTAACTTGCATGAATTTAGGTTACAACCTAAAGGCTGCAATTCCTACCTACACTGAGAAAAATTATAGTATTTTCTACTATAAGGAATAGTTCCAAGGGGTAAGTCTATATAGATCGTTTCTGATAGTGTATATTCAATTGGTTAAACTATAATTATCGTTGCAACCCTGATTGTTTGTCATTGTCGTAACTATAAAATGTAGGCGTTCCCCGTGGGAACTATTTTCAATGGTAAAAAATCAATATCGTTGATTCCAGTTAGTTTTTTTTTTTTTTTTTCTCCGTGTAAGCGTTAACAGATTTTCGCAAGAGCGGCAGATATACTGTGCAGCGAAACCTCGTTCAGCCGCGCAAAAAAAAAAAAAAAAAAAAACAGGTACATATTCTACTTTTATTCGGTACCTCTAACAATACGTGTCCGTCATTAATTTCTGGACGATCCGAATAGAGCTGCTGCATGGAAGCGGCCCTGCCATTAATGAGAGCAGCGTACCACACGGCCACGATATGCAAAACTGTACGTATGTGTAGCATAATTGTGATATATTAAGCCTCTAATTATGGTAAAAGAATGCTAAAAATCCCGAGTAATATTAACAGTAACCGACATGAATGGAGGTCCTAAGCCGAAATTAATATTGAAGCGTTAACAGGTTTCCACAAGAGCGCCGATATGCTTTACAGGGAAAGAGCGTTTATCCGAGGTAATGCGAGACGTACCTTCGATAAGTGAAATATCGGATAATACGCAAACATACACGGTCATGGACTACTCGGTATATTGCCATTTTATTATTCTTCGTACAACTGGATTAATGTGAAGTGCTCGGACGAGTTGAGCGCCACTGAATAACCCGGAGACGCGGTCAATCGAAGGCAGAATAAAGGAGGTTTTACTGTACTCCCGGTAGACATAGTATGTCCATGTATATAAGTATGTATACGGTTGCCGAAGGTGCTGTAAATTTTCCATTGTGTCAAGGGTCGTGTCAAAAGTTGCCGAAACTTTTTGCCTGTACACGAAATGGAGTTCACGGGGACACACGTAAAGATGGTTGGGCGGTCGTTGCGGTCCGTACCATTCCTCGGTGAGCCACCAAGTTTAGGTGGCTGCACTTGCAAGGAAAAAGCTGTCTCCTATTCCCACGCCTGTACGACCGCTTCCTCGGAGCTCGCGCGTCAACGTCTTTGGGCCACTGCCATTTCTCACAAAACTGATGCGACACCTCCTGACCAGAAATCTCTCTCGGTTACGCTTTTTCACAACGCGGCAAATAAAAGCATGTCAGAATAGGTTGACAACAGAATCCATGCGAATATGGAGCGCTCAATTACTAGGACACTCCGAACTTTTCCGACAACTTCCATTCACTCGACAGGCCTGTTTCATTACCGAGTTAACGATTAACGGGGCAAAAAATCTTAATAAAAAATATTAATGATGGCTGTAATGACAATCGTCTGGGCGCTGATTATCCATGCCAAATCGAATGATTTCCCATCGAAAGTCGAATGCCACATTTACATCTCTACCACTCACGATTTTATCAGATAAAAACTCTACCGGATAACAACTCTACAGGATAACAACTCTACAGGATAACAACTCTACAGGATAACAACTCTACAGGATAACAACTCTACAGGATAACAACTCTACAGGATAACAACTCTACAGGATAACAAATCTACAGGATAACAACTCTACGGGATAACAACTCTACCGGATAACAACTCTACCGGATAACAACTCTACAGGATAACAACTCTACCGGATAACAACACTAAGGAGTACATTTTTTAGTATATTTCTACTGAACTAACAAAAAATAATTGTAGTGGCTAGCACAAAAATGACCGGCATAAAAACCCGCCTACGGAATTCACAGAAAACGTTATTACAAATATAATACGCTTAACGAAATGTGCATATCCATGCAAGTCAAATTTCAACTGCCGACACAATGTCTCTGTGCGTTGAAGCGAATTAACAGACTACCTTCGGAATGTACACGCACGACGAACTACCTAGTTCCAATTCCGACTCGAACCGGCGCTGAGTACATTGGGTAGAGCGAGTGGCAACGGTACTATCGCACCGATACATCTAATCAAGGGGCGGGCGCCATTGCTCTGCTACTGCATACTACAATGGGCGTCCTTTGATGGTTCTACATTAGACGCACATCGTCTGATGCGTAAACTTACACCGTGCCGGCTACCTAACGAGGAATGCGGCGTAACCGCTTGTTACGACTGTCTTTGACTGCTCCCCACTGTCACCTAAATAACAAGCAGTCACTACTTGGTCGCCGTCCGATCAATCTTGGACAACTGCTTTAACTCCCCGTTCTACCCGACTGATAACAACTAAACGCTTCTTAGTTTCCAGATCCAAAAACAAAAAAACGACCGCATCAATCGAGACAGTAATTCCGCATCTACAGCAAACAATCGTTTGGCCATTCTTGAAAACCTATCTTTCCCATACGAATAAAACGTATTGTCGAATAACTCGAAGCGCACACCGGTCTGCGCAGCTCGAACAAAACGAACACCTATAACTCGATTTATTTGTACTTGATACAAAACAGGTTACGCCATTCCGTTTCCTACGAGCAACATTCGTGTTCACTTCGCGCTGGCGCGTTGACCCCGCGGATCGTATAACAAATTTCGTACAATAAATCGCAAAGCACACGATAGACGCTCGTCGGTGCATCCATTCGTATAAAAGCCAATACTATGCGAAATACACATGCCCGCGCTGTACCAAAGCGCCGTTTGTGGCGCACTCTGGCGGAGTAGTGCAACGAGGGCGCCGAACCGGTGAAAAACGCTCACCGACGAAAATCACCACAGACGGCACCAAGAGGAGAGGGGGGGGGGGGTTAAGGGGGGGGGGGGGGCACATGGGATATGGAGGTACTGGCGTGTTTGGAGACCGTAAGAAATGATAATACACCCGTGCTCCTGTGGCTTTCACCTATGTAGATATGTATGTATCTAACGTTACGTTCGAACGCATATCGCGCAACTGTACCTACATACGTACAGCTCGGCTCTCGGATGTTCGCGATGTATGCGGCGAGGGGATATTTATGCTCGCCGTAGCGTGAGCACAAAGCATACCTGCGCTACTGCCGACTCCACCCTCGCCACGGGTGGAAGCTAGGTGTACCCTCGAGCTATCGCTACATAACTGGAAGAAGCGGCAGTGGCAGCGTTGCGCCCCCTCAGAAGTGCACGGATCCGCACGGTGAAGCTGGTGGCCGGCTTACCGCTTCGTCGCTAAGGGGTTTTACGGCAACGGTTACAGTTATTCAATTCGCCGGGGCGAAACCGCTGGCCAACTGGAATCATCGCGTCTGTATCTGGGGAAATGCGATGCATGTAAATTTAGAGGTCACTTTTCTTGTTTTCTTAAGGCGCGAAGTTCCGGGATTGACCGCAAGAGGCGCTGGCCGCCGCGCTAACGGGCCAATGCGAATCGGTCAGCTTCACGGTGGGTAGTGAACCGGCGTCACTGCAGAGGTCAGCCCGGGCACGATTGCCAGTGAATTCTGCCAACCGCTGTGAAATACCTCCGGTAATAACCCGTCGCGGCTATTATTACATATAGTTTTATGCACGATATCATCATTTGCCGATTGTTATGATAATCGGATTGAGTAATTTGTGTAGCAATTTTGAGCGCATTATTACTATTGCGTGGGTGTGTAACGTTACGCCGGTGAACCGGGAGATGAGTGTCGCAATGAAATCGCGGTCGTGCGGTTCGCGAAAATTATATTTCGTAATGGGTTTCGGATTACCTTTTTACTCTTCTCGGCGGACCGGCGATTTAACCGTGCTCACATGGAGTTTGTAGTAGTTCCGGAGTGGGATAGATTGGGGTCAAGCGTTACATTTAAACAAATTATAATCGTGGCCTCATCTCACTCAGGCGCCCTCAAAGACTACACCGCATTTACAACTGCGGCGTAAAATGGTGGCGTTAGTTTTTGCATAAGTTACTGCAAACTGAGCTTCTTTTTGAAACATTGCAAAAACACTTCCGCACAAACGGCTCAAGGCACACCCAGAAAAAAAAATTATTTGACGGTCACCGTTTATTTGGTTCAAGTAAAATATTTATTTGATTTAAATAAATATTTATTTAAATCAAATAAATATTTATTCAAATCAAATAAATATTTATTTAAATCAAATAAACGGTGGCCGTCAAATAATTTTTTTTTCTGGGTGCAGAGCTGGGCAAATACTCTAAGTACTTGATGTGCATATTGAACTATTAAGTTCTGAGTCACGCCTAGTGCTCAGTAGTTGCAAGTAGTTGATGACGCCGTCGCTGGCGGCGCGCGCGGCGTTCCGGTAAATGTTCTAAACTACCGGCTTTAAAAAGAAACAAACCAGTCAAACAAAAAGTAGGACTTACTGAGACTTCCGGGTACAACGGGTTAATTGGATGCTTCCTCAGGGCGCCCGTTGTTGCGCGAATCGAAAAATCTTAATTAAAAAAATTCTCGAGCATAAGTGCGAACAATACTTCGACGATAACCATTGTTCCGCGACGAAAGAATATCGAGCTCGAATTTTTACGTAACTTTGTCCGTGCACAAGTAACAAGATCCCGAGAGCGCCGCTGCCTATTATCGATCCCTTAAAGAGAAACCTCGCATTTCTCCCCCCTCCCCCCCTCATTCGCTATCCTCAAATTAATGCCCAAACATCTCCGTTCCGAGTTCCAGCGACCTAAAGAATCTTCTTTCAATTGCAATTATAAAATTATAACAATTATTGTTTTCAATATTTTTCATCAAGAACATTCGCCTTTGTCGAGGAGGTGCACACAGTACAATCGTCTCTCCCTTTAAGACCTGTGTATTTCACGCCTGCTCTGTGGAATATAATGAGAACGGGAAAGACACAAAAAGGCGTTTGAACGCAGGCGACGGCGCTGAGAATTCAAAAAATTAAAAATAAAAAAAAAAGTTGATATCTCTTCGGTGTCCAAGTTTATGTGACTCCATATGGGTCCATAAAAAAATCTCGATGTCTTTACGTCTGATGACTTGTGGAACATTGCTACTGTAATTTTTTTTGTTTCTCAATTATACCAATTATTGTTTTTAATCTTTTTCATCAATAAAATACGCTTTTTCCTCAGGCAGTGCACGCGCAGACAATGTTCTCTCCCTTTAAGGCCGGTGAGTATCACGCCTACTCTGGGCGATATAATGAGAACGGGAGAGACAGAAAACAGAATTACAACGCGGAGTTACGGTGCGCTAAAAATTCAAAAAAAAAATTATTTCCTGTACAACAAAAATTATTTCCTATACATAAACCTGGATATTTCTTCGATATCCAGGTTTATGTAACTCCGTATAAGTCTCTAAAAATCTCGATATCTTTATTTTTTTTCCTCGTTTTTTCGCCCCCTCGAGAGCACATCAGAGCAAAATCAGAAGGGCGTAAGTTTCGTTCGCTCTTCGGTTCGAAGTGAACAAAAAAAACGGCACTTCCCCCCCCCCCCCCCCGCCCATTCACTATCCTCAAATCAGTCCGCAAACAATTCCGTTCCGAGTCCCAAAAACCGAGTCTCAAAACAATATTATTTAAATTACAACAATAATTGTTTCAAATCTTTTTCATCGAGAAATTACGTTTTTTCCCCAGGCGGCGCACCAGGTTTATGTAACCCCGTATAGGTCCCTAAAAATCTCGATGTCTTTACGTGTGACCACTTGTGGAACATCGCTAGTGTTCTTTTTTTTGTTCCGTCTTTTTTCAACACACACGCGATCGCGCCCTCGAGATTAAAGCTGATTTAAAGAAGGGCGTAAGTTTCGTTTCCGAGCATACGCGATGCGCTCTTCGGTCGGGAGTGGACCGAAAATACGGTACTTCTCGTCGCGCAGTCTCGTCGGGCCGCGAGCACAAGGATGCGCCGACCGTGATGGAAAAGTAGACTGCAGCGATTAAAACGGAAGTGGTAGGATGCATTTCCTCTTCGCGCCGTGCAAAATGAGAGCTCATACCGTAAGCTCCTGTCTGGATTTAAAGAGACGGGAGAGAAAGAACAAGTTGCAAAAAAGAAAAGTAAAAAAAAATAAAATAAAAGAGGAGAAAGGACGGTGAATAGAAAAGAAAGGAAGACAGAGGAGTGTTACGAAGCTCGTTGAATGCAAAGCGCGGAGGGGTTTACCTCCAACACGAGTCTCGAGATAGCCCGGCGCAATCTCGATAGCAAAAACGAAAGAGAAACAGAGAGGGAGGATTTTTTTTTTTTTTTTTTTTTTGCAAAAAGATAATACGTGCTCGTGCGGAGAGCACACGGCATGGAGATGCACGAATGCACTTTTTTTTTGTTGTTGAGCGCATCACATCTGTCACTGCGCTTATATTTTCAAGCGTGTGCATGCACATGGTCAAACTTTGCGAGTGCTTATGACCGAGAATTGTACACAGCGCCTCTGTACGATATTCATCCGGCGGGCGTGCAATTATAGCTGTAACATTATGCTCACGTGCACGTGTCAAATGCAGCTCAAGAATATGCAGCGCCGAGTACGAATGGCGAGGCGTATTCCGCCCGTTAGCCGGTAGGCCATTCGCCGCGATCGTTATGGCTATCTTGCGCGAATCGTTGTCTCGCGCGGCGCTGCTTCTAAGTTTTCTTTCATTTTTAAATATATGTATATTTTTATAGATTTTTTTTTAATATAAAAAATAACTTTTTTATATAAAAAATTCATTATATAAAAAAGTTCGTAACTAAAAAAGATTTTTTTTCTTTCGTTATGATGATTAAACAATTAGTGAGATAAGTAATAATGGCGACGATAAAGGTGGAGACGAGAATTCGTCGTAGAAGCATTGTTCAGTATTTTTCTGCTGTATCGTGACTAATTTTTCGTCAAAAACAAATTAGGTTTTCGTAGGCAATAAATAGAGGCGCCGAAAATGTTATTTGATCTTGATCAAAAGTATAAATAAAAATATAATAAGAAATATTGTATTCATTTGTAATGAGAATTCTTCTAATTTGTAACAAAAATATTGTACTATTTTTAAAGAAATATTGTGTTAATTTGTATTAATTATAAGAAATATTGAATTGATTGTAAGGAATATTAAATCGCAGAAAGTAGGGAAGGCGATTTGTTACCGACCGCGATAAGTCACGTGACCTCAAAGGCAAGGCGTTGTTTTGTATTTTCGCCACTTCCGCAATTGGACGATAATAAGTACCGAGCGCTTTGTGGACGACGCAAACAGCGCCGCGAACTTTCTTCTCGCAGCGAATCGATGACGAGCCCAAAACCCCTCGCGGGACCGTAAATATACTTGCAAACCAAAGGGACACTTGTAATTTTCTATCCCGTGCTCGGTCCCTGACAAATCGGTTGCCCTATTTTTCTGCAACACCGCTAATAATTTTTCGTGAAAAACCTAATTTTTTTTTCTCTTTGGTTTTCTCAAAAATTTGGTTTTCTCAAAAATATTAAGCCATATTGTATTAACTTGAAACACTTGAAAGAAATATCAATCGAACAAAGTAGGGAGGGCGATTTGTTACCGACCGCGGTATGTCACGTGACCCCGAGGGCGAGACGCTGTTGTTCCGTTTTGCATTTTTCCCACTTCCGCAATTGGACGATAATACCGAGGGCTTTGTGAACGCCGCGAACTTTCTTCCCGCAGCGAATCGATGACGAGCCCAAAACGCCTCGCGGGACTGTAAATATACTTGCAAACCTAAGGGATAGTTATATTCTCTCTCGAGAGAGCGGGAGAAAATGGAAAGCCCTCGCAATCGCGCGGTTGTGAGGGTGCGGTTGAGAATTCCTGTACGTGTAAGGCCAACAGCGAGAGCCTGATAAATTTTGTTACAGGACAAGTTTCGTCGACAACAAGGGAAGCCGGGGAGGCCGAAGACTGAACGTTGAACTAACGCGATTATGCCTAATCCCAATTTGTCAACGAGTAACCTGTGGGTGCGAGTTAACTCCATCGGGTTTAAAAATGCTAAACCGGGCACTGCTTGCTGAACGACAAAAGTAGGTCAACCGAGATAAGTTAACACAGGCCTTAAAGCAGAGCCTCCTTCCAACGGTACGCTCTATATATAGATATATATATAGGCCTCCCGGCACATTGTTACCAATATCTGAATAGAGGACGAATTACAATGAACTTTTTCCTTCTTCGGTACACTCGCCATTTGGACAGCGTAAAACGTCTGCAATCTTCGTTGCCTCCTAATTACAGCCCGCTTCCATGAATAAATATGTTTCATAGAATTTCATGAAACGTTCTCGCCGAGAGACAGCTGCACTATTGTACTGAAATAATGACGATGATAAATTTATAAGTCCGTCTTATTATAAACCTTATCGTTGACTGGAATTAATTGGCCGCGCGGCACAGCTCGCAATGAGATTTCTGTGAAATATTAACGCGGTCGCACATTCAACGTAGCCAACAAATTGAAAAAAGAAAAACTTTAAAAAAATGTAGGGCATTGAAAACCGCAATCGTTTTTTCGCCGAAACATTATTCGTTTGTGGTGCACTCGCGTGCGAAACTGGAGCTCGTGTGCTCGAAGTTTTCTGTAGAGTTGCTTCTCGCTGCGCTGCTGCTTTCGCGTCGTTTGTTTGACTCCCGACTGCCCAAAGGGCGAAAGACTGTTGTGCGTTTCAGGGCGATCACGTGACTTTTCGTGTTTTCTCCGCGTCCAGTGTAATCCGAATCGACAAAAAAATCGCTGGACACAATTTGGCAAACAGTTCACTTTAATCATGAGATGTGTCTTTTTTGAGGTTTCGATGCAAATTCGTAGAGATAAAGACTTTTTGTATGTCTCATTACTCGACTTAACCTAAAAGCGATCTCCGGGCGTGCGCATGCGCAGACTGTGACTTAGCGGCTTGACATTAATTACCGATATTGCCCGTTTACTCGATTCTTGCGATTATCTAGCCATCTCACGGTTATCTCGCACTAACCTCGTTTCTAGGCTATTTTTTATTAAAAGAGTACGCAGGGTATAAAAATAGAGTAAGACTTTAGGAGCCACTGTCCCATCAAGCTACTGAATAGCTAATCTAGAGAGCTATCTTACCAACTAAGGACCTAAAACATCGTAGATGTTTACGGTACGGTATACACAGGTATAGGAGCATGAGCCTTTGTAACGTGAAAACCCTTAAAAAAATAAACAAAAGAATTTTTCCTCTATCCATTTTTTTCCCTCTTTTGCTTTCTAGGCTCGTCGCGGCCGGCTCGCTATCGCCACATGCTGCTGTCGCTCCGACCGCGGCACCTGTTGTATTCCCGTCGCTTACCAACTGTGAGAAGCGCTGGGATCCTGCATGCGCGTTACGAGAACCATCGCCGACGTCATTCGTATTTCGGCGACGCGAAACTCAGTCGATAACAAAAACTATAATTTACTAATGAATGGCATATTATTATTACCTGATATAGAATTCGATGCCGCGACCGATGATCCTTCACTTCTAGACCAAATGTCAACCATTTTACAATGGCGTTGATTCAAGAAAGCAACTGCCTCTCTTGCACTCGTAGGTCACGTGGTACATGTTTCAATTCACCTTAATAGCATGCTGCGATAATACGTTTCGGTAGTAAAAACTGTAATAAACTTTTTTTCTCGGATTCTGGCATTCATGATCAGAAGAAACGTCTCATCGAATGCCGAGATGATATCCGCTTTTGATGTGACTTTTCTGCGGACTGTGAATGGCCGAATCCGGGAGAAAAGTTGATTGCCGTTTTTGATACCGATTGAGCTCGGGATGGACGGAGAGGCAGGTGATTCGTATGGTCTTAATCATATTCACCGTCGTATACGTCTTTGCCGCTCTCTCGTTGCCACTTGTCGCTACACTGTTCTGTCGAATATCGATATAAATTCACGTTGGTCGTACAAGCCGATCGCGTTTACCGAACAGTACAGAATGCCGACCGTCACTGAGGCTACTGTTTACGACTTGCTCGACGTTCAGCTCGACTCAGCAGCGCCTCTAGTGAGCGGATCGGCCATGAGCGTCGTCGATTTGCATCACGTGACTGTTGGCTGCGAAAGAAATCGCTACCGGCTTTCTTTCTTTGCTAAGTAAAACCGCGGGCACCGCGGGTATATAATAAAAACGTACTTTATTAAGAGCTCGACAAGTTACACGCTATAACGTAATACCACTTACGAAAATCTCAGATTCCATAAATTTTATCATACAATATATATATATTATATTTATCAATATTTATAATTTGTTCTAGACACTTAAGCCCCGGTAAAATGTATCACCAACCCGTTTAAAAAAACTATATAAAAATTCATCCAATACCGATAAAACAATAGTAAGAAAAGCTGAAAAATAAAATCTACGAAATAACATCACGCACAGCAAAAAAATAAGAAAACGTTGCTGAATGATATCTAAATAAGTTCTTAGTCGTCTGATTCATCTGCCTAATTTTTGTTCGGGACTAAATTTTCACAATTGTTTATCCAAAAATGTTGTACAGTAATTAAATGTTGTTCTTGAGACATCGTAAAGCTTTCTTTTTTTTTTGCCGTGCGCGATGCCGAGTCGAATATTGCACGAAAACTGCTATTTTATGTACGCCGCCGTCCCGTTGCTCCTAACCATCCGATAAAAAATATATCTAACGCAGGACATCATCGCGGCCTCTCTAACGGGTGAGCACTTCAGCTCTGCACGTACACGAATACCTTCCATAATCTCGACACCAACGAAACACTCTCTAGTATAAATATTCTACTCGACATATCAGTTTAGCTTTGATTCGAGCGAGCTAAATTTTTGAAAATTACTGTATAACACCCATTAAAATATCCTACCGCACGCGTGTATATTATCTCTCGTCGGTATCCGAGCGACGATTATATATATTTTTTTTCACCCGTTATTACGTCGTATACGGTAAGAATGTCTAGAAAAAAAAGATAATGACAATTTTGTATTTAGGTGACGTCGGTGCGTTGCATGTGTCTGGAATGTTGCCTCGAGGTATCGTGATAGACCATGCCAGCGCGTAAAATTTCACCGTGACGGAAAACGTCGTGGGGCGACGAGAGGGATGGCAGAGACTGCAGATTCGGTAGCAAACAGCTGAGCATACTGGCGCTAGTGTCGGAAGAGTATATGCCGCTGGTGGAGGGTCCGGGCATCGTTGGGCCGCACGAACTCGACGTCGGTATACCCGGTATAGCGTGCCCGCTCGGATCCTGACCACCGAGCATACTCGATACCGGAGCCATTAGGTTTCCTGCGAAAACATGGTCCGTGTTACCGATCAATGAACACGGCGTTCCATCGGAACGAAACGCTTTTCTTTCTTCTTCTTTACACAGTTTGAACCCACTGACACGTGAAAGACTCACGCCGGCCAATGTACATATTTATTGTATACATACATTTTTTTAGTTGGTTCGATTAATAATCGAATATTATTTAATTAATAAAAGTAGAAAGGGATTGTCCAAATAAGTAAATAAGTAAATAAGTAAATAATATCCAACCTGGAAGACTGAGATTCGAAGTACCCGAGCTGACCGCCGAGGTGAGCGACAGTGGCGCCGCGGTCGAGAAATCCGAGTTCTCGGTGCTTCTCAATTGATGCGGATGTTGAGGATCGATTCTGAGCCCGTGAGGACTGCGACCGGCGCCAAAAGATTGTAGATGATACTCCGCCAGTCTGTCGGACTTACGGCGACGAACGCGAACCCCCGGCTTGCCGCTGTTTCCGAGACCGAAGTGCAGAAGCTCCAAGTGCCTCCGGAGATTCCGGGACTGGCGCAAAATCGCGCCGCACAGCGGGCAGGTCGTCGGTTGGTCCGAGATGCTTCTTCCCTTCGAACCGTCTGCTGAAAATCAAACATCGACTGAGTCTCGAAGTCCTCGACAAAAAAGATATACAAACTTCTTCGTCACCTGATTAGATTTTCTCTTCTATTATCGACTATCGGTCTTACAGGATAATTTAGGCGGATGCGGCGCTCGTTCGCTTGCCGATTCCGCGATCTCTGGTGCGAAGTAAAATAAATCATTTTTTTTTCGTTCAATTCTTTCGTACGGTGAATTATTTCAGGGAAGACTACCGAGACGGTAGTCGTTGATGATCGCTTCAGAAACACACAAAGTGGCTTATATAGTACACGTATTTTATTTACAATATGTGGAAGGATGAGTTTGTTGCACAATGTACATGATCTTATCTTACATAACTATCCGTAAACCGATGTTGCAGACATCGTTACAAATAAATTGGAACTATTACACGGACATTTTTCATGCCTCGAATCGTTAATATTTTATATACATCGTTTCGATACAATTCTCTACGTTTATTATCCGGTGTGTTTGGCAATCGTCGCTCGTCCGCAGTGTCCAGGAAGCGATCGCGGAACAAGGTCGACGTCGTCGTTGGATTTGTTTCCGTTTTTATTTCCCCAAGAATATCGTCGTAGTATAAATATGCGAAATTTGTTTGTTTTTTTTTTTTTCTATCGAAACAAATTTATTAATTTAGCGTCTCGATACTCCAGCCCGCCAGTTCTATAATATTGCGATAGCCCTTTACAATAATTTCAATCTAACCGAATCGTTATTTCTCTACCTTCTTTTGCGCCGTAAAATAACTACTTAAAAAAAAAAAAATCGCGAAATTAAACAATATCGCAAAATTCTCAGTTACACATAGAATGACAAAAAAAAAATCGGCATCGTAAAAAAAGGTCCGATTGATATGGTACAAAAAAAAAGAATGTATGTTCTTCGAAAATATAATGATATTACGCGAAGTCTTAATACGCGTACGCGAATCTTCCGAAGCACTCCCTTCGTCTCGCGTCACTGTCGCGCGAAATATTTTTTCCCCCACTTCCGTACAATTGGTAGTGTTTTTTTTTGTATCAAACTTAACAGACTATAAGTACTCGTGGAGGAAAGTTGCGGGGGAAGAAAAAAGAAAATTGTATATAATAAGACGCAATGTACATAAATCGTATTCTCCCGCGCGAATCGTCCGCATCGACGAACGTTCAGAAACGCGCACCAATTCACACGCAATTTACGCAGGAATTCTCAGTTCGTACACGATTTTTCCATTCGCACATGATTTTCCTCTTCGTACAGAATTTTTCCGTTCTTTCAGAATTTTTCAGTTCCCACACGATTTCTTTCACCCTCTCCCGTATCGGCGAGACTTTACATTTACCCTCGGAGTAGGGAAGACTTCGCGCGGCGAATCTCAGCGCGCGGGCTTCGCGGTTCGAAAGCGCGGTGCGGCTCTCCGCGCTCGACGAGCCCCGACCGGGCCGGAAGTTCCGCTCCGTGGAGGACACGGAGCAGCTCAGCGAGAGGGCGAATCTTAAATTAACTTGACTGATTTCATCTGGCGATGGTTGGCGAGGGAATGTTGCTGTGTGGCGAAACGACGTTGGATCCGTGCGGCGAGGGCGATGGAAGCGGACTCGGCTTGCAGATGATTCTTTCGCAGCTGTTGCTTCCGCCGCTGTCGGTGCCGTAATTCAAGGACTGTCCGGTATAGCCGGGATTCTCGACTTCGGGCTTTATCTCTATGACCATTTTTTCCGCGGCCGTCGGCTGGCTCGGATGGCTGTTGAAGCGGTACTTGCAGGAAGACAGGAGGTGCCTGCGCAGATTCCTCGCTTGCCGGAGCGTCGCGCCGCACAGCGGGCAAACGCCGGGACAGTCGGAGGCGCCCCGAATTTTCGACGTGCCGATTCCGCTGCCGCCCGCACTTCCGGCCGACGTCGAGGCCGACATCGCGCTCTGCAGCAACGGAACTCCCGGCGGATAACCGACGCTCAGCGAACCCGGAAACGACGGTATGTGCAACGGCGAGTACTGCTGCATCGGCAGTAACGTGTGAAGGTGAGGCTTGTTCTCCGCCATCGGATCCGGCTGTATCAGCTGGTGCGTGTGGTGAGTGTTTTCGGCGTTGATCATCAGCGGCTGTTGCGACGGTAGCCAATTCGTCCCCCGATGATTGACATATTCCGAAGGCGATGGCACACCCGCTGCCAACAGACACAAACACAATGTTACCATGCGGGGCTGAACTGACCTTATTCACATGCTCTATCCGTAACTCGTTCATCGTCTCAAAACTTTTTCTATTTTATTTTTTTTATATTCTTTCTCGTCGTCTATACGATCATTATAAATTGTACAAACAATCGATATTGCAGTTCAACCCTAACGATGGTTGTGCTTGTGTCCGTTCTTATTCGGTCATTATATGCAAGCGTGTTTGTCTTTTTTTTTGTTAAGTTACGTCGTTGATTGCTTTTATTTTATTCTTACTTTTTTCTTTAGCGGCTACTGACGAATGTGTTAGATATATGCATTGCGGACACAAAACACAATTTTGAGCTATTTACGGATTATATATACGGCTTCGAGACGGGACTGCAGTGAGTTTTGGTTTTATATTTGCTGATAATAATTTCTTTTTTTTTGTCGATGCAGTTTCGGGAATACGAAAAATTCAGCGCAGTCTCTTCTCCAGCGACGTATCGCAAACTCACCCATGTCGTCGTGAGAAACGCTCTCGCTGTCCTTATTGTGATCGTAATCGGCGGTCCTGTCGTCGGCGTGGTCACCGTGGTGACCGTCCTGTCCTCGTTCGTCGTTGTCGACGTGCTCGACACGCGGCCATTTACCCGACGACGACGACGACTTCCTCCTCTTCTTTCTTCTCTGCATCGGTATGCACGAGTTCATGGCTTCCCGGGTTAGCGGCTCGGTATTCGCTGGTATCGCCGACGCCGGAATTTCTTCGCCGTTCTGCGCAAATTTATTTAAAATTATTCTTTCAATTATGACCGTGGCTTATCAAGAGTTATGACGTCTTAAAAAAAGAACAAATATATAATAATAATAAGACGAAAATGGAATTATTTTTACAATTCTGCAGAGGATAATGGACATTGACACAGTGATACACATTGACGCATTGAACAAGCAACATATCTTCAATGCAGCCAAGCTGACGACTACGAGTACAATAAAAAATTGTAGGATGGAGAATCGCAAGACATAGTACAAAATGCAATAAAATAACCGAATAAAAGGATAAAAATGCTGCATTATTTAAAGTTTTCCGTAAATGAGTTAAACATTTTTTAAATACATCCCACCCATACTTGACTAAATGAAGAGAAATGCACAAAAAATGTACAGAATGGAGAATCCAGCATCGTCGTACGGATGCAATAAACTAACAAAATAAAAATAATAAAATAAAATAACAAAGTCGCTGCAATATTTCCCACAAATATCAGTTAAAAAAAAACCCCCAACAGAAAGTTGCAACGAAACCCGATCATACTTCGGTGAGTATAGTGGGCGGTGTGAGTCCGTGGATGCTGAGACAGTGAGCGGCCTGCAGAAGCGAGGGTAGCTGCGAGGGTTCCACGCTGACTTCGCCTCTGTAAACGAACTCCAGGAGAGATTCGAGGTCCTCAGCGCCGATGCCCGCGAGCATAACCACCGGATGTTGGCATGGCGTACTCTGAAATCATGTCCGAATATACGTGTCAAGTAAAAAAAAATGACCACAAACAAAACCAACAATAAGAATAACAATAAAAAAAATAAAAAAAAACATTAGTAAGAATCGCTCGAAGGCCAAACTGTATACTCAGGAAGACAACGGCCATTGCGACGGAAAGTGTATATTCAGAGATGAAGACCTTAAGTAAATCCAGGAGAAAGGGACTCGCCGCACTGAGAACAATCTTGTGCGCAGGAAAACTTCGTCCGCCGGCGGCTAACGTAACATCTACGAGATCTCCCTGGCCTCTCAGTAATTGTACCGCCGTTGCAAGCGAGGATCCGAACTCACCCCAAGAGAGGCTGTATAGCTGCTGACTACTGCTACCCATTCTGCGAAGACAAGAAGAGGCAAACAAAAAAAAAACGTACAAAAAAGGTGGACGAAATATTCGATGCTGCGTGATCGAGAAAAAAAAAAAAAGTGTGATTATTTATAAATATATTTCGACCGTTCGAGTGGTCGTGAAGTTAAAAAAAAAAAACGATATATCGAAAATATGTCTCGTTCATACAAACAACACCGAAACGAGTTCCCGTTACTCTAGCCTCGGGAGTGCGAAGCGAGGAGCGAGGCGCTTAAACCGTTCGGCCGATTCACCACGTTAATCCCCGACGAACCGAGCCCGTCGAGCCGTCGTTCCGCTGCCTCTGCGGCGACCGAGAGGAAAGTTTCCCCCACCACCCCCTTCGCCGAATTCTTAATAACGTTCCCCACCGCACCGACCGCGTATCGTTCACGGCGTCCCCTTTGGCCGAACCTAACCCAAAATCCCGTGTCGCGAATCGAATCGACGATTAAAAAAAGGGTCTCTCGATTTTCCGACGAAAGATCTCGCATCACCGAGATTCTTCAGTTAAAACGGATCGATCGAGGTGCGATCTCTTACCTGCGGCGAAATGACGAAGGAGCGAGGACTCGGTGAAAGTCTCGAAACGAGGTAAACTGAAAGTCAGGCCAGGTTAAAAATGCATCGTCCGCCTGCGGTGCGCGTATTTTAACGCTCCATCGCCGAGAGCGCAACACTCAATCCGAAACCCGCTGAGATTTAACTGCACGCCGTGCTCGGAATCTGCGAGGGACGAGTATTTTATTTATTTTCTTTATGTTTTTTTCGACAGAATTCACATACGTCCTATTGATAAATATATCGCGTTTCAAAAACGCTGTCAGAAAATTCTCGGCTAACGTCACATTTCACGAAACTGTGCTGCCACGGTTTGACCGGCAGCGCGACGCGAAAGCTACATGCTTCGTCCACCGTGCCGACGTTTCACAAATTCTATGCGGGAAAGGCTCTCTGTGCGCTACATGTGTATACACACATATATATACAATGTGTGTAACGTTGTATATCTATAATATACCTCGCCGCGCGAGAGTCGGAGCGAGCACATTCAACCCGTTATATTTCATTCGCCTGCGAGTTTTCAAGTTCACGAGCATCGAACTTGACCACTTATCGGAATCATTGAATTATCGGGGAGCGACGATTTCCGACGGGATCCGAGCTGATTCGTCGAAGATCCCGCGAGCAGACAGAAAATTTTCCCCTCGAGCCTCGACTCGATTGTTGTTATAATTGCTACATGCTTCGTTCACCGTCCCGAGGTATCGCGAATTCTATGCGCGAAAGGCTTCTCTCTGTGCGCTAGGTGTACTATATATATGTATGTAATGTTTGTATGTATATAATACCTTGCCGCGTGAGACACGGAGCCAGCACATTCGACCCGTTATTTCATTCACTTGTACACGAGTTTTTCAAGTTCACGGGCGTCGAACTTGACACTTGAATTATTGGAGAGCGACGAGCTGATTCGTCGAAGATCCCGCGAGCTGACCGAAAATTTTCCCCGCGAGCCTCGACTCGATAGTCGTTATAATTGTATACTGTATTGTGTGTATTTATTATTTAGGTCTCTCGAGCGATAGCACACGTACGCGGGCTCTACACTATACTACACCGTCGTCGACGAAACCCCTCCCCAGCTCTCCCCCTTCCTCGGCGTGTAACGGTTGCTCTGTGACCCGAATAATCCACATTCCTTTTCGAAGATGTAAATAAACAAGTTGGGATTAATAGAGTATCGAAATTTCGCTATAGATAGGTTTGATTTTACTCGTGTTACAGAATCGGCGAGGGTCTTTCTAGCGGGAGTTTTCGCGTAATTAAGAGACGCGGGACAACGACGAGAAATAACAGAACTTTATGTATACCGTTATAGTACGCTTACATTGTTTCGCCCCGGCGAAATGTCGAGTTCAGTGAAGGAGGGCATAGGTGATAGCGTGGAAACGGATATAGCGATTATGAACGAGGAAGGTAAGCGCCTCTTCGCCAATTACGAAGACAGTGTATTGTTAATAAAACGATTGATTGTTAATTGCTTATTTATTAACGGATTTCCCTTTGACCAATATGCAAAATGCAAATGCGTCTTATAGCGACTAAAATTTTTCAATTAAAAGAAAAGAGAAACAGTAAATATCACTTAATTTCAACTCAATTGAGGTTCTATTTAGCCTCAAATTGTAATTGTTGTAACTTAAGCTCTACTCCGTGCGGACTATTCGTATATATCAATAATAAGATCTTTTCAATTGTTTTTTTTTTTTAATCTTGGTCTATATTTTCTTTGGACCTAAATTTACGAGGCCATTGTAATTTTAGCGAAAGACTACTCGCTCAGCGCCGTAAATAATTATGGAGACAATTTGTTGCACCTGAGCGCAACGAACGGTTGTGACAGAGTCATCGAAGAGATACTTAAGACAAAAGCGTGTAACGACGTTGATCCGAAAAACGACTGCGGGTGGACACCGCTCATGCAGGCCATTCGCAACGGCAATATCGAGACTGTTAAACTCTTGCTGGCGAACGGATGTAGTCCCGAAGAATCAAAGTCCGAAGGTACATCCAGTGTACGACAAAGAAAAGGGCTGGGAATATTAATTGTAATTCTTTTTTTTGTCCATTGTAACGTCGGTGGATCGATCAGATGTTTCCGCTATTGGACTGGCTGCTGCGATGGGTCTGCCGATGTTCGATGTGGTGTACAACGCGTGTCCGTCCGCTCTCGAGCATTCTAAGCGCGACAGCGTCGGCCCGCTCTGCGTCGCGGCCATGAAACGGGACAAGGAATTGTTCTTCAGACTGCTCGAACTGGGTCTCAAGGTCTCGGACGCTAGTACGTAAAATTTCGATAAAAATGAATGAATGACAATTAACGAAAAAAAAAATGATTTCACACCTATATATATCTTGAATGAAACTAAATCAAAATTGGAAATGAAACAAAGAAAAAAAATTTAACCGGAAGTGTGACCTTCCTCAAAAGAGGAACCATAATGGCCGCCAAGAATATGCCAGCAGAAAAAATTTCAAAATTCATTAAGATTCGATGTAATATATATAGTTATATATGCAATTATATATGTAGTTATATATGCAATGATATATATAGTTATATATGCAATTATATATGTAGTTATATATGCAATTATATATATAGTTATATATGTCGTATGAAAAAGAATTGGAAGAAAGAAAAAATTTCACAAAAAAAGAATCCATCATGGCCGCCAAGATTAAGCCATCGAATAATTTTTATTAATTCGTAAAGATTCTCGTGAGTTGCAATTATAATTACGTATTATATACACGCAGACGAATACACGCAGCTGATGATGAGGCAATCGGGCATACCGGAGATCGTGAAGCTCGTCGAAGCTCGTCCCGACTTGGAGGACCCTTGGAACGACTCGCTGGAAGATTTCGATAGCACGTTTGAAGATATCGAAGGACCGCAGATGTCCTCGACATTGGACAACATAGAGAGCTCGCTGTCCGCCGAGTTCCCCGACGAAAGTAAAAACACCTCCGGAGACTCGGAACTTCCGAGCATACGAATAATTCCACCCGGCGAGAAGAATAATACTTTTGCGAGAAGAAATTCGCAGCCTCCCAGAGTCAACGTGCTGACCGGCATTGACAAGCGCGCCTCGTCGAGCTTGATATCGCCCAGATTAGCCTACACTCGCGAACAAACTTTTCCAAAATCGCCGAACGTATGTTTCCTGCGAAAAAAGGACAACGGAGACGATAGCGGCTTTCCGGCCGAAGACAGGACGGACAACGATAAGCGTAAAATGCACAAGTACGTTCGAGGATCGTCGGAAGAAAAAAGAAAAAATTATAATAGAACTGTTACTGTTAATTGATCTAAAGAATTTTTTAAATCTCTTTCCTCGATCAGAAGAGTAAAAAAAATTCTTATCATGGAGCTATTGCTGTTAATTGATCTGAAAAATTTTTGTCGATCCCTTTGATTAATCGAGTAAAAAAAAATTAAGGAAGAGAATCGCCCATAATTATAATAAATAAATAATTGTGGTTCCTTTGAAGGTACAAAAAGAACCGACCTCCGGATTTGGAAATATCGGAGGATAACGCCAGCTTTCCGGAATACTATTCCGAAGATCATAGAAGCAATCCATCGATGATGTGTTCCAATAAAACGCCGATAGAGCCTCGGTACTCGACACCCCCGATGGGCACAATTTTGAACGCGGATCAGACGAAAATTGCTGTTCTGTTGAAGCGATTTGGACTCACCCACTTCATTTATACTTTTCTCGAGCAAGAGGTGAGTCGCATTGAATTTTTCGGAAATAATCTACGTCTTCGAAGTTCACTTTGTTTAAATTGACCCGCCAGCCTCAAAATTAATATCAATATTCATTTTTAAGCAGGCCGGTTATTAATTAATATTATGTTTCGATAGCTGGATTTTTAAACTGCCGATATTGTATTCGCAGGTGGACCTGGACTTGTTTCTTACTCTGAACGATCAAGATTTACGGGAGATCGGAATCGAGAGGAAAACCGATCGAATGATAGTACTGTCGGTAATCGGGGAATGCAATAGATATAAGATGTAACAGTTTACTCGAAGGAACACTCACTGGCTCGATCACTCGATCGATTACATTGATTCGATGGATTTCTCATCTCAGCTATATCGTATTATTTTTTCGTCCAATTGTTTTTTTTTCTTACGATTAATTATTTATCTTGGGCGGTAACGATTTTATTTTCTCTGATTTGTTATATTGCTATTACTTTCGTACTCCGATACTCCGCAGATGAGCGATGACTTTGTTGATGATGAGATTGTTTTTTTTTTTTGCTCGCCGGCTATGAAACTTTTCGGAATAAAAACACTAAACTGCTGAGTCTCATCGTTTGATCCCTTCGGCTTGTTTTGACGCATCGTCGGTTTTGGAGTCGTCACTCGTAATCGTCACTCATCTGGAAAAAATTAACTTGTCGTTATAAACGGGCTGACTTTGTGGGTTCCAGTTTTTCGAGTTCTTCAATTTTTTTTGGTGACGGTCAAGATGGACCATTTGGTTGTTGCAAAAAATCGATATCGATTGAAAAAATAACAATCACCTTTTCATCCCAGGCCATGTTCCTCAGTAATTTTTCTCTCAGCGTACCTGTCGCCGGATTTCGCCGTACCTGAAATAAGAAAGTTCCTATTTATTACCGAAAATTGTTGAACCAAAAAATAAAAAAAGAAATGGAAACTCACTGTTCGTTCCGTTTTTTCATCCGGCCGGTCCGGTACGCGAAAATATTTCGATACAATTTCGGAGCTCTCAATTTTTATCTTGTTTCTCGTTACAGTTTCCTCTCGAGAACCCGCAGCGAGGTTCGAGCGCGGCATAAACACTCGCGGTTCCTCCGATTCGAGTTCCATTGGTGACGATTTAATCGGCGCCTCGGACTTCATCTTTTCCTCCCCGCTTTCAACATTTGGACATTGATTTTGGGTCTCCGAGGGATCTTCCTTGATTCCTGCCAATCGCGCCGCCGCTGCGGTCTCGCGAAATCTCGCGATGGTCGACAAGACGCCCCGCAATTTTTCGTCGCTGCTCGAAGCTCCTCGCGGGCTCTCAATTTTCGTCTCGCTTTTCGTCTCAACGTTATTTCCGCGACTCCAATCGAGTCGCTTGCCGAGTATCGAAGTCTCGCGAGACCCCGCGGCGAAGTTCGAGCGCGGCGCGAAGACTTCCGGTTCGTCCAATTCGATTTCCATCGCTGACGATTTAATCGCCACGTTCGGTTTCGTCTTTTCGGCCCCAATATTGGTTTCGACATTGGGACATTGATTTTGCATCTCCGAGGGATTTTCCTTGATTCGCGTGAGTCGAGACGTTAAGTCGCCTCGCAAGCTCGGAGTTGGTGACATCAAACTGCTCGCGTCTCTGCGAATTTGGTTCCTAGGAGTGATGCAGGACATCGATAGGCGAGTCGTCGATGGTCCGTCGATCGTTCCTGCACAGTAAAAAATAATTTAGTCAAATAGAAATACGAAGTTTGGTAAAAATAATTTGGTAAAATAGAAATCCGAAGTTTCGTAAAAATAATTTTGTTAAATAAGTCACAAACTTTCTTGTTCAGGTCTGAATATTCAAACCTGTCCTTTTACTTCCCGCGTCATTAACAATTTTAGCTTGTACTTTTAGTTTGTAAAACTAGTGCTGGCCGGTGCGATAGGAAAATTAACAAGTAAAATATTGTGCACGTTTGTGGACTGTAATTTTTGGTTAAAAAGTGCAAACTTTTTTTACTATGTGCTTTTCCCATCGGTGCGGGCGTTCTCGGCTCCTCTTTGACCGCTCTTTGAGAACTCGAAGCAGCGGTCAACGACGAATTTTCGTCGATGATTCTCAGGGAATTGCCGCAAATCATCGGTTGCGTTTCGTGGATGTCCCGAAGAAAACTCTGAACGAGAAGATCCCGATTGCCGAAATACGCAGACTCGAGTATTTTAGATCTTACGCAGGGACTTGGGTACAAAAAATGATTGGTCACTGGCATGGGGAAGTAGACGTCGTAGTATATCAGACCGTTGTCCGTCTCCGGCAAACGGTAACCATACTGAAAAAAAAACAATTTGTTTGATGGAACGACTACATTTTTTTACCGACTTTTTTTCTTGAATTAAATTATTACCAAGTTTGTTTAAAAAATTGTAAATTTATAGTACCGGACTGGAAGCTTTTATGGAAAAACTGATACATTAAATTTAGTGTATAATTGTTACAAAAAATTAATGGCCTTTTCAAGCGAAATTTAAAGTTATTGGAATGAAAGTATATTATTAAAAGTAAAGTGTTTCCAAAGCTTTTAATATATACTGTAAGTTAATTTTTCATCACAATTGCACATGTACTTCAATGTACCAGTTTATGTATAAAAACTTCCGGTACATTAAATTTTATACGAATTTTTCTTACAGCGTATGAAAAAAAAAAATTTTAACGAGTATACCATGTTTTTCCAATGCCTTCTGAGTTCTCCGTAGTTCTTGAAGGGACTCGAGGTCGGTATCTTCTTAAGCGCCGCTATTAACTTCCCTCTCTTTAGACTGGAAATTAATTTTATAATATAGCAGTCTTTGTGTATTTTTTTTTGCTGTGGGCATTTTTTGAATTTGACCGTAGTACCTCGGCAGAACGATGACCCAATGAGAGCCGTATAAATTAAGGTTTATCATTCCATCAGGATCAGCCATGAAGTGGGCGATGACCTCTTCAGGTAAGCCAAGTCCCTCCAACGTTACGTTGCACAGTCTTAATTTGAGCGGTTGCAGCCTCAGACACACTTCGACGTCTAAAAAAAGATATATATAGGGCGGCGTTACTTTCCATTTTTCGAAAAAAAGAAATAGTGAAAAATACCCATATTTAAAGTTAAAAAAGCTTCGAAAAAATTTGAAAAAATTCGAAAAAATGCAGTGTTGCATATCAAAATCGTTTGATTTTTTCTTCTATTTTTTCACCCTTTTGCCCGCTCGCTTTTATAGTATAAGGCAAAATGGAACGCCCTTAAATTATTGGAAAATTGCGTTTTTAAAAACCCAATTTTGCAATAATTTTAGAGCGTCCCATTTTACCCCATTGCTGCATTCCGATTGTCTGTCCCGTTTTGCCCCGCTCTCCCTTAGGGAATTAAAAAAAAATGTTTATTTTTTACGACAAATTTACTTTTTTCGAATCTCGAGGCCACAGTGAGATTGAATATGATCGCCGTGTTATTCTCCATGGCTGTGAGGAACTCCTTGTCGTTTACGAGATATTGTCCCGCTTTGTTCCATCGCGGGGCCACCGCGAAGAGGATGGAGTATCGAAGGCAGTTGGCGTAGACGTCCGGCGTCACCGGGCTCGGTGCTGACCACTGTGCGACGAAATAACAACAATAATAACATTTTTTATTTCGATTATCGAGACAAACGAATTAATTTAATATAAAGAATTTTGAGTAAAAATTAACGGAAGCTTAAAAATAATTGCGAGTACCGTCATGTTCATTTCTGTCAGGCTGTTCTGCAAGAGTCTTGTCTTAAAAAATTCGACGCCGACGATCACGTGAATGGAGCTGACCGTCTCGAATGCCGGGCACGCGATGACCGCGTCTTGCATCGTGTGAATTATCAGCCTGAATCAGAATATCAAAGTTAACTATTTTAATTTTTTTGAAATTGGCGCCATTTTTACGATGTTTTTGCGCAATTGTCACATTTAAGACGCCCAAAAAGAACAATTCCCTGTTGAAATAATAAATGAAGTAATAACATGTTTTTTTTTATTAATAGTTTTAATTCGTACCTGCACTTCATGGTCTTCCAGTGAAAGTCTGATTTGGCCGACGAGTCTTGCGTCTCTTCCAAATCTATCTTAACTACGACGAAGCATAATTCCGCGATGCTCGGAATTTTGGCATAGTGCGTAACCGTCCCAGCCATTTATTTCTTTATTTTGCTCGTCACGATGATATTGTTTGGTCGAAAGAAGGCGACGAGCCAAATACGTGTAATTGTAATTTAGGAACTGAGCAATTTGCAGGAGTATGATGCGATTGAAATCTTTAACTCTGCACTACGATTGGCTGTTCAGATCGGAGCATTGCATGTTGGGAAATGCAGAGATTCCCGACCTAACGCCCCAACCGCAAGCGCCACTTTTTGCGGCAATGCGCATGCGCAGTACACTCTGCGCCAAGCATAATTTATCGTTGTTCGGAATTTTAGCGTAATGCGTCATCTTTTCTGCTTATTTGTATCTTTATTATTTAAATGACAAAAATGCGACGAGCCAACGATGCATCATTTTTATTTTTTACCAGTGCAATTTTCAAGGGTTATTTGTATTTGAAATATTTTACTCTAAACTACGATTGGCTGTTGACATCGCAGCAGGGCACTCTGGGAAATCCACAGTTTCCCGATAGCAACCCAGGGTTGTTTTCGATCTGGCATTTTTCGATATTAGGTCTGTTCGTTTTCAGAGTAAACTGGAACAGAGCGCGCTATTTTACATGCAAAGTATATCTATATTTATAGGAAATATAGATATAACGTCTACGTAAAATCGAGCGCTCTGCTCTAGTTTCCTCTGAACACGAACAAACCTATTATAACGCAACACGCATGCGTAAGGTCAGTTTCTGGTATGAATGCTTACCAGAAAACGACCGTGCGCATGCGCTGTCATATTACAGTAACGAAAAAACGCCAAATCGAAAGCATCTCAACTGGCACAAATAAGTGAGTTATCAAAAAATGACCTCGATGGCTTTCATATGTCCGTTTGGACTGTACCCAAAAGTTACCATCCATCCAAAAAGCTAACTTTTAGACTTAGGATAGCTTACAGTTACCATCCGTTACATATGTAACCCATTTAGATCGCTTTTTTATAGATGTCATTTTGCCCCATGGAAACGGCGCAACCGCGAGCGCCGCTTCTGCGGCCGCGCGCATGCGCAGGGCGCTCCGCGCTTCGCACCTACCTCCCTCGACGCTGACGCCTAGCTGACAGTCACCCTGTTTCCTCCGTTGGACATAGGACCCCTATACACAAAGCTTCTTCTTGTTACTTCGACCGTCTGATTTCTGTTGCCACTGATCAAGCCCAAATCGTTTGATTAACTCTTCGGTAAGTCCTGCGTTTATTCTTTCCTAACTTTAACAAAATCATCTACGAATGAACGATCCATCCATGTTCTTGTTTTTTTTGTCCACCATTCGTGAGACTTTCTTTGTTCGATCTCCATTTTGCGCGTCGTCATCTTGCACTGCCCGTCGATCAATAATTTCAAGCAATTCGACGTTTCGTCCCTTTCGTAACTGCTAAATCTACAAGTCTAACTTAACACAAATTGTCTCGGCCGCTGTACGGACTTTTTTCTGTCGATTCACGCGTCGCTCGAACTCGACGGTAAATATATAATTTTTCCTCGGGTCGAGGCCTCGCTCCTTTGTGTCGAGGCCTACGCCATTTCGAGAATATTCCTGCGACTTATCCTCCATGATGATCTTTCATTTTTTCTGTTTTTGATGTCGAGAGCTTTGTTCTTGCAACTGAATTTTATCGGTAATTAGATCGAGGTGGAAAATGTTTTTGTTTGAATTGAGTTTTTTGATGATTTGCGTTATTGATTTTTTGGCATGAAAATATACATTTTTTTTTCCTTTCATGGAAAAGCCTCCATTTTGTACATTTTCCGTGCTCGCCCATCCTGACGAGCTTATTTCCGCGTAATTATTTTAAAATTTTACATATTTATGTAACTCGTGCTGAGTCATCGGCGTTTTCCAGCCCAAGCGAATGATTGTATCGGGCTTTGTTGGTTGCGCGGCCGCGACGCTGTTCCAGAATATTCGCGTGACTTCTCGCGTCCATTACCGTTCCGACAAAGACGATGAGTCATGTGTTCCCATTTATTTATTTTCATTACTCGCATAGGACTTAATTGGACTTTCGAGGATTTGTCCATACGTGCTTTTCCGTGTTTTATGAACGTTGAATTTTTTCATTTTTCTGTGGATTATATTCCTCATTTACCTTATTGATTTTATTATTATTTTATTAATTTTCAATCATTTTTCATTAATTTTTTAATTTACTTTATATTGATTTTTTATTCATTTTTTAAATAAAAAATTTTACTAATAATTACTTTATTAATATTATACGATGTTGCAAAAATTTTCTGATTCGTCGACGAATGAAAACAGATTCGATTATACATTTTTAAAATAAAATTGTAATAAAATTTCTTTATTGCATTGCAGTTCCAAAATGCAGATCTTCGTTAAGACTCTGACGGGAAAGACGATAACCCTCGAGGTAGAGGCGTCGGACACTATTGAGAACGTAAAGGCCAAGATCCAGGACAAAGAGGGAATCCCTCCCGATCAACAGCGTTTGATCTTCGCCGGAAAGCAGCTGGAGGACGGCAGAACGCTTTCCGACTACAACATTCAGAAGGAATCGACGCTTCACTTGGTGCTGCGTCTGAGAGGCGGAATGCAGATCTTCGTCAAGACCCTCACGGGAAAGACCATCACTCTCGAGGTCGAGGCATCCGATACGATCGAGAACGTAAAAGCCAAGATCCAGGACAAAGAGGGAATCCCTCCGGACCAGCAGCGATTGATCTTCGCCGGAAAGCAGCTGGAAGATGGAAGAACGCTGTCCGATTATAATATCCAAAAAGAATCTACGCTTCACTTGGTATTGCGTCTTAGAGGAGGTATGCAAATCTTTGTTAAAACTTTGACCGGCAAAACGATCACCCTCGAAGTGGAAGCTTCGGACACAATCGAGAACGTAAAGGCCAAGATCCAGGATAAAGAGGGAATCCCTCCTGACCAGCAGCGTTTGATTTTCGCCGGAAAACAGCTCGAAGACGGAAGAACGCTGTCTGACTACAACATTCAGAAGGAGTCCACGCTACATTTGGTTCTGCGTCTGAGAGGAGGAATGCAAATCTTTGTTAAAACTTTGACCGGCAAAACCATCACTCTCGAGGTCGAAGCATCAGACACTATCGAAAACGTTAAAGCCAAAATTCAGGACAAAGAGGGAATTCCCCCAGATCAGCAGCGATTGATTTTCGCCGGAAAACAGCTCGAAGACGGAAGAACACTGTCCGACTATAACATTCAGAAGGAGTCCACCCTTCACTTGGTCCTACGTCTAAGAGGAGGAATGCAGATTTTCGTCAAGACTCTTACCGGAAAAACTATCACCCTCGAGGTCGAAGCGTCGGATACGATCGAGAATGTAAAGGCCAAAATTCAGGACAAAGAGGGAATTCCTCCAGACCAGCAGCGTTTGATCTTCGCCGGAAAACAGCTCGAAGATGGCCGAACTCTCTCCGATTACAATATCCAAAAAGAATCCACCCTTCACCTGGTCCTACGTCTGAGAGGAGGAATGCAGATCTTCGTTAAGACTCTTACCGGAAAAACCATCACCCTCGAGGTCGAAGCTTCAGACACTATCGAAAACGTCAAAGCCAAAATTCAGGACAAAGAGGGCATCCCTCCAGATCAGCAGCGTTTGATTTTCGCCGGAAAGCAGCTCGAAGATGGCAGAACCCTTTCGGACTACAACATTCAGAAAGAATCCACCCTTCACTTGGTCCTGCGTCTGAGAGGAGGAATGCAGATTTTTGTCAAGACTCTTACCGGAAAAACTATCACCCTTGAGGTCGAAGCTTCAGACACGATTGAAAATGTAAAGGCCAAAATCCAGGACAAAGAGGGCATCCCTCCAGATCAGCAGCGTTTGATCTTCGCTGGAAAACAGCTCGAAGACGGAAGAACATTGTCCGACTATAACATTCAGAAGGAGTCCACGCTTCATTTGGTTCTGCGTCTGCGAGGAGGAATGCAGATCTTCGTTAAGACTCTTACCGGAAAAACTATCACCCTCGAGGTCGAAGCTTCCGACACGATTGAAAACGTCAAAGCCAAAATTCAGGACAAAGAGGGCATCCCTCCAGATCAGCAGCGTTTGATTTTCGCTGGAAAGCAGCTCGAAGACGGAAGAACATTGTCCGACTATAACATTCAGAAGGAGTCCACGCTTCATTTGGTTCTGCGTCTGCGAGGAGGAATGCAGATTTTCGTCAAGACTCTTACCGGTAAAACTATCACCCTCGAGGTCGAAGCATCAGACACGATCGAGAATGTTAAGGCCAAAATTCAGGATAAAGAGGGAATTCCCCCAGATCAGCAGCGTTTGATCTTCGCCGGAAAACAGCTCGAAGATGGTCGAACTCTCTCCGACTACAACATCCAAAAAGAATCCACCCTCCACTTGGTCCTCCGACTCAGAGGAGGCGCGCAAATTTTCGTGGAAGCCGAAAACGCCGAGCTCCAGAACCAGCAGGAACCTATCTTCGCCTAAAGGACGTCGGCAAATGGCAGAACTCTTTCCGATCGCAACTCACGGAAAGAATTCACCTTTTCTCGTACCTGCGTCTCCACGGACCCCATTAAATATCGTCGAATAGTAACTTCTTCAAAGTCAAACTGCCCTAAATATCCAAATGTTGGACGGCTAATAATAAGCTCGTGAAAAAAAAAAAAAAAAAAATCTTAAAGATCGAAGGTATTTGGTCAGCATAACATCGCGTCGTCTTCGCTGTTAATCAGTAGAGGAATCGTCTTAAGCCTGTATAACGGTCGTTAACATCTAGAAAAAAAAAACCCTTCGTATAGTCCCGCGTCACGAGGGTCACGTAATTATTCACGAATTTCCTTTAAAACGCGGTAGAATTGATCGGTAGTCTCGTTTAAAAAACAATAAATAAGTAACAAAAGTAATGAACCTCTCATTTCATCCTGACTCGATTGCTCGCGCAGCGAGCGCGGTTAATTTGCGGATTTGAAAGACTGTGGCTTTAAAAAAAGGAACAATGTTTAAGGAACTCTGCAGTTGTGAACAAATGGCGCGGTTATTGTTAACCAAAGTTTCATTAAAAGAAGAAAAAAAAATAGTTCCAGATGCATACAATTTTGTCAATTCTTATTACGCCTCCTATCTTACGTCATTTTTTTACTTTACGCAAATAAAAAACTACTTTTTTCGACAAACATTTTTATTTTCACATTTCTTAATTTTCTGTCACTCGATAATATCACCTTTCCGACTTTTGTCCGTTTTCGTTCGTCGGTAATGTATTTTTGGAGTTCAATGGACCTGCAAAAAAAAATGCATTACTCGATTTTATTTTATTTTTCAATTGATCAGCGAAAAAAAAAAATTATTGCAAATATGTGTATACGTACCGATAAAACTGAGAAGCACTGGCAAGAAGATCAACCCGTGCGTTGCTCCCATCAACAGAATGCCCAGATACAGTCGAAAGTAGAATATTTGAAATATTTTTGATTTCGCAAAAGCCAGGACTATTATACCGACCAATTTGGTCAAGGTAATTCCCACGAATACCTGCAGAGAGTTTAACGGTGCGAAAATAATTGTCCAGTTTGAAATTTTAATTCCGATCAATTTAATTGACATTAAAGTTATTATTTATTTTCGTTTTTTTTATAATACTTACAGTACTTCCCATAACGGAGAGGGTATTCGACGATTTGCCGACTCTCGTATGCGCGGCGGAGTGCAGGTAATAGTGGACGATGTGACTGCAGAATTCGACGGATATTCCGACGGCCTGAGGAGCAACAATTTCGTGAGTAAAAAGAACGTTTGAATATTTTTTTTTCAATGATTAGGCGAGACTTACCATTACTAAGTTAACGAGAGACACAGCGTTCAGCGAAATGTTCCACCAGTACATCAATCCCATGAGATTGATTATTATCATCGTCACCGTTAATAGAACTATACCGGCGGAGAATAACGATCGTCCGGTTAGGATGTAAGTCACGACGAATATTACGAACAGTGACAATCCGACCGACCCCCAAGTTTCAGACCAGATCGTCAAGTACTGTTCGTAAAACACGTAGAATACACTGAAAAAAAAACAAAAATAGATCAAGCAACTGGGTTTAATGAAATACTATATATCTTCACACTATTTAATTAATAAATACTATATATCTTCACACTATTTAATTAATAAATAGTATTATCAACATACTATTTAATTAATAAATAAAAATTGTACGTCGACACATACTATTTAATCAATATAAATAGTATGTGTCGACGTACAATTTAATTAACCTTAGCTGTTTGGATTTAATCTTTCGTAACCGGAGTAACCATTTGATCTTAAAACACCTACGAAAATCGTTTTTCGAACGAAACAGCCATTTACAAAACTTTGCACATGAGAATCTACCACAGTTTCATTTCGATCAATAGGTAATAAAAAATGTTTTTTCATAAATTGAAGAAAAAAAATTGTAATCTCACACCTGTATGGAAAGACGGTAATTTCTTTGTCCGTCAGCCCTGCCTCGTTTATCATCTTCGTGATATTCTTCGCGACGACCCTCGCAGCTTCAAGCGCGTTGTACCAATCGCTCGATTTCCTCAGTGGCGTGTGATAACTCATAAAGTACGTGTCGCCTACGTCGGTCGTGCCGTTTTCGTCGTAGAAATACGCCATTGCCTGTTTATCGAACAAAAATTAACACGACAATTAAGTCACAAATAATTTTTAAATTTTTTCTCTGTATCGTTATCAGAGTTTTTCACTCACATCGAAGTAAGCCGGTCGCCCGGCTTTCGCGCAATTCTCATCGGGAATATCGGTGACGAAGAAACTTATAAATTCTCGAAAACTCTTCGACTCCGGTCTGGATTGAATACTATTTTTCGTGATGTTGCAATTTGGGCATTCGACTAAAAAAATAACACTATAATAATAGAACTGATCGCTTGTTTTATGCGAAATGAAAGCCTCGGTCGATGCGCCTTACGATTGGTGTGCGGACAGAAAGATCCGTTGTTCGAAAAATAGTGACAACATCCGTCGATAACCGACCAATCGAAGTAGTCGTCGATCCAGGAAGATGCTGGCTTAGCCAGATAAGATCTGCGATCAATAAAAAAGAAATTATAAATGAAAAATCTATCGTGGATTTTAATTGTGCCTTTATTGGCATTAGACATTATAAATGCACACTCACACCGAGGACTGTCTTGCTGCGGTAAATATTTGTGTGTACAAGGAATCCGCGTTGCACTCCTGACCACCGCAAATTGCGTTTTGGACATTTTTCTCGCTGTAATTTAATCCTTCGGTTACCACGAAGTAAACCGGCGGTCCCATTGATAGCAAGTCGTCCATGTACTGCGTGTGTAAAGATTTTTTTCAATTGCGAGCGAAATTGAACTATTATATATTATATATTATGGTACAAGAGACACCATCATTTGGAAGGCTTAAATTATAGATAGATAGAGATAAATTATAAAAGAAAAAGCGTAAACAACTTGCCTCGAAATACTTCAACACGTAAGAGTCGTCGGGCATGGAGAGCTTCTGATCGAGACCGATTTCGATGTTCGGGCATACGACAGTGTGAACGGTGAGAGAACCGACGAACAGAATCAAGACGCTTATCCTCACGGATTTCTTCATGAGAAACGGCGTGTAAGTGTTCTCGAAAAATCTTTGGATGAGTCCGCTTTCGGAATTTATGTTCATTCGGTTGTTCCGGCTCAGGCAGCAAAGTACATCGAAGTGACCGCCCTGCGATTGAAAATTGCAATACGTGAATTTTTGTTTTAACCCTGGAAGTATGTTGCAGGATTAAAGGGAGATTGAAAAGATGGATGAGCCCTTGCATACCTCGTATCTCCTGATGTCTAGAGCCAACAGACTGACGAACGCCGTTATTTGAAGCAAAAAGTTTATCAAGATCGAGACGACTGCGTACATGGCGAAAGTCTTCACGGCCGGCATCGATGAAATTGTTCCTAAAATTGGTGAAAGAATTATTTTATTCGGTTTCACTCGGTTATCCTTTTCGGCCGAGTGTGAATTATTAACTTCTACTCGTAACAGTAATATAAGTTTAGCTGGCGCTAACCATTTGGTTTGTTTCAGAGAAATTGAGCGCTCTATAAAAAAATTAGATTGCAGATTTCGTTACCGACTGGGCGGCGAAGAATGTATGAAGATGGAGATGAAAGTATTTACGACTGGCATCGATGAAAGTGTGAAGAAATGAGATTACAGATTTGTTACCGACTGGGAAAGCTTACCTATCGCGAAACACAAGCACTCCGACATGGTTGTCAGAAGCATCGACGGTCCAACCATCCCTAAAATTTGTCCTATGTGATCGGGAACCGTTTCTCCCGGTTTTCGAGGATGCCTCTGATGTGTTTGCACCAGAATAAATATGTTGTCGACACCCACGGCCAGTATAAGAAAAGGTAGCACCTGGAGAATGTCACGATTAAAAACAACAATAATAATTGACTTTTTTATTTTTACAGATCCGAAAAATGCTTGAAAAATGATTACCCACCTCGATAGTGAGCAAGGTAGTCGGCACTCCGATAAAACCGAAAATACCTAAGGAACATGCGACCGACGACAAAACCATGACAATTCCACCGATGCTCAAGACGAATCTGCTCATGACCTGCGCAAGCAAACATTTAAAAGTTTCACAAATTATATTAATTATCGTCGCGGATTAATTTTTTTCATGACGGTTTTTTTTTTTTACTTTTTGATTTACTCACAAAACACTCCGAAGATTTCTTGTATGTACCGAGGGCGAGGGCGATGTAAATGAACATGACGACGTAACTGGTGATCATGGTCTTTATTTCCGCTCTCGACGTCCTCGCCAGCTCGTCCTCGATCGATCTCTCAGAGCTGTAGGCTATTTCCATGAAATCCGGTCTGTCGTTTTCATCCCAATTCTTCATGAAGTCTATGAATCTTAAAGTGACGAAAAAAAAATTAATTAATCGACAAAAACAAATATTTTCACATAGCAATCTCAATTTTCTTTATCGTCGGTCAGAAAGCTTCCTGCACAGCGAAGCCCCGTAAATGACGATGAAAAACCAAATGAGCGATGTGCAAATCTAGATTGCATAATTTTTGTAAATTGAATTTACATATTTCTTTTTCAATTCAAAATTAATTTCTTTGGTGAGGTAAAAAGTGTTAGTAGCTTCGATATCAATAACGATACACTCGTGGTAATTATTTTATCGAACTGTGTCGATAGAAGTGCGATGCACCTGACGCACTCTACCTCTGTTCCCACTTTAGCATCGGGTCCAAGTCGCTCTGATTAACCGAATTTTTCACTAAAAACGAGAGAACCAATCCGGTTGCTTCGATGTATTCGGAAGGGTCGGGAGTGTACTGGCCGTCGCGCAAATACCCTCCGAGAGCGATGTCCGGAATAACTGGTCCTTTGTACTGCGACAAGCAATCCGGATTGTAGGGATTTCTAAAATTAAAAAAAACCACAATTTTATTATGTTAATTGAAACATAAATTAAACGCAATTAAACTCCACATATAATGTCCACTCACTGCATGCAGAGGTACAGGTGGTCCAGATAATTTTCCTCGTAACCGGTGTCGTTTTTCGTCTTGTTAAATATCGCGAGATCGTTCTGAAAGTATCCCCACACACTTTGCACGGTGCACAGCGACAGAGTAACGGGCCCGGTGAATTCGCTCTGGACCGGAGCGTAGCATATCTTCTCCAACCCCTCGTCGGTTTCTTGCCCCAGCTGAAAATTACCCGATGGTCTTTTCCAAAAAGTTCTATTTTTTTTCTCTTTTTTTTCCATTGCTAAGCGGTAAATAATTTTATCTCGCAAAACTGACCCTCATAACTTTTTCCTGAAGGTCGTAGACGGCGAGCAAAAAATCTTTTTGAAAAACTGGACCGAACTCGAGGATTCCATTGGCTGTTCGATGTAGCGTCTAGAATAAACGAAGAGCAGTAAAAAAATGTACCCACGCCGGATGGTAGTTAAATTTACAGCTGATGAGGACCGGGTGGAAGTGCCAAAGGCAAAAAGTGTGAAACTAAAAGCTTTCACTTTCAACCGGTCCTCGCCAATGATTAAAAAAAAAAATTATACCGTGTTCAGTCCGACGGATTTAATGTAAATTTGCTCTGGTCTGTAAAACGGTTGAAAGTGCGTGTCGAAGTAATCCTTTTCTATTCTCGATCGGCTGGTCGGCGAAGCCCATATCTCGATGGGATTGATGGTGATATTAAAGTTCAGCACACCAATGTTCAGAGCCAGAACGACGTACGACAGCGTGAACAGAGTGATTATCGGCCGTTTCGCGAAAGCTGTGAAAAAAATTAATAAAATTGATTAATACGAATTGTTCGACGAAATCATTGACAGATTATTCAATCAATTGATTGACAAATCGCTCGACCAACTGATTGTCAAATTGCTCGACCAATTGATTGTCAAATTGCTCGACCAACTGATTGTCAAATTGCTCGACCAATCGATTGATAAATTGCTCGACCAATTGATTGACAAATTGCTCGACCAATTGATTGAAAAATTGCTCGACCAATTGATTGAAAAATTGCTCGACCAATTGATTGTCAAATTGCTCGATCAATTGATTCACAAATTGCTTGACGAAATATTAAATTTACCGCGTCCCCAGGCTGCGAAAAATCTTTCGGTGCTCATGCCGCAAGTGTTGCCCGAACATTGGCAACATCTCGAACCCCCGGACGATGTCCGATGATTTTCTGATAAAATAAAATTGAACTATGAGGAAAATGAAAATTTGTCGTAAAATTATCGAGTCGAAAAAAGTTTGCACTCACTGTGAGTCCGTTTTCGTCGACAGACAAGAATCACGGTCAAGCAAGAACTTATTAAAACTATAATAATTGCCATGACAACGCCGTATCCGTTGATGCCTGAAATCGTGAAATTTTCGGTGCCGATTTGCCATTCGACGAACGGACAGATTGCCGGACAGTCGACGCAACTGCACACAGCCGATGAGTTCTGTCGAATTTATTGACGATTAGAAACAGAAGCTTTTTTATTTATTTATTTATTTTTTTATTTTCATGTAAAGAAAATTATAATACTGACGTCGTACGCTTCCGTGCACAATTTCGTTGGGGGATTTAATGCAGGACCAGGCGTATCAGCCGCGCTCTTCTCGTAAACGTATTGAATATCAAACGGTACCATACTGTTTGCTCTCGCATCCCCTAGAAACTTGAACCATCTAAATGCAAAAAGAAAAAAAATTGTCTCACCGTTAACGAACTCAATAGTTCTAGTCCTGTAAACTACTTTCTACGTGTTTTACGATTTTACCATTATTCATTCAGGATAATTGTCAACATTTTTATTTTCGATTGTAAAAGTATTCGCATAAATGCCATATTTAAAAAAATGTGTCATTGAAATTATGAATTTCTATTGAAATTTGTCAACTAAAGTCTAAAAAAGAAATTCGTCCGCAAAATGAGGTCGCGTTAGAATCTGTTTAATTTATCGGAGACTCACCGTTCCGGGGTGCACTTGCTTCCGGTATTGCCTCCGCATGCCATATCGAGACCGAGGCTTCCGCTCGCCGGATGTACAACCCCCTTGCAGGAGTCGTGAGTCGCGTTTGTGTATTGATCGGAAATATAGACCTGATCGATAAGGGGTCAAAAAAAAATTACATTGTTCTTCCACGGTCAATAATTTTGTGTCGTTGATTGGAGTAAAAGTGGGGAATATGGCCCACCCCGATCAGCACCCGCATCAATGATAAACGAACCGGATAATTTTCATACATTTTTCCTTATCAATTGATAAATTGATAGGGGATTTTTTTTATTTTATGAATTGCCGATAGATTATTTATCGCTAATTAATCGGTCAGTAGCTCACCTGAACCTTCGCTATGTACTCCATACCGGTGTTGTCGTCGAACGCGATCTCAGTCGCTCTCATGTATCTGCCGTGATCGGGAGCGCAAGTGAAGTCGCAAATCGATCTATACAAGTTTTTTATGCAACTCTGGCACCTCCCGAATATACCCTCGGCCATTGTCATGCTGGCGTCCATCGTATATATTTGATTTCCATCGCAACAAGTTTTCGGCAGTTCTGTATGAGACGTGATTTATTACATAGCAGTGGCAAAGTAACATAAAAAAAAAATTAATTTGATAGAATATACAGACAACAATGGTTTTCATTCTTTTACATGCTGTTGTAGTTTTTTGTTACTTCAGTTTAATTTTAAGTTTATGATTGGTTATTTTCATTCCTCAATTTTCTATTGCGACTTTACGTTTGTCAGTCGCCGTTGCATGTTTTGGGCATAGTGTCTTTAGGGGGCTTGCCCCAGAATAAAACAACAATATCACCAACCTAAGTCTCATTTTGCATAACGGAGTAGATTTCAATAGCAAATCACTCCTATACACTATATTCTCGAGATTTCCGTTTTCATAGCATATAGAAGTGGATTTCGAAAATTCTGAATCACTCCCATACGCTATATTCTCGAGATTTCGGTTTTTATAGCATATAGAAGTGGATTTCGAAAATTCTAAATCACTCCCATACGCTATATTCTCGAGATTTCGGTTTTTATAGCATATAGAAGTGGATTTCGAAAATCCTAAATCACTCCCATACGCTATATTCTCGAGATTTCGGTTTCTATAGCATGTGGAAGTTCAACGATGGTTAAATGAATTAGTGATTTTTTTTTTTACGAGCAAAGTCCTTTATTAGTCATCAGTTAGTTCCGAATGGCTTACCTGTTCCGTTGAAAAAGTGTGCACACCTTTTGCGCAATACAGCTTCCGCCTTAGCGTCGTTTATCAACCTAGGTGGATCGGTCGTCGGGCAATTTTGTTTTTTGCTATTTACGGCACCGCACTCGCCGTACCATACGCACGAATCTTCCTCTGCCCTTAACGCCAAAGTACACCAGCAGATTATAAAAAAAAATCCCGCAATTTTTTTCATTCTGATAAAAAAATTTTTTAAATGTGTCTTAAATCGAAGTGTTCTACAAATATTGCCACGTTTGGTTTTTAGTTTTTTTTTATGAAAACATTTTTATGTGTAATCCAATGTGCTCGATAGCAGAATTCTGGATCTCGAAATTTATCCGCCTTCACTCACTTTTTATATTTTCCGTCACAGCCCGATTAATTTTCACTTCGTTTATATTAATTTCAAAAAAATTCAAAATATTTTTATTCCTGCGTGTACATTTTTACTATTTTTTAAAAATTAATAAATAAATTAATGCGCGACGGCGACACGCGTTGAGTAATTCGCGTGTCCGAATGTTCTCACGCTCGATACGTGGCGTCGTGCGTCCGACTCTATGAGGAATTCAAAGTCCGGTAATCGGAATACAATGTATCTCTTATCTCATTCGTGAAGCCCCTTTATTTATCGCGCAGGTGGACAGTCCGGATGGATCGAGTATATATCGATGGGAACTATCCAAACCGTTCATTATTGCGACACTCCCAAGAATGAGCAATCAGATGCGATAATCTGTCGGTATTTTTGTGAGTAAGAATGAACGACGAGTCAAGATTTTTCGTAGTATCATTCAGTGATAGACCGAGCCTATAATACCGAACATGTGTTATTTACCCCGCTCGACGCAGGTGCAGATAATTTTTTCTTCTTTTTTCCGGATAGACAATTTTTCGAGTGAGCAACCTTAAAGTGACCTGAGGAAATGTTTAGATCGGGTAAATGACAAATTCAAAGGACAAACAAAAAAAATGCCACTGACACATATTTCATCATTCATAATTTCATAATTTGCATAATGAATTTACGAAGATATTCCTCAGCATTGCTCAGTGATAGCCTATAATATCGAAGACCCGTTATTTACCCTGCTGGACGCTGGTGTCTGATTTTTTTTCACTGTTTTTATTTACTTTATTTTGTCGGAAGGATCATTTTTTGAACAGACAGCCTTAAAGTGACCCGGGGGAACGTTTAGGTCGGGTAAATGACAAATTCACTGAAAAAACAAAAAAAATTTCACCTACACATTTTTCATCGTAATGAATCATTTATGGGTAAAAATGAACGACTTAAGATTTTCCGTAGTGTCGCTCAGTGATAATACGGAACACGTGGTATTTACCCTGCTCGACGCAGGTGTCAGATAATTTTTGTTTTTTTTTGATTGCACGATGATTTTATTGGACAGCCTTAAAGTGACCTTTGGGAACGTTTAGATAAATGACAGAGTCAAATAAAATTTTTTTTAAATGACACAGACACATTTTCATAATGAATAATCATATTTTAATGACGCAATGATTGTACAAATGGATCTTTCGTAAATCGTCTTCACGCGCGTGGAAACCGAGGAACAATATAACAATGATTATACAGATTAATAATATAGTAATCGGCAATAATATACTATACCTCGCAATAAATATATCATTCGTTTGCTATACATATAAAGGTGAAGAAACGCAAACGACAAATTTATCTTGTTTGTTGTTCTTGTTTTTCGTGTTCTCTTTTTATTTTAATTAATTTCAGTTTCTTTTATTTTTTTTCTTCTTTTGTTTTCTTGTTCTTTATTATTATGATACACTCTTTTTGGCTCACCACTTAACGATTACGCCAAAACGAAAGGAAGATCATTTATACGAAAAGACTGGTTTTGGTTTTTCATTTTTTTTTTTTTTTTTCATCATTTTCTTTTTTTACTCAGTTTTCCTTACTCAGTTTTTTTTTCTTTTCCTTCGTCGCTCATCATTCGCACACATCTCGCACGTAATTGTGTCCTCTGTGTGTTTATGTCTTTACCCTCTCTAATCCAATCTATTATAATCCTATTTATACGATTCAACCGTAATCGCCCCGAATCGGCGCTCAGGGAACACTTTTCAATTTTTTTAAATTTATTTATTTTATTTTTTCTCTCTCTCGCTCTCTCTCTCTCTCTCTCTCTTCCACTCCATTTCAATCCATTCTCATGTCTTACGCGCGATATATACGCTTACCGGGATTAAACATATAGTACAATACATCATTATACTGTGTGTGTGTGTGTGTGTGTTGTTATCCGCGGTTTTTTTTTGTATTTTTTTTTTTCTTATTCTCAATTACATTTTCAACGGTAGCGATAAAGTTCATATATATCAATAAAATTTGTTTCATGAAGTTATAATATCTCAATAATAGACGATAATTCAATAATCCGTGGCAACCGGGGCGAAAACATGATACTCGGTACTAGGCCAACTATTGGGACGCCTCGAATCGAGAGGGTTTCATTGTTTCATCGTTTTATATAATTTACTTTTATTTTTTTTTTATTTTCCTATATTTTTCGTAACATTTTTCGAATATTCGAGTTTGTGCAAACTCTTCCTCCAGACGCGAATTTGCTAGACTCGAGTAGCTCCCGCGGTGCGTGAGAGTTATTCGGTTTAGTTAACTACCGGACAGCAGATATGTGATTGGCAACTTGCGTTAACCCTTTAACGGTCATTCTGATATTTTTAGTCTAAAAAAAAAAATTGAGAAAATCGTTCCATTAAGAGAATTCCAGTAGCTTGGAAGTGAGCAAAACATTTTGAGCCGTCCTCGAAGATTCGATCCTTGAAGGTCCTTGACAATGTTGAAACAAAGTATCGACTGACGATATTTTTTTTTCAACATTTCACCTCACCTGGACCTGAATAGAAAATTCTATAATATTGGAGTAGTTTCTATATATATATTTTTTTTTATAACGAAAGAAACAGTCATTTTTTTATTCTTACTTCGAAGCTAGCAGAAGACCCCTTAAAGTGTACGATGTCTAAAGTAAGTTCGATATGATTACATTTTTTAAATAAGTGAAAAAAAAACATTTAACGAAAAAATTAAATATTCGCTCATGCTTATCTCACTGATCGTCAAAGGGTCGATCGAAGTTACGATATAAAAGGAAGTTATTGAACAAGTTTTGTGTGTACATAGAGTCTTGTAAAGCGCTGGTAAAAAGGGACGAGACACGAAAGCTGTTTAGTATACACTATATTAAGAGACTGAGAACGACGATAGAAAAAAAATGAAAAATACAAAAAAATTAAAAATTGACATTTGGAAGCGAGAGCCCCGAGCAAAAGGAGGAAGAGATACACAGTAGTTGTACAGAGATGGAGGACGAGTGAAGTTTGTTGAAAATTCTCGATGAAAAAAAAAAAAGAAAAACAAAAAAAAATACCTTCGTACACGGCATTGTTGAATAACAAATAATACCACGATCTCGACAGTATCGATTGACAAAACACACTCTCGATCGGAGGACGTGCACCTCGACAGAATTTATACAATAAAATTTATATAGTAGATAATACAATAATTCGAGCAACAGAAGGTCCTCCGTAATACTTATGTGCGTCACCCGCCTATATATTAGTAAATAGGTATCTTACTTTTTTTTTCGCTGTCAGATCTTAACCGATGCCTTAATTATATATACTTTGCTTAATATTGAATGGTTTTTTTTCTTTTTCTTATTCTTCATCGTCTGTCTCGTTCGCGCGCGAGCGCGCTTCAAGCTCCGAGTTTATCCTGGTTTTATAAGTCTCTCGATTGGAAGGTTTTTGAAACCTTAAATTATGGTTCGCTAAAGGTTCTCTTCGAATCTCTCCCTCCTTTTCTCTCTCACTCCTTCTCTCTCTCCCTCCTTTTCTCTCTCACACTTTCTCTCTCTTCCTCCTTTTCTCTCACACTCTTTCTCTTTCTTCCGCCTTTTCTCCCTCACTCTTTTACTCTCTCACTCTTTCACTCACTCTCTGTCTAATTCTTTCTCTCCCTTTCTCTTTCTTTCGCTCGCTCTCTCTCTCTCTCCTTATTTCTTGCCGTTCTCGACGCTTCAATAATCTTCACGATATTATTTTCTGTTCCCATTTTTTTTGTAGAAACCATTCGCGTTTTTCTCTACGACTGTACAATTTTTCATTCTCGACGACTCTTCTTTCTGTCAACTTTCATTCTTGACATTAATTTTTTTTTTTTTTTCTCCATTAGATTACTACCACGCGATTAATTAAATCGCAATTCTCGGAAGAAATCTCTCGCCCGAAGACAAACAGAAAAATTTTCGCCTGGGTAACTCGACTATCTTCCAGGCACCACCTGCATCAACAGCGATAATTCCGATACCATTGAATCACTCTGCGTCTTACCGCCTATCACGATCATCGTGATATCAATCGAGCGTCTACAGTCTCTCCGATTACGTATACGAGATATTTCGAGACTCGAGTATGGGCGAGTAGTTGTGCGTCGTTGAAAAAAAAAGAGCAAATACTGGATAGCGCGGCGTTATTTCTGTGTGACTTTTCATGGTCGATGATCGTCATTCTTTGAGGAAAATATGCAACTAGTGTACTTGCGAAATTACCCTGATCTTTTGCGATTGGTGAAGATTTTTTTTTCGAAATTTGACGCGTAGTCCAGTATTTTTCAATTTTTTTTTTTTTTGCCATTCGACATTTTTCCCATCTCGAATGTCGTTAGTCGTCTTTGCTTCCTTATCTGTAACGATCGCTCTTTCGGGCTCGCGGAAAAAAAAAATCAATGGTCGAAGGAAAATAGTACTGTGATTAAGCTTAGCTAACCAGTTATCAAAAACGTAAAATACTCCGAAAACCTAAAATACTCTCCTCGAAATGAATTTTCGAAAAAAAATTGATTTATCTCAACTGAACTTACAGCGACTTATTTGTTATTGCGTTTCATGAATTATTTCTATAAAATTTATAAGCGACATTAAGTTAATTTCTATCGAAACTGAATAGTCGAATGGTCGATAGTGTTTAGCTTCGAATAATTCGACTGTTCGCCAATTAAATTTCAATATTAAAAATATATTGTGCAAAGACAGATTTTCCTCCCTCCATTGTTCAGAATCCGCAAACGACGCTCCCTCAAATATGAGACTAGATAAACTCGACGATAAAACGAAATTGTTAAACCCTGTCCCGTTTATTATTTATCTATTTTCAATTTTTTTTTTTTTTTTTTTAATTTTTTTTACTAATTACGTTTAATGTTAATGGATGAGAGAACCCATCTGTATGTGTGTTGTGAGAAAAATGCAAACAAAGTGATGTCAAGCGCAATCGCTATATTTTCATCAAAGAAAAAAAACAACACTGTCAACAATAAACTGTAACGTTCTATCACTGCGAGGTTTGCGCTATCGCGAAAAATGTTAAACAACAAATCACCGTGCAGCTCATCACTGTAGCGATCAATGCGTCGATGAACGGCGATATTAGCTTAATGACTAGTTTTTTTTTTCGCTAGGTAAAAGACGCCGATCATTCGGATGCTCGTTTTAGATTTTTTGTAACGGTCTCAACATAACTGCGAGATAATAATAATAATTTTATGTTTCAATCTTCGACCTCGACGAACACACTTGAGCCATGAAATTTTTGCAAGTAAACCGCGAGCTTGTAAAAACTCTATCGAAGAAAAAAAATTAATATTGTATTTTCGTATCAGCGTGCATAAAAACAAATGTTGACGCTTCGATTATTCAACATTGATTTTTTTAATTATACATTTTTTTTGTTTTACTTACGTACCATTACTCGATCGAATGGACAGGTCGTCGGAGCGGAAAATTGATATATAACATTTTTTATATCCGTACCTCAGCTTTCATTCATAGTAAAAAATATTGATAATAACAAATGATTGTTTGATCGAAATTATTCACACAAGCAATCGTCACCCGCCGAGTCTGCTAGAGAACCTCCACAATACAATAAATGTAAAAAAAAACAATAGGAAAACACAAAAAAAAACCATAAACGGTCCAAAACACTTGACGAACATGAATGTTGTTCCAGCTTTTAAAAAAGCAAATAAATATTCAAACGGCTCTTCACGTGTATCGCCAAGTACATTGAGTTTTAAAATTAAACTTGGCGTTAGCTAATTCGTAGATAGTGAGCATAAAGATGATGTATTTATTTATTTATCTGTTTCAACGAAAGAACACTTTCACAAAAAATAAAATAAAAAAAAGAACTGAAAGGAAAAAAAACTTGTCCGGCAGCACTATTTTTCGAGTACCGATTTAACTCGTCAAGTTAGCTAGGCGTTATTTTTTCTTTCAGGTCATAATATCTTTTTTTGGAAAGGCGTTTTTCTCGTTGAAACAAATGAATAAATAAATCATCTGTATGATTCACTATCTACGAATTAGCTTTCACGAAGTTTATTTCTGAAACTGAAAGTACATGAAGAGCGGTTTGAATATTTTTCTACATTTTGAAAAGTTGGAACAACATCCATGTTCATCAACTTTTTTGACCCGCTTATGGTATTTTCTGCTTTTCAAGTTTTTTTTTTTTTTTACCATTTATGGTGTTTTTGTGCTTCTCAAGTTTTTTTTTAATTTACCATTTATGGTGCGACTTAATACGATAAACGCCTCGATGTAAATGGTATATACACTGTTGGTATATTTTTCAAAAGTCGGCGCTTATGAGTGAGCCAAAGTCTCTTCGCATCGAATAACAAAACGCATGGCATCGATTAATACCTGGGTTGTCGATAACAACACCGGATTAAATTTATCTTCGTTTCGCGAAAGTCGAGCAAGAGAGTGAGTGAGAGAGAGACAGAGATAGAGAGAGAAAGAGATAGAGCGAGCGAGAGAGAGAGAGAGAGAGAGAGAGAGAAAAAGGGGGAGAGATGCAAGAAAAAAGAGGATAGTCGAATGGTACAATGAGAATCAATATAACAACACAGAGTATACAAATAAAAAAATGTTAATCGAATCTTTAATTTTTAAGACCCATTGCCGTCTCCCTTGAAATTTAATTATTGTTTCGGCAAATCGGTTCGAACAAGATGCACTCAACGATGCAATTTTTTTTCGATCCTGTATCTTTCGAAGTTCAGTTTTACCTGAGAAAAATAATTGAGTTCGAAGGGAGACACAATTTTTTTTTTTACATCGTCTTAAAATTGATTTCTTTTTTTCTCTTCACGTATTTCAATGAATACTTGGTATCTCGGGCAAGAGAGTGTGCCACGCGCGACGAGCTAATTAACATCATTCGTTACTTTGAGTATACGTATAATATAGTATCTTTATATTTATATATATATGTATTTTTTTTTTGTTTCGGTGGTAGGTATTCATCTATATGGATACTTTCTGTTGTCTCTTCTAATTTACACGAATTAATCCCTCGATATCGTTTAATATACCAATTATAACAGTGTTACACATCGGATAAGGTTTTTTTTTGCGTGTTGACTGTTTTTTTTTGTTTTGTTTTTATTTTATCTTTTTAAAGTTTTTCGTCTCGATAAACTACACGTAATTATCCCGTAATCTCGCCAATGGATTTTCGTTTCGCTTTTATTCTAATCATTCCTTCTTTCTTTCTTCCTCCGTTTCTCTAGCTGTTTCCTTTCCCACTTTTCTTTGGTTTTTACGACTTTTTTTTTGTTGCTATTTTTATTTTTAATATACGCCGATTCAGTCGCAACCGCGAGAGAAAAGCTCAATTCTTTTTATTTAATTTTTTTTTCAAGCCTCGAAACACGATCAATACTCGATCGCACGTGCGAACTTCCCGACTCTCGTATATCTTAAGTAATGTTAAAAATAAATTAGCTATGCCGTCGGGGATGCTCGGACGTGCGACGGGTATTTACGCGCGGGACTAAAAATCCCTCCGACGGCGTCACTCGACACTTTTTCTTTCCCATTTTTATACCGATAAATCAATTTTTTTACGTGTGTGTGTGTGTGTTTGTGTGTGGGTTTTTTCTGTATGTTTTGTGTGAGTTTCCTAGTATATAGTATATATAACAATGCATGTATGTGCAAGCGCTCTGGCGCACTTTCGCATACATTCAAATTTATATATACCTGTATATATGTATATATAATATTTATATATATATACGATTTTTTTTGTTTTAATGAAATTCATATCACTAAACTTACTCAATTTTTTTTTGTTTTTTTTACGACGATACTGTTACTTTTTTTTATCAACCAATGTCTCTTACCCTCGTCGCTACCTTGATCTCGAATATGATTTTTTGTTTTTTTTTTTTGCGGTAGTTATTACATTATATACAGAGTTGATTATTTCTCATTGCTGTCCACGCCGAAGAACCCGAGTTCTCTCCTTCTTCGAGTGTTTACGTTTTTCTTTTTTTGGTTTATTTCGTTTGGTTTTTCACTTCATGCGTAGTAAATTTAAATACTATAGTAAATTTCGAAGCATCAGACAAATCTATATCACTCTCTCACAATGGAGTAATATCGAAAAATAAGAAACAATTTTTTTTCGTCGTCCCAAATATAACGCGAGTCGCCGTTGATTGCTGGGATTAAAATTCGTTCTGGTAATGACCATTTTTCGATGGAAAATTAATGGTTTTTGAAGGTAAATCTTTGAGATTTCTTTTTCATTCTTTCATCGGCGAATCGTCATTAGCAAATTAATTTTTCACTCCGATCACTTCTTTTTTTACTATCCGACATCGCGTGAATTTAGTGCGGACAAAAAGACAAGATTTTTATTTTTTTTACCTTATCGCGATACTTTCAAAATCTACTTTTCGCAAATTCAACCAGCAGTGACAATATTTTTTATTGGCACGGAAAGGATAATACAAAAAAAAATCTTTCCATTCGTCATCGTCGAACTCGAACTTAAAATTGAATATCGATCAGTCGAGTCGAAAAAAAATAATATCGCGATCTCTCGAAAAAATTTCTTTCCTCGGTTGATATCAAAAAATTACACGATCTCGTCTACGAGCGCGCAAAAAGGACACTCTAAAAAAGCTATTGAAAAAATTCTACCTTACGTATTTTTCCCACCGTTCGTCACTAAGTTTTTTTTTTTTTCATGCGTCAATAATAGAAAATTTTTTAGTAAAAAAATTCCCTCGCTCATTTTATATTTTTTCCCTCCCCTTCGCGATGTGTGAGAAAAAAATTAGGACTTTCCGTTCAAATTCGGAATTAATTGCGAGTTCAGTCTCTGCGTGTAAAAACTGCCCCTCCCCATATAGCTAACCTAGTACACACATGCTCGCGGTCGCGCTTTTTAATTTTCCTCCGTGTTCATGTTTTCGTGTTCGCTCGCTCGTACATTGTAATAAATCTATTTATTTTTATTATATTTTTTTTTAACCCGAGAAAACGTCTTACCCGTCAGCCAGAAGAAGGAAGGAACGATTGAGAGAAGAAAAAAGAGAAAGGGTTGGGGGGGGGGAGAGAAAGGGTTAGTTGTGGTGGGGGGAGAGCGAAGAAGAGAAACTCTCTTCGGAACAGTCGGGACAGCAAGCCCGCTATAGATATTAATATCGTTACACAATAGTATATCGAATATAGCAATGTTATTACTACCTCGGTGTTGATAATTTATCCATATCCAATTTTTTTCCTCTCTTCCCAATTCATTCGGTTATTTTTATTTACCTTTTTTTTGTTCTTTTTTTTTCTTCTTCCACTTCCCACATCCTACACTGACCCTCGGCTTGCCGAGAGTGTTATTCTTTTTTTTGTTATTTTTTTCTTTTTTTTTTGCATTTTTTAATTACGATAAAAATTAAACTTAAACGTGATTATTAAAGTTAGATTGTTGAGCACAATTATTGATTTCTATGAGAGACTTTCGGGAGGCGCTGTGGGCCGAGCTCATATCCGCAAACTCGCCGGCGGACTTACCCTTGCGCGGCAATGTTGTGGCCTCCCCGAGCGAAGGTAGCTCCCGCGGCTTCCAAATCGGCGAACCTGATTGGGAAAAAACGCAAATTTTTCTTCGATAAGGAAACTTTTCCATTCGGGCCTGATTTATACGATTAGTTTAGCAAGATTAAAAAATAAAGTCGCGTCTTTTTTTTTTGAAAAAAGAAGAAATTAAGGAAAAACAGAACCATCGAGAACCGAATTAAAAAATTATAATTTTTTTTTCTATTATTAATGCATGGGGAGGGGAGGAAGATAAGTGAAGCTTTTTTTTTGCTTTGCTTCCTTTGCTCCTTGCCTCGAGACATAGGCGCCGACTTTTCGAAAATTTCGGATACACCACGACGATGCAATGTGCTTAACACTCAACACTCACACACAGCTCATTTTTTTCACACATACAGTGTGGATTTTTTTTTTTTTCATGAATCGTATGAGACGAGAGATGACAATGAAACGATCGTTTCATTCGCAACCACTCGATGCTGCTCCTGGAAAATTGCTAACTCTTCGCTTCGCTTTTGGTTTTTTTTTTTTTTTTTCTGTGGTATTCAATGATTATTTTATTATTATTAATTCTTTTTTTTTTTCATCGGAAACTGTTTCGTCGATCATTGTTCATTATTTTCGAGTGATAGTAAAAAAAAAGGCAATGAGATACTGTCGTATACAAGTCGTATAAATTGTCGAAAAAACTCTAAGAGAATTAATAATGACGATGACGATGACGACGATGATGGTACGAAAAATAGCAAGGCACAAATATAAATACTTATGACGTAAAATTAGTGATGTATCATGTTTTTGAGATTATTTTCGAAAGGGACGTGCCGAACAGCGTGCAAGAATTGTTTGCTTTTTTAATGGTTGTTTTTTTTTTTTGCAATCTTCGAGCACCCGAGAAGTCGACGCCTATTAGTCAGGAATGCATGCAACTTTTAAACGCTATAGTAATATCATAGTTTGCATAGAATTATCGTAATCGTGTGTATGCGTGTATTTCTCCGTTCCATCTCCGGAAATAAAAACTTGTCAAATCGGTACCGAAAATTGATTTTTTCTTTTGCAAGCGTCCAAAACGACACTGAGGACGATTTTGCTTTTAATTCACCATATCGTTAGTACGAAAGACAATACGGGTTTGCGTCGCCGAAAAAAAATGTTCAATTCAGACGCAATGTTAGCACAATTTAGCACATGAATTTTTGTTTGCGAGTCTTTTAAGTGCAAAAACTCCTCGACGCAATTTGAGCAAAAAATTGTTTTTTCTTGTCTTTGCGAGTCTTTTCTTTAAGTGCAAAAACTCCTTGACGTATGTATGGTGTGTGTACGTGTTAGTATACTCAAATAAGTACCTACCCTACGTTACTACGATGGACAATAATATCAATGGTATATAATATCGTAACTAAGTGAAAACTTTGATATTGTCTATAGGCCAGCAAAGTAGCGTATAATTTATAACGAAACAATAATATAATAATAGTATATATATATATATATTTATGTATTTATGCGATTATTTGACTTTTTTGGGCAATCTCATACGCCTCTTACCAAGCTCCTTGACAACGATCGGTTGGTAATTCTCCGGTTGATGGGATGACTGTATCAGTCGCGCCTGACTACCGGTACTACCAGCCGAAATCGTCGATGTCGTGCTAAGAGTCAGATGATTCGGTGTTCGGCCCAAATTCGTCTTTTTCTCGCCTAAAAAAGCCTGCGAGTCCTCCTCACCCTCCGACTTGGTTCCCGAATCCATTTCGACTTTCACTTCTCCTGAACACAACGATCGATCTGTACTATATTACCAATTATTACTTACTACCGTACCCGAGCCGTTCGCCCGAGCTTGACACCAATAAATCAAGCTAAAAAAATTCCAATGTCAACCCTTCAGCGATCATTAGCCTTCGCACTATGCGTCTTCGAATTTTTGTTTTTTGTTCTAAAACGCCCGTTTCTGTCGAGTTGACACGCATACTAGAAACAATTAATCTTAGACACTCTGAAAAACCCAATGGATGTTAACCACACATCGTTTAGAACGAAGATTGATTCCTTCGTAAGATCAATTTTTTTGGGACAGTTTTACACAAAAGGATCTATAGTGCCATTTTTTGAGCTTTTGTCGTGGACTTCTTTTTCAGGGTCTAATTTTACTGACAACTCGTTTAGAACGATGATTGTTCACTTCGTAAGACTAATTTTTTGGGACATTTTTACATAAAATTATACTATAGTGCCATTTTTTCAGCCTTTTTGTCGAGGATTTCTTTTTCACGGACTAATTTTACCGACAACTCGTTTAGAACGAAGATTTTTTTCCTTCGTACATGAGAGATACATTTTTTTCACATCAGGATACTGATAATAATAATGGCAATTTTTCGGCCTTTTTGTTGTAGATTTTTTTCGCGGCCTAACGATGTTCGTCTGAAACGTCGAAGTGGTATTTCGATGGAAATTTCCGCGAAAGGGCGCACGTGAATGTGTGGGTGTGCGAGCGTGTGTTTAGATCAAAAAGCCAACTAATTGAAATATTGGCGAAATTGAATTTCTGACAAACCGTTTAAATTGACGCGTGTACTGAAATTTTTATGAGATTTTGATTTTTTCATCATTTTTATGAATGCCCTAACTCGAAAAAAAATCGACGATGGGATGCAATTTTTACGAAATCGTAACTACTAACACGTTCAGAACTATAGTATACGTCGAAGAGTGAGTGTGTGTGTGTCTTCGTCACCAAAATAGCAGCTACGAAAAAAAGCCTGAAGGTAAAATAAAAAAATTGCTCCCTCGTTATATTTCTCTTCCTAAAAAGAAATCTCCGTGAGTAAGCACTGTGCGAATTTCATTTACAGCCCCCTTCCCACATAGCACGAAAATCATTTTCTAAATATTTTCAACCTTTAAAATCTTACGAAACATTTCTTAAACATGTCAATGCAAGATTTATGAGTGGCCAAAAAAATATTTTCAAAATATTTTTAAAAACATTTGTCACATATTTAGAACAGCTAAAATATTTTCAGTACTTTAAAAAAGTATTTGCGAAACCTTTGCCAAATATTTCCTTGCTATGTGGAGAAGCATTGATTCACCATCGAGGTGCAGACTTCACGTTTGCCCGATTATCATTTTTCACCGCTCGCGCTTCTACGTCTGTAAAACACACTCTGTAAAGCCCATTCAATATTTTTTTTCTTCATTTTTTGTTTTTCTAATTGTGGAGAAAACAGTCGAAGAGTTGAGATTGGCAGGCTCTTTTTTTTCTTCAATGTTCGTTAGAGAATTTAAAAAAAGAATAATGACGTTTGCCTACCAGAAGTGTCGCTTATGGTCTTGCTTCTGGATCGAAAAGTTGGCTGATGTTGATTTATCTGAGGCTCCTCGGCGTCCTTGTCCTCGGAGCTTTCGTGATCGACCGACGGTTTCGAGTGACTGTACTTTCGCTTGGAATTAAGGGTGTTCGCCAGTAGCTGCTGCTTCGCCGCTTTCTTCGAAAGTGTGCCGCTCGGCGGTGGTCCGTTCCCGTTCTGGCCCTGCACCGGGCAGATCGGCGGCTTCTCAAACTTCTCGACGTGTCCCGTCGACATGCGCGACATCGTCATCGGCGGCTGGCTGATGTTCGGCTTTGTCGACGGTATACTCATGTTTCTCACGGACTCCCTTATTATCTGGCGGATCGTCTTCAGGAATGCGTTCCTGAAGTCCGTCGTGCTGAACAATCATTTTAACGAAGAGGATTAAGTCGATGCCAAGTCACAAAACTCGTTCGGTAACGAAATCTACTTCGCTATTTTCTTAATGAAATTTAATTAAATAATAAATTAAATTCTTATGAAATTTAATGTACCCGACTGGATGTTTTTATGCAAAAAGTGGTATATCAAATTTCTGATACAATTGCGATGAGAAATTAATGTTCAGTGTATTAAAAACATTGGTAATACGTTATTTTTAATAATTCACATTAATTTGAGTGTAAGAGTACATTCATTTCAATGACAAAGTATATTATTTTTTCACCACAATTGTACATTAAATTGAACGTACCAGTTTTTGCTTAAAAACTTCCAGTCCAGTACATTAAATTAGCTTCTTGTTACAGTGCAAATTAGGTTTTCGTAGTAAACAGATAAAGGTGACCTAATTTTCATTTCTTCCGAATATCAACGATCACGAAGAAAATAGAAAAGGCGATTTGTTACCGATCGAGGTATTTTGCGTGCTCTCGAGCCAATTCTGTTGGCTTCGCTATGGTGATTTTCTTTTCTTACATAACAATGTCAACAGTCAGGTGTTAAAATAAAAAAATTATCGAACAGTGGAAAGATGAATCGATAATATGTGCTCTTCATACCTGTTCGACAGGACGTAAACCTTTTCCGAGCGTCTCTGTAATTGACTTCGCAAGTGAATCAATTCCCATAGGAAGTGCGACTCCATGTCTTTCGCACAGCTCGCTCGTACCTGCACCTCGGTCACAGGTATGAGCACTTGATAACGAATTATCTCGACTTCGCTCGAGTTCGTTTTAGTCGAAACTCCCTGTAAACGAAAAACGAAAAAAATAAAATAAAGTAGCAAGATATAAATAATAATTGTCTTTCGCCTCGCGTTCTCGTACTCACCATAAGCTTCTTTTTCTGTCTCAGTCTTTCCTTGCAAAGGAACACTACGGCCGACTTGAAAACGAAGCACATAGCGTGAAGTTCCAGACCCTTTTTGATCTTGCCGAGAAAATCGGAGATGTTCAACCACTCGACGCCGCCGTAGTACAACAAATCGCCGGGGCTTAGGTCAATTGGCTGGAAGGACAAAAATTTATCGGAGCATAAAACTAATCTGTCCGATCAGTCAAGCAATTCATTAAATAATTGATTCATTAAAATAACGATTAACATAAATTAATTGGCTAAGTTGACGATTAATTAATTCATGTAATTAACGCCGATTATCAATTAATTAAATATTAATGAATGATTCTATTGTGATTCATTATAATTACATTGATTAGTCATCGATCAAATATGAAGAGAATAATATTGCAAGGAGTAATTGAGCAAATGTAATTGGCGAAGGCGCGGTCGGATTTTGACGAGAAAGAAATCGAGGAAATTACCTGTTTGCATGATTTCTGATGCTGTCTGAACAAATGATCGAAAATCGCACCGTACTCCTCGTGAATTCTTTGCATCTCGTTTATGTGCTCCGCCACTTTCTCCATACCCTTTAGCGCCTCTGCAATTAATTTTTTTATTCGTCAGTTCAGACTATACAATATTTTGGCGATTTGTAGAAAAAAAAAATGAGAAAATTCTTTATATCATATTCTCTACCGATTAAATGCTGATGCTCCTCGCTACGTTCGTCAGTGAGATTCTTCAATTGTTGCAACAACAGGGGATACTTTAGTATCCTCTGAATGGGCTTGATCAGATAAGATTCCAATGTCGACGAGTGCTGCTGGCGCGGATTTCTCGCTTGTAGGAATTCTTGTAAGGCTTGATTTCCTTCGTCTGTTCCAGTTTTTACAAATAAAAAAAAATATACGAAGAAACATTACACTTACAATTTGAGCGCAAATTTCGCAGGTTTACGAATGAAATTTTACTTACTCGGGTGTAGAACCTTTTGGGCCTTCGAGTGACTCGCGCAAAACGAGCTGTACAACTTGAAGTGATTCACGTAATATAAGAAGGCACTTCCAATGGAAAACAGGACACCCTGTCGACAAAAAAATGTTCATACAACATTAAAATTAAAATTAAAAAGAAATTTGAATAAAATATTGAAATTAAAATTGTAAAAAATGTTAATAAGAAATTGAAATTAAAGTTAGAAAAAAATGACATTGGACCAATTAAAAATAACTGAAGACAAATGATTTTGCGATTGCGCAATCGACACGCACCTTGAATTGACTCGGATGGTCAAAGTTGTTAAAATCTGCTTCCATCTCAATGGCGTGGTCGAGGTTTTGCAGGAACTGCCGTTGAAACGTAACGATCTCTTGTATGTTGCCGAAGAGGGCGTTTATCTCAGCGTTCGAGAGAAAGGTCTCACGTTTCAGAGGTTCCAGATAATTCTCCAGCAAATTATTTAAATTCTGCAAATAACGGGTAATTTTTTGATTAACGAAATTATTATTTGTTGTAATAAAAAAAATAAAATAAATAATCACCTTCACGTAAGTCCGTTCGGTCTCGATCAATTCGGAAATGACTTTCTTCAGCTTTTCAGCGTCGCTGAGCTGTCGACTGGGGGTGAGCGCTTGGGAGTGAGAACTGACGACGCTTCCGGTCGGGCTCGATTTTCTCGTCTCGCCGGGCGATCGACATATACCGGTCACCTGCTCGGCCGTTTTCAAAAGATTCTCTATCTCGAAGGAATTCGTACGCGACGTCTGCTTGCCATTCTCCAAGTGCGAACCCGGCGAACACTCCTGCATCATGCTGTCCTTGCCTGACAAACACGACCCAACAGTGAATTTTCCTATCCAAGCTCTCGCGAAACCGATTTTTTTGTTTTGTATCAAAAATGTATTTCTCAATATAATAATTGTTTTATATGAAAAATGATCCCATCCGAGTTCACGAGGATCCAATTTTTTTATACAAATTTTATTCCTCGATATAATTATTGTTTTATATTGCATAAAAAAAAAATGGTGTGAAATTATGATTGGCGAGGATTTACTCACTCCATCCGGGCGCCGGAACGATAAGGCCGGTAATCATTTCTTCACTGATGACCGGCGGATCTGTCGGTGGCGGTGGACAAACGAGACTCTCGATAATGTCATCGGTCACCCTCATTATTCCCGAGAGATCCGGTGGCTCGGTTCTCGAGGAGCGCATCATCATGCAAAGCGCCAATTCTTCTTGCAGAACGCTCTCCAGATACATCATGTCCAGGTCGCTCACTATCGCTCCGTTTATCACCATTATCTCGTCGCTCTTGATAATCCCTGCAAATCCATCGATATTCGTTCCGTCGGAGTAAAATCATTTTAAAACACATGCACGATAAAGTCGGTACCAAAATTCCTCCACAAAGGTGCACAATCTTTTTCCTGCTATTATTACAATATTTTACCAAAAAAATGTCCATTTTACAAAAAGTGTGTTCATTTAACAACTTATTTTGGTAAGATTAATAAGAAATGGCCTGTGCAAGTTTGTGGACAAAAACGTTTGTTATAAAAGTACAAAGATTTTTTAATATGTACCATCATAAAAACATCTTATAAAAAAAAATACTTAGGCTAAAAGTCCTGAATACGTCCAGCCCGATTGGCTGGACGCCAATCAGTGATACATGAATCGAAACTTACAAACCACTTTTACTCTATACATCTAATATATATTCGGATATAAACATTTTTAAACTTAATATACGATTGCAATATATCGTATTTTATACGCGAAATAAAAACCCTCCTGGATAATATACGAATAATATACGATTGCATTATATCGTATTTTATACGCGAAATAAAAAAACGCCAAGTTGTTTTTTTTTATCGTATAATAATCATCGCGTGTAATAAAATGCATGGAATAAGGAAGAAGATCAGCCTCGCGGCCCGCAACGATATCGAGTTATAATTATTATTCTATTCGCGTGCGAAGACCGTGCGGCTCTCTCGCCGGTAGCCTTTTTCTACCCTCCAAGAATCCCGGCGGCACGAGATTCCCTCGAGCTTATATATCGCGTGATTAAAATCAGAAGGACGTATTTTTATCTGCACAAGCATATAAAACAGGCCTTTCTGGTATCAGTCACGCGATACGTACCGCGGCACAGTAATGTACAGTTCGTGCGGACGCGTTAACCACGGCTCATCGAAGCGCGATCCTGGAGCTGCGACTTTGCTCGCGAGCACCGAGGGGTGAGTGACGAAAAATCGATGCCACTGAATAACCCACCCGTGGCTATAGCTAACAAGTACACGTTCCAACCGCGCGACTCCTTCGTCGCCGAGATGGACGATTTATTTTTACGTTATCGTTACGATCGAGACACGAGCTCTGCGAGCCGAGATTGCCATCGTCGAAGGAAACAACAAAAAAAAACAAGATTATATAACACTTTTAGATAAAGATATCCTTACGGTGAAACAAATGCAATTTTTTTTCTTTGTAAAAAATAATAAAAATTCATCTTTGTTTACTTAAGTTTTTTCAATAATTTATCATTTTTTCTTATCGTGAAATTTGCTTCGATGGAAAAAATTGTCTATCTCGGGACCCGGAAACGCGTGCCTGGAACGGCCGAGGCTATTCTGCTAAGCTATTAGAGCTTTGCGTTTCGTCCTTTTTTTTGGAGCTCGATGTAACTTGGACTCGCCAGGACGAATACGCAATATCGTAGTTTATCATTATTTACCGTTATGCATCGCGACGCTCTTGTCCTCGACTCTGCTCACGTAACAGCAGAGCTCGTCCTGCCTGTCCGAATTCTCGATAAGTTCCGCCTCGACGGAAAAGCCCCACATCTGGTCGAGGGTCGTGCGCTGGAGTTCCACCTGGTACAGAATCTTTGCGCACACCTCGACGATCTCGTGGGTGTGCAACTGAAGGGAAAACGGTTTTTACGTTACGTAAAATGTTAAATAAAGTCCTCGCTTCACAGTCGACTCGGTCCAGAGCACAAAATTTCGCAAAAAATGTTTGAAAATCAACGAACGGTTTTGAAAGCTTTTTTACATAAACTGCCTCTGTAATTTCAAACACATTTGCGTTGCCATTTTATAGAAGAATTTTTATTTTTAATTAAAATTTTTGTAAATTGCAGACAATAAGATTTATAATTTTAATATCTGGTACTTTTACTTTACGAAAAAGTACATTATGTTCAATTAATGTAAGTAATGGAAGCAAATTAAAAATTCCAGAATATTAAATTGACGATTTATTTTTAAGGTGAGAACACCACTTTTTTTCTTCTTTTTTAATTACTTAAATTTTTCTTTAATTATTTCTTTATTGAGCTTTATGAGAATTGAATGATTTACTTACGTAGGTATCGATTCCGTCGGTCCTGTGCGGCACGAAGTAATTGTGATCCTCCATGTCGCGACGTTTCTTCACCCTGACAAAGTGCTCCATCGGATTGAGACCCTTTCGGCTGCAAGCACTCGCGAGAAATTCCTCGACGGTCATAGCGTCCCGCAGGAAAACCGACACGAGCTGCGTGTAATTAAAACGATTAGTTATCGGTACGCAGTGAGGATGCGCGGGGACGGACGGACGGACGGACGAATGGGACGGGAGAAACTAACGTGACTCGCGCTCACTCCCCGAACCACCCTTCGGCAATAAATCTCAAACAGCAATTAATGTCCGTGTAATTCGATCGAACTTAATTAACGCCGAGAGCTCCGCCGATGCGTTCCGTACTGTACGTACGCGCCATGTGCAAAGGCTAACCGCGTATTATTTGGAACACGACTCCCGATAATTACACGCTTAGTGCTCATCCGAACTGCGTGGCAAATTTTCGAAAAAAAAGTTGAAAATTCCTTTTTTACATCGCTTTCTCATAAAAGTTGGAAATTGAAGTTTTCATATCGCTTTTTCATAAAAGTTGAAAATTGAAGTTTTCATATGGCTTTTTCATAAAAGTTGAAAATTGGGGTTTTCGTATCGCTTTCTTATCATTTATTCTTACAATTGTTTTCTCATAATGTTTCTTCATTCGTGAAGCTTCATCTATGTGAAAGCATTTTTTTGTTTTTTCGGCTTCGTCATAGAGGAAACTTCGCGAATAAAGGCACGTTACGAGAAAACAATATGAAAATTTCAATTTTCAACGTGTACGTTGTGTTCGACTTTTGTACAAAACAGATAGCTAAAAAATTGTAAAAAAACGATGTTTTACTTCTGTCAAAAAATGTCCCTGTTCTGATAATGAACAAATAAATAAAAATACGATATGGATCAAGAAAAATGTATCGAAAGTAATGAAATTATTTCTATAATTTGTTATACTTGGAATCCAGGGATTTTTTATTGCTTCATCGGAACGCCTTTTTTTGTACGCCTGTACGTCTTACCTGATTTTCCGGTACGGAAACCTTGACAGTCTTCTCCTCGTCTCTCGACGAGATCTGCAAAGATCGCCGGCTCGAGCCGCTGTTGGATCTGGACAGGAGGGGTGGCCTTCTCTTAGTCGCCCCACGACCAGCCAACAAATTGTTCAGCAGCGACGGGCTTCGCGCGCAGATGAAAGCGTGGAACGACGACACCGTGAAGACACCGAGCTTGTTCAGCGTTTGCTTCGTGGCTCGCGACACGTGAGTCAGCAGACTCTGCAACGTTTCGAAGTGAACAGCGATAAGCCATAAAAAATGATAATAATCTATAAAATCTCAAAAAATAAAAATTGATAAAAGCCTATAAAATCTCACTAAAGAAAAAATATTAAAAGTCTATAAAATCTCACAAAAGAAAAATTCATAAAAGCCTATAAAATCTCATAAAATAAAAAATGATAAAAGCTTATAAAATCTCACAAAAGAAAAATTGATAAAAAATCTATAAAATCGAGAAAAAAAATGTACTAGGGCAGTTGGTCCTTACCTTCGGATTGGGCAGTTCCCCGCTCTGCAGACTGGCCATGTAGCATCTGAGACGGAATTGCTCGCAGTGAAGCCTCTCCAAGTTTTCCTCCCACTGGACGATCTGATTGTTAATCTGCTGCTTGGTCTCCGCGTCCGACACGACCGATTGCTGAAGATCCGCCATATGTTTCAGCTTGTGGTCCTACGAGACCATGAGAAATCATCGATTCGCTAACTTTCCTACCCGGATCGTTCTCGTCAAAGATAAGCGGAAGAAAAAAAAGGAGAAAAAAAATGGCAAATACTTTTCCCGCCCAGTTTTCACTGGACCGAACGATCCGATTTCGTTTGTCAATCGACTCACCGATTCGATCGCCTTCTCCAAACGAAATATCTCCTCCTGAAGAAGGTGCAGGGTACCGGTCTTGCCGCGATGACGGGCAAACGCCGCGGCGCAAGCCGAATGAATACTGTTCACCCAGTTCTCGAGTTCCACTTGACACGGTGCCTGAAAACGTCGAAAACGTTGGAAATCGAACGTTCGTCGATAATTTCCGACTATTGTCTTACCTATACGTAATAAGGATAAACCGGGGCAAAACGGACGCTGGGGGAGGGCTTGGGGCAAGATGGACCGCCGAAAAAAAACTGGCTAAGGTTAAAATGAGGCAAGACTAGAGTCTCCGTTGCTCCATTTTACCCCAATCATTTCAGTGACCCAATGAATTTTACGGAAAAATGTTGCGGTACGCCATTTTGCCCCGTAGCGTCATGGGTTCCCCCCTTACGGCGTACCCATTTTACCCCAATCACACCACAGCTCAAATGAATTTTTCGTAAAGATTTCTGGGTACCCCATTTTACCCCACTCCCCCCAGTGCTCTGATGAATTTTTCGTAAAGATTTCTCGCTACCCCATTTTACCCACTCCCTCCAGTGCTCCGATGAATTTTTCGTAAAGATCTCCCGGTGCCCCATTTTACCCCCCGTCTTCATGCGTGTTTACATCATCCCAATCTTACTTCAGTCACGTCAGTGCTCCGATGAAGTTATAGTTAAAATTTCCCGGTACTCCATTTTGCCCCGTCCTGTAATGCGCTCCCCGTTTACAGCGTGTCCATTTTGCCCCAGCTCCCCTTATTTCATTTATGTATTATTTTTTCTCAGGACTTTCGTCATGCGTGAATTGACCAGTGAACACGCGTTGTACCTGGAAGAGATAAGCGTCGCCGAAGGCCGTGCTCAGGCAGAATATGTAGTCCCGTTTAGGATGCTCGGGTATCGGTTGCATTATCGCACCGTCGACGATAATCAGATGTTTCGGTGCCGTTTCCACTGCCCTGCTCTCGTGAGAGTCGCACGGATAGAAGAGAAGCGTCGTGCCCTTCAGGCAAACCCAGTAGCCCTTCCAGCCTCTTTTCCTCGCCAGTTCGATCTGGTGCTTCTTGCGCAACAGCCACTTCTTCACACTCAGGAATCTGAGGATCGAAGAACCGTCTCGTGTAGCAGCTCGAAGTCGCGAACATTTCGTATATAAGCATTTCGGTGACAAAAAAAATATGTCGATAGAAATAACGCAAGAGACGACGGATTTTTCTATCGAAAATCCGAGGATAATCTTACCCAGCTTTGCGAACGGCTCCGGTACAATTGAACGATGCGGCAGCCGTTCCCGTCTGCTTACCGCGATACGGCGAGTTTATGACGCTCTCGCCGTCGTCGTCGTCGCTTACCGCGGTCGTCAGAGACATTCTGTCGTCGTCCGACATCTGAAATGAGAAAATACACGGTTTTGTTACGTCGACGATTTTTATTCATTTTTTTTTTTTCAACTTTCCCTTAACGCTCCGTAAGTCACGTATTAGCTTGGAGTTGAACGGATTTACCGGGGTTGAAGCAACTGCAGTTTGATCGAAGTTTTATTATTGGAGGCAACATTTCAACAAATATATCGAATTCCGAAAAAAAAGAATGTCCAAGATCGTCGATGAAAAAAATTAATATCGAATTTAATGAATAATTTATAGAAAACCGGAAGTTCTTGTCGACGCCTCGAAACTTACGACTCTTCTGAGAAAGTCCGCGTTGCAGTCATCCGCAGTAACGTGCGGATGATAATAACAGTAGCAGCGCTTCTTCAGCAACATTTTTACGATTAAAAAAATGTCATCTATCCCTTAACACAATTAAACAACTGCGGTTGATCGAAGCTTTATTATTAAAAAAATATCATCTCAACAAATGTATCGAATCCCGAAAAAAAAATTAACAGCAACCATCATGGATGAAAAAAATTAATGTCGAATTAAAAAAATAAGCAAAAAACCGGAAGTGCTCGCCGACGCCTCGAAACTTACGACTCTTCTGAGAAAGTCCGCGTTGCAGTCATCCGCAGTAACGTGCGGATGATAATGACAGTAACAGCTCTCCTTCAGCAGCTTCATGTTCTTCTTCGCCGAGCCGTTTATCTTGAACATGATTTCCTTTCTCGCGTGGCTGAGGCCGTCGATGTACCGCTGGGCCCAAGTGCTGAGGGCGCCGTTTATTATCTTCAGCAACTTGCAGTAGTAACCCTCCCCGAATCCCTGATTAACCTTCTCCTCCACGCTCTTGCAATTGAACCAGTACAACTTCTTCGTCTCGTTTATGCATATAACACTTATCTCGTGACGCTTGCACAGACAAAAGTACTTCTTGCACTGTTTCTTGTGCAGCGTCTTGAGATCCGTGTAACCGCTCCCACTCGGATTGTCATCGAACAGCTCTGAATAACTTGACGCACAACCCAACGACGACCATCCCTTATCTACCATCATTCGTTTATCGGACCACAGGATTTCTTAATTCACGATTTATCTTCTTCAAGGTGCCTTGATCGGAAATCGATTTAAATCGATTCTCGATCACGAGGAAGCAATTCCTTTTTTACACAAATTCTAATGTCCAAACTTTCTTCACTCGACACCTTTTTTCATTATTTATCGTTGTACCTTCACTCTTCTCAGACGTTTCCATTTTTTTTTTTCGGGATATTTATATAGATATATATTTTATATATTTTTTTAAAATTTTTTAATTCTTAGACAAAAATTGAACTTTTTTTTCTTTTACGTATAGACGCGATAGATCAATAGAAGAGACCGGTGTAACGCGCGGCTTGCTTCTCTTTGTAAATCTTCTCTATTCCCTTCATGGCCAATTTCACTCCGCATATGAAGAGCGTGTATGTCACGTACAGCACGAAGATCTTGTGGCTCGCTCGCATTTTTACATCTCTTGGCTATTTCTACGCTCTCGGGCGCACGTACGTCTCGGCGACGAGACACGGGTATCGACTTTTCACCAAGTGCATCGACATTCGTCGCGCATAACTTCACGTTTTGTTTTGATGCTCTACCTCGGGTTGTATTTTTTTTGTCAATCTCCGAATCCCTCGAACGTATCAGGCACGAGTTTTTATCGTTTTTTTGATAACTTCTCCCTCACCTCTCATCGCCTTATTGTTTCTGTGGTTTTAATTAATTAATTTTTCTTCTGGAGTTTCGAGAGAATTTTTTTTAAATCCGCCTTTTTGTTTATTTTTTTTTATTTGCTTTTTGTTTATTTTTTTTTCACCTCGTCGTCTCAAGACTGTATACATATAGTTATTCTTTAAATACGCGTCGAAACGGACCCTCTATATAAAAATAAATTATCCATATCTCTCTTATCATCTTATCTTCTTTTTTAGACTTCCTCGCTGCGATGTATACATAGATTTACACGGAATACATTTATTTATGCTTTTTTTTTGTTTGTTTTATTTCTTTGTATCTTTTACGTAAAATTTATGGAAAAATTTTGTCATCCGCGTTCGTCCCTCTGTCCTCGCGCCAAGGGTACGAAGTTAAATTTCCAGCTATCCAGGTACCCGGTCAATGTTTCGCGCAGATTATCGGAGAAATCGATTTTTTATTTTTTTTATTTATTTTTTTATTTTTTTTATTTTTTTCCGCTATGAACACTATCACTCCGACACCGTCGTTTAATCCAAGTTTTAGACTGCCCCTCTCGAGGCTTTGAGAATCGTCGGAGACAAAAAAACCAAAAAATCGACGAAACGAAATTGATTGATTTTAGTGTTTGTTTACTTTATTTTTTAATTTTTTTCTCGTGTCCCAGCGTAACGCGGGGGTGTCTCGGTAAGAAATCGGTGCAACATTACATTATCACAGCAACGCCTAAATGGATCGAAGCTACACCACCGTACTCTATAGTACGGTTGTCTTCTTGTTTTTTTTTTATTTTATTTTTATTTATTTTTTGTTACAACTTTATTAAACTTCTATTCACTTGCGCACCCGATGAAAGCGACTCGTCGTCATTGTCAATAAATATTCCCTCAACGCTGTTGTTGTTGTCCTTAAAATGATTTATTTTTTTCCACAACTTTATTGAACTTTTATTTACTTGCGCACGCGATGAAAACGACTCGTCGTCATTGTCAATAAATGTTCCATCAACTTTCTTGTTCTCGTCTCTTGAAAATTATAATTTTTTCACAACTTTATTAAATGTTTTATTTATTTACCCACCCGATGAAAGCGACTCGTCATAGTCAATAAATTTCCCACCAACTTTCTTGTTGACGTCTCTTCAAAATTATAATTTTTTCACAACTTTATTAAATGTTTTTATTTACCCACCCGATGAAAGCGACTCGTCGTAGTCAATAAATTTCCCACCAACTTTGTTGTCGTTGTCTCTTAAAATTGTTGTTTTAAATATCACATCGACACGAGACGCAGATACGCAATATCGCCGAAGGGAAGCGCGTATATAGCTCTCTCCTCGATCGAATGGACAATTTCCTCGCCTATTTATAGACGATAGCCATTATCCCCGGGATGTCGTGGAGTTGACGATCATCCCCGTGTCTCGCTCCTCATCGACGGCATCGATCACACTTTCCCTCACCCCCCAACGATCTTCCCTCGATCTCGAACCGCCAAAAATTTCATCCACCAAAAAAAAAAAAAAAAAAAAAAAAACTTTCTCTTCCCTCTTGCAACCCTTCCCTACATCACTTCTCGCCGAACCGTCGCAACTGCATCCTCATGTAGGTGCCAATTTCGAGAGCCTCGATGTCGCGAACAAGACCGCTTGCAGAGTACATTTCCCGCACCGCGAAGCGTCGGTCCTCATCGGCCGGGCATCGAATTCCGACCTTGAGAGTGACCGTAAAAAAAAAAAGAAGAATCCCCGAAGAGGCCAAGAGAGCACCGCGCGACACCACCGGCGCCTCTCGATATTTTCCTCCCCCGTGTCGTGAAGAAATCCCGGCGAAGTCCCCGACAGCCTTGCCTTCCTCACATATTTCCTCCCCTCTGTTATTATTATCAACAATCAATCAATCAATTGTAAATTCTCAATAAATTTTCTCTTCGCCCCGTCGACGAGAAGAGAAGCCTCGAACCGCGCCGTCGAGAACAGCTTCCTCCTCGGCGTTGTATTTTCGTCTCTCCTCGGGGTGGTTTTTTTTTTTTTTTTTCTTGCACTCTGGCGCGTGAGCCTTCCGCGAGCGGGAGATGGAGCGGGTGAGGGTTATCCGAGATAGTGAGAAGCGCACACAAACGCGACGTCGCCGGGTGGTTGTTGGGGGTTGCGGGGGTGGTGGGGGTTGGTTTAGAGAGAGGATAACGCGGAGAGCGCGAGAGGGCCGAGCCGAAGAGCGCCTGCCCGTTCCCTCGTGAGACGGAGGACTCCAGGCAACGAACGTGCGTTTTCTCCAGACTGCCTCCGGTGAGCGGCGCTGCTCGTCGTGGTGGTGGTTACCGCTGGAGAACGGAAAGAGCCTGTGCCTCCGTCCGTCTCGGTCCCTCGGCCGCTGTGCCACTGCGACGGGAATCAATACCCAGGGTTGAACGTCGAGAGGCGGTGGTGGTGGGCACGCATCAGAGGGTTACGAGGATGAAGGGGTTGCTTCACCCTCCTCCGCCACCCTCCGGCCGCCCCTCGTACCATCCCCTCCGGTGAGGGCGCCCAGCGGCGCTGGGGGTTGAAAACCCCCACCCACCTCCTCGGGCCTCCACCTTCCGTTTTCCTGCCTCTTGCCCCCTCACCTTCCGCCTCCTCCGCTCTTCTCTCCGGCATTCTCTGCCTCCGTTTGGAGATTTGTGACCGGTGATTTTTTGGTCCTGTGACCGTCATATGACGGACCAAAAAATGTCACAAAAAATGGCGACCACTTGCTGAAGATCGGCAAAACGGCGAATAGTAATCGCCGCCATTTTCGAACGCCAAGCGGCGCGGGAGAATTGTGTCGTTTAAACTTGGACTTTACATAGTTTAGTAATCGTGAGAGATGTTTAAACATGTTATTCTGTTAGTCTGCTTGCTGAAGGAGACGGCAAAATACGTCATTACCGCCATTTTCCAACGCCAAGTTATTTAAATTTAAACTTTCTATAGTTTATTAATCGTAAGAGATGTTTACCGTGTTATTCAGACTGATCGTAATACAAAAGAATTGAACCATGTACAAATTACGCTGACTTTAATGACATTTTGATTATTCAAATTGTTTCGATTATTGAAAGCGAAAAAAAAATCACGATCATTGTACAACTATGTGATACACAGTAAAAAATAATTTCGTAAAATCTAAGTACAAAGTTTCGTAAAAATTATTTTGTTAAATAAGTGACAAACTCATTTGTTCAAGTTTGAATATTACAAACCTGCCCTTTTATTTCTCGTGCAATTAAAAATGTTAGTTTGTAAAACTAGAAAATTAACTAATAAAAAATTCTGGACCTTTGTGGCCAATAAGTTGCTGTAAAAAGTACAAATTTCTTTTACTGTGTAGTTTGACCATATTTCGACGCTTTGTAAAAATGACGACAGATTCGAGAAATACCAAAATGACGGTTTTTTACCGTAACTTTTGTGTCAATTGACGCAATCGAGAAATGACCGTCATTGCACATCTCTGCCTCGGCTCTCCGCTCTCCGCTTCTCCGCTTCCACGCCGCCCCCCACCGCGCATCCCCTCCAACCACCCAGCGAGGCTGGGGGTTGATGCTGGTAGCGTTTTCCACCACCCTCCGTCTTCCTGCCTTCCGCCCCCTCGCTCCCCTCCGTTCTTCCCTCCGGCATTCTCTGCCTCCGTTCGCCGCTTCTCGGCCCTCGCCGCCCCCCGCGGAACATCCCTTCCAGTTCGGGCGCTTCGCTCCGTCTTCCTGCCTTTTGCCCTCACCCTCCCCTCTCCCTCCCTCCGTTCTTCTCTCCCGCATTCTCCGCTTCTCCGCTCTCTGCGCTTCCACGCCGCCCCTCTCACGGCCCCCCGCGGCGCATTCCCGCTCGGAGGCCCAGCGAAGCTGGTAGCCCTTTCGACCACCCTCGCCCCCTCTTCCTGCCTTTTGCCCTCGCGCTTTCCCCCCTTTTGCCTCCTCCGTTCTTCTCTCCGGCATCATTCTCTTCCTCCGCTTCTCCGCTGCGCTTCGACGAGCGACGAACCAACCCCCACTCCGATCGCCGGAACAGGCGACTCGGGGGTTGCACGGCCGCCGTTAGGGGCGGAGGGGGGCGGAGGGGGGAGGGGGATTGTATGCTGAAAATTGCGCACGGCTCAGGGGGAGCGGAGCGGGGGATACAAAGAACGCTGCGGGATACTTCCATTGCCGATGTACAGCATGAAGTTGTAGCGGTTCGAGGCGGAATATGTATGGAAGGAAAATGCGACGACGTCGGGGCCTCGCTTATGCAAGGGCACTATAGTATAGCGAGCTTCTGTGCGGAACGGCCATTCGGGGTGGGTTAGCAATTTTTGGTACATCGGCTCAGCGGCTCGGCATTCGAGAGTGGAATGGAATTTTTACTCCATAGATTCTTTCGTTTCGATTCACTTTCACTTCTTGCCCTTTCGCGATGACTTTCTTATTTTTTTATTCGATTTCATTTCATTTATTGATTGGATTTCATTTCACTTTTTAATTTTCATTTTTTGATTGGATGCAATTTTTTTTTGTTTTTTGTTTATTGATTGGATTTTCATGTTTTCTTTAGTTTCTTGGTCTGGGAGTTTGGGATTTCGCGACGGGTCTCTGTGGTCGGGTCATGGATTATTTATCGGACAATTTTCGGGAGCAAAAGTTTTCGCGTGACGCGAATGCATCAGCCGCGATTCGTATTGCTCACGGTATGAACGAGCGGAGATCGAGTGGAAATTTAAATTCAAATTCTTTTCCATCTCGACCGGAAACGCATATAGGTGTTTTAGCATTCGCAACCCGATGCTCGCCCCATAATTGGTTCGGGGAAGTCAGCACAAATAAAATTATAGCGAGGGATGCGCACTTCGAGTGCGCATTCACGGATTGAGAAATATTGTTTCGAGATCCCTTCATTACCGACGGATTTGTTAATCATTTAAAAAAAAACTTTTCTCATATTAGACAGACTATAAAAAAAATTCGTATGAAATTTAATGTACCAGACTGGAAGTTTTTTTTGTCAAAAACTGATATATTAAATGTCCTGTAGAATTGTGATGAAAAATTAATGTCCAGTGTATTAAAAATATTGAAAATACTTCATATTTAATAATTTACTTTAATTTTACTATAAGTGTACTTTAATTTTTATAATTTACATTAAATTTACTATAAGAGTACTTCAATTTTAATAATGTACTTTAATTTCATTGAAAAAGAATATTGATTTTTCATCACAAATGCACATTAATTTTAATGCAGCAGTATTTGCATAAAAACTTCCAGTCTGGCGTATTAAATTTGTAATTTTTTTGTACAGTGCAGTCACAATGACGTATTTGTTTTTTTTTCAAGCGCGTGCAGTCTGCACGATCCATGCTGACAACAAAATCGCGATAGGTATATCCCAGGTAGGGAGCTCAGGTTCTCGCTACGGCGAACCAATCTGGATCCAGAGACGTGTATTTTATGCGCATGCACCTGTTGGCAGCCGGGCAAGCACAACCGCGGAAGCACATTCGCTCGGTCTTGCAGCTCGCTCTAGAACGCTATATCGCGAAATAATGCAGACCGTACATCATTCTGCGCTGCCATAAATACTGGATTATATAGTATGAAACGTATATCGCTCGCACTCGCGGCGACGATGAAAAATAAGAAAAATTAAAAAGCTCAAACGGCTTCGAAAGTGCATTAGGAGAGCGCCGGCTTGGCAGCCGGCGTTAAAATACACGGAGATGCAACGAAACGATGTTGCAGCTCATATCGCAACACTGTCGGAAGAGCTTCGCGAGGAATTTGCCCCGTTGAAGAAAAAAAAAGAATTATACACGAAAACATATTTTTCATATATTAAAGATACACTCTAAAAAAAATTTGTTTGATAATTAATTACCAGTACTGGAACGCTTTTTAACATGAACTATTTCTGAAATTTCAAAAATTAGCAATTTTATAGTCATTCTTTATTTTTAATGAACATTTTTTGAAAATTTCAGGTACAAGATTTATAATTTTAAGATATGGTATTTTTATTTTCTGAAAAAGTGTATTAATGTTCAATTAATGTAAGCAAATTTCAAGGTTCAGTACGGTTAACTTACAATTTATTTTTAAAGTGCACTTTTCACGAAAAATATTTACACACATCACATTATATGAGACATATTTGAGGAATATATACGAAAGAATTTATGCGGATATAAATTTGATATTACGAAATATCGATTTAATTATATTAATCGCAAATAAAAAATATATTTCTCGCAAATACTTTTCTCCGGGTAGTTTCGGTCTCGGCTTCGCTCGAAGTCCAAAAAAGTGTACTAAATTATTTCCCCGCAAAGTTCGAACTGCCGCCGATACTCAGAAGTCAATCGGCATTCCCTCGGTCCTTCTCTCAACCGGAAATTAAATACGAAACGTGGGACAATCTCCCTCGATACCGGCTAAAAGTGCAAACATAAAAAGTTTCACTTTTGAGTTTTTTAATTAAATTTTTTTCACAATTCCCCTCCAATGGCGCTCCGAGCTTTCCGACTAGAGGACGTGCAGTTTTTATCGATCAATCCAACATAAAATTGAACTGGGCATGGAACGCTCCATACGACATGCACTTTTCGTTTCGCATATCCTAATGCATGAAATACTCGATGCAGAAACCAAGAAAAAAAAATAAAAAAAATAAAAAAATAAAATAAATGAAAAAAGTTCGTGCCTTATGCACAACATTCCGTCAAAGGGTTGGCACGAGATGCGCGCATCGGGTGCCACCGGCGAAGAAGCGATGGCTACAAACGAATTGCGAACGCGAAGCAGGGTCAGTAGGTTATCGATGTTCGCGAACGGACGCGAGGGTGGCCTTCCCACCGCGTTAGCCACTGTAAAAATAGATTTGTGCACGAGCTTGTCTCTCGTACGTAAACACATACATATATACCATCATGCGCGACGTTGCGGTACGAGTGATCTTGGAGATAGTCCCGCGGGTGCGCCCTTCGTCTGGGAAATGTATCGGCGGACAAATTCGCTATATCCGTTCCTCGATAATCGAACGAAATGGCAAATAATTATTTTCCACTTACGAGGCCGATGGAAATTCTCTGAGGCGGTCATCGCGACACAATGCAGTCGATCGAGTACCGAGATAAAAAAAATAAAGTGAAGTAAAGGGAAGTAAAGAGTGTCTGCTTGATGTAAAAAAAATATTATAAAGGTGAATTTAGAGAAAAATGACTCGGGCGAAGTCGGGAAAACTTGGGGAATATTTTTAGGCTTTTTTATTTTTTTATTCTTGTTATTCGATCTTGGGAATTTTTTATCCGGACCGTGAGAGTGGAAATTAAATCGACGTCGCGTTCTTCGATAATTGAACTGAGTGGCAAATAATTGTTTTCCACGTACGAGGCTGATGGAAATTCTCTGAGTCAGACCTTGCGACACGATAAGGTCGATCGCGTGCTGAGATAAAAAACTGTTCACGTTTCGAAGAAGAAACTAATGTGAAATAAAGTGGAGCAAGATTAAAAAGATAAAAAATATTGAAACGATGAATTTAGAGAAAAATCACTCAGGCGACGCCAACAAAACTAGGGGAATATTTTTACGCAATGTTATTATTTATTCAAATTTGTATTTGTTCGATCGTAATAATTTTTATCCGGACCGGGGGAGTGGAAATAAAATCGACGTCACGTACCACTTGTTATTGACCTCGCTGTAGAGCTTATTGAATATTTATGATGGCTCAACGTCAAGGACAAAAATGTCAAGGACGAGACTTCGTGCTTTTGCATACAAAAGTACGCACGTCATCCCCTTTGAAATACCCCACTTTGTCAGACTTTTTCTACCGATTTGTCAGACATTATTTTATCGGACTTTTTCTACTTATTTTTCAAACTTTATCTGCTGATTTATTGCACCCTATTTTTTCAGATTTTTCTATTGATTATTCAGACACTATTTTTTCAGACTTTTCTATTGATTTTCCAGACACTATTTTTTCAGACTTTTCTATTGATTTTCCAGACACTATTTTATCAGATTCTTTCTACTGATTTGAAAGATTCTATTTTATCAGACTTTTTCGACTGAGTTCTCAGACACTATGTTTTCAGACTTTTTGTCCTGATTTGTCAGACTCTATTTTATCAGACTTTTTCATCTGATTTGTTAGACACAATTTTTCAGAATTTTTCTACTGATGTACCAGACACTATTTTTTTTAACTAGTAAAAAATAATATTTTAGCGACGTATAAAATTATGTTTAATGCATTCGCGTTAATATCTGTTCTAGTAGTTATTTATGATAAATCTTTGTCATTATTTGCGTACGGAGCAAAAAAAAAACGTATTAAAGAAAGGAAATCCGCATTTGCAGTGCGAGAACATTCTCCTGAAGAATGAAAAAAATATTTTTCGACTAGCGAAATATTTCGCTGGATGTATATTTTTTTATTTTCATTATCTTGTCGTGCCGGATGGAGGTTGCTCGTGCAGAGCTACTAGCCAGTTCGTCGCGCGCGCTTTAGATCCCAAATGGATATTCAAAAAGGAGATGCAAGAGAAATCCCTTCAAAGCGGCGGTGCCACGACTCGAGTAAAAATGTAGCTGGGCGCTCTGGTTCCAACACTCTGGCTCGTCGGATTCACATTCTAGTGCTACGTTGGTACTTAAAACAAAACAAAAAAGCGCCAGTCGTCTGCCGCTTGCTCTCTTTCTCCCTTGAAGCGCGCGTACTTCTTACATTTTTTCTATTTTTTTTTTTCACCTCAATTGACGATGCACGGAACGGTCTCGCGAATTCAACCGGCTGCGCAACGATCGGTGAATGCATCGCGTGTATCGTTAAACCAGCGATATAGAGAAAATTCCAACGAGGTAACTCGGTTTTTTTCACATAGTTTTCATGAATTTCTCTCCGTATCTCGCTGGCCGCTTTTTCGAGATCACGGGAATTCAAAAGTTTATGTATAAAAAAATGTATATATATATATTCGCAATATCTATTACGGAAACGCTTTAAGCGAGTAATTTTTTTTTCGCAAAAAAAGGCAAAGACGAAATAATCATTTAATTCAAGTCGCAGAGTAATCATTTTTATACGGCTGCATAATTTTTCTTTATCGTCGATCAGCCGGATCCAAAAAATGATTTCCTTGAATTTTTGATGATTTTTTTTATACAACCATCTTCGACCAATCAGTCGCAAAGTTATCATTTAATTAAGAAATAATTTCTGTGTGGCTTCGAATAACATTTTTCGCAAAAACAAAGTAATACATTTTTCGGGACTTCGATAAATATAAAAATGTTATTGTTGAATTTACCGTCGGAAATTCAACTCTGCGAAAGTCCGAAAAACATGGGCGACAAAACCAACCGAGCGAAGTGGCAAAGACTTTCGTCCGAGATGGTTCAATGGGAAGTCCTTAAATTTTTGTAGATTTAAAAAAATATATACAACATCTTCTACCGATCAGCCTCAAGATAACATTTTTTATCTACCACATAACATTTTTTGCAAAAAAAAAATCCATTATTCGGGAATTCGGTAGATATAAAAGGATTATCGGTATAGTTGAATTTACCGTCGAAAATTCAACTCTGTGAAAGGCCGAGAAACTTGGGCGACAAAACCAACGGAGCGAAGAGGCAAAGAATTTCGTCTGAGACCTCCCACCCGGTAAAAATCAGGGGATTCCCGGGTGGCGCGCACGGCTCAATGGGATCTTGATATTCAAGTGATAAGGTCAACAGGCACTTCGGCCACACTCACCTCGGAAGATGTCAAGTAGCAGAGCCTCGAGTCTGTGCTCTCCAGTGATGCTTGTTGCACGATTCCGTACCTGCCGTCTCGGTCGGACATGTAGTCCGATCTCACGCTGTCCTGTCTGTCAAAGGTGCCTCTGAAAGCAGCCAAAGAGACGCACACGGTTGTGAGAGCTTTCCTAGCGTTTATCGACGTCCGCCTTTCGCCTCCCTCACCCACTCGTCCATGTACTTTTCAAGTTTTAAAAATTTCTAGCCACGATGTGAAAGCTTGGAAAATTTATAAAAGATTTTTTATAAAAATATTGAGTAAAGTAAAATTGCATCTAAAAAAAACATCTTCGGTAGTTCTCATCGTTCTGAGGGCCGGATTTGAAGACGTCAGTTTTGAACCTAAGATCGCTCCTGAGATCAAACTTAAGAACGGAATCAAAGTCGAACTTAGGTGCGATCTTAAGTTCGATGTCGAGATTCAATCGAGCTCGAAGCGAGCTTCGATCTTAACTTCAAACCAACATCTTAAAATTCGACCCTAAATCTCAGAGGAAGAGGTAGAATCTTCAGGACTTAGGGCAATATCTTTAAATCCTTAATTTGATAGGACAGACATCGAGCAGGTTGAAATATTTCTAGCTATGATGTGAAAGCTTAGAAAATGTTATAAAAAATAACAAATAAATGTTTTAACTAAACTGCGTGTAGTCGGTGAAATTGCATCTAAAGAAAACGTCTTCAGTAGTTTCAGGATCTGATGAGATTTTTTTTATTGGAACCCAGACAGACACTTTACAATGAGCTTCCAGGATCGACCCAATGGTCCTCATCGTTCTGAGTCATCTCCTGCCTAAGAGGGAGAGGTAGAATCTTAGAGACTCGAGGCGATATTTTTCTGAACATCTTGCCGAGACGGCGCCGTACGTAAATCCTTAAATTGATGAGACAGATATCGAGCAGGTTGAAATATGGAGCCTGAAGCGTTCGTTAATAAGGCGACTCCCCCCTCAGAGAGAAAAAAGTTTAAACAGGTGAAAATCGATCATATGAAAATAGTCTTCGTGCGTGAGTGCAAAGTGTTATTTTTGAAACTATGGTAAAACAGTTACCTGTACAATTATCAATGGATGATTTTTTCATTCGTGTCTACCCAATTTTCTTTTCGACACACGGAACATCCTCACATCGCCTTAAATGTCCATTTTATATTTGGGCGAAAAAAAAACTATACAAAAATTCGAAGAAGCAAAACTAATGGACTTTTCCACTTGTGCACCGAGTGCTCAGAGAGTGATTGATGCAGGTAACTGTTTTACCTGCGGAGCACCGTCATATCGCCTTAAATTTCAAAATTATAGTTGGGCGAAACAAAAAAAACTATACAAAAATTCGAAGACGTTACAGATAACTTCTTTACTGTTTTACCGGCGGAGCTTAAATGTCAATTTAAGAGAAACTATTTAGAAATTCGAAGCAGTTACACTAATGGACTTTTCCACTGGTGCACCGAGTGCTCCAAGAACGACTGAAACCGAGAGGCACACTCGGTTTACAGTTTCGCATTTTAAAACGTGCGCTAAGTGCAACCAGTGGAAAATGATATGTTATACAAATATGGTGCGTCGCGTGTATCAGGCGTTACTCTAGATTTATTCATTTTTAAGACATTCACTATTTTATGGCTCGAAAATCTGTTTTCTCTTTTACTGGAGAAGATGTTTTCAATTTTTATCGAAAAGATTTTCTCTTTTTCTCAAAAAAATGCTTCCCCTTGTAGTCGACATTTTTTTTTTCAATTTTCCTCGAAAATATGTTTTCGCTTTTACTAAAAAATATGTTTTCGCTTTTACTAAAAAATATGTTTTCTTTTTTCCTCGAAAAGATGTTTTCTCTTTCACCCGAAAAAAATGTTTTCGCATTAACACGAAAATAAAATTTACAGGATCTCTACTACCTTTCAGGCCAGTCTTTCTGAAGCAGTAACCATTTGTGTCCGTCTCGCGAGGTGCAAGAGACTAACGTTTCGAACTGCAGAGTTCATCGGGACATGTGGTAAGAAACAGAAAAGTACAGTGGACCGAGAGGCGAGAGGAGCTTGCTGAAGAAAGGGTTGAAACAGGGTGGATTAGTAAGACAATGAAAACAATGTGACGAGGTTGCCGTTGAGACCGGAAGCCGGGAACGCTGTATAGTATATGGCACAGTGGTTTGCTCCTACTTTGCTCCAAGACTCGACGAGCGAGTACATACCCAACTTACGAGTATGCATTGTCGGGAGAAAGGGTCAAACATTTTTTTTGCCTCTTTGCTTTTTGTGCTGCATAATACTGTAGAAGGCCTTTACAATGGGGTAATATTCGCGCTATACATAGCAGAGTAACCCAATTGCAGTGCACAGGCCAGGTCCGGTCAAATGCTACCGCATTTAAGGCACACGACCGGCCTGACTTCAGCTCGTCAAGAAAAACGCACCTCATGACAAATGTCAAAATATTTTCTGTATACGTTAAAATATTTTTATAAATATAAAAGTATTTTTATAAATATAAAAGTATTTTTATAAATATGATAATACTTTTAGTGAATATAAAAATATTTTTAAAGATGAAGATATTTTCTAAAAATATGGGTTTTAGCGAAATTTGTAAAGCATGGATTGATGGCTGACTTCGTGACTTCTCGCAGGGCGGTGATTGACCCCGGCGCGTGCAGAGAAACCATGCATGGGCCACCCCGATGACTCCGTTCGTCAAAGGGTAATCGCGCTCGGTGCAAGCCGTCCGGCGAGGGAGGGTCGCAAAAAAATTAAAGGGGTTTTTTCGAAGACCCCAAGAGGCGAAAAGGGTAGATTTAACGAAGTGTTGAATCCTTACCGCTGTTCCATAGAGTCCGTCCTATTGGACTTGTATCCGCTGTCGTTGAGGCTTCCCTCGTGACGCAGCGAGGGAAGCGAGTCCCAGGGGGATTCTCTCCTGTGTCCGCCGTATCCAGGATTCACGGAATTCGAGGCAGCTGAGCCGAGGGTCGAGCTTCCCGATTGCCATCCGTCCGAGTGACGGAACCACTGAGCCCTCGCCGATTCGCCGATGCAGCTCGCGCATCTTCGACAAAATTTGACGAGATTAAAAAAAGATCACTTTCACAAATTAATTAAAATTAATTCACTATTTCGTAAATAATAAAAATTAATTTTTTTAAATGTGACTTTCTCGGACGTGCGAAAAATCTTTATTGTTTTACGGACAACTCGCCAATGCAGCTCGCACATCTTCGACAAAATTTGACGAGATTAAAAAAAGATTACGTCCAGAAATGAATTAAAATTAATTCCACTATAAAGATAAGTAATAAAAATTAATTTTAAAAAATGGGTCTTTCTCGAAGTTCCAAAAAATAATTATTGTTTTATCGACGACTCTTATAACACTTGATATTTTTTGCACTTGTTTTGTAGATTGGACGGAAAAAAGCAATATTTGTTTTTGTTTTGAATTAACGAAAATTCATAATTAGGTAATTTTATCTTGATTTTTCATACCTCGAGTTGTAGTCGCTGAGATATCCCCGTTCACGTTCCGCATCGCGTTCTCTCTTTTCCCTTATTATTTCGTTTCTATCACTGTAGTAACCGTCGCGATCTTTGCTGTTCTGTCGCTCGTTGCAGTAACGATAGGAGAGCGGCAGAGTCGACGATTTGTTGGAGCTCGAGCCTGCCAAAATTTTCGACGATGTTTAATTAATTATTAATTTATTGCGAAAGTGAAAACATGCCTTAATTTCAGTCGAACTCCAGAAGTTCAATTATTGACGTGAAGCAATTTTTAAAAAAATAAAAATAAAAATATCCTTAAATTTATGGAAGAAAATATCTATCGCGTCTCGGGCGTGCCCTCATTGCGGCGTAATCGAGCCATCTGAGAACTTTATCCCCCATTCTCTATGCACGACGATGACAAAGGGGAGGAGAAAAGGAAAGCCAATTAGCTTATACGTGCGTGCTATTATTGACTGTTCGATAAAATGATGTAAAACCGCAAAGGTTCCCTCGTCGCTCGAACTTACGCCTGCGCGAAGCGTGGGGTGTGCGTTGTACGTTCAGGGGAATATTTTCCGCGAATTCTGAAAACATTTTTTTCACAATTAAAATCATTTTATCCATCGTCTAAAAAAATTCGATCGAAGACGAACGAGAAAGAGATATTGCGATGATTTTGCTTCGAAAATTTTTCTTAAAAAAAAAGTTCCATTTTTTGTGATGACAAATTCGACCTCAATTCTCTTGCTCGCTCGTCTTCCTTAAGGGTGCAACACGTGCACATTCCCAGCCAAAAAAGTGAGGTCCGGTGAGAATTTTCTATTCTATCGGTTGATCCAAACAAATATCAACCGTATGAAACTATGTGAAACTATATTAACGTTAAAATAAAATAAAACTTTAACAATCAATAAGGAAACTCTTTATGCATCTAAAGTAACTTCATTGAAATTCATGTGGTAAAAAAAAATCAACGAATCAAATTTACACGAAAAAAAGATTTGTTTTTGTAATTTCAGAAAGAAATGTCTAAATACCATTTCTTCACGTTAAATAAATTCATAGAAATTCATATGTTAAAAAAAATCACCGAATTAATTTTACACGAAAACTAAAACATTTTTTTTCCAGTAATTTCCGAAAGGGATTTCTAAGTACCATTTCCTCATGTAAAATAGATTCACAGAAATGCAAATGGTTACAAAAATAATCAACAAATTAATTTCACGCAAAAAATAAAAGATTCATTTTTAGTAATTTCAGAAAGAAATTTCCAAGTACCGACGTGTCGAGACTTTTCGTTGGAAATGTGTGCGCGAAGCGTCGCCAAAGTCTCCGGAGGGGTTCGATAGTCGAGTGGCTTCGTACCTAAGTTCTCCATGCTCTGTGTGAGGAGAGCCTCGAAAGTGTGCAGGCTGTAGCTCTCGGCGTCCATTCCCTTGGCGAGGGTGTTTCTCAGATGCATCTCGTATTCGAGTAACAGCCGACTGGTCGGACTGCCCGGTGTCGATACCGATTGCATGTTCTGCTGTTGATATGTTGGACCACCGCTGCCAACCCCGCCGTTGCAACGGCGGGCGTTGCAATGATTAGGCTGTTCCATGTCCGAATTGCCGTTCGACGAGCTCGGTGTCGTCGCGTAGCACTGATTGTCGAATATAACGTTGTCTGACGGTGGGGACATGTCACCTGTGCACCGATTACGTTCCAAATCTAAGTACATCCTGCCTCTGCCGCCTAAGACAGAGCAGACAATGCTTCGTGCAGGCATTATGGAAGTGCAAATAATCAATGATTGGCATTATACTCCTATGTTTTTTTTGTTCTCGTAACTACCGTATCGCATAATCAACTATCAGCTAAATGCGATCATGATTGTGAGGGAAGCGGTCGTAAGCTCGAATGGCTGCAAGCTCGAAGGGTTATGCGACCACCGGACGATAAGGTCGAACGGTCGCAAACCCGAGGGGTCGTAAGGTCGAACGGTTATGAAACCGGCGGCGATAAGATCGAACGGTTATAGAACCGAGGGCCATAAGGTCGAACGGACATAAACCCGCGTGGTCGTAAGATCGGATGGTTGTAAGACCGAGCGACCATAAGGTCGAATGGATACGAAATTGAGCGACTGTAAGGTCGAATGGTTAGCAAACCGAATGGTTATAAGTCCGATCTTACAAGGTTCAACCTTACAAGGTCCGACCTGACAAGGTCCGACCTGACAAGGTCCGACCTGACAAGGTCCGACCTGACAAGGTCCGACTTTACCAAATCTGACCTTACAAGGTCCGACTTTATGAGGCTCGACCTTATGACTATTCGAGCTTACAACCAAACTTACGATTGACCTTACGATCGTTCCAACTTATAACCTTTTGACCTTATGATCCTTCGGGTTTATAACCGTATGACCGTTCGGTCGTTGGTCATGTAACTGTTCGAGCTTATGGTTATTCGAACTTACGACAGCGTCACGATTATATTTAAGGATATTTGACACTAAAGGCAATTGTACTTGAACGTTCAATATTTGTGTCAAGGCACTCAAAACTTAACGAGGAGAGACACTTGAAAATCCTCGAGGTATGAAATATCCTTAAACAATCCTCTTATGGCATTTTTTTTTGCATCTACGACGTCTAACTTCTGTGAAAATCAATGAAACTATAGTGAAAAAAAATTGCTTTACAAACTGACAACCGAAAACTTCAAGACGGCGATTTGATAATTAAATTCGTGCACGGTGCAATGAAGGCCGATGATTTGGCGGCGAATGTCAAACGAACCGCCAACTGCATTGAGCTCACTAAAGATACTTCCGATATTCGGCAACGACAAGTAAAACTAATTCGTCTATGACGTTGTGCGGCACTTCATCTACTGCAGATCCAGCGAATTGAAGAATTATAGAAAAAAAAAAACAAAAAATATTAACCCAACGGAAACTCGTGTACAAAACCTTATCTCGACGATGCACAATCCTTCCTCTATCAGGATCTAAATTTTATTTTAGTACAAAAGAAGTTATTTAAAAAAAAACGAGAAAACAAGATAAAAAGAGGCAAATCATCGAAACGATAACGAAGTACAGAGAGAAAGAGGAAACATTTGATTAAGTCATTTTGGATTTTTGTAAAGATCGTAACCCTTTGTACCGGTGTACTGGCGTCCCATCTCGTGGACGCTTCTCGATACTTGAAACTTGTTGTTGTAGGGGCTTCGATAGGGATGAGCGTAGTTCTCGTTCTCCGCCTCCGAGGCGATGTACTTCTGATTGTTGTTGTTGGGATGATAGTGGTAGCTGTGGTGACTGTGGCGCTTTCTCGTCATCTCAGGCGACGTAACCGGACTGTCGATGCTCGACATCGGCTTGAGCATTCTCTTCAGGGTGTTCGGATCGAGGCTTATTCCGCCGTTCTGGGCGTTCTCGATTCTCATGTCGTCGGTGCTCTTGCTCTTCGATTTTCTGCCGCTGTTGTTGTTGTTGACGATGTTGAAGATGTTTCCGTTCTGCATCTCGAGCTCCGTGTAATCGGCCGACTTCGTGTGATGCAACTGCTCCTTCCTCATCGACTTGTTCTGCAGCGTTCCACCGGCCTGCGTGCCCTCAGACTTCAGAGTCTCGCGCTCACCGCCGCCGTTCTGCTGGGTCGCGCTGTCCTGATGCTTTATACCCTTCTTCGGCGAAATCGTCATGCTCTTCTCCTCCGGGCTGTCGATCTTTAATGCCAAAAAAAAATTATTTTAATCATAAGCGTTAACAACGAAATTATCAGGGAGCTTACTAGTTGTTTTGATATAAATTAAAGGATAATTTGGTTGAATCTAAATGCGAAGTTTCGTAAATATTATTTTGTTAAATAAATGACTAACTTTTTTTGGGTGTAAATACAGAAATCTGTGTTTTTACTTCTCGTGTCATTAATTTTAGTTTAACCAATAAAAAATTGTGGACGTTTGTCGACAGTAAGTTGTAAGAAGTACAGATTTCTTTTTATTGTACACAAACCTGTGCTTCTAGTTCCAGTGTCATTAACAATTTTAGTTAGTACTTTTGTTGGTAAAACTGGAGTCGGATGGTGAGAGCGAAGAATCAACGAAAAATCGTGGACGTTTGTGGACAATGAGTTGTTAAAAGTTCTATTTTAGTTAAAAGTACAATTTTTTTTTACTGTGTTACACGTTGACAAAAAACCGCACTTTCGAGACAGCGTGTTGATTAATTTCTGACATCAGAACCGATGATGATTTACGAACGATGAAAATAATAAATTTGGAACCGTTTGTTCGGATTCTCAAAAATAATTGTGACACACAGTTAATATTATTATTATTATTATTATTTTATAGATTTCACACGAGCAGTGCGTAAAGAACGATCAACAATAATTCGAACTTGGCCCGTCGATCTCGCGGCTACGGTCTCGATTGCACCCAAGGAATACAGATTGCGGAACTGAAACGTGACGATGAGTTTCGCGGGTTTAATGATACTGAGGACGCTAAAAAGGTACGCGTGCCGCGTTCATCCCATCTTCCCCTGTTATACCCTTCTCCCACCACGGGGTGGCTCGTGGAATAGTCAATGGTGACGTACGCGTTTGCCCCTCAACGTGCGTCGATAATGTCAATCGCGGAATGCCCCTCGACCTATTGACATTCGAAGTTCATTTCTCTTCCACGTAGGGAAAATCGATTTTGTTAAAAAAAAAAGCTTCCTCTAAGAGGAAGCAAAATGCGTTTACGCACGTGTCCGATGGACTGTGCAGTTTTTAAAAAGCCAATTGAAATTTCATACAACAGTAAAATTTATCCTATTGAGACAAAAAAAAATATATATATATGTTTTTAATTGAATAAAAATATTTATATCTGTTATTTATTTAATAAAATATATATGGATATATATTTTGTACCTGGGAGCCCACGGTAGCGGTTCCGGTGGAGACATTGGCCGTTTTGGGTGTTGTCTGGCAAGTCTCGTTCTGCTGCTGTTTCTCCTTGTGTTTGCACGTGTCGCCGGCCTTCGAGCCTTTTCCGGGTGTGTCGTTAGCGTTGTTAACGTTGTCGTAGAGAGAAGCGCTGGACGTCGCGGCCGTTATCTTGTCGCGGCTCGGTGTCATTTCGACGTCCGACGAGCGCGCCATGGTTCTCGGTAACGTCGATGCACCTTTACCAAAAATTAACAAAAAAAAAAAACATTAAAATTTAGTGAGATGAAAATAAAAATAAAAAAAAATAAAGAAAATTAACAGAAAAATAAAACATGAGAAATTTGAATTTCTCGTTAGCGTACCACAAGTACCTGATCGGAATCTTTGATCTTGGCCTCGGAGCCTGGCCAATTGTTCGGGTGGCATGCACGTGCACTGAGGCGTCGCCTTCGATCTGCTCGGCGATGCCGGTGTCGACAATGGTTTTATTCGCGGTTTCACTTTCTGCTTGTTCCCCTGCTCGGCCTTGAACGAGTACAAAGATGCCGCTTTTCTCGGTGTCTTTGTCGATGGCGTCTGCAACCGTTGAAGGCATGAGTTCATTTATATCGCGACATTAAACTATTTTTCATTCGGAAGAACTATATTCAACGATCATTTTTTTTTTCCCACGAAAATACGTGTCCACCGCGCGAATTTACAATCAAGCTCTGTCGTTTTTTCTATCGTTTCTATTTAAAAATATGGACTGAAAATTCAGGAGGAAAATAATTGAAGCGCGAGTAAAAATAAATGAATTTGAAAATTTGAAACAGAAATTAAGGAGGAAAAAAATCGAAGCGGAAGTAAAAAAAATGTATTGAAAAATATCGAATGAAAATTAAGGAGGAAAGAAATTGAAGCGGAAATAAAGACAAAGAATCTATTAAAAATTTTAACATAAAAATTGCGGAGGAAAGAAATTGAAGCGGAAGGGGGAGAAAGAAAAGAAGAAGAAAGATCGGTCGATCGATCGATACTCACACAACAGTCCTTGAATTGTTTCGCGTCGATGGGAGATGTAAAATTGAGTCCCCACGTGTCGTTGGTCATCGTGTCTTTCCAGTAGATGAAGCATTCTGAGGCTTGACCGATACGCGTACCTTTAACGAAAATGCATGTTATTAATTTTGCTAATTCCAAACAATTGAAAAAAAAATCGAAAAAAATTTAAAAAAGAAAATTATACAAAGAGAAAATTTGCGAAAATGTGATTCTCACCCGGTTGAACCAGTCGCACGTCCAGGATCTTGTCTACCTGACTGTTATAGGCGGTGATATGGAAGACCAATTCAGGCGTATCCTGGAGGCAGCGAATGTTCACGGGGACGAGATCCTCGGATACTTGTTGCCATTTGACGGTGCCGGCACCGCTCGCGCTCACGTGAAATACTTCGGCCCAGAGTCTACAATTGCTCAACCAATTAAACAATACTATAACAGGGCAAATCGGGGGAGGGGGTGGAAAAATAGATCAACACTGCAGCGGCGCCCTCGGCGGGACGCGGAAAAGAAATCAGATAAAAACGGTACGGTGGGAAGAGAGGTGGAAAATTTCGTGCAATGTGAATTCTAGAGGAGTCCAAAAATCGTGAATGAACGAAAATAATTTAAACAAAAATTTTAAAAATTAAAAAATTTTATTTATCTTTTTTTAATCCGTATCCTCTTTTCGAAGATAGCGGAGAAAAAAATTTAATTAACACATCTAATGGCGTACATGCGTAATTTTAATTGACAAAATAATTTATTTACTCACGTTCTAACAATCGTGCAAAGCATGATACAGATAACGAAATATCGTACATTATATACGTAGAAATAACAGAGAAGATCGTGCGCTCGGTATGTAGTGATAAGAAGACTATAAATGAGGGGACAAGTATTTGTGGGAGTTAATAGAAAAAAAAATATTGATTTTATTTTAATTACGCGAGTGCTTGCGAATCGCGACAAAAATTACATGTATAAGGAACAACGGTGTGGAAGACGCTGTTGCTCCAGGGATGAGATGCAATTTGTAACATCGGACCAACTCTGGATAAGAACAATTTTTATTACATTTTTTTTATTTACTTTTTTATCGCCTGTGTGAGTGAATGGAAATTTGGCAAAAACGTACGGAAAATCTCCGAGCTCGATGACGGTGATCGCGGCTCAGTGCCGCGAATCGCGCGAAAAATAACACATGTAAGGAACAACGGTGTGGAAGACACTTTTGCTCCAGTGGTGAGATGTAATATCTAACATCGGACCAATTCCACATAAGAGGAATTTGTATTAAACATTTTTTTTTTAATTTTTATTTTATTAATCGCTGGGTATGCGCGAATGGAAATTTGGCAAAAACATACGAAAAGTCTCCGTGCTCGATTACGGTACATTATAAATAATAGGGGTATAAAGATACAATGAACGTATGTCAAGTATACAAGTATACGGGTATATAGAGAGTAGGTAACATGGTCGAATGGAACGGTTCAAACCTCGATATGTAGTGATCAGAAGACTACAAATGAGGGTACAAGTTTTACTAGGAATCAATAAAATGATGCATTTAATTTTAATTACTGGAATGCCGCGACGCGATAAAAATTATAAGTATAAGGAACAACGGTGTGGAAGACACTTTTGCTCCAGTGGTGAGATGTAATATCTAACATCGGACCAATTGCACATAAGAGGCTTTTTTATTAAACATTTTTAAATGTTTGATTATTATTTTATTAGTTGGGTGGGTATGCGCGAATGGAAATTTGGCAAAAACAGTAAAGTCTCCGTGCTCGATGACGGTACATTATAAACAATAGGGGTATAAAGATACAACGAACGTGTGTCAAGTATACAAGTATACGGATATATAGAGAGTAGGTAACATGGTCGAATGGAATGGTTGAATGGTATGGTATGCGCACCTCTTCTTCTCTATTACGCTTCCGCACCTGAGCAAGTGGCCAGTGTCACCCCTGTGGGCTCCGCTTCCACCCATGGCGGACCTTGCCCCGGTTTGCCAAGGGGAATCTTCGTCTCGATACCCCCTTTTCGACAGGGGTGCACAGCTGCATGACAGCTTATTGCCCATTTTATAATATCCCTTTCCTACTTAGCCCTCTCTCTCTCGAGCTCTCACAAAGCTCCCCAAACTTTCTTGTCCAGATTTTTCGAACAAACTTGTCCAGCTCTCGATTCCCGAAGAGAAGCACCACGGACTCGAATTCCCCCGTCAGTCTCTCATCGTTTCACGATATTCTTTTTTTTGTTTTTTATCTTTATTTATCTCTATCTTTGACACTGAAATTTTTGGCTCTGCGATTATACTGTTTTTCTTTGGGTATCCGTTGATTTTTTTTCTTCAGTTTGTTTGGCTGCTTTGTTTCTTCTTAGTTGTTGGTTTGTGTCGTGTTTTGTTTTCTTGTTATCTTTTTTTTTATTTGGCACCGATTAGTATAATCACCGAAACTCTCGGCTGTTTCGTTATATGGGAAGCACTGAATACAACAGGCGATCGGAAGCTATCCCCGATCGGAGAATAGAAGGAGGTATCTTTATTGTCACATCATTGACGGGTGCTGAAACTATCAGCTTCTCCGTGGCATGATTGCTGCAAGCAGAAAGACGACAGGAGGTTAGACAAAAATCGGTGAAGATAAATCATTTTTCTTAACAGTTAAAATTTATCCGTTGATCGAACAATTATTACGGTGCTTGCTGAATAAACAATTTTTTTAAATAGTATTCGATTGATATTTGGGTCTAAAAATATACGATAGAAAAATGGCCGATTCGTTCTTGGTGAAAACATTTTAAAGTAGTTTTGTATTTTTCTTTATTTTCAGTAGTTAATTTTAATATGTTAGTGAAAATTTGTTTTATGACAGTTTCGTCGATTTTAATTAACGGTGTGTAAATTTGTTCAACGACAGTCGCTCGACGGAACAAGCGGACGAAATATTGTCGGTTCAGTTTCAATTGCTTATCCTCAAAGTTGAACAGTTTTATTCCCAAAAAAAAGCTGGAATGGTTATATGTGTATTAGTCCCAGAGGTGCAGTCGGAGCGACGCAGCTACGGCGACAGTAGCAATAACCTTACTAGGTCAGCCATCGCTGGATAAACATTTTTTTTATTCGGCCGATGCAGGGCATGAAAATATACAATTTGAAAATTCTCCAATACTTTTGCATTTTTCATTTTTCGAGTACTCATAGTAGTTTCAAGTAGTGATTTTATATCTTAGTGAAAATTCGTTTTATTAAAGTTAAAGTTCCGCCAATTTGTATTAAAAGTGGCTAAATTTGTTCAACAATAGTCGCTCGACGAAATAACCGGACTAGATATTGTCGTTCCAATTTCAGTTGCTCGCTTATCCTCAAAGTTGACAAATTTTATTCCCAAAAAAAAGTCGAAACTGTTATACGTGCATCGGTCCCAGAGGCGCGGTCGGAGCGACGCAGTTACAGCGACAGTAGTAATAACCCTACTAGGTCAGCCATCGAGAGCCGAGTCGACCCACTGCCGATTGTTCCCCCTATCAGCCAACATCTTATCCCGACATTTCGGAACCATTCACGAAATATGGTTACAGAATAGTCAACAGCAAAAAAAAAAAAAAAAAATTGTAATACACATTCGATAATCGATTCGAGGCAAAGAGGTAAATGCTGACGGGCTCGAGGATCGAGGCCAATCGCCCGACACGAGTGCCGCACTCCCGCCTATATCTATAGCTCAGAGTGGCTAATATTGCCTCTTCCATCGAGCCCGGTTATTCAAGCTACTAATACAAAATTTCGAATCTCTGCTCATCCGGAATATCTCCCGACTCGTGTAGCCTTGCCCTCGTATCCACACTCTTTCCCAAACGTAATACTCGAATGACGTAAAATAAACGATGAATAATAACTATAATTTTTCCATTAATTTTTCGATCAAAATATTTTTAATGTTCTTCGTTTTTTTTATGAAAAATGTTCTATCCTAAATTGGTTTTTCCATCGAGCCTGGCTATTCAAGCTACTAATACAAAATTTTGAAACCAGTATCGAGTATTCCCACAATACTGAAACACAATACTGAAATGACGAAAAATAAATGATGAATAATGACAATAATTTTTCCATTAATTCTTCGATTAAAATATTTTCAATGTTTTTCGTTAATTTTAATTTTTTTTTTTTTTTTTTTTTTTTCAGGAAACATTTTCAAAGGCGAGTGTATTCGTATTTCCGTTCCGGAATGCAACAGATAACTAATCGTGATAAGTATAATTTTTACTGACAATTTTCGAGCGTATTCTCGACGAACGAAAATCTTCTTTTTTCACGATAATTTTTCTGTCACAAATAATTATCTTCCCACTATATTTTTACGTCGTGAATAATCGAGCAATCAAAATGAAGAACAATTGATTAGCTGCAGAAACGTCTCCGTCGTTATCGCCGTCAGCCTGGACGTCGGCAAAGCGCGATCAGTCGGATAGAGTCGAGAGGACATTTCCACTCTGACTCGTCGGAGCTTTCTCAAAGCTTAGTGCTCCGTCGGTTAATTGGAAACACGTCCCCTCTTGGAAGGACAGTTATTCATTACAGTTATTAATTTTATTTTACGAGAAATTTTCTACCTAACATTTTTTCGTATTTTCTCACGTTGATGCATTTAATGTAATAATTAATAACGACTACAATTTTACCGATAATTCCCCAACACATTCCCCACTACCGATACTCCTTTTTTTACGATAATTTTTCTGTGGCAAATAATTAATTATTTGTATAACTAAATACAAATAAAATAAATAATGTACATATAATTAATAATTTACATAATAATAATTATATAAATAATCATAGATCATTTGTATAATTAATTATATAAATAATTCATTCCTTTGATTATCTTCGCACTATTTTTTTACAACGCAGATAATCGAAGAACAAATGAGGCATCATTTGATTAGACTCCAGAAACGTTTCCGTCTTTATCGCCGTTAACCTGGACGTGGAGCGAAGCGCGATCGCGAAAGAGATACGAGCGGAGGACAGTCGAACCGACAGAGTTCGGAGGACGTTTCCCCTCCGGCTCGTCGAAGCTTCCTCAAAGCTTAATGCTCCGCAGGTTAATTGGAAACACGTCGAATCGCGGAAAGACAGTTATTCGCCCGCAGAGAATTCCGCTCGTGCTCGGTGATTCGCTCGTCGGTGAAACGTATGGCAAACCCGGCGATGCCGCTATCCGCGAGTAGATTAGAAATTCGGATTTAATTAAGCTTAATTGATTTCCGCATTTCACTATGGACGATCGACGAACGCAAAAGTTCCAACCCCCCCTATCGAAAAATCTCGCGCAGCTGACGATGAGCGGAGATACCGACGGGAAGCGTGGGTGGGTTTTCCCCTCCGGCACGCCCGCGAACCGTACATTCGCGTCCGAGGGGTCGATGCTCGCAGCCCTCGGGCCACCCTCGATAAAAATCACCGCTTAGCGCGGGGAGCGAGTCTTTAAATGGAGATAATCGACTTGCAAATTATATGGAATATATTAAAAATAAAAGATTTAAAAAAAATGATTTATAATCGAGGGGTTGAAGTCGCTGAATTATGTAAATTTCAGAGTTGGGGGAAATACTGAAAATATTGGAAATACTGGAATACTGAAAATACAAAATATTATATGTATTTTAAATACGGAATACTTTTTGTACATAAAATAAGTACTCCCTAAAATACGTTGTAAAAGTCAACGATATTTCAATTTCATATTTTGTAATTAAATTTCAGTTTTGACATTAAAGGTTTTTTTCACATTCGACATTTGTTTTTTCACTTTAAACCTTTGTTTTTTAGTTTGGCATCCGATATTTTTTAGCATCTGACACTTTTCCAGATTTGCCATTAAATATGTTGTTTTCATTGCGAATTTAAGATTTTTGTTTACATCTGAAATGTTCTTTTCCTTATCCATATCCAATAATTTGACTTAGTAGTTTCAACTTCGCATGAAAATTTGGCATTATTCCGGATTGTAAATCAGAATTTGAAACTTATTTCGCATCTGTAATTAGGCATTTTAAAATTCAATTTTTGCCCCCCGAAAAGTCTGCCGAAAAATCGTTCCAGATTCTGAATTGCCAAACTAAAATGAAACGACAAAAAACAAAGCTGTTATTCTTCCCTCCGATTCCCGGCGAGTCTCTAGAGTGACACGTTTCTCACGACTAATGGACACTCGCGAAGAATTTAATAATGAAAAAATGCCATTTTATCCGGACTTTAATTATCACGATTCCGGCCCGAGTTCTCGTTCCCCGAACAGCTTGCCAGCGATTTCAGCAATCTCGGATAACCATTTGGACATTATGCTTAATTCTTTTATCTCCCCTGAAATATCCTAAGGGGACACCCGGATGTTTAACGAACTGCGCGCAACGCCCGTTCTAAACGCGACCCCGACTTTCGAACCCCCTTTCTGGACGAGGGTTGGTAACACCTGACTGGGTTGTCCGCGAGAAGGGTGGCTCGACCCCCACCGCTCGCGCCGGTAACGGGGAGTGGCGAGAACGAGATAGTTACATAAAACGGATTCACTCGCGGTTGGTTTCAATCCCCGCGAAATGGCCACTTTCGCGCTAAGGAGGAAAAAAAAACACAAGTAGCTCTGCAACAGTGCCGACCACTTTCAATCGAAGCGGAGCAATTCAAACGACGCTCTGTACTCGTATATTTCATTGAACCAATTGAGGCTTGAATTTAATTATTTTTTTGTTTTTATTTATATATATTTTTGTAATTGAAAAGTGAGGGTTCCGTGTTGTTTTCTGCGAGCATAGTACCTTAGGAACAGATCTTTCACCCAATCAGAGTCGCGTCCAGCTCGATCCGCTGTGGCATGTGCATTAAGCGCAGGGGAATCCCGGAACCGCACGTACGGGGATTCCCCGTTTAGCGAGACTTTCGAAGCGCGCGGCACGCGATCTTCGAATGGATATATTATCAGCGAAATGTTGTTAAAAAAATCTCAAAAAATTCATAGAGTGGCCTTGATGTGTGGGTCACTAGATGACATAGAGAAAAATTCGATCGCTGATGTCGGGATCGATCTTTTTGGATTAGAAGAACCAACGCGGTTTCCTGTCGATACGACGTTCCCCGTACGCGAAGGTTTCAGTCTCTGAAGTCTATAATTTTTTGCTATTGACGAAAGTAAAAAAAAGAGGTTTGGCTGTTTAAGAAAATTTCTTATCCACAAACGTCAACAATTAATATTTTTTCTTCATATTTGTACAATTATTTTTATAGTTAAAAGGCACAGGTCGTCGATGATAAGATGAACGATAAATTTGTCTAGAACGTAAAAAACAAAATTTGTGGAAATTTTTTGATACGCTAAGATTTCAGTTTTTGGAGTCTATAATTTTTGTCTTATTAACAAAAGTATAAATAGAAAATATTTGACGATATAACAAATATTCTTTCAGATTTCTCCAATTATTTGTATAGTTAAAAAGTAAAGTTCGTCGACGATGAGAAGAACGGTAAATTTGACTGGAACGAGAGGGAACAAAAATTGTGAATCTTCGTGAGCGCGAGAGGTTTGTTAAATTTGCAAATATTTTTTGCCCGTCGCGTGGCTCACATCGCGACGTATCGATTTAGCTGCGAACAAGTTAAAAAATATTGATTCCAGCCAATGTGGCGCAACGTGGAAGACCGAGAGGGGTGAGCAAAGTGCGGACAGCCCTCCAGGGTTAATCCAGTCAAGCGTTACAGCATTGAACCCGCGAAGCCGTGGCTTACCCAGACCATCCTCAATGAATAATGCGAGATACGAGAACTCCCAAAACAAAGACGACCTAGTTCGACGATCGAGTGCCGGGCTCCTCGCAGGGGCGGGGCGGCGCCCCGCGAGATCAACGGAAGAGGCTGCACCGACAGATACGCGACTAACCCTTCCAGCCTCGTACGAAACCTCGACTTTGCCAGCTTCGGCCACAAAAAAATCGTACAAATATCGAAGAAAATAAAATCATCCCAAAATCGAAGGAAACGAAATCGTACAAAAATCGACGGAGAGAAAATCGTACAAAAGTCGAAGGAAACAAAATTGTATAAAAATCGAAGGAAACAAAATCGTACAAAAATTGAAGGAAATAAAATCGTACACAAGTTTGAGAAGAACAAAATCGTACAAAATTCGAAAAAAATCGTGCAACATTTTTAAAAAATCGTGCAACATTTTTTAAAAAATCGTGCAACATTTTTTAAAAAATCGTGCAACATTTTTTAAAAAATCGTGCAACATTTTTTAAAAAATCGTGCAACATTTTTTAAAAAATTGTGCAACATTTTTACAAAATCGTACAAAATTCGAAAAAAATCGTCAAAAAATCTTCAGATTTATCAAAATATGCGTAGCTAAATCGGCGTTTGAGTTCCCGGCGCATTCTTCGTCGGCGATTCTCGCCGGATAGGTTTGCCCGGAGATGGAGGGACCGTGAAAGAGGGTTGGACGATTTCACAGCGAGTCACGGGAACGAGCCGCAGCCAGGCAGGAAGCCAAACGCCGGGCGAATGTCGGGAGTTCCGATTACTCGAGAAGGACAGAGACACGGAAAGACCGAAAGGACAGCGAGAGATAGAAAAGAAGCGGCGAGCGGACGGGGCAGCGGGGGGCATTGCGGAAAGACCGAGCTAGCACAGTATCGGACTGCATTCGCGAATCCCACATCGCGTCACGTACAAAGCGCGTGGGTGCAACCGGAATCGTCCTAAACTCTGTATGTGTCGATTTAGCGCTAATGAAAGACCGCGGCATGTCCGCCTTTCCCTTCACAAGTAATAACAACAACAACAACTATAATAATAATAATAATAATAATAATGTTCGTTTGTAACTAGTATTATTATTATTATTATTATTTGATTTTGTATTTGTTTTGAAGCCGGAAGGGAACACATGTGATAATAAACTAAGTCTTATATTTATTGAAATGTACTTTTTTGATAAAACGGTAAAAGGAGTAATCCGTGAATATATAACAATATCAAATAATAATAATAATAATAATAATAATAATAGTAATAATGATAAAACATGGTGTTTTACATATGGAAAAGTTTTTAGAAGCAAGAGACAACATGTTAGCTTGGAATTACTTCGAAAAAAACAAATTTCCACCGGACGCATTAAAGCCCTGCGGATGTAATGCAAATTTGGTAATGTTTTATTCAGCTGTTTTAAAGATGCAGTACTGTAATGGGGTTGCAGAGATACACTACTGCCCCCTCCCCCCTCCCTCCCACCCCCTTTCGTTCAAAGGGACGGCGGACGCATCCGTCCCAAATAACTTCTATAGGGGAGAGGTAAATGCATTTCGTTCGATTTTTTCATTAACCGTTCGAGATAGGTTTTGTTTTGTTTCTTGTTTGGGACTGGCTGGGTGTTGTTTAATCGTTCGATTTGGAACAGTAAACATCGCCCACTGCGCCTACTAATACTTTATATAGTAAAAAAACAATCTAAATAGGAGATTATATTCATCAGTTGCCGATCGAGTGAATTTAAAAACAATGGCGATACAAATTTTTGTTTCAACGTTTCCCGGATTTTTCTCACGAGGATGGAGCGATTTCACGGTTTAAGATTATAAAAAATTGAAAATAAACCTCACAAAATAAATCCCCTAACTCTTAGGGTGGTTTGTCCCAATTTCTTGCTGCACAGTGAGGGAATCTTCGCAACTTTTCTCAAAATACCATGTCTCTTAAATGTCCGAACAAAAAGTAATAATTGTAATTAAACATTTTTTTTTTTAGAGTCCGTCTCAAAAAGTGTCTTTTCTCACGGGAGCGAAATATAATTTTTTTGGTACCACAACAAAAACGAACTATTTACCGCACACGACGCCTCGGCTGGTTAAGGTGTCAAAATTTAAGCGTGAACAGTGAGTTAAGTTATATTTTATCATTCTCCGTATTAGATGTTTTAAATTTATTTATCCAATGCCTCTCGCACTCGATGTGTATATATCTTTTTCCGAGTCAGTGTAGCATTGCACCCCGATGGGACATGAAGCTGACCGAGCGATACACACTCCTGTACAAAAAATAAGAACTCAAAAAAAAATTTAGGTTTTGCCTCAAAAATGATCTTTTTCCATGGAAGCGAAATGTTATTTTTTTGTACTTCAACAAAAACGGTCTATTTACGGTACACGACTGGTTAAGGTGTGAAAATTTAATGGTGAACCATGAGCTAACTTATGTTTTATTAATCTCCGTATTAGATTTTTTTAGATTTTATTTATCCGATGCCTCTCGCTCTCGATGTATATATATATCTTTTTCTGAGTCGGTGTGGCATTGCACCCCCGATGGGACATGAAGCTGACCGAGCGATACACACCCCGTGCGACCGGGCGTCGAGGCATCGACGGTTCGTTGACTTGCGAGGTCACGATACATTGCCCACTATAGATATACACACACACGCACAGGCGCCCACATATATATTTGTATATATACTATGTCAACGATGAAATATGCAAGCTACCGTATGACATGTCCGTACAGAACGTACGCTATTTATCTTTGGGTGTGTACCCGTGTCGTGGATTAAACGCGATATCGCCGCGGTGCATCGTTACGAAGGGCTTTAGCCCGGCGAGAATGGGCGTGGAATTTGCGCGGGATCGTTGCCATTATCGTTCAACTGCACACGAAGCCCGGGCCCGGAGCGATAAGGCTCGTTCGCACGTTAAACTCACGCCAAACTGTCCGACTGATAAACTCAACGCTCGGCACTTTTATCATGATCGATTATTAATTGTTCCTAAAAGGGGTGAAAAAAAAGAATCGCTTCGGTATCGGAATTCGCAGTCTCCTCCCTCACCGGGTTTCTCGGCGGGCTCCCCAAACGCAGATTCGTGGCTTTCGATTATTTCCTTTTTTTATAATTCGAACGATCCTTTATTTATTTTATTTTATCTTTATTTCTTTATAATTGGAACGATCTTTTATTTATTTTATTTTATATTTGTTTCTTTGTAATTGGAACGATCTTTTATTTATTTTATTTTATATTTGTTTCTTTGTAATTGGAACGATCTTTTATTTATTTTATTTTATATTTGTTTCTTTGTAATTGGAACGATCTTTTATTTATTTTATTTTATCTTTATTTCTTTATAATCGGAACGATCCTTTATGTATTTTACTTTATTTTTATTTTTTTTATTTATTTACAATTTGAAGACGAATAAAAATCGGCGGACGACCCCGATCGATTGTTCTCCTCTCGCTGTTTACGACTTAACGACACTGTTTACCGTACGGCCGTTCCCGTTATTATTCCACAGCCTCGCCGTCTTCGGTTCGCGCGTCTTAAATTTTAGGGCTTTGCCTCTCCGAGAAAAAAAAATGCTAAACTCGTCTATAGGCGAGAAAACATTTTTGTTATTTTAACATCAGCGAATATCGACTCCCAAAAAAAATAGACGGAGCTTCCGCGAAAATGAATATTTTATCCTTAATTATTTCAATCTTTTTGTAACATTTTTTTAAGTCGTTTTTATTTTATGACGATTTTTTGAAGGATTTCGAGAAAATTTGCAAAAAAAAATCGAGAGCGAAGAAAAAATGTAACAACCGATGGAACTCCCGAGGAATCCGCACCCGGAAATCGCAGTCCCGTGTTACACCCCGCGACGCAAGCCGTTCGTGTAGCGCGGAACAAGGGTGAGGACACGGGCGAGGAGGCGCGGTGGCGGAAAAGGACGAAGAAGGAGGAGCTGCGAGGAGACTGGACGACTGGAAATGTCAACGGTCGCGATCACTGACACCACAGCGGGAAAGCGGAAGAGGTGCAGCAGAGCGGCACCACTGCATCACGGATGTGCAGTCTCCGGGCGGAGATTATCGCGAACCAGGATAGTAAAAAAAAAAAAAATGACAAAAAAAAATAATGCAGAAGAAGGAGCCAAGAAGCCGAGCCAGAAATTCTCTGCGCGCGGATTACGATGTTTCACACATTAAAAAAAAAACCAACCCCTTCCGCGATGGTGAAATTTTAGACTCGTTTTTTACGGACGAAAATTACTGTTTTCATTTTTTGTTTTTTTGCATGGGAAAATAAATTCTATGTAAAAAAAAAATGAAAAAAAAACTCATGAAATTTCACCCCATCGAATCTTTCGCACACTACCAGTTTATTTCGGAAGGGAGATAAATTGACCCGAGAAAAAAATAAAATAGCGTCCCGGACTCGAACAATTCCTCTCGAAATACCCAACAGAATTTATCCACCGTTAGTGATTTTTTTTTCACTCTTTTTATTTTCTCTTCTCCTTTCCTCTCCTTAGCCCCCTTTAACTCGTCGCACCACTGGCCGCTCCACCCTTCTCTCGCATCTCGCAGCACACGCGATCTATTCACAGAGATCTCTCTCGTACATAAATTTTTTCTTCGCAGCACAGAAACCTCATTCCCACAAACTTTCCAAACCGCGACTCTATTACAACAAATATCGTCACAAAAACCCCTACGACAGTAAATAAAAACAATGGCCTCTCGGAACATCAACGGCCTCGCTACGATTCTTCCCGTCCACTCGAGGGTGAATAAAAAAACCCAAAAAAAAATATAGAAAAAATATAGAAAATATAAAGAACGTAAGGAGCGACGAAGACGATGACTTACGGTCGACGACATCATCCTCGACGAGTTGGGTGCGTCGTCGTCGAAAGCTCAACCGCCGCGACACATCGCCATATCGGAGGGATGCGATGCACAATAACACCGAGAGAGGAAGGGTTAGGGGGTTGCTCTATATATATATACACACATATATATATGTATATATATATATATATAACGTGGCGCGAAGGTGTGTTTCAGTGCTATAAGTGAGGACGGCGATACACAGCGATGTGAAAGTGGGGCTGGTGGGGGAAGAGCGAGGGGGGTGGCGGAGGAACAGTGGCCGACGTGCAGGTCGTAGGGGTTTAGCGGCGACGCAGGGGTGGAAACGAGAGAGACGGCCAAGTACGGAGCGCGCCGGGGTTCGCGGAGAACAATGATATCCGCACCCTTTTCATCACGAGCATTAAAAAATCACAGCGTGTCTTTTCCAAAAAAAAAAAAAAAAAAAAAATACCAAAAACCCACCCCTTGAACGAAGCTTCTCGTCTTCCCCGTCCGATCCCTCGAATCCTTCTTCTTCCTCTCACCGTCGACTATTTTTCTCGCGTCTCACGACGACGACGTCGACGAGGAGACGCCGCACCCCGTACTGCGACCCTTTTTACACCAAACCTCCCCCTCCGCCCAGACGTACTTTCCTCCCCTTCGAGATACCGAAATTCCCGAGAGAAAACTCCAAGAAGATGGCCACCGCAGCGACGCAGCCCCGGCACTTCGCGTCCACCACCACACTGTTTTATTCCCACTGCATATACTTTATATTATACATATAAATACCCACACATGTATATATACATATATATAGGTATTTAAGTATTTCAGTATTTCAGTATTTTAATATTTTAATATTTTAATATTTTAATATTTTAATGTCTTAATATTTTGGCTATTTGTATGTATATATATATATATATATGTGTGTGTGTTTGGTACCTTAATCGAAAGAGTTTATCTGGAGGCGTTTACTTTTCTTCATAGCCTATATTATTGTTATTGTTGTTATTATTATTATTGTATATATCGTACCGTATGCCATGCGTGTTACCGGTCGGGTTAATCGCACGTATTTATTTTTCACGGGAGGACGAATTTATCCGAAAGGTAGCCATGGATACTGGGGTGGGCCGAGAAGACGAGGGATGTATCTCGGGCGGCCACGGGAAGGCAAGCCTGGTCCACGAATGCGCCCCTAGCCGAAAATGTCAATATCCCCGCTGCGCCCGCGATGCGCCCGCGACGTGCGACGCGTTTCCTTTTCTCTCTCTCGCTCCCTCTCAACCCCTCTCTCTCTCACTCTCTATATCCTCTATGTACCTTGTTTTTTTTTTTATTACTACTTTACTACTCCATCTTTACTCGATGCACTCGAGCTCTCTCTCGCCCACTGCGCGTACCATTGTTACCGTTATTATTATAGAACAATACAGCGAAGATGCAAGCCGTCCCTTTAAGTCGCTTTAACTATAGCTTTTTTTTTAAAATTATTCTCCTCTCAATTCTGTACGCACCGAATTAGCGATCACGTGTCACACGTGCCTCAGCGATGACTCTCTTCGGCGTCGTTGTTATTTTCGTCCCATTTAGAAAATTATCATAACTATTATTATTTTAGTTTTTATTTATCTTTTTTTTATTATATATATAATTTTTGTTTTTTTATTTTTTTATTATTTTTTTTTAAATAGAAATCGTAAATAAAGAGAATGTACGGTACAGAGGGGTGGTTTCGAGCGATGTTATATTCGCGGTACCGGTGGACACTCCGAGCACCGGGGGGGTTGATCTCGCGTTCGCGCGCGCTCGAGACCGGTGGCACACGCTGGTAACCCTCGCGCCGCACCGTCGCCGTTCACCGTATCGGCCCCAGACCTCAGCGGCTATCTTTTCAGCTTTCGGCCCCGTTCGTACTGCCACCCCCGACGGCGTTTTCCTGCGACGTACACCGGGAGAACGCCGATCGGGTGTGTGTGTGGGTTTCGGTGCTGTCCGACTCTCCTGTACGTATATTTCGGGTTAACACGGACGGGGATGAAATGCTCGGGGGAGGGATTGCGCGGCTAAAATTTCGACGTTACGGGCTTCGCCCCGAGGCGCAGGGGGTGCGCGAGTGGTGGTGCTCGGAGGAACGTCTTCGTGTGAGATACTGCGCGAAGGCGTAACCATGACGATACCCGATCGATCCGGAGCCTGCGCGCCTCTCGCCGTTCCCACCTTTGATACACCTGTATTTTATACATGCATATATATGTGGATACATATGTGTATATTATGTATGTATGTGTATGTATGTATCTTTTAGATAGAAACTGGGAGAACCTACTGGTCTGGCGACTTGAAGCAGGGCCGAGCGGGGCGGTTACAGAGATTGGCACGGTTTCGGCCCTTTTTCGTGAGGGGCGGTTTAGGGCCGATGACTGGCTTCCGGTGACTGGTAGGGCTGCGGAGAGCGTGGGATCGTTCGGGCGTATGTCCTGCTGGGTGGCTGGGAAGATGCGACTGTGCCGTTTTCGGGGAGGAGGATGACCGATCTGTGAAGAGGTAAATGTCCGGGTCTTCGGACGATGCGGGGAGGAGGGGAGGAGAAATTTAATTTTTTTATGAAATAGGGACTTAGGGAGGAAATGTTTGGATGCTGGGAGGGGAAAAAATCTTTAGTCATTATTCGCGGTGTCGTCTGGGTAAAACGGAGAGTCATGAAACATTAGTTTACAATGGCGATGCGATGGATTCAATGGAAATGTCTGGTTTAGTGGAAAAGGGAGAAAAGTTTGGAAGATTTTGTTGTGACGTCACGTCCTGTTTCAAAATATCAAAATACCGCTTTCGCTTTAAAAATCTTGTTTTTGAGATCCCTTCCGGTTGAGAACTGAGATATTTGAACCGGAAGTGACGTTTTCCGATATGACACAACTTCCGGTTGAAAATGGAGTTTTCAAAACCGGAAGCGACGTTTTTCCGTATGAAGCCGCTTCCTGTTGAAAATTGAGTTCTTGAAACCGGAAGTGACATTTTCCCGTATGATGTCGCTTCCGGTTGCAAGCTGAGATTTTTAAACCGGAAGTGACTTTTTTCGTTATGAGGTGACTTCCGGTCGAAAACTGAGATTTTGAAACCGGAAGTGACATTTTCCCGCATAAGGTCACATCCGGTCGAAAACTGAGATTTTATAACTTGAAGTAACGTCACACAAAATTTTTTCAAATTTTGTTGCGTGATGTCACTTTCTGTTCAAAACAGAGATTTTCAAACCGGAAGTGACGTTACAGAGAACATTTTTTATTTTTCTGTGTATCCCGCATGTGGCCAGATACAGAGTCGGGTGAATTAAGGAACACAAGAATGTTACGATACGTCTCAGATGTATTTGGAATTAATCTCAAATGTAGCCAGCGACAGAAACGGATGAACTATGGAACACAAGCTTCGTCCCGAGCGTCCCGAATGCAGTCAGCGACAGAAGCGGACGACGAATGAAGCGACACAGCGAATTGATATTTTCGTTCGTCGCACATAACCTAACTTCGTCCTAAAAAAAAAAGCCGCTCGCAATCATAACCTCGAATCATCAAAAATCGTCAGATAGTTCGTCCTGTTTCTCTTCAGAACGACGATGCACGTCGCTATGTTGAAAGTGACGAGTAAAAATTGGAAACCCTTCGCCAGTATAGCACAGCTGAGATATCTGGCAAAGCTGTCGACGAAGTTCGAAGAGAATCCGGAGGCTAAGATGCAGGCATGGCAGATTCATTCGTACGGCGGTTTGGACGATATGAAACTCTCGAACGTCAGAATTCCGGTTATCGCGAAGCCGAACGAGGTCCTGATAAAAGTCGATGCATCCAGCGTCAATCCCATCGACGTCGCTATGACACGTACGTAGTCATGTAACGAGCGTGTTGCTCTTCGAACCGCTCGTCGGAAACGACCAATGTCCCAGTCGATGCGCTAAGACTCGACAGGGTACGAACAGCTGTTGTTGCGACGAAGTGGATGAATCGTATGAATTATCGTCCCTTGATCCAGAAAAGTTGCTCGGAAATTTACGTCGATTTCGTGGCGTTCAACGAAGGGCGGTTAAGAACTGGCTAAAGGTCAACATAATCTAAAAAAACAAAGATATTTTTCGATATTGGTTCTGGCAAGAACTGGCAAAAGATCAACAAAACCTTTAAAAAACCTTAAGATATTTTCGTCTTTTCGTCCTGGGAAGAACTGGCCACAGATCAACATAAACTCAAAAAAAAAAAACTTTTTTTTCTTTTGAAGATGGCTTTACCGAATGAAAAATGGATTGTGGTGCAAGCTGAGTAGTTGATGGACGCATAAGTACCCACAAATGATTTTTTTATTTGCTAAAATAGTTTGACAAAAAAGTTAGAAAATGTAGCTCTCGTGCACTTGTGCGATTCAAGCGTGGTTTCGATACCCCGGATTACACAAAGCCCACAAAATTTCTAATCGCCCAGACTCAAAGGCTATAATTTTGGACATGTTTGTTTTTCTCAAACAAGTTCAGCAAATAACAATTTTTTTGCAAAGCCTCATGCGTCAACTACCCAGTGCGCACTGGAATCAATTCTCTGCCTCCTGAAATTTTTGTTTTGTTTTAAATTAATTTTTTGACCTTTCAAGGTCAATGTCCCAATACATTGACCTCGAACGGCCAGCGAAAATTTCAGGGGGGGGGGGGGGGAACTAATTTTGGTGCCCACAGGGTAGTTGATGGACTCATAAGACCCTGCAAACATTTTTTTGTCTGGTAAACGCGTTTGGGAAAAAAAAATCCAAAATTATAGCTCTCACCCTCATTTGTCGATTTCGCGAATTTTGGTTATAATTCTCCAAAATTGCAGATGGCTATGGATCGAAGATATTCAATTTCATGCGCAAGACAAGGAGCTTCAATGCCAGTATCGCCGATTCGGAGATAGAATTTCCTCTGACGCTGGGCCGAGATTTTTCCGGAGTGGTCGTCTCGAAGGGTCACGGGGTCGGCGAGAAGGTCAAACTGGGTGACGAAGTCTGGGGCGTTGTGCCGATCGACCGCCCGGGATGTCACGCGGACTACGTCGTGGTCGACAATGGCCTGGTAATAATTAAATGGACTCCGAGGAATTCGGAGAAACGCAACAGAACGAAAAAATGTACAAAGTTTCATTGAGAAACAAACGTTTAACGCTCGACTTATTCGAAGGTCAATGTGCGTCCGAAAAATATCTCGTACACGGAAGCGTCGAGTATTTTGTACGCAGGACTCACGGCCTGGTCGGCGTTGTGGATAACCGGAGGTCTCTGCTACAAAACGGCGATGCCAGCCCGCATGAACAGAAGGTGCCTCGTTCTGGGAGGATCCGGGGGCGTGGGAACGATAGCAATACAACTGTTGAAAGCCTGGAACACTCATGTGGGTACATTTGCGAATGATTCGCGGCGCAGAGAGGCGAGTCCGGAGGGACTTGGAAAATGTGTAATGTTGAAATTGGAAATCAGGTGATAACGACGTGCAGCAGCGACGCCGTTAATATGTTGAGCAATTTGGGCGCCGATGTTGTGATAGATTACAAAGATGGCAATGCGGACGACAAAGTTGTGTCCGAAGGACCGTAAGTATCGATGGGAAATTAAGAAAAAAAGTACAAAGTAACTTCACTGCAAAAAAAAAAAAAAAATGAGTAAAGGGAGCTGTTCGAGAACTGCAATAAATGCGAAAGTTATGCGCAAATTACAAGAACAAAAGAAAGAACAAAAAATACTTGTACCGGATTTTTCTCGGATAAATTTCTCGGATGAAAAAAAAATCGTGAATCGTCGATTTCCAGATACGATATAATTTTGGATTGCTGCCAGCAAGGACCCGACAAAATAAAAGCGAAAGGCTATCCCCATCATACCTACATAACACTGAACTCGCCTCTGTTGAAAAACGTCGACCAGCACGGTTTGATAGGCGGCGCGGTAAAGAATCTCGGTGACTTGTTCAAGCACAACATACCGAGCAGAGACAACAAGAGTTCCGTGAAATGGGGCTTTTTCGCACCGTCCGAGACGGGAATAAAAATGATACAAGAGCTGGTCGAGTGCGGTGAGGTGGGTAAAAAATAATTTGGAAAAATAATGGCGGGCGGGTTAAAACGGCACAGACAATCGGGATGCATCGATGGGGCAAAATAGGACGTCAAAAGATTATTGGAAAATTGAGTTTTTTAAAACGCAATTTTTGTCCCATTTTGCCCCGCTGTTCTCTACGGAAAAAAATCAAATATTTATCTCTTCGTATCGTTATTTTTCTCCCCTAGATTGTACCGGTCGTGCAGAAAGTTTATCCCTTCGAGGAACTGCCGAGAGCTTACGAGAGAGTCTCGGATGGTCACTTGAGAGGCAAAATAGTCATCGATATGAAACGATAATTTTTTTTAAATTTAATTAAGTATTTCTAGAGTATTATTTTGTACTATTTACAATAAATCATTGTGAAAGACGTCGTGCATACGATCCGAACATGTACGAAATATAATTTTTAATTCTGATAAGACGTCAGTAATAAATTATTATTTTTACTCACTGATGTAAGAATTTATTCAGCTTTTCGCTTCGATCTTAGTAACTTTTTCAGCCGCGCCGAAAGTTCCGTTTCCGAAGCCTATCTTTTCCCGGACATCGAGCCAGCACTGGCCAGCTATTTCCGTCGCTTTTTTCGTCCCTTCTTTGAGCACGCTTTCCAAATAACCAGGCTCTTCGATAAATTCGTTGTATCGTTGTCTGATCGGCCTGAGATGTTCGATTATCGCCTCGGCCACGACGAACTTGTACCTGAAAAATGCACATCCGTCTCGATAAAAACTACAAGATACAAAATGATGAATATCTCAAAGAATTTACAGGAATTTACAATAATTTATAACAAAAGAAAAATGTATTCAGTTAACGAGATGCAGATTTTACAAGTGTTGCACATCCGTTCTGTAACGTTTAATAACAATAATGATATTACGGCTTACTTTCCCGTATCCAGTCCTCGGACTTCCGTGCAGATATCTTCGGGTGATTTGCCGCTAGCCAAGGAATGGAGCGTTAGGAGATTCGCTACTCCTGGCCTGCTCTCCGGCTCGTAAGTCACTTCAGACGTGAAATCCGTTATCGATTTTTTCACCTTGCTCAATATCGCTTCCGGTGTGTCCGTCAGATCGATTCGACTCTTCGGATCCTCGCTCGATTTCGACATCTTCTTCGTCGGATCGCGCAGGGACTTTATGCGGCCGCACGTCTCTGAAACATTTTCCTTGGTCGAAGATCGAGCACTCATTTTTTTAATTTTTTTTTATAGTTCGATAAACGTTGTTTCCAACGCAAGAATTAACTCCGAGAAAATATCGAAGTACGCATTTGTAGGAAAATAAAATTGTTTGATGAATCGTCGTTTCGAGACCGAGCCAGTTGGAACGTCTCTTGAAAATTACTCACCATTGATAATGGCACGAGGCAGCGGAAAAGTTTGTCCGAATTTTCTATTGAAATTGTGAGCCAAGTGTTGAGCCAGCTGCAAATGTTGCACTTGGTCTTCACCAACGGGAACGTGCGTGGCTCTGCAACAAGTGAGACAAAATTAAATAAAAAAAGAATGACTATCGCAAAGACGATTTCCGAATTTTACGTAATCCACAAAATAAAAAAACTGGAGAGAATACTTGTAGAGTAATATGTCGGCCGTTTGTAAGACTGGATATATGTACAATCCCAGCGGTATATCTTTGAGTTTTTCACTCTTTTCCTTGAACTGCGGCAACTGGCCCAGTCTTGGCATGGTAGTCATGCAGCTGAGAACCCAGCCGAGTTCAGCGTGCATGGGTACGGTGGATTGTTGGAACATAACACTGCGTTCCGGGTCGATGCCACACGCCAACAGAGTCGCTGCCATTTTAAAGATGTTTTGTCTCAATTCTTCAGGATTCTGAAAAAGGAAATTAAAAAAATGTTAACTTTGTCTAAGAATTTGCAAAGATACTAATGAATATGGACATGGACAGCAATTTTTGTATGACAATTTCAATATCAAATGTGGATAAGTTGAAGCATTATTATTGCCGTTATTGACAACAAAATCTTATTTTTGCATGTATTTTACTCATCAGACCAAATTACCAAGATTACAAAATTTTATTTTGGTGCACATTCTACTCGACAAACAAAAATTTCAATGATTACATTTTCTCACCTGCGGCAGTGTTATAGAATGCATGTCTACGATACTCCAAATGACTTCCTCTCCGGAATCTTGGAGCCTCACCCATTCTTTTATCGCTCCCAGATAATTGCCCAGGTGCACAGTGCCGGTGGGCTGTATACCGGAAAATATTCTTCTGGGGTAATCGGGAGCTGTCTGAAAATACCACGAAAATTTGTTGAATCTTTGCGATGTAATTTCGCAAACGAACGAAACAAATAAATTTACTCGTACCAATAATTTCAGTAAATGAAAATCGCTCTGTGAGATAAAAATAATAATTTCAACATACAAAAAAAAAATGACTGTCGAACCTTTGCGCTAAAATGTCTTTTCGCTGTTTCAACATAGACACGAAGTACTTTGATATCGTCCACAATTCTGTTGCTCCTCCGTAGAATCGTGAACATTTTTTCACTGTCACTGACGAAAAGTCTCTTGTTAAGCCGAGAACTGTGTCCGTCTGTTTTAGGTTAGACAGCTGTGTGCGTAAGACACACGGCATTCGAATTTCCCGCGTAAACAGTCGGTATCTGGCAAGTGACAAAACGTAATGGCAGGGTATTGTAACAAATTTTGTTGGCGACCGCCATATTAATTAACTATACGTCGTGTCTAAAGTAAAGCTGATTCTGCGCGGTTTACTGTTCATTTGACGATTATGAAGCAATATAAGAGTCATAGGGTTCCGTAAAAATTGATGAAACATCTTGGACTTTGAATTTCCGATATTAACCGGAAGTGGCCCTGAAGATCTACTAAAAAAACGTAAAAAAAAGCTTCGGATTTTAGAAAAAAACTTCTAACGAGTAGCAGCACGTCTTATCCTATGTTAACTTTTTTTAGAAAAACGGAAATTTAACACTTAAATTCGATATAGCGGGAAAAAAAATGTCGTCAAAAAATTCCAAGGCTACCCCTTTAGAGTCAACTTTTCGCGTTTTTCAAAGTCCTCAAACGGCATGATAAAACCTCCCCAAAAGTTCGGACGAGGCCCTTTCTTGTGTATTTTTTTCCGTAGAACGCAATGGGCACCTCAGATTTTCCCTAGCTCCACTGGGAGCCGAGATATCGACGTTTGAAAATCAGGAAAATCAACGTTTTTCCAAAAGTGGCTCAAACATTGAAAAATCGTCGTTTCATCGATTTCTTTTGTTTCAAGGCTATATTCCACGTATTTTTTCCCGCTGATCACGAATATAACAATCCTTTGACTCCCAACCCAATATTTCTCATTTTAAACCCGAAATGGAATTTTTCGTGCATAAATTCAAGTTTTTCAATGGCTCACTGTACACTTTAGGCACAAAAAGGCCAGCGGATTCGTATTCCTCGTTTTGTTGCTGCGCATCGCTACGCGCAGATGATATTTTTAGTTCGCCTTGAAGCCGCGTTCGATGCGGCACGACGCTACGGTACTCGTACACGACGTACGGTGCAGCCAAAAGTATCGTCAGTACACGACGACGCGACGAGAGGAAAACACGATGACAGTAATACAGTGAAGTGTCGCGAAGTACGATGAAGCGCAGCGTGTCTTCGACATCGACTTGATTCGTCCGTTCGCCATACGTGACACAAAAATATCGTCCAACCGACCGGATGTTCGAACATCCGCACTCGTCGATCAATTTATCTTCAAACTTTACACTTTCGTCACCCTATATGTCGACTATAATCTCTCCTGCCACGTACCACTACACCGTCAGTGAGGAAGCGTTGCCGCACGATCGAGGAAACGTACAAACGAAGTAGAGAATAACAACCGAGCTATGCCGAACCAAAGCAACGAAATGCCAAAGAAAAAAATGATGACGGTACAATTTATTTTTATCACTTTTTTAAACAAAAATGTTCATTCGCTCTTCGATTTAGCATTTTATGCTGCGAAAGTAAAATATCGTTTTGGTGCGCCTGAAACGGTTGCTATCGTTCGAGCCGAGTGTACGTGCCGGTTTTAAATTGCTCTCGTCGGTGCCGGAAATGCAGCGACGTTGTTTTTCACAACAATCGGCGCTTTAATGAAATCGTGTTTTTCCGTCGAAGCGCCGTCCTGATAATAGTAGGCTACGGCAATGTGTTTATGAAACATACGGAGAGGCTCGCAAGTAGGCCACGAAATTCCTCGTACCGTTATGTTTGTCTTTATCGTTTTTCATACATATATATATAATTCATGATATAAATTTTTTTTAAAGTAGTATTGCACGCGCATTTCACGCTTATCTCTTCTACTGTATTTGCGGATGTCACTGCGATCCCGTGACTGAATTCGAATACGTGTCCGCCAAGCATATAAGCCTATGTCGTCGTAAATGAAATATTTCGAAAACTCGAACCACCGAAATTGAGTAACAAATAAAGTTAATTTAAAAGTTTCCCTCAATCTGCAATTTCTTTTTGTGGAAATCGGTTTGTTTTTTTTTTTTATTTCCCTGGATCGAAATACGAAATGAAAAACTCGAAATATTATTTAACAACGATTGTTAAGGGATATCGAGCAACGATGGAGAAAGTATATGGAACGAATTATACAAAATTAAAAATAGCAGCACTTTGACTCGGATGTAAAATAAAAGATTAACAGAACATTTTTAGATGTTTAGAAAACATTTCCACTTTCTTTTAGAAAATAAACAAAGTGGAAATAGCTGCCTCACCCTCGCGGACTAGATATATATATCTACATATATCTAGTCCAACCAAATATAGATATATTTGGTTGGAACGATATATTTCTATATTTCTATATTTCTACATCTTCTGTATATATTCCAAATGGATATACTTCTAGGAATACAGGGGCCTACCGATATTTTTTATTATTATATTCACAACAGTAAAATATGTTACTTACTCGAAATATATAATTTTTTTTAAACCGATTTTTAATCTAGACTTGAATTTTCTCATTGCAGACATGTACAAACGTCTCTGCCCAGGCGCACCACGTGTCGCGTGCGAAGCGCGGTCAGACGCTGGGTTCGGTGCGCGGATTCCGTGGTTGCACGGTCTGGCTGACGGGTCTCTCGGGCGCCGGTAAGACGTCGATAGCCTTCCAGCTGGAGGCGTTCCTCGTCGAGCGTGGAATAGCTGCGTACGGTCTCGACGGTGACAACGTTAGAACGGGTCTGAACTGCAACCTGGGTTTCAGCAAGGAGGACAGAACCGAGAATATCCGTAGAGTAGCCGAGGTTGCGAAACTGTTCGCGGACAGCGGGCAGGTCTGCCTGTGCAGTTTCGTCTCGCCTTTCGAGGAGGACCGCCAGATGGCGCGGCGGGTGCACAAAGATTTCGACCTGCCGTTCTTCGAGATATTCATCGACACGCCGTTGAACGTCTGCGAGGCGAGAGACACGAAGGGGCTCTACAAGAAAGCTCGCGAGGGAACGATAAAGGGATTCACGGGCATCGACCAGATGTACGAGCGACCGACGAATCCGGACCTTATCGTCAAAACGGAAAACTGCACGCTCGAAGAATCGGCGGCGACGGTCATCGACCTGTTGGAGCGCGAGCGCGTAATACCGATTCTGGGCAAGCAGGGAACGCCCGTTCGCGAATTGTTCGTCCCGGCGTCGCGCGCCGTTAACGCTCGAGCGGAAGCCGAGAGTCTGAGCGCCGTTGAGATAACGGAAGTCGACGTGCAATGGCTGCAGGTCAGTCGTGCAAGCTTGGCTCCAAAAAAAATGACTGATTTTGTGACCAATGGCGCTTTTTTAAAACTTCGTATCGAGATTTATAAAATTGGACATACAAGTTTAATTTACACATTTGCAATTTGTACCATTCGATTCGTGTTCGTTTGGTGATTGAACGGTCATTTTTTTTGGTCCCAAATTTGTTCACATTGCATGCATTTGAATCTATTCCAGGTCGATAAATATTCCTCCTACATAAGTGAAAAATTGAGTGAAAAAAAAATCACGTCAAAAAACCGTTATTTTGTCGTAATTTGACCGATCGAAAAAAAAACTCATTTTACATGATTACTGCAGGTACTGGCGGAGGGCTGGGCCGCTCCCCTGACCGGCTTCATGCGCGAGGAGCAATATCTGCAGACCCAGCATCTGCGATGCATCACGGAGAACGGAACGGAAGTCAATCAATCGGTGCCGATCGTTCTGGCCGTTAGCACCGCCGACAGGAATCGGCTCGAGGGTCTTTCCGCTATCACGCTCAGGCACGGTGGAAAAGCTCTGGCGATTCTGAGAAAACCCGAATTTTATTCGCACCGGAAGGAGGAGAGATGCGCCAGACAATTCGGCACCACCGATCACAGGCATCCGTACGTTAAGATCGTCAACGAATCGGGGGATTGGCTGGTGGGAGGCGACGTCGAGGTTCTGGAGAGGATAATGTGGCACGACGGACTCGACGAGTACAGACTTACGCCGAACGAAATCAGGGAAAAGTGCCGAGAGATGAAGGCTGATGCGGTATTCGCGTTTCAGCTCAGAAATCCCATACACAATGGACACGCCCTGCTTATGCAGGTATTCTTGAGCATTATTGTTCTTCATTGAATTTTACTTGTGCATGCGTTTGTTGAGATGAACGAGCGAGTCTTCGCGATTTCCGGTTTCTCAGATTTTTTTTTTTAATTTTAGTTTCAATTTTTTGCTTTTTTCAGGACACGCGAGAGCGACTTTTAGGCGAGCGTGGATTTAAGAATCCCATCCTACTGTTGCACCCTCTGGGTGGCTGGACCAAAGACGACGACGTGCCTTTACACACGAGAATTCGTCAGCACAAAGCTGTACTGGACGAAGGCGTCCTGGATGCTAAATCGACGCTCCTTGCGATCTTTCCGAGTCCCATGATGTACGCGGGACCTGTTGAGGTGAAAAGGAATTTGTCGGTTTTATAATTAAGTCTCTCGCGTTCGTACCTCGTACGTGGTTGAATGCAAATTTTACCGAACTTTAATCGAATTTCTACCGCAGGTACAATGGCATGCGAAAGCTCGAATGAACGCCGGTGCAAATTTTTACATAGTCGGTAGAGATCCGGCCGGAATTCCGCATCCCGACAAAAATTCGACGCCCGATGGAAATCTCTACGATCCCTCTCACGGCGCCAGAGTTCTGTCCATGGCGCGAGGTCTTCAGACTCTCGAGATAATACCGTTCCGGGTTGCAGCTTACGACACGAAAAACAAGAGAATGTCGTTCTTCGAGCCAGAGCGAAAACAAGATTTTGATTTTATATCTGGCACGAGAATGCGAGGTGCGTAACCGTTGCGGGTTGCAATAACACATTTGATAATTAATTAATTTGATACGTAATTAATTTTATTCGTAATTAATTTGATACGTAATTAATTTTATTCGTAATTAATTTGAAACGCAATTAATTTGAATCGTAATTAATTTGACTCGTAATTAATAAATGGTGACACGATATTATTTTATTTTGCAGGCCTGGCCAGAGCTGGCGAAGTACCGCCGGACGGTTTTATGGCCCCAACGGCTTGGCAGGTGCTCGTAGAGTATTATCAAAACGCGGAAAAAAATTGAGCGCGTAGCGAAATATCAATATTTGTACAATACCAGAGGGGACGAATCATGTGCTTTGTTGATTTAACCGCGCAGGTTAATTGTCTTTAAACATTCCTCCAGCGTTTTGTTAAACGCTATCCGGACATCGCCGCTCGCTGGCGTCTGGCAATGTTTGCGGTGGAATTATGCAATGTCGTTTATTCTTTTTTTACTTTCTCTTCGCACACAAAGTGTGCAAAGAGAGAAGGTATTGTAATTCTTTTTTTTGGTATTTGTTACCAAACATAATCTCGTGGGGCAAAATAAATGTTATATTTTAAAAGATGTATTGCTAAGTTTTTGAAAAAAATTATCCTCATTTGGACACCATCATGACGCAGAGCAACTCCCACGTTATTTTTATACTGGGTAACCGACAGGTCTTTTTCCGGTTTTTCCAAGTTTTTTTAATGAATTATTTTTATGAATTTTTATGTCTGGCTGAGTGAATGTTAAGCTGTTTTTTTGGTTATTTTGGGGAGGGCGTTCCAGTCAGCGATGCACTATTCTACGAAAACAAAAATCCGCCGGCTACCTCGCACGAGTTTCGATCCTAAAAAGTTAGACTCTTCAATATTCAAAATAGTTTTATTACCTCAGTAAAGTGGAGTTAAATTACACTTTAAAAAAAGATATAATAGATCATTGTTTTTTTCAGAAATGAAAATATATATATGTATATATATTTTTACAATTTTGTCGTATTAATCCCCGCAGAACCGATGAGAAAAGAATGGAACGAAACCGACTTTTCGAGAGATCGCGTTCCGCAACAATCGGACGGCATTCCGGGCCGCCAGTTTTTTTTATAATTCCATCGAAACACGAGATCCAACAAACATTTTATAACGAATTTTAACAACAGTAGACGATCCAGGTCCGCGATTGTGTTAGACTGCAATTAGACTTGAAGTATTCTACACATATAAATTTGAATTATGAGAACAAAAAAAAAACAATTAATAATAATATAATGTTTGTCTGACTAAGATGATGCGCGAGATTTATCGTCTAATAATACACCCTCGAAAAGTTATAGGCCCGCATAAATTTTGGACAAGTTAAAAAAAAAATTAAAAAAAAAATCATGCCTAATAGAAATGTATTTTCTCTCCCCTTTACATTCTTCTCTTTTTATAAATTTACTTATAATTTATAAGATTAGATACAGTTCGTATGAAATCTATGACTATAAATTTATCTCCGTATTCAGGCTGGAGATACCTCAATATCTTATAAACATCTGCGATCGTGGTCGGGTGTTCATTTTTTTAATACCCTTTTTAAACATTTTCCTTTCTACACCCACTCAAGGCATTTTCTATTCACGCCCCGCAGAGCCCGCAAGGTTAATAGAAAAATCGGTGTTTCGTTTTTTACAGCTCATGAGAAAAAAAAATAGATCAATGAACATGACTGTACAATTATGATTGGCTCTTCGTAGTTGCGAGACTCATCAGCCAGTGCCTTCTCGAGAGCACTCTTTTATATTAAATGTGTTGCGTCAAAGATTGTTTTCGTCGAGCAGAGTCATCGATAATAATACGATAGTTCGAGTCTTTTGTCGTTGCACGGCCCGTTCTATTTTTTACATAAAAGCCAGCTCCAATCTACAGCATTGTTGATAGGCTCAGTTATTATACATTATCGACGCGGTGGCCAGATTAACTTCCGCACTCGAGTCACTCAGGTCCGGCAACGAGAGCATCACGGGTATCACTTGGATTTTGCCTGTGTCGTCCTGTTGCTCCAGATGAACGACGGTGCCCGACTGCAGTATCCGGCTCGTCATCATCTCCTCCGATATCATCTCCGCGGTCTCGATATTGTCGGCCGTTACCTCTTCCGTGTACACCGTCGTATCTTCCATGTTCATTATCACCTCCGCAGCCTCCGACGCTTCCCTCGACGTTTCCTCGTATTCCTGTAAAAAAATTAAATCATAGCAGTTCAATAAAGTCAATCCCAAAAATATGATCACATAACAATCACATTACGATCGTCTTCGCACGATCCTAAACAAACATGGGCAAGGTACCGAAAAATACTTCAAGCGTAAAGTACACAGTATCACAAGTACTTGTACTTCTCAAGCACTTTTTCCTAGTATTTTGCGCAATTAGGTTCGTAGCGTTAAGCGTTATCTAGGCTTAAAAAAACGGTGCACAGTAATTAGCACATGGCTTCATCAGTTATTATAATTTGCGCATAGCTTCAGTGTAGTTTAGGTTAGTTTAATTTCTCCATGAAGTTCAGTTTATAATAAATGAGGAAGCCACGTGCAAATTACTTTGCACCTTCTTTTAAAGCCTAGATAACGCTTGACGCTACGAACCTAATCGAAAAAAGTACTTGGTAAAAGTACTGGGGAGATATTTCAAGTGCAACAACTACTTGATACTTCAAGTACCTGTTACTTTGTACTCGAATATTTTCCGGTACTTAGCCCAGCTCCGATCCTAAGACAATGATCGCATCATCGTCGTATCTTCGTTTATCCCCACCTGTTCGTACGTCTGCTCGTACTCCTCGCCGATGTCCTCAGGCTCGAATTTAACGATCTCCTGTTCGTCGAACTTGTCCCCGTCGTACTCCCCGTCCCGCTGCTCCTCGTACTGCTGCTCCTCCTCGTACCGCTGTTCCTCCTCGTACTGCTGTTCCTCGGTGAGCTGCTCCTCGTCCTCCTGATTCTCGTACTCCACCTGATCCTGCTCCGAGGTCGAGGTTTCCTCCAGCTGAATCTTCGGCGTCTTGAGGTTCCTCCCGGCGACGATTCTCTTGAATCCCGAGCCACCGAGAATCTCGTGTCTCCTCTCGTGCTTGTTCTTGTCGCCGAGGTACTTGAACCTCTGCCTGCACACCGAGCACGAGTAAGGCCTCTCGTTCGTGTGAGTTCTCTCGTGGCAAACGAGCGCGCTGACCTGCTTGCATCGCCACGGACAGTAACGACACTGAAGCGGTCTCTCGTCGCTGTGCCGATTCTGATGATGCTTTATCAGTTGTATCTTCGTCTTAAGATTGAAGCCGCAAATCTCGCAGGTGTAAGGCCGGTCCTCCGAGTGCGATATCATGTGGGTCTTCAGCCTGAGCTGATTGACGAAGCGCTTCGAGCAGTGAGGACACGAGAGAGTCCCTTCCAGTCTGTTGTGCGCGACCATCATGTGGTGCCGGAGTCGAACGTCCGAGGTGAAGGTCAGGTCGCAGTCGAGACACTTGGTCGGATCCTTCTCCATGTGGGTGTTCTTTATGTGGGTCCTCAGGATCATCTCCGTCTTGAAGGTCTTATCGCAGTGAACGCACGAGACCCTCTTCTTCTCCGGCACGCTCTCGGACTCGTCCCTCGGACCGCCGGGCAGAACCTGTAAGGAAATACTTGCAAATTTAAATTTTGAACCTCGAGACTCGCGAACGAATATGAGCTCGACATGATAGAAAGGTGTATTGATAAGTATTGATTTTAGGGGACGATTCCCAGCCACAAGATTCAGTGAGAATTCGAACACTTTCCAAGGATATAAAAATCTGAAGAAAATTAACTGTATTAAAGGTGCCAAGAACATTAATTTTGCACAATAATAATGTCAAAAAGTTATTAACACATTGCTGAAAAAAAATGGTTAACAAATAACCAATAAATCCTTTTTTTCTCTTTTCAAATGACTTCATTGATTTTCTAGAAGTCATTTCTAAGGATTCTAGGAATCTTTTCTACTTTTCGACATTACTATTATGGAAAATTAATGTTCTTCGCACCTTTAATACACTTGATTTATTTATTTTTTTTCTTCATATCACACCATTAGAAAGTCTTCAAATCCTCAGAATCTAACTTCTGGCTGGTAACGTGTGCATCCTTAAAATACCATCCTCATCTAAAACAATCAATAAAGTTTGCAAACCTCGTTGTGTATGTGCGACATATGCCACTCGAGCGATCTCGTCGAGAGCATCGACCTATTGCATATGTGGCAAGTGTACTGACGACCGTCCTTGTGAACTCTATTCCGATGAATGACCAGCATCGAGTGGTTGGGAAATTTCTCCGAGCAGACCTGGCACGAGCATTCCTTGAGAGCTCGACTGTCACTCTTCTGATGGACTCTCATGTGGAGCCTCAGACCGTCCCGCCGGTTGAAGCCCACCCCGCAAGTGTCGCATCGATATTGCCGCTGGTCCTCGTGGATCCTCACGTGCTGCTTCAGCGTAGAGCTGTTCTTGAACATCTTGTCGCAGTTCGGACATTGAATCGTGTAGGCCTTGTGCGTGTACATGTGTTTCGAGAGGCTGTAGAATGGCACGAGTTTGTTGCAAACCGGACATTCGCGCTTGTTGCCGGTCGGCTGGTGCTTGCGAATTCGGTGATGACGAAGCGAGGCCGGATTCTTAAAATCCGCGCCGCAGTCCTCGCACAAAAAAGCCCGCAAAGTCGTGTGAACCGACTTAAGGTGGAAGCTCAGTTTCTGCTTAAAAGCGAATTTTTTCGGGCATTTAGGACACTGGTAGATCTTCTCCCAGGTCATGTGCTGGGTCTTAAAGTGCTGGTCGAGTGTGCCCTGGTGCTTGAACTTCTCCCCGCAGACATCGCACAACTGACCGTACATGCTATCGACGTGCTTCTGCTCGTGCTGGCGCTTCTTCCCCTTCGAGTCCAGCATGAGATCGCAGTACTTGCATATGAGCTTCTTCATGCAAGTTACGTTGTGGGCTCTCTTCAACTTTATCGTCGAGAATTCCGCCTGGCAATCCTCGCAGTAGTACATCAGTTTGTAGTCGTGCGACTTGAGGTGCTCCTCGAGAACGTCGCGATGCGCGAAAGTCTCGGGACAGTAATCGCACTCGAGGTAATTCTGCTTCTCGATGTAATCCGAGGGAGTCGATTCGTCTATGAGGTCGGGAAAGTTTCTCTTCAGGGACGTGTTGTTGCGATCCTCGTAGAGCGATATTATGTCCTCGTCTTTTAGTCGAGTTATGACGATTTTCCGCTGTTTGAGGTAGTCCTGAAAATCCTGAAGATTCTTCTCCTTCTCGCCGAGAATCCGAGCCAACTTTTCCATGTTTCCTTCGGTGTAGGACTGGTCGAGCTCGCGCTGAAGAGACTCTTTTTTCTTCTTCGCCTCCTCCCATTTTCTCTTTAATTTCGCCAAACGCGAGAGATACTCGCCGGTGTTGTCGTATCTGGAGCTCTCGGATTTTTCGGGCTCGTCGCAGCGCTCGTCCTGCGAACCGACGACCCGACGAATGTCCTCGACCTCGTCGCTCGGCTCGACCTTTATTCGCACCCCGCCGTCCGTCCCGCTGTCCACGGGATTGACGAAGCGAATCAGACCGTCCTCGAACTTGAGGGCGTTCGGCAGACTCGCCGTTCCGCCGAGGACCTTCTCGCGCTTCTTCTTGTACTCCTCGATCTGCTCCTCGATTATCTGCTCGCGTATGTCGAGAGCCTTCGAGCGCTCGGTCGCGAAATCCTTGTCCTTACCGGCGAAGGGCTCGAGCTTCTTCAAGATTTTCTCCACCGGAACGGCCTCGAGGGACTTTTTTTTATCGTCTCTCTTAACACCGTCCGGTTTTTCCATTTTTTTTACCTTGACGAGGAGAAGCTCGTTCGGCTTTGTTCCCTTCACCGTGACGTACATTATTCCGTCCTCGTTTTCGTTCGTTATGTTGAGGGCGTTCTCAACGTTCAGCTTTGGTTTTTTTGTCTCTTTTTGTCCCGATCTGGCGAACGTCGAATCCGACGTACTTACGCTCGCCACGGGATTCCCTAAAAAATCCTTCTTGGCTGGGATTTTTCGCTTGAGAATGTTCGGATGTTTCGCGACCTCCTTCGGGCACTCGAGAGAATCGCGCTCCGGTTTCGGTTTTATCAAGGAGGGGCTCGTGTAGTTGTTCGCCTCGGCTTCGACCTTCACGTAAGCCTTGAGCGCCGTGTCGTATTGATAAACCGTTTTACTGGCGTCTTTTTTAGGCTCCGATTTCGAGTCCGGCCTCGTCGAGACGCTCGGCGCCGGATTTTCCTCGACGACCTCCGAAGAAACTTGCGTGCTGTATTCCATGCTCCGACTATCGTAATTCTCGAGGTTTTGCGAATTCTCGGAAGTCTCGGCGACGAATTCGCCGTCCGAGTCGGCCGCGTCGGACGAGTCGGGTTGGCAGGACGGATCGTCCGGGTCGAACTCCTCTATAGAGTCGTTGTCGTCGCTCTGGCGATAAGCCGACTCGTCCTCGCTCTCCGATTCGACCTTTATCCGTTGAACCTCCACAATTCGATCGTTTTTGTTTTCCACCGAAGCTTCGGGCGGCAACGGACTCGGCAATCGAGCCGCGATCTCGGATTTCTCCGCTTCCGGTTTTCTCGACGGATAAGTCGTGCGGCTCTTCGAGGGAGGTTTCGCCGAGGCGTCCGATCGCTCGTTCTCCGAGACTCGCGACGCGCTCGTCGGGGAGGCCTGAAAGGACGCGTGAATCGATTGCAGCTTCACCTGAGCCTTCTTTATCTGCATGAAAAATTTGTAACTCATCTTCAGATCGCATATGCAGTCCATGCACATCTGCGTCGAGAGACTGTCGTGCTTGTTTATCTCTTCGAGGTGCTTCATCTGCTGGTTGAGGCGCATCTGCATTCCCTTTTCGCTGAATATGTCGACGAGCGGGAGCTTCAGACCGGCGCAGGTTCGGCAGTAGTTTTTTAAGGTCTGACGAGACGCCTCCGCGCTCGGCAATTTGCTCTCCGGAGGAGAGAGCGTCGGGACGCTCATCTTCGTCGTCAGTCGCGTCAAGCTCGTGACTTCCGGCGACATGAGTTTCACTCTCGGAGTTACTTTCTTCAGCTCGCTTATGTTTTTCACCCGACTGATCGATCTCTCCCGAGACGGTAACGGCGTTCGGTGCTCCGCGGATCTCAGCAGGGAGGCATTGTTGTTCGTCGAGGGACGCGCGTTCCCTTGAGCCGCGCCGCGACTTCCGGCGGCGGGAACGTCGCTGTAGTCGTGGTCTCGTCGCTCGGACTTCATCGCCGATCTCGGACGGATGTTGCTCTCCTTTTGCGTCGAACCTGGAATTAGAAACAGGAATTAGGTGATTTAGTTACCGAAGCTTATTACTTTTTTTTTTCTGAATTCATGTTTTTTGTTTTTTTTGCCTCTTTACCTCGCAACAATGTATATTTAAACTGGAAAATGTAGTTTGTGAGCTATTCTTTAACATCAAATGTTTCAAAAAATTGGAGTACTAATAAAAACGGAAATAAATGATGTTTTCCAAACTACAAAAAATACAATAAAAAATAGTCTCATCTTCGTGAAAATGTACTATTCTCTATCGTCTCATAACATTCCTGTCCTTGAAAACCTTTGGCCTATCAAAAATTGGAGTAAGCTGAAACACGTTAAATTGCATTGTAATTTTGTAAGGATTTTTTGGGTGATTTTTTTAGCCGAGAAATTGAATTACCTGGGTTGACCTCGACGATGCTGTATCCTCTGATCTCCGCAGCTCCAACCGCAACGGCGTTGTCCTGCGGCTGACGCTCGGCCGTGCCCTTGCGCGTCCTTCCATCTTCTTTCACACTGTCGTTCAAGATAACAATATTCTCCGAAGTAAGATCTTCTATGAGCGCCGCGTGCGACTGTTCCTCGGTCAGATTGTCGCTGTCGTTTCGCAGAGAACCGTCGTTGTCATCCTCGATCGTAAAGTACAATACGCCTTCCTCGGAAACACTCATTTTTCACCGTGCAACGAGTTCACCCATCGGGGACGCAACGGCAAATTTTTTCGAGCTCCATCAAACTTTCGGCACCAACAAAACAAACGTCTCTTTACACTTGCAAAAATTATCCTAAAGTTATTTCGAAATTTGTCCTAAAGTACCGCGCGAAAACAAAACTAAAGGCATATTTTATTTTTTAATTTTTTTATTCTTTAATTTTTTAATTGTTTTTTTTCAGTTTTCACTCACCACTCGGCGAGATTTTTCGGAGGCGTCGTTCGAGACAACAATATGCACCATTGGGAACGCGAAATTTTTCGATCACGACGAACTTTCGGTGAAAACAACATAAAAGTATTTTTCATACCGTTTGAAAAAAAAAATATTCCTATTTCGAAAACTGTCCCAAATTACCGCGCAAAAAAAAACCTAAAGGCATAACTTGATCTTCTTTTTTGTTTCTTTTGCTTTCAATGTTTTCGATCATTCACCCCTCTGCGAACATTCTTTGGAAGCGTCTCGTCCGAGACAACAATATTCTCCGAGTTCGTCTGTGAGCGCCGCACGCGACGTTCCTCGGTCGAATCGTCGCCTTCGTTGTCGCCCTCGATCCTAAAGTACAATCCGCCTTCCTCGACACTCATATTTTTCACCGCGCAACGAGGTTAGGCTCGCCCAGCGGGCAGGCGAAACAGCAAAACTTTTCTCGTCCACTTAATTTATCTTCACAAAAAAAAAAAAAAAAACTTAAAATAGTCGTTTCAAATTGTCCTAAAGTACCGCGCGAAAACAAAATAGAGTCATGTTTCCTTGTTGTTGTTTTCTCTTTCTTTGTCCCTCTTTCTTTTTTTAATTTCAAAGGTTTTCAATCATTTACCCCACGGCGACATTTGTCCCTTGTCGTGGCCAGATGGCGCGTGGCCGCAATGGCGGCGCGGCAGTGAGGAGCATTCGTTATTTTCAGCCACTCGGGCGTTCTACAGTCGGCCCGAAATTCATGACCATCTTTGAGTAACGATAATCGTCCGGTCGTCCGCGAGGCGGGATATTGCGAGGCTCGCTCGCGTGTCCGCAAGACAACTCGACGATCTGAACGGACGCTCGAGACTCGCCGACGTAACAGGTCGCCCTTTTGCACGAACGACGAAATTAGAAAACACGAATAGTTTGGTGCACTTTCGTTGCGTTGCGTACTTCGACGACGTTCCCGATCGCACTAGGATTCCTCTCTCGAGCAATTGACGACGTTCACATTAAAATGGCGCCGCGCGCGCCTGTGTCGCCATTATTCGTAACGCGCGTAAACGCCGTTTCGCTTGTTACGATCAATTCCACATCGAGATTGTTTCGACGGTAAAATAAAAAGGACCTCGAAGTAAAAAGGTTTTTTAAAATTATGTATCCTTGTGAATGGCAATGCGCATTACATTTGTTGGGATATTTTTGAGAATCTGTCGTTATATATGAGAAGAAAAAAAAAAATAGACCACTGGACAGGGATTGGACGACGGTAGATTCTTCGACCAATGGCGTGTCATTCCCCTCCCCGGTTATTCATACATACGCGTGTATTGCGGTCGAAGCGGGTTGGAGCGCTCGAATTTGAACGTTTGGTGGTTCGTGAAACTTTTATTTATTTCTCGCAATAAAATCATTACCTTTGGGTTACAGACACGAAGTGATCGTGTACAAATTAAATAAACATTGGTAAAAGTAAAACAAATCTTTGCATTGAAGCAGGAGGAAGGAGGGGAGTCGATGGTCCGGTACACGATTTTTTTTTTAGACTCGAGGCTCGGCCGATCGCTGAGAAAAATCGATCGCGACAAATAATAACAAAGACTCTAACTTAACGCTAACTTTGGGAAATAAAGGAACTTGAGATGAAATACTGGCTAGTTTCACGGTTCGAGTCCATTGGTTCCACTCCGAAAACTGCGTCGACGAGTTTAACTACGTTATCTTTGTATTATAGTGCGACAAAAAAAAACACGTCAACAACATTCAAATGTTTTAAGGTGCGTTTGTTGACAAACACTGTTTTGCTTCGAGACATTTTCATTTTTTGCGAACATAGTAGTAACATATATCGTACATAAATATATATGTATATATATGTCTATATATGTCTATATATGTATATATCTGTATATATCTGTGATCTTTGTAATGATGATCCCCGACGAGATACCGAGAAAAACCGATCGATCTTTTTAAATCCACGTAGTTAATACGAGGGATAAAATGCCCTGCCACATGACCTTGAAATTATCTGCACGAGACTCAATTTCATCAAGTTATAATGGCTGGGTTTTGCGTCATACAAACTTCGCTCGAGAAAGTTCACTCAGAGGATAAGATTATACAGGTGAACAATTTGTCTATCTGCCTTAAGCCGTGTCAAAGATGAAATTTGATGTCAAGCAAATATTTTTCGGGTCATGCTGCAGCGCGTCTTACGATCAGACAGCACTTGAAATTTGTACCATTAGAACAATACGAGATTGGGTCGATGCGAGCGCGTAACGCAATCGATTTCCTGATTTATAATCTCCCCACCGTCCGCGCCTCTTCTCAGACATCCAAAGTCCTCGCAGCGTCATTTTTCGCCCGAGGAACGGCGATAAAAATCTTATCGACGTCGGCGCGAATCTAAACTTTTTTGAACTTTTTGTTCTTTCGGAGATCGATCCTGTGCTCGAGAAGCATGTGATTCTCGGGCGGCAGAGCGAGGCAAGCGCGGAGTATGTTCTCGATCGCCGCTCTCTGCTTCGACAATGCATTTATGACCGGTGCCTTGTCGGGCACCAGAGGCGCCTTGCAGAGATAAGAGAGAATAGACAGAACGCTGTGAAAACCTGTGTACTCGCCGTTTTCAACGCTTTCCACCTCCCTGAATGTGATCCTCGAGCAGAGCTCAGCGAGTATCACCAGATCGAGAATAATCGGGCTCGCCAGCAACGAATCCTCGCAGGTGTTGTGAACGACTATCGTGTTGTGACCGCCCAGCATTATCTCCGATGTGTACTCGTCCAGCGCCCTTTTGCTGTCACCTGCAAATTATTCGTCGGTAAAAATGTGTTTATATTATATTACATGTATTTAAATATATTATGGAGTATTTAATATATTGTTTGATAAATTTTTCGACTGACCGACATAGGGCACGTATTTTATGACGACGCAATGATCGGGCTTTTCGCCTTCGTCGTACAATATCCTGTTTGATGCTACCATGTCGTCGACCACGTTGCTCTTTGATATCTGCGTTAAAATCAACGATATTTCGCAGCGTTATATTACACTTATTTTAGTTTATTAATTATTATTATATAGTTTATTATTCTGTGCTCTATATTACGATTTAATAGGAACAGATTGAAAAGGAGAAATCCGTAAAATAATAATAATAATAACAATAATCCGAGTGTTTAATTCGGGAATCTGATTCGCGATTATTACGCACCTCCTTCGATCGAAACTGTTGCGGAGCCGAGAGATTGTATCCGTCGTTGTTTCCGAGGTGATTGTAACTCACGATGGAGACCGGCTTTATTCCCGCGGATACCAAAAAATCCACCAGCACTGACTTCAATTTCGTTTGTCCAGACTTGAAGTCGTCACCGGCGATAAAAGTCTTCTGCCTTTCGGCCAATTCTATGGCGCCTGGCACGAAGGTATTTTGCGGCGAGCCGTTTATGTACGTGCACTGCAAAATTCGTTACACAATATGCGCTACCCTCGTGTTCGATAATAGTTCATTTTATTTATTAAAAAAAAAAAAAAAATTCAACTCACTCCTTCGAAAGCCGAGGCCACAGCGAACATCGTGCTCGGGCTTATCTCCGGATGATTTTCCTCGATAGATTTCAACAGATTGTTCGCGGTGTCGTTTACTCCGGGGATAATATCGGCAAATCTCTCCGTATTGGCTGTCCACAAAACTATCACGTGATCCAAACTCTTTGACGTTTTAAAGTCGACTATGTCGTTTCTTATGCACTTCAATTGCTCCGTTTTCGAGCCGGAAATCACGTTGTTCGATCGTTCTTCCTGCAAACCACGGATATCATGATTTAATCATTTTCAACTCTAAAATTCAAATCGTGACGAAATCTCTTAACGTATTCAGAGAATTTCCGGCAATTCTAGAACCTCTCGTGTTCTCATGTACACGAGCAAAAAAATTAAATACAAAATAACTTTCTCTGTGGAAACAAAAAAAAATAGCTTCCTTGGTGAGGAAGCAAACAAAAATGCACACCTGATTAGCCGCGATAAAATCGGGATAGTACAGGCCCTTTCTCGGTTTCATCGAGGCCATGTGAGGCCTGAGCTGTTTCTGCAAATCGATATCCAACACTTTGGCCCTGGCCATAGCGTCAGCGATGCTCATATCCGAGATGTCCCATCCGTCCACGTGAATATCGTCCGGCTCCACCATGGGAAGCATCGAGGACATGGGAACATACACATCCTCTCCGTTGCAACTCCCAAGCTTCACAGTGGAGGCTTGCGTCAGCGATCCGTACCTATAAGAGATACAAACAGCATTCTAAAATAATTTGAACCGATGGAAAAAAAAAGTTGAAAAATCTCTATAAATTTTCATCGTCTACCAGTTTGCTTTTTTCACACCGTCTTTTGTCTCCCAAGAGAGTTTCAGCTTATTCGCAAGGAGAGCGGCTGTTATAGTCGTGCCATTGTTTCCACCCCAGCCAACCAGCATTACACCCATTTTTGGTACCTTCAGCCGCGTACGAATTAACAATTTTCTGGACAACGGTGTCACCTGCAAAAGCAATATATATTTTCTGATAAAATTATAAGTTATAATTATAATAATTTTCTTGTTAAGAAAAAATCAAAATAAATAAATAGACATAAAAAAGAGAGGCAATTGCTCAAATGCAAGTCTCATGTTAAGTCTTATTAACTTTTATAATTTGTATACTTATGTTTTTTTTCTTCTATAATTCGCTAATCAGGCATTCTAATATTTAGGATTTATTATACACTGATTGTAAAGGAGAAATCTGGCAGAGGTAATTAATTTTAAAAAAAGTGTATAATTTTTCGATAATTTTGTTTATTTACCGTGTAATGGGCGCCCACGATTAGTGAGACCCGGGTCGTCTGGTAATCATACTCGGCTTCTATGTGGTCACTGGTGTACTTGACCTTGGGCGAATCAACGTGGATCTTGAGAGCCATGGATGTACCTGAGAATCGATTGCTCGTATTGCGAGCCGATTTTCAAGACGAATAAAAAGAACGTTCGCAGTAATGCGACCCGAGACGCTCGTTGAATGAAATAAAAAAATGTTGTTTCAAGGTAATGGATCGATCGTTTGACGGAAATATCCCTCGGTCGGCCTTCGACGTTGGCGGGCTCCGAAAGAAATATACGCGACAATTATGCGCGTTCTTCGTTGGACAGAGGCCTTTTTACTGCTTCGTCTAATCGCGAAACATACAAGGTTCGGTTTATCGCACCTTCGCGTACAATTGGGTAATTAAAAGTAAGACGTTTGTCGGACGATTCAAAAAGCCGGTTTCCTTATCGGACGCGTTTAATGGTCGAGCGGTGTCGAAAACGAAGGACTTATGCCAGGTTTATATACGCACGACATCGAAAGGCGACAAAACCAGCCGTGGAAATGATAACGTTAGAATGACGGATCGTTTTGATTGGTCCATTCTTTCGGACGATGCCGGTATCTGACAGAAGGGACCAATCAAATCAATCCGTCATCTTAACGTAATCATTTTCAAGGCTGGATGGAAAACGCCCAAAGATTATAATATTGCGTCCGTGCGTTCGTCATGCGAGCTCGTTATATGACGGATCATTAGACCGTTACAGGACTATTACAGAAACGATGAAAAAAAATGACCATTTTCGGAATGTATGGTCTTTTTGCGTAAAACTGAGACCAATTTATGAACACTATAACCATTTCTCAACTAGATGACCACCAAACGATTCCGCATTGATTGAGCCCTGTTTGAAGTATTTTGAAGAAAAAATAAAGAATCTTTGGTAACCTGCTTGTTACTAAAATAATTATATTTGCTGAGAGAAAAAATTTCAAAATCCCATGAAATTTTTATGTTTCGATCCATTTTCGCCAAATTTAATACCAGACATTGTACAGTATTAGTTCATTCCCGTGTCAAATTTAAGATCGATACCTCCAAGTTTACTCAAATTAGACAATTTTTAGTCATTTTTCAAAAAACTCAAAAAACTCAAAATGCCATATAATCTTACCACTTCGATGGATTTTGACCAAATTCAATACCAAAGGTCTTTGATCAAAATAGTATATTTATGTGCAATTTTAAGACAATAGCTCCAAATTTACGCAAGGTAGAGCTCCACAGACCACAGAGAATTTCCAAAAAATTGAAAATCGCATAAAATCTCCAATTGGGCCTCAATGTTCACGAAAATAGCACTGAACGAAGCCACGTAATCGCTCTACTGGTGTACCAAATTTCAACTCGATGTCTCAAGCGATTTCCGAGTATAGTCATTTTAAACGATGCAACTCTGTAACATACACACACACATACATCCGGACGCCAGCTAAAAATCATATTTCTCGACGTTTTAGACTATTTTAAGTATTCTGACATTAAAATCTCAATTTTTTTTATTTTTTTTTTACGAAAACAAAGCTTCCTCTGTGAGGAAGCAAAATAGAGAGAGAGCCTCTTCGTGGTGGAGCCAAGTAGTATGAGAGTTCAACGCTCGAAGGAATCGTAAACAAGCTCATCGCGCGGGATATCAGTTTAGTGATTTTCGCTGTGCTTAAGGTAGTAGCTAGCGGTACAGTCCCACCAAACGTGAGTTTCAGAGAAAATTTCGAACACTTCTCGATGGGATAAAAATCTGAAAAAAATCAAGTGTATGGGAGGTGCTGCAAAGATTGTTTTTGTGAAATATTAATTCCAATTTGTCATTAACAAATTGAAGATAAAAATTATTATTCAATAAATTATCCGGCACCTTAACCTTCCCGGGTCTAAGGGGTCTAAGGTAATGCCTCTTGCGGGACGGACATTTGACCGATTGCCGGAATGGCGTCACATGTGTGCTGTAAAGTGGTGTGCACCAGCCACGAGTTGTAGCCAGACAACCTTGGCCGGCGCGGGTATCCTGTGGCCAGATTGGTGAATCTGGCCACTCTAGTGGTGAAGAGGGTCCAATCAAATTGTTGGAAGAAGAAGAAGACTCCTTCGCATTCGGCCATTTGTATGTCGCCCCACAGATGCACCTCGCTCGTCGCCATCGCCGTTCCATGAAAACCCGGCTTTAGGTCGTAGCCGTACGGTAGAAGAAATTACTCGCAACTCGAAACGTATCTCCAATGACAATCGTTTTCGTGGGTCAACATTGTCAGTAGAGTCAGCGAGCGAGATGTTATAAAATGCAGGTTAGAGAAGAGGAGGGACAGCGGAAAAAGTAAACTGCATCGAGTGACAAAGTTCGAAGAAAAAAAAAAAAAAAAAAATGATTAAGTCGTAATCCACGGCTAAAAAAAAAAAAAACCATCAACAGCAACAACAAAAGTCATCAAATGTGAGAGTATCGTCGTCGATGTGACAAAAAAAAAAGGCATAAAAATCTACCATCATCGTCCGAGTCTCGTCGAGGATTAGCGACGAGTTAAAAAAAAAAACGTAACGAATAATAATAAAAGAGTTCGCGCAAATGCCTCTCGTAGCGAGAAACTGTCCTCACATTTCCGTCAACGGCGATCTGACGATAATCGAGGCGGTCTTCGCCAACAAGGAGAAATTCAAAAAATGCAGCCAGTGCGAAAACGAGGGGCCGAATTTGTGGCTCTGCCTTTTTCCCGAATGTCGGTGGGTCGGCTGCGCGGAGACCCATCAGGATCACAGCACGATACACAACACCAATTGTCCCGACCACAGCGCCCACATGAACCTCTCGACGAATCGCATATGGTGCTACGCGTGCGAGAAGGAAGTCATCGCGAGGCACATTCCCTCGCCGCCTCTCTCGCCCAATCAGCTGGAGATGAAAATCGCAGGAGGAAAATACTCCGGCGACGCTTCGGTAAACATAGACTTCAAGTCCGGCGACTCGGATCTCGAAGCCATGAGGTTTCTCATGGACAGGTGAGACTAAAGCGCGTACGTGAGAGACAATTCGCTTGTCTACTATATGGATGGTTTTTGGGAAGGCGTAGGGAAACTTATCAAGCACGGTCAACTATGTTGACTATGAGCTTTATCACGATTTATACAAGATTTTATATGAACGTTTTTTGTGGATTTAAAAAAAATGGCTGTTGAATACATTTTTTTATTTTTTGGAGTTGTAAATTATGTTGCCGTGACATTGTTTTTGTAAAATCGTACACGGGTTCCGTTAATGTGCATTAGATTTTTTGCAGAATTTTTGGATCGAAATTGGAGGAGATGTTTATGTTTACATGGTTGGTTACTTTCTTCTGCTCTGATACGGACGATTTTTTGGGAAAGTAGTGGGGAAACTTAAATTACATTATAAAAATTGTACGCAGTATCCATTACAGTACATAACATTTTTTGCAGAATTTTTGGATCGAAATTGGAGGAGATGTTTATGTTTACACGGTCGGGTTCTTTCTTCTGCTCTGATATGGACGATTTTTTGGGAAAGTAGTAGGGAAACTTAAATTAAATTATCAAAATTGTACGCAGTATCCGTTACAGTACGTAACATTGTTTGCAGTATTTTTGGATTGGAGTTGAGTAAGATTTCTCTATATTTAAATATCCGTTTACCAAGTACCAAATTGAAAGTACTTTGGGCATTAAAGGATTGAAAAATTTTGGAGTCAATGATTTTGTTTTTTTTTGTAAATCGAACTCAAGATTTTTTGCCAGATTAATTGTTCAATATGAACTCAAGAAAATACATTAAATAACGCGATCTCCAACATTTTTTCGAGACCTTTCAATGTAATTAAAACAAGTTGTGTTTTTTTTGCCTTTACGATCACGACGGCACGAAAAAGCGATTTTTCGACTCTGCCGACTACACTGAGTTACACACATATTTTAAAATATCTAATGAATTTTGCTTTATTTTTGTTGTCGAAAAAAAGGGTCTACTCGATTCACAACACGAAGCCGGAGAAGCAGCTCTTCGCTCACGAGAAGTCCGGTGACTCGCCTGACAGCACGGACTCGGAGGAGAGCAAGGATTATTCGGGCAAGCCTCGTGGTCTGGTGGGTCTGCAGAACATAGGAAACACCTGTTACATGAACGCCGCTCTGCAGGCGCTCTCGAACGTCCTCCCCCTGACGCAGTTTTTCCTGGACTGCAGTCACATGGTCGGTTACATAGCGCGAGACAGAAAGCCGGGTCTGTCCTTGAGTTACATGAATCTCGTAAAGGACATGTGGAACAGAAAGACGCGCGGTTACGTGGTACCTCACGGAATCCTCTCCGGCATCCGCACGGTGCATCCGATGTTCCGAGGCTATCACCAGCACGACACGCAAGAGTTCCTGCGCTGTTTCATGGACCAGCTGCACGAAGAGCTGAAGGAGCAGATCGAGGACGAGCGCGATCTCCCTTCGGGCTTGAAGGGCCTCGGCGAGCACTCTTGCTCGGACGACGAAGAGACCGAGATGGACGGAAACGGTTCTAGCCAATCGGACGGCGAGTACGAGACCTGCGACTCGGGCGTCAGCGAGCAGAGCTCTCTCTCGGACGAGGGCGAGCGCGGCACCAAGAGGCGATACTCGCGAGTCTCGCAGTCGGAGAAGTTGCGAAACAAATTCGCGAATCGCAACGCGAAGAAGAGCTCCGGCGACGACGGTTTCGTTCAGCAGCAGAGATCGATACAGAGCTCGCCGGTCAAGCATCGAACGAAGAAGCAGACGAAGACGCGCAGCATAATAAGCGACATATTCGACGGGAAACTTCTGAGCAGCGTTCAGTGTCTCACCTGCGATCGGGTATCGACGAGGGTCGAGACTTTTCAGGATCTGTCCCTGCCGATACCGAGCAGAGACCACATAGACATGCTGCATCAAGGCTCGCTGACGCCGCAGAAGGCCGGGCCGTGCTCGGACGTCGTCTACGTGACCAATCAGTCGGGCTGGATATCGTGGCTCGTCCAGTGGATGAGGTCGTGGTTTTGGGGACCGGTCGTCAGCCTGCACGACTGCCTCTCGGCCTTCTTCAGCGCCGACGAGCTCAAGGGCGACAACATGTACAGCTGCGAGAAATGCAATAAACTGAGGAACGGAATTAAATTCTCGAAGGTCTTGGAACTGCCGGAAATTCTCTGTATACACTTGAAGAGATTTCGTCACGAATTGATGTTCAGCTCGAAGATAGCGAATTACGTATCGTTCCCACTCGAAGGGCTCGACATGAGGCCCTATTTGCACAAGGAATGCATCTCGAAAGTTACGACCTACGACCTCATATCGGTTATTTGTCACCACGGAACCGCTGGAGGCGGACACTATACTTGTTACGCACTGAACTCGATCGTCAACCAGTGGTTCGAGTTCGACGATCAGTGCGTCACTCAGGTGTCGCCTGAGACCGTTAAGAACTGCGAGGCTTACGTTCTGTTCTACAAGAAACGCTCCCTCGAGATGCTCCAGCTGCGCGATAAGACTGTCGAGCTCGCTGATATATCGTCGAGAGAAATTTCTGAACTGAATTTTTACGTCTCTCGACAGTGGATAAATCGATTCAACACTTTCTCGGAACCGGGTCCGATCGTCAATTCGGACTTTCTGTGCCCGCACGGCGGCGTCAATCCCGTCAGGGCCGCGTTCGTCGACAAGATAAGCCTGCCTCTGTCGCAACCCGTCTGGGAATTTTTGTACAATACGTAAGTATCGAGAGCGTACGATCAGGACTCTGTCGATAACGAAAAAAGTGGAAAATTGAAATTTTCAAATCGCTTTCTCACAGTGTTTGTTTATTCGCGAAGATTCTTCTACGAAGAAGCTTTTTCTGTATTTTTGGCTTTCTCGTAGAAGAAGCTTCGCGAATAAAGGAACATTGTGACATACCTATATGAAAGATTCAATTTTCAACTTTTATGAAGAAGCGATGTAAAGTTTCAACTTTTTTTGTTTGTTTGTTTGCAGATTCGGGGGCGGACCAGCTTGCTGCAATCTTTACGAATGCCCAGCGTGCGAGGAGAAACACGAGTCACTGCAGAAACGCAGACTCTACGAGATGGACGTCTTTCAGCGATTCAACTCCGACAATCCCACAGCGATCTACGCTCTTGCCATGTCTTGGCTACGACAGTGGCAGAGCTTCGTCAAAGGCAAAGAGATACAACCCCCCGGACCCATCGACAACTCGTCTATTATTGTAAATAAAAATGGCCAGAACGTCCTGAAGCACGGTGAGTTTTCTCTTGTTAAAAAAAATAACGGCGCTGGGGAAAGTACCAAAAAATTCCTCAAGTGCAAAGTACAAAGTATCGCAAGTACTCGAAGTGTCAAATACGTTTTGTACTTGAAGTATTTCTCGAAGTACTTTTCGCAATTAGATTCGTAGCGTTGAGCGTTATTTAGGATTACAAAAAACGTGCAAAGTAATTTAATAAGGCACGGTGTGCCGCGAGAAAGTTCATTAAGTATAATAATTAATGTTCTCGTGTGTGTGTCGTTTCAGGCTCGGACTGCGGCCAAATATCCGAAGAAGTCTGGCAATTTTTCTACAGCACGTACGGCGGCGGTCCCGAATTGATGCTACACTCGGTACAGCGTCCAGCTCAAGCTCAGCCAAATATTTCTTTACATTCCTCGTCGACACCGAATCTGATGGAACAGAGTCCAAAGCAAAATCGCGCGGACACCGTTAACCCGACGAACAACACAAGCATAACCAAAAGTACGGAAACTATATCGTTACACGACAGCGCCATCGACAGCATAGCTTCGGACTGCGATTCTCTACAAACGCAGAAAGACGCCAGCGGATAAATCGAAAGTTCGATGCTGCTACGTACAGTCGAAGAAATTTCGGTCGTGAGACGCGTTCCTTGTTCAATAAAACTAAGAAAAAGAAAGAAAAAAAAAAGAAAGTCAAAGAAGCCACACTCCTGATCGAACACGCCGCGATGCGATGGTCGAATGTAGAAAAAACAAAAAGAAAAAAAACAGGCTATAAAATTTGTAATAATTGATTCACTAGTTACTAAAACATTGTTCAAGTTTTCATTGTCAAATTCGCGTAAATCGATAATTATTTTATTCAATAAAAAGTAAAAAAAAAAAAAATAATAAAAAAAGACGAAACTGATGAATGAAGCATTGTGTTGCGATGCGCGGAATGTGAGTTACGGCTATGCGCCCTTGGAACAATTTTCCGAGTATTATTATTTGTATAGCTTGATGTGCTTTCTTTGTGTTTTTTTCTTTCTTTTATTTTCTTTTCGATTCGTTGGCGTAGTGTTAGGGAAAATCTCCGTCGAAAAGCGCGGGCGAACATTCTATTCGTTTTTATTTAATATATAGAATTCTTGACATTCGATTCGATCTAAAATAGGGGAAATCCACATACCCACACACACACATACACACATATACACATATACACACACATCACTTGTTATACTAAATATACTCCGAGAATCTGGGCTGTATTTTTCCTACGATTCGTGCTGGGTGTTTATTCGTTTGTTTTTGTTTTTTTTCATTTTTCGGTACAAAAGTTCTATTACAGTAATTTATGTAAATTTATCATTGTTTGTATGTCACACCTAAATGTACAAAGGCATTTCATCGAAGGAACCGCAAATTATATTTCATTAAATGTTTCATTAAAAAACCATTTTAAAAAATTGTAATAAAAATGTATTTCGACTGTGAGCGCTATTCGATTCGATTTGGTAAGATATATATACATAAATATATATATACATAATAAATTAACGTATTGCGGTTGCGAGACGTGAAATGCCGATATCACGTGAATTAATGTAAGCCACGCGATAAAAAAAGGTTTGCGCATTTGTCAAACATCGCTCGTCCGCAAATTCAACAATGCATTTTTCTCTTGAAATCGTAAAGTTATAAAAAATTAAGGAGCAAAAAATCGTGGAACGTTTGTCACAGGCGATGTTTGGTAAATGTAGAAGCTTTTTTTTTACTGTGCAAGACCACGTAAATGTTTATTTGTTGAAATCCCGAGCGATAGCGGTGTTTTTGTAACCCAACTTTTTTTTCAATAGTTCATTGGAAAGAAAATACCTGTTGTTGTCACGTGTATCTATCGTTCGATTAATTAATTTATAAAAAAAAAGGAAAGATTAACAGAGGAAAAGAAAAATTGACATTATATATATATTTGCCAGGGTAGATCTCTGGCACGGGTACTTTGCGTTGCAACGTTATAAACATGGCGCTAAAGATTCGTATTGCAATTAATAGTTTCTACCGTTGACTGATGTAATTGTGTAATTTTTACGAATCGGTATGAATACGGTGTTTGAACAAAGACGTGTACGCGAGTATCGACGGAATAGGGAGGGGGGTGATGAGGAGAGAAAAAATAATAGAGGATTAGTGGGAGTCGTCGAAGAGTGTAACGGGTTCGCTCGCGAGGAGCTGTAAATTATAATATTAATTGTGGATAATTCTTTTTTGAAATGTAACATACATAAGGCAAATAAATAAAAATTGGTTTTCATTATTTATTGAAATATATACAGGTGGCTTTGTTTTTCACACGCCGACAGAAGATACCGATGTAATTTACATAAAAAATAAGAACATTTTATTTACAAATATAGTGTTTATTTAATAGAAAAATTGCCGTCAGCAAAATATCGTTCGTAGTCGCGGTTAATTGACCAGTTATCTATTGTTCTACACAGTAAAAAAAGTTTGTCCTTCCACAATCTTTTATTTCTTAATTTTCCGATCGCACCATCGCGTTCCAGTTTTACAAACAAAAGTGCAAACATTGTTATTGACACGGGAAATAAAAGTACCGATTTCTATATTCAAACCTGAAGAAACGACTTTGCCGCTTATTTAACACAATTATTTTTACAAAACATAGTACTCCGATTTTACATTATTTTTTTCCGTTGTATTTGAACTGTTGATTACCGACTGACGTCACTGATTCCTCAGAAAGAAATCCTCATCGACGTACTTCCGGTTGATCTCCTTCCCGCTTAGATTTTGAATGATCGCATGATCGTTCGCGCATCTCGCAACGAAAAAAAAAAAACAAAACTATACATTTTTGTACAAGAAAAATCATCTAAAAAACTTACGAGATATTTTTTATCAGTCAATCCCAGATATGCATGAAATTTCGACCTTTTTGATTTCCAAACTCTTTCTCCGAGCGTTGAAACAAGATGGCCGACATCGACGAGAGCGCCATCGGTGCGCCCTCTCGATTTCGCAACGAAGCGAAATGTCTCAGCTCTCGGGGGCAAGCGAGCGCTTGGCCAAGCTATCCGATGATTATCGACGTTATATTTATTTGATCCATCAATTAGGGAGCCTCTTGCGATGTATCAGTGATAATGTACAAATATATTTGAGCGAGGTGTCTGGGAAATAAAAATATACATCTCCTCGACGATACACTGGAAGTTGAGGTGAGTCGCGATTCAAAAATATTTTCCACGTCCCCCTCGAGCGAGATCGATTATTTTCCGCATCTCAGCAAGCTAACCTAGTTTTGACAATTGTATCGAAAGACGAACGGACACGGCTGCATGGTGCACATAGTTTTTCAATTATGTACAAAAATGCCGCGCGTGTCTCGTCGATTAACGACTATAAGGAAACTCGTAACTTGCACGATCGAATGACGGAAATGATTTTTTTCTCAGAAATGCACGTCACACTTTTTCCCTCTAACAATAACGTTCGAAAACGTTGAGTTCCTTTAGACCACTGATAATCCAAAGTGAAATTTGCCGCTGCTAATTATCCAATTTTGTTTTGTTTTTCATTTACATAAATAAGTTTATTTAAAAAAAATTATTTATGTAATTTTGCGTAATTTGGCTCGTTACCGCGAGGAGCAGGCTCTTTCATACTTATCGGAGACAATTTGTTGTGCAGATTTTCACCGATTCGTCTACACGGCATGGAAGTTGGCAACGTTGCTCCAATGGAATCATCGGCGGTTGTAACTTTTCAAAAAGAGTCGCTTTCCTGGCACAACATGAACAACATTAAAAAATTTATTTATATTTTTTAATTGTAATTTGTTTATTAATGGATTTCTTCTTAAACAGCTTTTAAACACAGATGGATCTTGTAACTACTTGAATCTATCAATTCCAGTAGAAAAACAGTGAAAAATGTTTCATTTTTATATATAACTTTATACTAAATACGTTTTTTAAATTCAAATTATGTAAACTTGTTTAAACTTAATTCTAATATTATATTATATTATATTATACTATATTGTATTGTCAGGAGAGCAACAGTTTACGAAATGTGATGGTCAACAGTTTCGTTGGAGCAACGTCGCTAACTTCCACGCAACTTCGCCCACCACCTTTGACCTTGCTCTGCGATGCCCCTTAACAATCTCAGACCACCGACTAAATTCTTTCCTAATTTTTGTTCCAGATACTCAATCGGCATTCCTGCGGATGTTGATTGGCATTTAAAGCAAAAAAACAATTAAAAAAAAACTAAAAGAGCCTCACAGAGATTAAAGCTTCCAAAGAGCTTAAACAGAGAGAGACTTGAAAATTAAGAAAGTCGCGAAAAATAAAAAGAATTATCAACGCTACACCGGTGAGTTGCAACACAAAATATTGCTTGGTAGCAAAGCGGACACTCAAAGCCAACTAACAATGTCTGTACAAAGTGTTGCTCTGGCATCTCTCACGGCCACCTATACCGACTCGGAGGGCGAGGACGGGGTGGATGACGATCAGCAGCAGGATAATACGAACACTACTCCCCAGGGGGCTGCCCCGCAAAATGTCCATGTCGTGCATCAGCCCCGGGCTATCAACAGTCCAAAATTTGGCCGTTCGGCGTCGGCTAGTCCCGACGTTGCCGCCGGTGGTGTCGGAGCTAAGTCAAGCGGCGTCGGCCTGCTACCGAACGCTCCCACCTTAGTTACCGACGTTACGTCCAAGGTTCAACGATTGGTTTCATATTTTGATGATACAGTTGTCTCCGATGACGAGGGGACTGCATCAGCGCTGCACGAGCAACACAGGGATAACGGCGTGCAGCAGCTTACGAACGACGCTGATCAGTCCCCGTCACGTCATGGAGACTTGGTTTCAGATGGCGAGACCGACTCATGGGGCGTCACGATGCCGATCGAGCCGGCAGGACAGTGCCCGCTCGAGTTGCAGGAAAAAATAACGAAACTTTACAGGAAAATGGAGAGCGGCGGCCTCGACATGAACAAGCTTATACAGCAGAGGAAGGACTTTAGGAATCCGTCGATTTATGAAAAGTTAATTCAATTTTGTAGCATCAACGAGCTCGGAACTAATTATCCGCCCGATCGCTTCGATCCGTTCAAGTGGGGCAAGGACTCGTACTACGAGGAACTGGCCAAAGTACAGAAGACCGAGATGGACAAGCTCGAGAAGGCCCGAAAGGAGAAGACGAAAATCGAGATCGTCACCGGAACGGCCAAGCGTCCCAACAGCTCGTCGACGACCAACGCCGCGACGACCAACACCACCACAGCCGAAGAGGACGCCAAGAGGAGAAAAAGCAAATGGGACCAAGTCGCCACCGGAACCGCTACGACGGTCAAACCTACCGTTCTATTGTCACAGCCCACACTAACGACTCTAACGTCCTCGGCCACCGGCACTAAGGCCACTGTTATATCGGCTTTCGGTTCGTTACCAAAGAAAAGACTGTAACATTATTTTCTTTTTCTTTTTTGTAAATCAAATGTACATATTAATCTTTCTTTTTTTTTCCTCTTTTTTTATTCTTTTTTTTTACGCATCTCCCGACACACACACATTTTCACACGGTCGCTGTCTGCGAGTCACGGTCGATTTCTTCGTTTCTGTTTTTTTTTTTTTTTTTTTTCGGAGTTAAGCGATCGTTGGAGCGTTTATTGGTTCAGACAATTCATTTCGTAGACGGAGAATGATGAAGAACATTCCATTGAGTCGTCATTCCACTGAGACGTAATATTTGAAAATTTGAATTTGTTTTGTTTTTTTTTTTCGAAATTCGCCAACTTTTTTTTTTCGTTCGAATATTCGCAGTGACTTACGGACACGCGTCGACGACGTTTTAGCGTACCGGAGAGAGATTGAGAGATGGACGGCGTGGAAGCTCGGTAGCTTTTTGTACGCGGTCCTCGCGACGATCGAACAACTGTTGTATCGGCTGGAAAAAAATGCGCACACCGTAATCCGTTGTTTTGTCACGTTACATGTATAAACAAAAAAGATTCGGCCGATCATCGCGCGAAACAACTCTTCAGCCGTAAACATGATTTTTTTTGTTTTTTTTTCAACATTTTTTCGAAAAATTTATTCGAGGTGGAAGAAATTTGTTTTTTTTTTTCGATCGTTTATTGACACAAGAAATTGTGGCAAATATGCACACTAGAGGACAATGCTGAAAAAATCATTGCGTCAACCAATTTAACTATAGTGAATCTATTTTTGCAACAAATGAAAACAAACATAACAAAACAAAACAAAAAATGAAAAAAAGAAATTAATTCCAATCTCAAAACACCAGAACCATCGAAGGAATTATAATAAAGTAACGTAAACATTAAGGACGTCACCGTACTGCCGTAATTAATTAAAATAACTTGAGCGTTTTAAAACCGATAGTAACTGGCGCTATTTGCATGGCGAATATTGTAAAATCGTATTTAAAAAAAACAAACAAACTAATAAGAAAGGAAGTGTCAAAGTTGTCTCGAATTCATAAATCATTGAATGAAATAATTACGCGATTCACGTGTGTGATTTATTTAATTATTCTTAAGAATAAAAGAAAATAATGTTTCGTGCGGAGAATTGCGCGTTGTTATGCAAAAAAAAAAAAAAAAAAGAAACCGGAAGTAATTGTCGCGAAGAAAAGTAACTCGACCCGTCGGTCACACATTATACCATGGATTAAAAGTCATGTTTTTGTCTATTTGAATTTTGCAACAATAATTTTTTTTAACTTTGTATCGTCAATTTCGGACCAGGCTTGCCAGAAAAACGCTCTTGGATTCAACATCACGACGAAACCGTGTAATTTCCGTTGAAATCATGTTACAGCCAAAAATGCACACGCCATTCACACTCGTGCGATAAACCTGATTTTTTCTACCGCTCACGTGTGAAAAAAAACTCGTGCTAAGTGTTAAATGTTGAACTGTTTGAATACTCAATTTCCGTCGAGTCATTGACAAAGTTACCCTTATGTAAAAAAAACGAAAATCGTTGCTACGTATATATGGAAGCCACTGGATATGCACAACTCGGCGTTCAGCAGCACAGTGTGCAAAGACTTAATTTCACTGAGTTCTCTTAGAAAGCATAATATTATAGATCGAAGAAAAAAAAAGTTGAGAATTGTAAAAAAAACAAGTTGTATACTTTAGGCGACGATGATTAGAACGGTCCGGACAATTCGAAGTCGAGGAGAATCGCTGATAACGATGCACGCTAGTTACGAAAAAGGCGCTTAGAAACATGTATATTTTAAACAAAAAAAAAAACAAATACTTGAAAAAAAAGAAAAAAAAAAGATGTTGGAGCAATTTGTAGCACGACTATTATCATTATTACCATTAAATGTATTGTATGTTTCGAGAACCTGCGTATTTGCCGCAAATCGCGATGATGTTTTAGATATGTGTATAAAAATCACTGGTATATTTTTTTCTTTTTGAATCCCAGACGAAAAAAACAAACAAACAAAAAAAATCGAGCTATTGTGTAAATAAAATATTTTGAAATATTCGTGTTTATTATTTGTTGGGACAAAAACAATCGAGGATGGAGGATGACGGGATTCAATTTTATTTGAGACCGGAAGTACACAAGTTTTTTGATGACCTTGAGACAGTTTTTTTTCTCCATTGAAACTCGATAAATAGTTACATGCTCATGGATCAAAAATCTTTATTGATTTAGACGTCCGTTCACGGATGTTCGAGGGCGCGAGAAGCTTTTGGCCCTTTCCAAAAGCTCCGATGTGATTTCGAGGCTCTGCGGACGAATCTTCTGACGTTCGCGTCTCTCGGCTGCGGATCTGACGGTAACTTCCGGTACGACAGATTTAGGAATACTTCTGGCCCGGTAAATTTGGGACGCCTGAAACATTTATTATTTTATTTGCAACGTATTAAGATGAAAAATTTAACGTATAATAATAGCTTCATTATAGTTTAATAATTCGCCCACTTTGACAATGCCCAACAAATTGTCAGTTGTTAGCGGGGCAAAATGGGACCCGAGGTAGCTGGGTAAAACGGACCACTGAAAAAAAATGTCCGTCACAAAATAATTTTCTCTTCTAGGGGGGAGGGGGGGGGGGATGGACTGCTCAAAAAAATGTAACAAAATGATTTTCTCATTTAAAATTTGGGGGTATGGGGTAAAATGGACCATTTGAAAAAATGTCCGGGATAAAAAAATTTCTAAAATCTAAAGGATGGAGCGGGTGGTCCGTTTTGCCCCGCTCTCCCCCTCCAACTAACGCTCGGTGTCGAGTGACGTTGCTGACGGTGGAAGCTATTCTTGTTATCGATCGATCTTTCGAGTCCCTCGTAAGATGTGTCTCGCTTTACGAACGAATCCCCGGCGCAGGAAGGTCGCGCGAGTGAATCCTTCGACATCTTCGAAAGCGAGTAGGATAATCGGCGCGCGAGCGTCGAACGAAGAAGCTGAGGTTGAGTCATCGGCCTGACGGGAACGGCGCTGCTGTTGCTGCCGCTGCTGCTGCCGCTGCTGGCAATGAGAAATCATCGGAATTATTATTTCGATTTGTTTCGCCTCGCGCAGAGCGAGATTCCCAGCCGGTAATTTCTTTACTCGTTACATGATTCACATGATCGAGCAAACTTTCGCTGTTATTACTGAATTATTATTATTTTTTTTTTCTCAAAGCCGTATACGGCGCGTTTGCTGCGATGCATCAAGACGGAAAATGGATTATTGCATCTTTTTTTTCTTTTAACGTGGGATCCATGTGAATAAAAAAAGCGTACAACTTAGAGTGCGTGCGCGCAGCTCGGTTGCCTCGAGCAGGCGAACCGCGTTATAATATCTACTTCCTGTTTTAAACGTCTGTACATGGTCCGATTATCAAATTTATGTATTCTTTTTTTTTATTGTTGCGGTGGGAAGGCTTCGAGTCACGACTCGATGTACTGCGATACTTAAAGTATTGGGACACTTCGAGTGCTGGATCCGATTTCTTGAAGTAACTGGGAGTTACTTCAAGTACTAGGATATTTCTAGTGCTGGAATACTTCAAGTAGAATGTACAATGCTACATTAAGGGGTTCGATTTTATGCACGAAAAATCGTATTTTTGGGATTGAAATGGAAAATATTGGGTTGGGAGTAAAATAATTGTTATACTCGTGATCAGCGGGAAAAAATACATGGGATAGAGCCTTGAAACAAAAAAAATTGATTGATCAACGATTTTTCACTTTTTGAGCCACTTTTGAAAAAATGTCGATTTTCGTGATTTTCAAAGGTCGATATCTCAGCTCCCAATGGAGCTAGGAAAAATCCAGGGCGCCCATCGTGTTCTGCGTGAAAAAATACACAAGATAGGGCCTTGTCCAAAGTTTTAGAATCGTTTTATCGGACCGTTTGAGGACGTTGAAAAACGCAAAAAATGGACTTGAAAGGGGGTAGCCTTGGAATTTTTTGACGATTTTTTTGCAAGCTTTGCAATGTTTGGATGAATTTTTTTTTCTTTTTTTTTAAATTAACTGCCACGTATTCCGACGTATTTTTGCGCGCCGAACACGAATACTTGCTACCATATGTGCAACGTTTGGAATAGCCGAATTATTGGAACACTTCAAGTACTGAGCCCAGTATTAAATTTTTTTTTAACTGAAGTTATATTTACATGAAAATAATTGCTGCAGCCAATTTCTTCTAATTACCTCTCAACCGAGTGTCTACCGACAGCGAGTCCTCGCTTATCGGAATTCTGTTCCGGTTGCAATGCAGTCCGAGACCATGTCCGGACTGAATTGAGATTGCGCAACGCGCACGTCAACCTCAACGGATTGCCGGTCGATGAAGATTTCTTCGTCTCTTTGGACGAATCGGTCGCGCCTCTGTCTTCGATTTCCAAAGTCAGGGTCTTCGATCGCGATTTTTCGATTAATGCTCGTCGATTGGGCGAAGAGTTCGCCACAACCGGCGACGGCGACGTCTCTTTGGGCGGAAGAAATCTGCCGATCCCCGGTCGTCTGCCGAATGTAGAGAGCATTTACTGATCGGCGAACTCGTGCGACGAGCTGTCGCTCTTTTTTCACTCGACCGACTCCAAACACACGATCGTCGAGTTGCCGATCAGCACGCTCGCGCAAAATACTTGTTCCTCCTACCTGCTCGATATCGACGATCGCTCGAACACGTCCGCAGATCCATTGCCTCGTATTCTGTGCCTTCTGCCGGTTGCACAAAAAAAAATGACGATCGTTAATTAATCGCCGATAATTAAAAATAATTAATCGTCTCAATTCATATTTGGGAGTGGGCCGACGAGGATTCCATACGGCTTCGGGCACCTCACGAGGTGGGGCAGAACCGGTATGCGAAGCGTCGAAATTATGAGCTTTTTAGGGTCGAAATTGTCATTGAAGAAAAATAAGAATCGGACACGATCGGTTGAAGAACCGCATTCGATAAATTGACCAAGAGGATAGATCGATTTAGGTGAATTAGCGTTGATACGCACATAATGTTGAACATTCCCGTTATGTCCCCGTACCGTCGAAGTTCCTTTTGCACAGTCGTCGGATCCAATTTCGTCGCTGCACTTATTTCATCGGAAATCTGGGGAATAATAGAAAATGCAGAACACTCTGGAACTTAGAATTAAAAAAAACACAATACACAATAAAAAATTATGTCCTAAAGTCGGAATGCAAAAGTTCGTAAAAATAATTTTGTTAAATAAGTGACAAACGAGTTTGTCACTTATTTTAATATACGAACTTGTCCTTTTATTTTCCGTGTCATTGACAATTTTAGTTTGTACTTTTGTTTGCAAAACTAGAAAATTAACAAATAAAAAATTGTGGACGTTTGTGCACAATAAGTTGTTGTAAAAAGTACAGACTTTTTTTACTGTGTACGGGGAGTTAATCAGAGCCTAGGGGGGCCCCTTTGGATTACTCTGAAGATATCTGCACAAGACTAAATTTCATCAACTTATAAATCAGTAAATGCACAAACAATATTTGCATCACACAAACTTCGCTCGGGGAAGTTCAATTAGAGAATACAATTCTGCAAGTGAACAATTTTTTTTTGGAATTGGCAAAAGATGCATTTTTATGTCACGCAGATATCTTCATGGTCTTCGTTCTGGATTCCAGAAATTTGAGACAAGCAAGATTTTTTTCAGATTTTTTCAGATTTTTTTTAGGTACCAACTTACAGCTTTGAGTTCGGCGCGGTCCAAGTTTCCGTTCGACGGATAAACAGGATTATCGGCCGTGCTCTTGTCCCTACAGTTTATCCAAGGATGGCGACAAATTTGCCACATCGGCATTCGCTTGTGCGGCTGGAGCTGCAGAAGATGCTTCACGAGGTCCTTGTAACCGCTCGACGTCGCGGCTATTTTTTTCTCCTGCGTCACGGTCATGCCCCGAGAAATTTGACTCATCAGCTTCTCTCGCCATTCCTTGGCGGTGATTCGATCGTTTCGGGGGCTCAAAAATGGCAACTGGCCCGCCATCATTCCGTACAGTATAACTCCCCTGTGCAATGGAACACGAAGAAAACAAAAGAAAAGATATGCGCTGACGAAGAAAAAAAAAAAAAAAATGGCCGACGATGACCGAAGAAATTTTTTTTTTAATCGTCTTCCTGACGAAAAAAAATTGTGGCCGGAAAGAAGATTCATGCTCGGAACTTACAGACTCCAGATGTCGACTTCCGGTCCATACTTCCGGCCCTCGTGAAAGAGTTCCGGAGCAGCGTATTCCGGCGAACCGCAATGCGTCTGCTGCTCGTTGCCGCTGTACCAATTGCTCAGACCGAAATCTGTCGAAAATAAAATCATTTCTCCGATTATAAAAAATCTCATTAAAAAACTCAACGACAACTCACCGATTATTTTTATGTGTCTCTTGCGGGAGTCCCTCAGCATTATATTTTCCATCTTCAGATCTCTGTAAATAAAAAAAGTAATAAAAAATTTAATAATATAAAATAATAAAAAATGGAAGCTGAATTCAGTCGATAGATAATTGGCAATACACGTGACAAGATTTAAGTTCGATAGGTATAAAAAATGTTACATGCTACATATAGTCAATAAATTCACTATCACTGCCCCTGATTAAAAATAATAAAATTAAATAAAATTAAATAATTTAAAAATGTACAAAAATTAAAGAATTAAACAATTTTTATTGGGTGAACGATTCAAAGTTCTTTGCAATCGGTGAATCAATGCGGTTGACTATATAAGTATGCTTTCCGACTGTTGTGTTGGGAACGAGTCTGATTGCGATCGGCGAATCAATGTTCACCTCGCGATTCCGCGGTTCGCCTCGCAGCGGCCCGAGAGAGAACTCAGGGTCGCGATTCTCAAACGGAATCAGAATCGGAGTTTGCGCCGCGAGACAATCAGACTCCGTTCGCGAGAACGACTCTTGCGGGGCGCGTTCTGATCGCGGATCGCATCGGCGATGCGGCGAAAGACAGAAAGCGGACGAGCGCCGATGCTTCGCTGGCTCTCTCGAACGGTGAGAAGAAGGATCGAGCAGGAGCATCGTCGTGGCCGGAGCGGCGGGCCAATGGACAAACGAAGGTCTTCAACGTTCAGGGTCGCTTCGGCTATTATCTTACCACCGAGGCCACTACCGCTGACTGCGTCCGGTAAATTCGCGCTATGCACCGTTTCGAGAGTTCCCCTCAAAAGTCTTTGAATTTACAAAAATTGGCAAAAATTTCGGTGAGAAAAAAAATCAGGGTAAAAACTTGGTTAGAAAAATTAATGTACGTTTTAAAGCGATTCCGCTACTGTTGACTGCATCCGGTAAAGAAATTCCGAGAGTTTCTCTCAAAAGTCTTCGAATTGGCGTACATTTACAAAAATTTCGATGAGAAAAAAAAATCAGATTAAAATTGTATTTAAAAAAATTAATATACATTTTAAGGAGTGGCCACTACCGCTGAATGCATCCGATAAATTCGCGCTGCGTACCGAGCCGAGAGGTTCTCTGAAAAGTCTTCAAATTTACGAAAATTGGCAAAAGTTTCTGTATTCTCAAAAGTTGTTGTATCTACGAAAATTTACAAAAATTTCGATAAAAAGAAAGAAACCTGAATTAAAAAAAAATATATATATCTATATTTTAGAACGAGGTAGTGCGGGCGGCGTGGCAATTATCCAGGGACTCTTTTCGGCTCGACTCATACACGATAATTTTTGCGACGGATTCACATCCCTCGAAAATTATTCGTTGTCCTCGCGGTACTTCGTAGAGTCGAACCGTGTTATTACCGCTGCGATATTTGTGCACGGATGTGCCTCGGCGTCGCACGGGCTTTGTCGCATAATGTTGCATGTGGATGTGGTTCTGCTGCTATGCTTAGGCTGTTCTTTTTTTTGGTATCGTGTTGCTCCCTCGGTGTGGGCGTACGGAGCGAACCTGTGCCAGACGAGGTCATCGGCCATCCGTGCGGTTCGTCCCCGGAGACTTATACATATTTCTAGACCGGCAGTCCTCTCGTCCGGATCCACGTGTCACGATAAAAAAATATACACGGACCGAGGGATTTGAGGCAACTTCGAAGTTTGTCTGATTATCCTCAAGACATCTTGCAAATGCCCTGAGTCACAGTTCTCGGCGTTTTTAGGGCTTGGACATTGTTGAGAGATTTTTCAGATTTTTCAGAATTCACGGTTTTCGGCGTTTTTAAGACTTGACGATCCTTTCAGACATCTTCAGACTGGTTTGTGTTGCATCGTGCAACCTCAAAGCTGAAGGCAATGTTAAAGACATCTCCCGAATGTTTTTGTCATTTTTCGGAGTTTGATATAATTGGAGCGTCTTTCAGACATCTTCAGACATTCCCATACGGCTCTATGTTACCCTATGCAACATTAAAGGTGAAAGGTAGTCGTGAAAACATCGTCCAGATGCCCTTCGACACTGTTATCGACGTCTTTCAGACTCGAACATCCTTTCAGACACCTTCAGACTGGTCTATCTTGCGCCACGCAGCATCAGAGCCGAAGCGCAATCCTGGAGACATCTCCCAGATGCCCCAAGCCACTGTCTTCCGCGTTATTTCAGAGTTCGATATATCATTAGACGTCTTTCAGACATCTTCAGACTGGATTATCTTCCGCGATACGACCTCCAGCATCACGCTGATCCTGAAGGCGTCTTCCAGATGCTCTACCGTAACTATTTTCGGCGTCTTTCAGACTCGTATCTCTGATAATTCATTTTCCTCCATAGGGCAAGAGCAGCAGCGAGTTTGGGAGCCCGGGCGGAGGGTGAAGTGCGTTACATCGAACAGTGGAGCTTTCGCGGTGGCTTGCTCCCCATTAATTTCCGAGTCGATACAAGGCGACAGTTACAAGTGCGCCGCCCGACACTCGAGTGGAGTGGGCGGTTCCGCGGCTATACCCTACACACCATATACCATGTACAACCATATTCCGGCGAAGTACCTATCAGACGAACGGAGTACCGTGGCCGACGTACCCTCGTCGGCAACGACGAACGCTCGCACCCCTCGACGCCCGTCAACCTTGAAAACGATTACGGGGCGGTTTCTGACGCCTTTTTTTCTCCCCCACCTCGTCCCTCTCCAAAACCGCATCCATCGTCCGCGGTAATGGGTCCTACAACGTTGAATCATTGCCCTGACAACGACATGTTTCGTTGAGTTATCGGGGGGTGGTGGCGAAAAAAAAGATGCGAGAGACGAGCGAAGATTCCACGAGACTTGTCACTTCCGGAAGAGGGGTAATGGCCGGAGTCACGCGTACCAGTCGGCCGGAGTTCCGGAAAGGTGCAATCGAATCTCTTTCTAGGTCACTGCACTGAATAAAATGTACCGAACATTTTTTTTTCGCCTAGAGAAGCGACAATCGGAATTCCCGTCGGGTCATGCACAACCCCGAAGATTTTGTCGCCCAGACGTAAAAATCACAATCGCACGGAGTAAAAATTAACCATTGTAGAAAACAATGTCGATCATTTCTCACCTAGGGATCGTTTGATTTATTTTGGTCAGTTGCGTGGTAAAAATAGTTTTAACAATTTAGGTTCGTCGGTTCGTTTCACAAAGCAATGAAACTTGTAAAGTTAAAGGCAAGTTTAAGACCACTCGTTATCGGTCTGGTTATTTAAAGAAGTTTACTTTCTTATTTAAAAAAAAATTGCAATAAATAAATCTGAGGGTCGAAATGTTAAAAATGTGTTTTGGAGATTCGCATTCGTGTAGCAGATATAATAAATTCTTCGACATCTATCACTGCCCAACCAACTTAACTGTATAGTTGCGTCGGTGAGCGCGATTTTGATGTTCTCTCACGATTTCCTCATCTCAACGACTACTTCCGCACGTTGAATCGGAGTCTGTGAAACCAGAGGTTTCTCTTCGTAGCATTACGGTACGGCTCTCCTCGGCTACTGTTTGGAATGCAAACTGCGTTACACCAGAGTCCGTTATACTTGTAAATATTACGGCTGTGCAGCGGACAACGCCTCAGTGACGGAACACTCAGGAGCCTCAATTCCGGAAAACCGTTTCAACGAGCACGGCGTTCGTTAGCAGCGCGACACTCCAGTCTGTCCAGTTTCGCGGCATCGTCCGCGATCTACGGCGCATGCGCACAGCCGACGCGCCGAACTCGTCCGCGATCCACCGCGCATGCGCACGACCGATGCGGCGAAGAACCGAGCGCGCGCTACCGAGAAACCGGACCGGAAACGAAGCATCGAAATGCAATGCGACGACGACGGCAAGAGTGGACCAGCAGACCGCGAATGGACACACGTGGGCTTCGTCATCGCACAGTGCGACGAGCGAAGTTGCGAGAAGCCGTGATAGGGAGAGGTGACGGCGGCGAGGCCACGGGGCCAACCGCCGCGGTCCTCCGGATCATCAGCGTCGGCAACGACAGCGGGCAGCGGCACGCTCACCCGTCAGGGCGAGCCCGGGTGTGGGACGAGAGATGAGGAAGAAAAAGCGGCGTCGAGTAATTTACAACAATCGTAAACGTAAGCCGAGGCCACGATGACCGGGGCGCTCGCTTGATTCATAGTGATTGCCTAACGGAACCAACGCGAAAAGTTACTTCTCGCCGGGTCGAGGAGAGCCGCGAAGAGGAAGACGCCCGGGCGAAATGCATGGGAGGGACCACGAGGCTGAGCGAATGAAGAGAAAGAGGCCAAGGACCGCACCGGTGTTACTCTGACATCTGTATCGTCTGGGTTGGATAACGTGCAATTTGCCGAAAGTTCGGACCACGCTCATCGCGCCATTGAACTCTGTGCGGGTTGTTGTAACGCTCTGACATTTCCAAATTTTGCAGGACACGGAGACTCTGGGAGGAAGTTTGGCAAAGTGGAATGGAAACGCTTGATGATGGAAGACTTTCGGTATAGCGAGGATAAAAATTGATCCGACCTCCCTCACCGAAAAGAACTACGGAAAAATACTAGTGGCAGTGTCCAGTAGTTAACTTGTAATTGACTTCTGAACTACCCGGAACCACTATAAATCTCCAGTAGTTAAATACTCGAAACTACTATACATTTCCAGTAGTTAAATGCTCGAAACTACTATGAATGTCCAGTAGTTAACTACGCGAAACAACTATAAATCTCTGGTAAGAAGTAGTAGCTACATGTGCAGTAACTACTGCAATGCCAGGTAGAGACTTCTGGAGGTTCAGCAGTTACTACTGCTGAATCTCCAGTAGTTCTAGTAGTAGTTCTTTTCGGTGAGGAAAAGAACTAGTAGTTCTTTTCGGTGAGGGGTAAAAGTCAGAAAGGGTCCTTCACCCCTGAACCCCCGCTATAGCGGACGAAGAGAAAGAGGTCAAGGGCCGCACCTTGGATAATGTGCAATTTGCCGAATATTCAGACCGGGCCATCGAGCGCCATCCGGGTTGACGAGGTCCTGGCAAGGCCTCATCCGGTCCCGACGTAGTGCTCCAAAATTTACAAATTCACGAGGACACCGAGACTCGGAGAGGAAATTCGGCAAAGTAGAACGGAAACAATTGATGACGGAAGACCTCCGGCATAGCTGGGATGAAAATTGTCCCGGCGTAAAAGGCACAAAGGGCTCCTCTTTCATTCCTGGGGACCGCGTCGACCCTTCATTTGGATCCGCGCTGACGCCAAATGCGCTCATCTTCTTGAAACAGTTATTTTCCGTTATTTTTTTTTTCGTTTTCTTCTCTCACGTAAGGCCTATCCATACGGTTTTGAGACTTCCGCCTCCAACGAAGAGGGACTTTGACAACGTGCCGAATTCGCCAACATCCGGACCAAATCCGGCTCGACGAGGCTTCCACCTGGCCCGATGTGACGCTCCAAAAATGTCTAAATTCACCGGGAAACCGAGACTCGGGGCCAAGTTTGGCAAAGTGGAACGGAAACGATTGATGACGGAAGACCTCCGGTATAGTTCAGATAAAAATGGTCCCGACGTAACATCCACAAAGGGTACTCCTTCATCCCCGGGGACCGCCACGTCCCTTCATTCGGCTCCGCGCTGGCGCCAAATGCGCTCATCTTCTTGAAATAGTTTTCTGTTTTCTTCCTTTTTCTTTTATCGCGAATTTCGTATCCATACGGTTTTGAGACTTTCGCCTCGGACGAAGAGGGGCGAGACTGCGAGGCCCGAGAAATTTCCACTTTATATCTATACGTCCCGTGACAGCGTGGATATAGCGACCTTATAGTAATATGTATAAGGTATATAGATCTTGCGGTATTGTATACGAGGGGAGGGGGTGAAGGGAGGGGGAGGGGGGTAGGTGAGAGAGAGCTGAAAGGTTTTACCTCTCCTATGACGATGGCTCCTCAGCGACGAGGGGGCTCGGAGCGAGACCCTTGGGACTGTCGAGTTCGCCTAACCGAGTGACAATGGCAAATGATCGCCTGCCCATTTACGAAGCTTGACTCCTTTTCCTTCCCGTTTTTTTTTCTTCATTTTTTTTTCCACTTTTTGTCTTGCTTCTCTCACTGGTTGGCCGCGAGACCTCACGGTGAGCCGGTAAGTCGATACCGACGAAAATTCGCCAAGAATTGTTGTCGGAGTGAATGGCGTAGTGGCGTATCGAGTTTCGTTTTATAGTCGGAGATGACGGTAAAGCGATCGTCGAGTCGCTTGCCCGAAAAACATTCCCGACGCTGGGTTTCATTTTCTTGGGAGAGGAACAGGAAAACGAACGAGGTCCGTTTTTCCCAGGGGAATTGAGATGTAGGCGAATGTAATATTTAAAAAAAATATATTTTTTTTCGGCGAATTGCTGAGTGACGGAAATCATCGTAGGAGTTGATTTTACTTCTACGGTCCGCAATTCCTGGACGATTCGGTACATCGGTGCGGCACCTTGGCGTGCGTGTTCACGACATCCTGTCGTATCGATTTCACTATGAATAACCCATAAACCGATGACGCTCGTCCCCACGGTCGGAAGTTGCGAATAACGTCACGCAAAAATTTTACGTCAATAGTAAAAAGATTGCCCGACCACCTTGAATGTTAACCGCTCGAATACTGCGAGGAATTCAGCGATCTCGCGTAAGACTTGCAAACGAAGACTCAGTTCTGGGCTTCACAGGCACTTCATTTGATGAGACTGGAGCGCTTCACAATAGTCAAATGAATCCCACATTTTTCTCCAAACGCTCCAAACTCCTCGATGCGTTCAAAGAACAAGCAAACGCAGTCATCCTGAGTTATAAGTTACAAATAACTCGAGGTCAGCAATTCGGTGAAATAAATTCTGTGTACCTTTAGTTATAACTTGTTAACCTTATAGCCTTTTGTAATCTCTTAATTCTTATTTAAATTAAATTAATTTATATAATACATATATTTACTTTTGTTATTAATTAGTTACACATAAATATATAATTATATAAATATAATATTAATCATTTGGCTGAAGGACTTTGCTCGATGGCCAACTGGCAGCAAATATGTAATGTAAGTCTGTTATGTATAAAAAAAAATGTCCCATGTTATTCACTGTCAATAAATTCACTACTACTATCATAATTAATTAATAATATATATAATTCGGTAACTTCTGGTTTGCTAGTTCTCGACTATCGTAGCTTTAGTTATGATCACAGTAACGTCCGTTGTCTCTATTCTCATCATCATGTAAAAGTGTTATTAATTAAATCTTCTAATTAAATTAATTACATGAAATAGAATAATTACTCCACGAAGAGGGTGAAAAGGCGGGACCGACTCGCATCGGTTCCACTCCGCCTGTGACAGTTTTGGGGCGCATCCGCTGCCGCTCTCAAGGTTCCCTCGGCTGGTATAAGGCTCATTAAAAAATGATACATTGTTTTTTTTATTCTATTTTCTTTTTCACTGAAATAAACTTGTCCACACGAAGGTAACCCCGATCGGCGTTTCTCCTTCCACAGTGTGAAAAAAACGTCAGCGCCGCGGTCGGTTGAAGGTCCGAGGGTGTAATCAAGCTGTCGGATGAAAGTGCGCCGGCCCAATCGATGCGACACGAATATTGTTATTGTACTACAAAAGTGTGTGAAAAAAAAGATATCATCGCGGCAAAGTTTTTATAGTTTAGAGTCGCGCCGAGAGTGACCGGGTCGCGCGTAGGAGCGATTGTCGCCTTCGCCGTAGGTTGAATTCTTAATTCGAATGTAGAACGGCCAGAGGCTCGATGTAGGTGTCGGAACGACGTCATTCCGCGATCGGTGGCAGTCGCGCGTTCCAGATAAAACGATGGTCGCTGCTCCGATAGGTTCGATGAGGTTCGAGCTGTTTCATGTCCGAGTCTCGATTCCGAAGCTCCCAAAATTCTACCGGGTTTTGAGATCCAGGGTTGCTTCGGGGGGACTCAGAAGGGGCGCTCGAGGCTTCCTGCACGGCTGCATTGAGGATTGCCTACAGCCAGGCGCTGCCCCTTAAGGGCAGAGTCGCTCTTTTTAGCGGAATTTTCAGGAGTATTGTAGGATATTTTTTTAAGCGAAAAATTTAGTTTTTATTGCAACGGAACTGAGTGAATGTTTTTATTGACATTATTACCTAATGGAGGCATTTTTTTTGTCACGCAATATTGAATACTTAAGGTGGTGCAGGCTTCGCTGTAGGACTGCTTTTTTTGCAGCTTAGGACCGTAAAATCTGAGCAATCGATGAACGGATTTGAAGTCAATCTGTTTAGTTGCCAATGAACAATGTTGAAGTCAATTTGGGAGGTTCATTAAGAGCACATCGCACAATCGTCCGCACTACGGACAACTTGCAAATTTGAAGATTACGATTTGTAGGGAAATGAGTTTTACAAAAAAAATAATTTGAAAGTTTTGGAAATTGTGTCACCATTTAGACAAATGAAAAAGAAGATCGCAGTTCAGACGACACAGACTACTCTTCTGATTATAAATATGCCTGGAGTTTATTTTTTAGATCAACAGAAGAGTCGTAATCGTGGTCCAAGTCGTAAAGTAGCTCGGCAGCGAAGCTCGCACTACCTTAAGCATTGAACATTGCGTGACGAAAAAAGTTCCTGTATTATGTAATAATGTCAATGACAACATTCGCTCAGTTTCGTTGCAATAAACACAAAAATCCTGAAAACAGACCTGGGAATGTCTGAAAATGGTCGATTCACCCTTAACGATTCGACCGAACGGTTTTTGAACCAAGATTTTTTTAGGACTTGTCTAGGACCATATTTGAACCCGAGATGAACAATCAAGAGCCACGGCAGCGAAGTACTTGTAACTTTTTTGATTTATTTTTTATGGGATAGCTTATACGCGAAGTATGCGGCGTCGGCGGCGCGCCAGCAGAAAAATGCTAAGCTTTTATCGGTAGGTACGATTCGTTCTTATACAATAGTAACGATGGAGCCGCTAAAGCCGTTTATGCGACACCACGTAGTTCCCGCTTTGGTATTCATGATCGCTGTCGGATGTCGCGAGGGGGTGGCGAACGGGTTACTCGCGATAGCTGCTATTCCCGCGCGAATCCGACCGGGTCTCTTTCGCGTGGGTAGCTCGGAGGCTCTCTGTGTGTCAGGAAAACGTGGGGAAAAAATCGGCTGTGCACGATCGGAAATGCCATCCAGAAAATCGCGAGGTACCGACTCTGTGAGCGACACATGCATGTGCGCGGCCTATAAATAAATACTGTAACATAGTAAACACGAGCCTCGCGCACAGGCGCGTATCAAGGCAGGTGGGACGCTTATGAATATCGCTCGCGAAAGAATCGCGGCCTAGAAAACCTATTTTCGGAGTTAGAAAGGCACTTTGCACGGAGCCAATGTGCTGGTTACATTCTTTTTTTTTTATATTTATAGGCATTTTTGCAAAACCGTGTTCTCACGGTTATTTTTCGTCCTTATTGATTCGTAATCATTCAGTTTCATATCAACCGGATCATTTTTTGATATGAATAAAACAATAATATAAAATCAATACAAAATTCTTTTTTTCTGATTAACGAAATTAGTATTTTGTTAATTGTGAAGTTGGGAACGTGGATGTTTTTTTTAGTTAATGTAGTTATTGTCACAGTACGGTTGTTTCCGGAACGGTAAATTGACGGTCACGTGACAGTCAATTGGTAAAAAAATTGTCAGTCGCAAAGTCGGCGCCCATCTCTAAATACAATCAAGAAAAAAAGTCGTCCTTGCTACCGATGCGGCCTCGCAATAAACAATGTATCAATGAAGATGTCAGCGACAACCCTATCAGAGCGACGATAGGTGGGGCAACACTTGTGATTGCGTTTATTAAAAATGTTTTGAGAAATTTTTGTAAAACCGTGTTCTCTCGGTTATCCATTTGGGGCAATACGGACCATCACCTGGGTGACTCAGAAGGGTTTCGGGGCAGTCCAAGGAGCAGTTTAGGAGCATCGACAATGAGACCACAAAAAATTGAAGAGCCGAGAAAGTTGAATCCCATCGAGAAGAAGTCATCCTTGCTACCGATGAGGCCGCGCAACAAACGATGCATCAATGAAGATGTCCTCAGGCCTCGCGGCACACGCGATCGCGACATTGCGTTTGTCATCTTCAAGGTTCGTTCTAACGGCCTCAAATGCCATGGATTTACAGCCCGATCGTAAAGGATCGTTAGCGGGAGCGTTTAGCGAGCGGTTGATGTTAACGATCGTTTAATTGTCCGACTCGGCCGGTACAACAGAATCGTCAAGTTCGTTGGATTGCAAGCGAGGCTGACGCTCGTGCCTGGAAACCCTTTCACCATCGATACTCTTTCCAGCTCGGCAATTACTCACTCGCGTTTACTCGTACGTGGCTACTCGATGGATGCGCGCAGGAGATGCAAACAGGCTTGAGTCGTATCGTTGTTGATGGCGATACGTTAACATCGAGCTGGAAATCGCTTCCGTGACGACTCGCCGCTCGCGCAAAACCCTCGCAACGATGGTTTATTACCTCCGATAATTGCGCCGAGGTATTATTAACCGCGTAATACAGTATTTTATCAAGCTGTTACGCGGGAATTGCCGGGAGCGTTGATGGACCGCGTAGATCCAACGAAGAACGTTTTTACCGGTCGCGCTCTGCGACCTCCTCGAGGGCGGAGATCTCCAGATGGAAGAAACAATCTAGCTTGGAAGATTGAATTCGACTCGACCGGTCACCAGGCCGAAAGATTTATTTTTCCCGACTTCGCTGAAATTATCACATTCCTTGCGCAACACCGGCGGAAAATTGCCTACTATTGATCAATGATCGATCTATATGAATCTTCATACTTAAAAAAAAATATATCCTTCAAAGTGTTAAAGAACAAGCAAATTCAAAGCTACGAATAACTCGAGCTTAACAATTTTTGCGAAATATATATAATTTTTTACTTATAGTTATATTCTTTTAAATCTGTTTAATGGTATTTTCATTTTTATTATATTTATATTATTATATCTAGTTCTCGGTTATTCTAACTTTCGTGACATCCGCGCCCTCACGATCTCAGTCACCTTGTTGTTCGTGATGTATTCTTATCATTATGTAAAAGGAGAAATCCGACGAATAAATTTAATTAAATATTACCTGATTAACCTGCGTGCATCCGCGTTGCTGTTTCATGGCCTCCCTAGGGAGTGACAGGGTTTATTACTCCCTCTGGAAGTCCTATTACTCCCGGGGGAGTAATGGTCATCGGCGAATATGACGATTTTGCCACGCAAGAAATGTTACTTTAACGGAAGTCAGATAAAAAAAAACAGGAGCCGATTTTCACCATGTCTGATTTCTGCCCTCGCTTCCCTCATGCCGGAAAATGCACACTCGACGAAAATCGCGTAAGGTAAAAGTACCAGTGGCCGCACACCTAAGGGCGAAGTCCCAGTTCCCGCACATTCATGAAAAATCGTATTTGCCTCTCTCTTGCACGCATGCTTTGCGCGGCCACTGGGACGTGTTCGGTCACTGGGACGTTTACCGTGTCACCCTTACAGCACAACCCGAGTAGAAATTTTCGACATCGGGCCCTGATAGGGTCCTGATAAGCCCTTCTCAGGACCTTATCAGGGCCCGATGCAACGCGTGAAAATTTCCGCTCGGGAATATACTATTCTCGATCGCGATGCTCCCAATTTCCCGACCACGCAACGCAACGAGTGCCGGGTGATCAATGAAGCCTTCCGGCCGTCAAACTTAACGTCACGTGAGGCAGAGTATATTGTCAGCGGGAGGATCAGTGATTCGAGCCGGCAACGCTTTCGTGTCGGAGGAACGAGGGTGAGGTGCAAGCAACACCCCTCACTCTGGAAGATTGGTAGTTTCAGGTAGTAGTTGATAGTCGCGGGGTCGTTGTAGTAGGTAGTATAACGTGTCCTGGCGGGGTTGGTCGGTTGTTGTTCGACAAGCCGACATGTGCCGGTAATAGGTCGTAAAGGGTCGCTCGCTAATCAAACGCGATTTTAACGAGCCGAGACGCCGGCGGCCCGGCCGAAGGGTACCTACAGTGAGGATCGGAACGAGCGGAGTGAGATCGACGCTGGATCGCTCGTACGTACTGCAGAGGCACAAATGAGAAGTTCCCGAGGGTACGGCGCAGACACGAGACGACCTTACCAGTAAAGACCACCACTACCAACACTTGGTAGTCCAGCGACGGTGGTCGGGTAAAGACCAGCTGTAGCGGTAGCGGTACGACTGTTCCGGTAGTTGTTCCTTTATAGTAGGCTGGCGGAACGTGGTGGCTCGGTGATTCGCGCCCTCGCGTTTCCATAAAAAACGTCCGTGTGATCGATGGGAGCTGTTTATGCGACGCTCATAGAAGCCAAGCCCTTGGATCGTTCATATATAAAATCCGACGTCCCTTAAGCTAAGATTTTGCCCTGTTCGATGGACAGAATTTGACGGCCTTGGAACTGAACTGGCAGGTCGGATCTTATATTGGACAACCATAGTCCTACTTAGGTGATCGAGGAGATGCGATGTGACAGCCGTCTACTATGAAATCCGACCTCCCGTAAGTTAAGATTGGGCCCTGTTCGATTTACAGAGTTGGACGACCCTTAAACTGAACTCATAGCAGGTTGGATCGCATCTTATGGCAGGTTGGATCGGGTCTTATGGCAGGTTGGATCGGATCTTATGGCAGGTTGGATCGGATTTTATGGCAGGTTGGATCGGATCTTATGGCAGGTTGGATCGGATCTTATGGCAGGTTGGATTGGATCTTATGGCAGGTTGGATCGGATCTTATGGCAGGTTGGATCGGATCTTATGGCAGGTTGGATCGAATCGTATAGCAGGTTGGATCTAATGTTATAGCAGGTCGGATCTAATCTTATAGCAGGTCGGATCGGATCTTCTATTCGTCAACCATGGCCCTACCTAGGAGATCTAGGAGATGCGATGTGACAGCCGTCCAATATAAAATCCGACCTCCCATAAGTAAAAATGTGGCCCTCTTCGACGTGTAGAATTGGACGTCCCTGGAACAGAACTTACAGCAGGTCGGATTTCAGATTGGACAACCTTGGTCCTGCTTACGTGATCCAGGACATGGGGTTGTGACAGCCATCCGAATAAAGCCACTCTCCTTTGTATGGAGATATCGCGACTACGCACAGTCGTCATACCACCAGACGCAGGAACGGCGGAGAGCTGCGGACACTGAGGGAACGTGGCGAAACGATGTAGCGAACTTCACCGAGTACGGGGGTGGCTTCGAACCCCCGTGGGCGATGCCTGCGTGTCCTGTTTTCTCGGTATTACCGGTGACAATCGGATTAATAAGACGGTTTACGAGCGCGCGCCCCGGCCGTAGCCTGGCCGGGTCGCGCGCAAGAGGCCTAATCCCACGGTCGTCAACGCGCGCGATAAACTCCGGCTGACGATAACGCGGGAGCATCATATTCCTGCTCGTTCCCTCCTCTCCGGCTCGGTCGGGTCTTCACGGAACTGGTAACGACCGTGGACTCTTGTATAATCCGCCGTCGCCGTTATATGTCCTTCCGTGACGATCGAGCATTGCGTCGTTCATTGTGCGTCATCGCAAGCACGTTCGGGGAAAGCGACCTTCGACCCGCTTCGGGAGAACCAACACTCTTGTTTTCGGAGAGTTTTCCAATCTGAACGATTTTCTCAGAATTCCACGCTCTCTTGGAAATTTTGATGTCAGCCACACAGTGGCCCAACACCCAACCTTCCACCTAACGGGGAGGCATTTCGCGTACCGTTCGGCTACGGCCCATTAGGCTTCCACTATCTAGCTGCTTTTTGCTCGTTTCCGGACAACAACCCGACCGACTGCCTTGCAGAGTTCTTACGCCAGCGTTCGAAAATTCAGTCCCGAAACACTAGCAGGAAGACAGCAGAGGACCGAGAAGGGTTTGGTGGTTTTTCCATCCCGGTTTTCATCGGGTATTTGGGATTCGACAACCGTCAATGGAGGCGCGGTCGAAGGAACCGGAAGTCCGAGCGGAGACGTTGAAGATAGCGATTTCCTTCACTTCGCTGTCCTGGCGCCTGGTAATTTCTTATTGAACTTGTTTTCCGAGAGGTCACCAATGCGAATTCGTTTCTCAGAATTCCATGCCCTCTTGGAAATGTCGGTTTCGGCCACATGATGGCCCAAGTTCTTCCACCTAACGTAGATGCCTCGTACCGTTTCGCCTATCGTTCCGCTACTGCCGATTAGGCCTCCGCTATCAAGCCCTTTTTTGCTCGTTCCGCCGATGAGGCTGGAGAACAATCCAACCGACTGTCTTGCCGGTTTCTTGCGCCGGAGTGCGAAAATATAGTCCCGAAACACCAGCAGGAGAAGACAGGAGAGGACCGAAGAGGGGTGGCTTGCGGGTGTTTCCATCGTGGTTTTCATCGGGTAGGCTTGGGATTCGACTAGCCGGAATGAAGGCGCGGACGGAGGAACCGGAGGACCGAGCGGAGACGTTGAAGATAGCGATTTCCTTTCCCTCGCTGTCCTGGCGCTTAGTAATTTCTTGTTAAACGGAGCATCGCGCGGCGAATGATCGGCCATTATAAGCGAGGCTTTTAGCGCGAGGAGGACGAAGGAGGCGTGAGACGGGACCGTGAAGCTTCTGGCGAAAAGGGGATGCGCTCCCTGTTCCGCGCCCCGCGAGCCGCCAGCCGAGGCTTCGGGGGATGTGTTTTTCTTTTCATCCTTTTCTTCTCTTCTCCAGCGTGAACAAGCGAAAACTGATGTTGCGGCGGCGAGCGAGGGAGAGCGGGGCATGGAAAGTTTCAGCGAAACAACGCCGCCAGACTACGTCTGCTCCGCGGATACAGAAACCACTGTGCGCAGGGGGTGTGCAGTACAATGTACGCTATTCTTCGAAAAATGTCTGGTTTTACGCGGTGCGCGAAGCGCCGCTCGCTCGAAACGAAACACCGAGACTCGAGAAAAAGAACCCTTGGAATTTTGCATCGAAGACGAAAGAGGCTCCCCCCTTTAGCTTCGGCTTTTATCCGTCTCGACGAGAGGAGCTAATGAATCAAGAGAGAAGACTCGGCTCGCTGGGAATTCGGAATTAAAGCTGACGTATCGGTCTGAAACTTCATGCCAGTGAAAGTGGAAAGTTGACTTATTTTTTTTTTTTTTTTTAAGAAAATTCGAAATTATTCCAGTGGCGATCGACGGATCGATCGTTTTTTGAAATTCCAATTGATATGGTGTAAAAAATTCTTGGATGACGTTTGTTCCAGTTGTAAAATAGAGTCGGCGATTAACGTCATTGCTGACTCATGTCATGGTGGAAAAAGTTGTTTTCACTTATTTGTTGTACTTTGCGGAAACTTATGGCGATGATATCGAGTGCGCGCCGAGCTGCGTACTGTGTCACATTCGTGGCGTTCTATCGATCCATTTAGCCTCGCGACACCCTACCAGAAGTTTGTCATAGGTGTCAGCGACGCGACTTCATTGTCGATTTTGCTATTTCCGGCTGGATTAAGCGCGGTGGAAAAAAAGGTTTGCGCATACAAGTCATTTCGCGTCTACCCACACGAATAAAAAGAAACAGGTTGAATCAACTCAACAGGCAGGAAAGTTCAAAATAATATTTTATTAGCACAACTAAAAGATCGGTTAGTTCAACCATTATTTTTTAATGATTTCACCAAAATATTTTTGAGGTATTAAAATATTTTTCTCGACCAACAAAATATTCGTTTGGGCTAGTTAATTTAATCGCATTTTTTTTATCGTCACAATTATAAAAAAAATAATAAATAATATTTTCATGATTATTATTTACGATATCGACGAAGCGACGGAACCATTGAAAATTGCAGCAACGCTGCTCCGCTCGCTATAATTCGAGTTCTGTCCGAAGCCCTCACGCTGATAGCCGGCAACGCTCGTGCGGGCGAGGAAGACCGCCCGGAAGGTGGTGTAATCTATATACATGTATATGTACATTTCGGTATTCCCTTAGCCGACGAATACCAAAATAGTTGACGCGAAACTATTCGAAATTGCCGAGAGACCGAACGAGTTCCCGCCCGGTGAGGTATATTTCCGCTCGTACATCCCCGTTAGGTGTGTGTAAATCCCGTTGGGAATTGGTATCCTCTGTAAAGTTTCAGACGTCTCTATTACCCATTCACCCCGCGTAGACCGGGTGAGGCGAGGGTGGGAAATTCGTTCGCCGGGCACAAAACTTTGCATCGCGGTACACAGTAGCTTTGCTCGCTGGTATCGACGTCGCCGCGATCGGGTTTGAGAAAAATCTACCCGCTCTCGACTACAGGCGCTCCACTGGCATACCTAAAAGTCTCCCGTACCGCCGCGGTAAATCGGAATCTCTATCAAAGACGATTCTTGAAAACCACCGGGAATCCGCTGAACATGGTAAAAAAAGGGTCTGGATAGTTTGAAAGGCAAGAGCGAACGCTTCCAGCTCCATCCGAGAAAACCCTCTTGGCCGCGCAGTGCGCAGTATATTTGCTGCATAGGTTGGCGATGATATGTTCTTGAAGATTTTATAGTTTGGAAGGCTAATCCGTCTTAGCCGGCTAAACTATTTTAGCCGGCTAATCCGTTTTAGCCGGCTAAGTGCATAAAATCGAGCTCCTTAATGTCGCATTGTAATTTATGGAAAAAAGGCCGGCAGATTCGTGTTCAGCGCGCAAAAATACGTCGGAATACGTGCAGTTCATTTTTAAAAAAGAAAAAAAAAATTCGTCCAAAAATTGCAAGGCTACTTGGCCCTTTCAAGTCCATTTTTAGCGTTTTTCAATGTCCTCAAACGGCACGATAAAACGCCTCCAAAACTTCAGGCAGGACCCTATCTTGTGTATTTTCTCCCGTAGAACACGATGGGCACCCCGGATTTTTCCTAGCTCCATTGAGAGCTGAGATATCGACGTTTGAAAATCACGAAAATCGACATTTTTTCCAAAGTGGCTCAAAAAGTGAAAAATCGTTGTTCAATCAATTTTTTTTGTTTCAAGGCTGAATTCCACGTATTTTTTCCCGCTGATCACGAATATAAGTATTATTTTACTCCCAACCCAATATTTTCGATTTTAAACCCAAAAATACAATTTTTCGTGCATAAAATCGAGATTTCCAATGGCTCACTGCACTTTAGGCCCAAAAAGGCCAGCGGATTCGTACCAGCTCCATTCGTGAAAGCCCCCTTGGCCCACTTGGCAAAAGAATCTGTCAATAATTTTTTGGTAAAAAATTTCCGAGAATTTTTCCTACCGCCCTCGGCTACCGGCGCTCTTCTGGCAAACCTAAACGTCTCCCACGCCACTGCTGTAAATCTATATATCTATCGATCTAAATCCGAATCTTTATCAAAGACGTTTCCTGGAAACCACCGCAAATCCGCTGAACATGGCAAAAAGGGTCTGAATACTTTGGCCGAGCGAATCCAGCTCTATCCCGGAAAGCCTTTTTCGCCCCGCAGTGTGCTGTGTACTTGCTGTATGGGTTGGCGATGATACGCTCTTCAAGATTTATTTCGCAGTTGCAAAGGAATATCTCAATAATTTTTTGATCGAAAATTCCCGTGAATTTTACCTACCCTAGGATATTCTCACCAAGGATGGAGTGCCGATCCGGAAGTCAATGCCCTCTCTCGATGCCAGGCAAATTCCGGAGATTCCCACACGTGGGCGGAAGTTTCCCGTCGATTTGGGCGAGAATCCTAGTGAGAGCTTGGTAGGAATCGAGTCGGCGAGTTTGTCGAGGATCCCCTTAGCAGCTTAGAGCGCGAGGGTGGCCGAGCACCCTCGCGAGGATTGGAAAATTCACAATTACATCTCGGCGCTTAGACTAACCCAGTGCCCCGGGTAACTTGGGTCCGCCAGTCGGTGGATACAGTTGGTGTCGATTCGACGTCCCGAGCCGACGGAGTTCGCCGGAGGGGTGAAAGAGCCTTTTGATGATTACGAAGTTTATCCCCGACATCAAAGATCCCGAAAAGCTCATCAATGAAGGCGCCGAAGGGATGCGAAGGACCTCCGAGCGGCTTTTCAAAAGGGAATTCCGCTCATGCCTTCCTCCAGAATCAACACGATCACGAATGTACATTGTACACTCGCGGTTCATTGCTTCCTCATTTTTTTCTTACACTTATATGCTATGAAAGCCGATTTAGGATTTTCGAAATCCACCCAGGTATGCTATATGGGATTCAGGATTTTTTTAATTCACTTCCATATGCTATGAAAGCCGAAATCTGGAGAATATAGCGTATGGGAGTGATTTAGGATTTTTCAAATTCACTTCCATATGCTATGAAAGCCGAAATCTCGAGAATATAGCGTATGGGAGTGATTTAGGATTTTCGAAATCCACTCCGATATGTTAGGTGGGATTTTCGAAATTTACTTCCATGGGAGTGATTTAGGATTTTCGAAATCCACCCCGATATGCTATATGGGATTCAGGATTTTTGAAATTCACTTCCATATGCTATGAAAGCCGAAATCTGGAAAATATAGCGTATGGGAGTGATTTAGGATTTTTAAAATCCACTTCAAAAGGGAATTCGACTCATGCCTTCCTTCAGAATCAACACGATCACGAATGTACATTCTACACTCGCGGTTCATTGCTTCCTCATATTTTTTTTACCGTTAGTCACGAAGCGTGTCGTGTGACTAAGTTTGTGACCAACTTTTGTTCAGCGCATCGGCCAGCGTGGCACAGCTATGGTAGCCTAGCGTAAAATTATATCGGACTCTAAACTATGTAAAATTCAATAACGAGTGCGCCGGCGTTAGAGCAGCGGCAGGAAAAGGGCAAAATCGTGTAGGTACGCAGTCGAATCGATACGAGCGCGGCGAACTCCCGAAGAACCCTCGTAAAAGTTCTTCGCAACGCGCTGTTTCGGTGGTAGTATAATAAAGTTTCGCCGGTGGTTGAACGAGGCCGGGCAAAGAGCTGGCGAAGCTTTCGATGGAATAAGAATCGACTTCCGACAATGTTACTTCGTTTCCGTGAGCCTCCAGTTTCCCCGGTTAAAGCCCCTGCCTCCGCAGCCGGCGGCCTCCTCGATATCGGATACTCAAGGAGTTTCGAAATTTTCCAATAATATCGAGTTACGATAGACGATCGAGAGTCGGGAATCAGAATGGTTCTCGGCGAGGAATTCACGTTGCCGGGAAGCTGTATCGGATCGAGCGAGGCGGCGCTCCCGATGGCGAAGTCCTCTTCAAGCCGTGCCGATCCGTATCGCACACCCAGCTCGTATTTGCGGGAGAACCAACTGGGTGTGTCATTTTTCTCATGGCCTCTTTGCACGAACTTCACCCACGACGCTCGGTGAAGGCTCTTCGGATCGCTTCCGTTCTAAATCGGGGCGGCCTTTTGCCATTTTCTCCATTCAATGGGAAATTTCCCTTCGATGCGAAGCTTCGACGAACATTGCTCGTCGCTGCTATCGGCAACAGGAAAAATGAAAATTTGTGCCTGAAGCTGGCTTCTGACGTCACAGACCCAAACAAATAATTTGATTTTAATAAATATTTATTTTTATCAATTAAAATAAAACGGAATTGCGTATCGAGTTTAACCCTTTATACTCCATCCCCACTCCGCATCCGTTACTCCAGTTTTGGTACGGTTTTAGGCGGTGTGACTTATAAATGATCTAATTTTTGAAGAGGTATAATATATTAAAGTACAAACGGCTCGTTTCTGAATTTTTTGTTTATTTCGTACGTAACGGACTATCAAGAGAGAGCGGGGTAAAATGGACCGATGTCTTCAATTTGAAATGCGACGTGTTGGTTTTTTTAGTCGATTTTTTTAGTTTACTGCGAAAAATGGATTGAAAGAGTCCATTTTCGTATTTAATTTTTGACTATGTATATTGATATTAAAGTATGAACGGCTCGTCGCTGAATTTTTTGTACCTTTCGTACGTAGCGAACTATTAACAGAGAGTGGGTTAAAACGGACCGATGCCTTCACTTTGAATTGAGACGTGCTGGTTTAAAAAAAAAATTCCTTTCTCTCCATCCGGAAGAACACAGTCAGCTCCCGATGGCGAGATCGTGTTTGTGAGAGAGTCAACTGGGTGTGTAATTTTCTTCATCGCCACTTTGGACGAGCTTCATCCACGACGCTCGCTGAAAATACTTTTCTCTTCGGTTCGCTTGCGTTCTAAAACGGACCCGCCTTTTCCCATTATTTCTACTCAATGGTAAATTTCCCATCGATGCGACGGTTCCACAAGCGTTGCTGCTCACTGCAGCCCGGCAAAAGAATACAGCGATGACCCGTCGCAGTCACGTGCCCAACCGGAAGCGCGCATCGACTTTAAGCGGTAACAAGCGAGAAACCAGCGCGAATAACTTCGAAACGGTCCGTCCCTCGATCGCCACGCGTTTCCACTCCATCCGGAAGAGCACAGCCATATCGGATTCCGAAAGTCGTCCCCGGGTGGTCCGCGGCAAAACCCACGCTCTCCAACTTTCCCCGTAAACCGGCGAACTTTCACAAAGAAGCAATAACAAAACGGAAGTGAGTTTGCCGTGCATCGGGGCTAAAAGTGACCCCCATCGCCGCCTCCGCCGCCTCCTCGCACAGGCCATGCGACCAACGCGAGCCGAAGACACACTCAACGGAAAGCCGAGGATGATATTCCGACCATCACGGTAAAAAAAAAAAAAAAACAAAATGTGGAGGAAAAGCGGAAAAAGCAAAAAAAAAAAATATACCGTGCGAGAGTCGTAGAGCGTGGAAGTGGATTGAGCTCGAGAAATATGGAGTGAAAAAAAGGCTACTCGAGCCCCCCCGAGCGTGACTTATGGGGGACGGTCGAGGGGTTCAACGGGAGCTATTCGGAGCGTTCGGTTGGCGAGGGATGGAGATTTCGGGTTGAGGAGGTTGCATAATAACCGCATTAATAGCGTAACGAGCATTGATATTTTTACCGGTTCACCCCGGCCGCGCGTCTGCAAGGGTACGTCACGTTTCGGGGAATGGCCAAAAGAAAAATCGCGTCGCATACATCAACGGGGTAAAAATTTAGTGCGGGGTGGTTGACGGCGAAGGCTGCGGTGGTGCGGCCGGGAGTCGCTGGCGCTGGTCGGAACGGGGTTGGTATCAGTCGGTGATGGTTGGCGTATGCGAGGCAGAAAGTGGCCGAGTCACTGCGTTGCCAGAAAGCGGGAGGCATCTCGGCTGATTTAGGATGCGGCATGCGGGCGCGGATAGCGACCACGGATGACCAGCACACGGCATCCGGATGGCGAGCCGGCGGCCAAACCACCCCGCGAGGGCACCGCAGGAGGGACTGCCCGGGGGTGCGCGAACGAACGGAATCGCCGGGGCCAGTGAAATTCTGAAATATGGTCCGGAATATGTAAAGGGGCGAACCGGCTATACGAAGCAAATGCTCGTATGTTTTATGTACATGGGTATATGTACACACATGGATGGTGTTGCTTTGCAAGTGGCGAACGGAAAGGCTCGCGGTGATCGTTCTGCGGAAGGGATGAACCGGGTTCATGCAGAAACCGCTCCGTTCCGATGTTTGTCTGGTGCGAAGTACATCCGTTGTGTTCTGGGTCTTTGGAGATCAACCGCGGTCGGTGATTTCGCTTGGAATTTGCGAACTACCTTACAATTTCGCTTACAAGCGAGTCCAGCTATTTGTCATCTTACGCTCGAGTGAACCGATCAAAAATTCTTTGAGAGTGAAGTTCTGAAATATGGTCCGGAATATGTAAAGGGCGAACCAGCTATACGAAGCAAATGCTCGTCTGTTTTATGTACATAGGTATATGTACACACATGGATGGTGTTGCTTTGCAAGTGGCGAATAGAGAGGCATTCTGCGGAAGGGATGAACCGGGTTCATGCAGAAACGACTCTCTTCCGATGATTGTACGGAGCGAAGTACATCCGTTGTCTTCTGTGTCTTCTGTGTCTTTGGAGATCATCCGCGGTTGATGATTTCGCTTGGAATTTGCGAACTACCTTGTACCTTCGCTTACAAGCGAGTGCAGCTATTTTTCATCTTACGCTCGAGTGAACCGTTCGAAAAATGTTTGAGAGTGAAATTCTGAAATATGGTCCGGAATATGTAAAGGGGCGAGCCGACTATATGCACATACATATATGTATATACATAGATGGTCTTGCTTTGCAAGTGGCGAACGGAAAAGCTTGCGGAGATCATTCTGCAGGAACTACGCCATTCCGAAATTCGTCCGGGGCGAAGTAGGGAAGGCCGGGGCAAAATGGGACAGTGGGTCAAAACGCAATTTTCCAATAATCTTTGGGCGCCCAATTTTGCCCCATCGATACATTCAGAGTCTCTACTCCTTTTTGCTCCACTGTGTCATCCAAAAATGTTGCCCCTTTCTTCCCTACATTCGTCGGTTCGTGTCTATTCGCTGATCATTCGCGGTTGACACTTTCGACACGTTGTTTTGGACGTTCGTTCGGAATCTGCGAACCCCCACTGCAACCCTCGCTCGCAAGCTAGTACAGCCGTTCATCTTACACTCGAGTAACTCTCTCAAAATTTTTTCGTCGAACGTATTTTCGGCGTTTTAAATTAAATGGATTTCATTTTAAAAAAACGAAGTCAGATTCTGCGCCAGAAGCGAACCGACGACGTTTTGATTCATTAGGCGATTACGAATCGAACTGGATGGAATCCCAGCCGCCACGGTCGTACGCCGGTCTTCAGCGCAGAGGGTTGCTTGCGCCAGGGTTTCATTCTTTTTTTTTTGCATTGAAAGCACGTCGAAGTGGATACGTCGAACGAGCGCGTGGGCGAGGGTGCGGCGCCCTGCGCGGTACATCGCGGAAAGTTCTCGTGTTGTTTCTTTTTTCGCTCGCCCTCTCAATCCTATCCGTCTCTCGCCGACTCGGCGGTGGAATATTTATGGGCCTCGACGATGCAGGTTCTATTTTTATTTAGTACGAAATCGACGCGCCCGGCGGAGAGGAAGGGTCGGGAATGCCCGGACAGGGAGAGAGCGACGAGGGAGGAAAAGGGCGAAAGAACAAAAAAAAAAAAAAGGGAAACCGAGCAGGATACAGAAACCTCTTGTTCTCGCCTCGCTTCACGATTTTCGCCATTTTCCTTTCCCTCTATCGCGCTGCTGTTTCGCAACCTCAATAATATATTGCTTAAACGGCGTACCGCATTTCGTGCACGAAATTGCTTCTGCAGGAAGTGCGTTCCGCGACAAGATAATGGCGCGAGTGGCGCGTTAAATCTTGCTGTTCTCCATGGCGATCGATAGCTGTACCTATATCGTTACTTAACGGATAAAGTACTTAATGGATACGGACACCCACTTCTGCGGGCCGAGCGAAAATTGAATGTAACAAGAAAAGATCAGAAAGGGTCATCGGGATATGTCGGGACGTTTCGCAATTTCCCAGGTGGGATTATGTTGTAACTGAAAAAACGGCACATCGCTCGCTCCACGCTGTCTGCCGTTTTTCCAGTTACAACATGGGTCTACTCTGACCGTGTGGGTATCCGGAGCGAAGCCGACGGTCTTGCGAGTATTTCCATTATTTAACGGATAAAGTAGGGGAGAGCAGGACAAAAATTGGACAGCGAGGGCAAAATTCAGTTTTCCAATCATTTTTGGATGCCCTATCTTGTCCCAACTATACATCCGGATTGTCCGTTTTGCCCCACTTACCATCACCGCCACCATCCAAAAGTTATTTGACAATTGCGTTTTGTTCCATTATCTCGTTTTGCCCAACTGTCCCATTTTGCCCCACTCTCCCCTACTTAGTGGGTACGGTTACCCACTTTTGCGAGCCGGGCGGAAATTGAACGAAAAAAGAAAAGTTCACTGGAAGTGACGTCATACCGGAAATAAGTCACTACCGGTCAGACAATGAGATTTTGAAATCGGAAGTGACGTTTAGGGTTATACGTCACTTCCTCATTTAACCCTTTAAAATTTCTACCAGGGTAAGTGTGTCCTATTCTTCATTTAAAAAAAGCCTGTCCAAATAAAAATCAAAAATCCTTGACGGATCGTTCTGGGGCCGTTGGTTTCCGGTTTCAGTACCTCCCTGACAAAAAAGAGGCAAACTTAAAATGTATGTGAAATGGGCGTAACGAGAAGCGAAGAATGCTTTATGACACGACGGTTCGTTTCACCCTGTGCTTTAAACTCGACACCGCTCTTTGCCACCCCTGCCTCCATTTTTTTTTTTTTTTTCACCATAGCAAATAGGTACATGCCCGTTGCATTTTCCGCCCTTCAGTCTCGCGGACCTTTACACGTCGCACCCTTCGCCGTTTTGGACCTCGATTACGTTCCCACGCACGTCAATCGGGCCTTCGCTCCCTCGTCAAAGGGCTTCACTGTGTTTCTCGTTAAAATTTGAAATACACGCGATCGTTTACCCCTGACAGCCACAGCGCTGGGGATGATGCAAGGGGCCGTTTCCCTACTATAATATAACAAATTTCACAAAAAAAAAAATATAATAATAATAAAATGAAAGACTGCAGAATTTCGCTCTGCAGAAAAATTGTATCCTCCATTATGAAAATTTAAACAGCTTGAAGACTGCAAGCAGGCTTCGGACTCAAAGGGTTAATGTGGGTCTCGTGTATGGAACAAACTACTCGCTTATTAATATAAAAAATTTCACAAAAAAAAAAAAAAAAATAACATCAAAGACAGCAGAATTTCCCTTTGCAGAATCGTGGTATATTCCATTATGAAAATTTAAATAGCATAAAGACTGAAAAAAAAGTTTATGTGGATCTCTAAATGAGAGATGGTGTCTGCCGGTGTATGTAACAAACGAACTACTCACTTACTAATATAAGAAATTCAAAAAAAAATAGAAAAAAATGCGACTGCAGACTTTCGCTTTGCAAAAAAATTGTGTTTTCGGGATGAAGGACTTAGGTCGATGGCCCCTTGGCAATAGAAATTCAAATACATACTCTTAATATTATCCTACATGTATCGATGATCGCACCACGCAAACCATTGCCAATAAATACAATTACTACTACGCGTATCTTCCATCACGGAAATTTAAATAGCTGGAAGAGTGCAAACAGGCTCTATGGGTTAATGTGGATCTCGAAATAAGAGATCGTGTCTACCGGTCTATGAAACAAACTACTCATTCAGAATTACCGTTCTCCCCCTTCATCGTCCCTTCGTCGCTCCGCGTGATCGCCGTTAGTCTCGAACGTTAGTTACGAATCTCCTCTGTTCATCTCTGGCGCACCAGCGAAGGGCTTCGGGGATGACGTGTGCACAGGAAAATATATGCTAATGTCCTATCGGTGCAGAAGCGAGGGATGTCGGTTTTCAATAAGGAAAAAAGAGCCATATATTCTCTGGCCTAGCTAACCGCAGAAGATAAAAAAAAGCACCATCGCCACAGTTTTTTCACCCCTCTCCGCCCCTCATACGGCCACGCATCGACGATTGGGGTGGTCAACCGAGGACCAGCCATTCGGATACGCTCTACTTCCGTGGTTTTTTTTATTCCCACTATGCGTCGCTCCCTTTTCTCTTATTTTTTCTTCATCCCTCACCACCGCACCCCAGGCTTGATTTTTCGCGAGCGAAGCCAGCCTCTGCTCTCGTACAACGACCGACTACACGGACTGCGATTTAACGGCAACATTATTATTATTATCTTTTTTGTACTAAACGGCGGATTTTTTTATTTCAATATTTTTATCCGCTTCTCGACGAAGTTGCGATACATTCGTATCTATTCAAGACTCGCAACAGCATTGATTTATTATTTGGTTTAAATAAATATTATAATTGATTTGAATAAATACGTATTTAGATCAAATAAATATTTATTTAAACCAAATAAATATTTATTTGCGGTGAGTCCGTCAAATAGATTATTTTTCGGGTGTAAGACTCGCACTGAATTGACTTTGAAAGGTTTTTTTTTCTTTTTTGTGTGGAGAAAAAACCCAACGCCGGTCTCGCAGTAAGAAGAGCCGCAAATGTGTGATAACCGTAATTCCATTAATCGGCGAGACGAGACTTCGGCGAGGGAGAACGGGCACGAAAAGTTGGTAGCGATTCCCAGCGGAGAAACGAGACTGACAAATGCCTGCGAGAATTGTAACTCGGATAACGAGAGTACACGCGATCTTTTGAATTAATAATATTCAATTCCCAGTACGGTGTAGATTGTGGTGTTATAATAGCGGTGTCGCGGGAGAAGTTTGTACCGTTTGCCAGGGAATAACACGGGAGGCGAGAGCGAGAGTCGGGGAAGCCGGTCGGCGGGAGCACGAGATTAATTTCGCGTCCAATCTAACTACAGCGAACTGCGACATAGACGACGGAGAGGCCAAAGTCAAAGCCAAACTTCGACAGTGCCTCGTACTTTCGGGCTTTAATAATAATAATAGCCATCCTGACTTCGACGGTCGTACGCATTTTGGTTTTATTTTTAGGATTCTTTTTTTTATATAGAAAAATCATACATGTTGGAATTTTGTTTTTCATCCTTCGAGAATTTTTTCGAAGCGGGGTCGAAGCACCGCTTTGGAAATTTTGGAGAAACGATTTTGAACTAAACTGTACTTTAAGTACATAAAGTTTAGTTTCAATTTTTTTTTTACTTCTACTTTTTTTCCACAAAGAAAAATTTGAAACGAAACTGCAATAAACTTTACTTTCACTTTTTTGTTTACTTTACCTTTATTTTCAGATAAAATAGTCGTTTTACTTAATCAGAGTGAATAAAGTTTAGTTGCAAGTTTGTTTCTTTAACTACTTTTCCCCACAAACAAAAACATGAAACTAAACATTAATAAACTCTACTTCACTTTACTTTATTTTTCTTAACTTTACGTTTATTTTCAAATGTTTTCATGAGCATACTCCAACTAATAGTCGTTAAATTTAACTTCCAACGTTTCCTTCCTTCCTCGCGTCTCGCTTCGCCTCCGAATTGAAATTTGAAGCAAAACAAAATTAACAACCTCCATAAAAAAAAAAAAAAAACCAACAACTTGGTATCTCGGAAGCGCAGTAAATTCCGCAGTACCGCGAATCCGGACGTGGAACAACAAGATACGATCGTAATGCGAAGTTTTAATGAGGAATAATCGTTAGCTCAGTTACGACGGTACTTTTTCATTTCTGCAGAAAGAGATCTTCGGTTGGGAGGCGGAGCGGGTAGCCAGTGAAAAGCCATAGGAAGAAAGCGGGAACGGAGGTATGGTGCGAGACCCCCCATTAAAAGTTCCTAAGGGTCAATTTCCAGTCAAATACACTTGAACGGTGTTAGAGGTGCCGGGTTGGCTCGGCTGGCCGGTATCTCGGCTCCGGTGCTTCAGACCGCCGAATCAATATTAAAGTGGAGGGTGTCTAGGTTGGCTTGCGAAGCGGCGGCAACGAAACCGAGAGAAAACGAGAGCGAAATAAACGAGGAGGAGAGCCCGATGGGGTGTCGAGGTGTACGAACTTATCCATGGAGTGTATTGATTCCCGTCCGGACAACAGGAGATTCTCCCCGTTGGTTCGCCGTTTCCTCTTTCTGCTCAGCGTTCTCGTCCCCCTTCTCATCCCGGCATGTAGGTCTGCGTTTCGTTGAGCGCGTCACAAATTGCCGAACGTCTGGTAAGGATTTAGATAGGCGAAGGAGATTCACCTCCTTAAGGGAGGGCTCTGCCGATGGCAATCTGTTAGCGGCGCGAAGAGGGAGAGGGCAACGACTCCGGACGATGCGGTCCGTAGGTGCTCGACAAGCGTTTTTCAAACGCCCGGCCAGGAATCGGGGCGAGCAGCGATCGTCGAAGTGGGACAAGGGTTTTCATCAAGGAAGACTCCCCTTAAGGAATCCTTGGAACGGCGTTATGTTGACCGACCTCGAAGACCTGTGAAATTGTTTGCACTGCGAATGAGTCGTTGATAGGTTGGATCCAGCTGAATTCCGGATGACTCCGATAGTCTTGTTCTTGGATGACCAGAAATCATCCCAGTCGAGCCGATCCAGCGTACAGGGTTTTCATCAAGGAAGACTGTAGTTGAAGAATCCTTGGAGCGACGTTGTGTCGGATGAACTCGAAGACCTATGAAATTGTTTGCCTGCGAATGAGTCGTTAAATGGTTGGATCCAGCTAACTTCCGGATGACTCTGATAGACTTATTCTTGGATGACCAGAAATCATTCCAGTTGAGCTGATCCAGCGTACGGTCCGGGTTTTCATCAAGGAAGACTGATGAAGTCGTTGATAGGTTGGATCCAGCTAAATTCCGGATGACTCCGATAGTCTCGTTCTTGGATGACCAGAAACCAACCTGCTCGAACCAATCCGGCGTAGGTAAAGATAGGAGGCCAATTTGCCCGATTATTTCTGTAGAGCGTAGTTCCGGGTATAGGCGCAATTTTGCTCCGCTAAGCGCGACCAGTTATGCAAATGACCATCGGCAAAGTAGCAGCGTTTGTATCGGTGGGGTGGAAGTGTCACGTAGAGTCGTGTCCGGTAAACGACGCTAAGAGCGCACCTATGGCGAAACTTGCTGCCGGATTGCTCGGAGCTTGTTGAACGTTGAGCATTTCTCTGACAATTCTGCGAAGTGAGCACCATTCGCAACGACTACCTTAAACGGAGGGAAGGAGTCAAGCGAGACCGGGAGAAGACTGCGGAGACTGCGAAGAAGAATAAGAAGAGGAGAAAGAGCGATGAGGAGCAGCGAACCGGTGAGTGGGTGTCCGTTGGGTGTCAGGGTCGTCGGAGGTCGAGGGACGATGCTCCGACTCCGGGGGCGTTCGGTCTGGGGGTTGTGGTTCCCTCACCGTCACGGGTGCGACGTACGATCCCAGTCAGGTTCAACGTACAGACGCCCGGAGGCTCGCCATCCAGGCCTGGCCGTGCATTCTGCATCGCCTCGCTTCGCTCCCTCGGCGTCTTCCAGCTCGTCCCAAGACCGAAGGCTGACGCTCTCTCTCCGAGCGGGCGACTGAACCGGGTGAACGTGGAGAGAGGACCACCACCCCGTCGCCATCGGCGCACGACACCCTCCGCCGGGGCGACAGCCTATCTCCACCCTGTGCAAGTACACAGCCTTCCCTGTGCGCCTTCTTCGCGCAACGGTTGACGCGCGCCGGCGGATTATCCCGATCGCTAGGGCCGGAGATAAGCACCGTCAGCGGCGCGCATCTCAATCGTCGGATCGACTACTAAGACGCGAGTTCCTCTTGATCTGGACGAGCTGTCGCGATAGCGTTCGGCATGCAAGACTTGTTCCGGTGGCCAAGATCTCGGACGGAAGAGGAAAAAATATCAATGACTCAAGCAAAATTGGCTTGCAGGCCAATGAAAGAAATTGTTATTTCACTGAGAGAAGGATCTAGGAAAAATGTCTATATCGTATAGTCACTATAGGGCACTAGGGCGCCACCTAGTTATACCGGACTGGATTTATAAGAATTTTTCTTAGATATTATGGCCATTTTTTTTTTTGATAAACTGAGACTTTCTGCCATTGGTGGAGCCCTGGTGCCCTACTACTATGTGCTATGGTAATTTTTCATAGATGAACGGTAGTTTTTACTAGATCCTTCTCTCAGTGTTCAATGGTACTTCCAATTCTTACAATTCCATACGGTATTGACACCTTGATCCGACTGTCGCTCGGAGCTAGAAGGGCGCATCTCCATCGCCGGCTCGACTACGAAGACACGAATTCTTCTCGATCTAGAAGAGCCGTTGCGATAGCGTTCGACGTGCAAGGGTTAATGTCTCGTTGGCCAAGATTTCGGACGGAAGAGGAATCTCAGCGCCTCCGCGCTTCTCAGCAGCGAACACCGGGAGTTTGCTCTCGCGACGAACGTCGCCGAGCGAAGCCCGACGAAAAATTTCAGCGGTTACCCGGGGATCTCCTTGGCCAAGATCCCGCGTCGATCCGGCTATCGGCTCGGAGATAGAAGAGGCGAGAGCTGCATCGGGATGCAGCGGATGTCTGCCCGTTGCGGGTCGGCAGTTCGAGAAGATTAACGGATAGCCGGTAACTCGGCTCCTATACACGTCGTGCGGTCTCTATTCGGCGAGGAAGTATATCGTGAGTCGTTAAAGCTTTAGCCACGGTTGCGCGAAGCACCGGTGTTATTCACACGCTTTCTTCCGCCGCTCCACCCCGGGAGGTCGCCGGACGATTGATTACCGCATTTTTTTTTCTCTGCACCGCCGGTCTAGGCTACAACTGGCAAATGTCTTATCGGTGCGGCGGGGCTTATAATCGATTCTTGGAAACTATCTCGTCGAACTCTCATTGCGATACTCGGCTATACACCGCGCGCGTAACACGCTTGTTGCATTATATATAATCAATTCTCCAAATGAAAACAGAACTTTTTCCATCAGAGCTGTATCGCGGGAATCGAGCAGGTACGTGGCGCTCCGTAAATATCGCGACGCTCGCTATCGCCGCTTTTCCATGATTCAACTCGAGTAATTTATCCAGGCATCAAAATTCTAAAATTTTTTTTCCAAAAAATCGAGATATCTAGATATCGAATTAAAATCTTCGCCATTGTTTTCAAGTGGCATATTTACCAAACGATTTCATTAAGGAACAAATTCTACAAAATTTGTTTCCACAAAAACATTTTTTTCGAAAAAATGGTAAGGGTACCCTTTGCATTTTTGGACTTTCAAAATGGCCAAATTTTTTTTTCGAGATATCGAATTTCTGCCACTCCATTCGATTTAGAAAACCCATTTGCATAGGAAATACGTAAGACCGGTACCTTTTTCGAAATTTTAAAAATTGACCATTTTCAGGATGAGAAAATTTCGCCGTCCGGAGGACACGAAGGGGGATGAAGATTGGTCTTCACAATTATTCAACGAACCCTCTGTTTTGCCCGTCGCATTATACATCCCTCTCGCGCCTTCACCCCTCATCGCGATATTTACTTCGACACGGTGCGCGATATATCGGCGAGGCAGCGTGTTCATCACCCGACCCGGTTGGAAACACGCGAATACGAAACGTCGAGGATCCGCGGAGCTTGATTGCGGTCGTTTAAATTTTATGATGTATTCGCGGGCTCGAGGGATTATTGATGACTGACAATTTCGTGCCTTTGAGAAGGATAATTTTTTTTTTTGCTCGCGATTGCACGAGCGGTTTTCGCGCCACCCTACGAGCAGGAGAAGTTAACTAATAGAGGCAATTATTTCGGAAGAGGGTTTCCCCATCCCTCGCCCTTGCCGGTCTGCACGACCGACGCGTGCTCCGATGCAACGGAACAGAGACTAGGGAAGCTCCGTGAGCGGTCGGTTAAGATCAACGCAAGGAAGAGCACGTAGGAAAACACGAGACAGAGAAAATGTGGGTGATGCGGTCTCTTCTGTAAAGGCAATGAGCCGCGATCGGTGGGACTATCGGTGAGGGACGATAATTTTCGTAAATCGGTCAATTTGTCGAACTCCGTGCGAGAGGCAGAGAGAGTGGAGAGGGGTGGGCGGAGGAGAGAGACCAGATTCGTTTAGTTATATAGGCCTGCGCAAGATTTGTTTCTTCGGCGCTCGGGCCGTTAGGCAACGGGGAATCCCCTCGGCTTGATCGGATGAAATCGGCGCGGAATTTTTTGCGCGGTTCGGTCGAAAGGTTTCGCGCAAATGACGCTTCGCGAATTACCCGCGATCCAAAGAAGCGGCGGGCAACATCTTTGTACGGGAAAAATCTTTGTTAGGAACACTGAGAACAAGAAATGGGTGGATCAACCAAGTCGCGGTCATACTTTTAAAGCTGTTATCTGTGATTGGTCCAAAAATAATTTTTTTTTTAAATTGATTGAAGCAAATATGCGATTGAAATAAACAGTCGATTGAAGCAAATGATCGATTGAAGGAAATGATCGATTGAAGTAAATAGTCGATTGAAGTAAATAGTCGATTGAAGTAAATAGTCGATTGAAATAAATAGTCGATTGAAGCAAATAATCGATTGAAGGAAATGGTCGATTGAAGCAAATGATCGATTGAAACAAATGATCGATTGAAACAGATGATCGATTAAAGCAAATAATCGATTGAAGCAAATAATCGATGGAAGCAAATAATCGATTGAAGCAAATATTGCTTTATTTGTACCAAACAAATAATAGTTTTCAACCGACATCATCGCGACTTTTGGTTAACGTAACAATTTTTTCTTTCTCAGTACATCTGATCTGGAGCGTCATCGAGAAGGCACGTGCGTCGTAGCTTCCATCCAATAAACGAACCGAGTGCCCTATTCCAGAGACAAGTTACGCACTCTATATTGGATTACCGAAAGATTCATCATAATTTTTCTGTTTCTTTCCTCGTACGACTCGCTGGGAATGCGGCTATCATACAGGACGTCGCAATCGGGAAGCCAAGCAGTCCGGGCCCGACATACATAGAAGTATAATGTACGAATCCGATCGTTCATTAATCATCCGGGGGAGCCCTTACTTGGATGGCTTCTGCGTCCTTCCTCCTCGCCGGCCGATGCGGATACACACTCGGTATCCTCATGGAATACTACACCGCCAATCAAAGAGCGGATAGGATAGGCTCGGCATGCCCGTCCAAAGTGCGACGGCCCGTGACCCCGTACCAATAATCACAATTATCCAGACATCCATCAAAGAGAGGGCAATGTGGCTCGCAGGAAGCGGGCAGACATCCTTCGAGCGAGGGGTTTGCCGGTCTCGGGCGTCCCCGAAGCGGCTTTCCGCGGGCGCTCGTCAGTCGCTCGTAACTCCGCAGAAAGGAGCAAAAAAAAAAAGAAGAAGAAGAACGAAAGAAAGAAACCTTTCCCTGCTCGCCGGATCCCCCGTCGACGGAAGAGGGGTTCGTCACGTGTGTGCGCGACGAGCAGCGAGTGATGTTCCCTCCATCTCCAAAGACAGAACGAGAGAAATCGTGGGAGTTCCGCTCGCGGCCTGAGCCTGACGACGTGTGACTCCTTCCTTTCGGCGTTGTTCTCGTTAGGGTGAGGTTTCCCCGTTCCTGAGGGCGCGCCCGCGGGATGGAAAGGGGTTTACCCGGCCGCCGGTGATACGGGACTAATACACGAACGGATTGACGCCCTCTCATTGGGCCCGACAGGTTCTAATGGAAAAGATGTGTTTGCCGATGCGCGAGTCAACGCCAATGACGTTCGGTAGGAATTTCCCAGTTTCCTGGTTGTTCCAGTTTGGGAACCGCGCAAACCCCATAGTTTCCTCCGGAGAACTTATAGGGAACGAGCGATGGAAGCTCACTTTCCCATGTTCGATGGGGAGTCGATGGAAAGTTGATGCACGCGTTGCGGAAGATTCTTTGGGCGGGTTATGACAGAAATCGGCCGTCGACCGCCGGGAGTTTCAAGGACGATAATCGACTCGTCGTTGGGTTTAAAGCTGTTGTTTCTAATTGGTACGACAATAATGTTTTTTAAATAATTGATTGAAGTAAATAGTCTCTCATTGGGCCCGACAGGTTCTAATGGAAAATATGTGTTTGCCGATGCGCGAGTCAACGCCAATGACGTTCGGTAGGAATTTCCCAGTTTCCTGGTTGTTCCAGCTTGGGAAACGCGCAAACCCCATAGTTTCCTCCGGAGAACTTATAGGGAACGAGCTATAGAATCTCATTTTCCCATGTTCCATGGCGAGTCGATGGAAAGTTGATACACGCGTTGCGGAAGATTCCTTGGGGCGGGTTATGACAGAAATCGGCCGTCGACCGCAGGATTCTCAAGGACGATAACCGACTCGTCGTTGGGCGGAACTTCGAGTGGCATCGAAACGTCGGATATGCAAGGGCCACATCGAATCCAGCAAATCGGCCAGACATTTCGAGTCAATGAACATCGGTTTTACGATCAATCTATCGGGAATCCTGGCGGGGATTACGGAGTTCGCTCGGAGTTGAGCGGGCGAACGGGGGGGGGGGGGAGGATTGAGAGGGATGATTTCGCCGGTTGCCGTGGCATCTCCTCGGCCGCCAGGAATCACGGCTAGGATCTTCCTCGGCGTTTTCTCACTCGGGCTCTCACCGCCCGCCTCTCCCGCCCGAGACGTATACCTCGCGGCAGGAACGCGGCGAAAGATGAAAGATGCATCACAGATTGGCCTAGCCGCTCCGGCGAGAGGCGCGCTTGGCCGGATATGGGTTTATATTGCCGGTCCGACGCTCGACGCCCGTCCGGTTTATAGCGTTCGACTATAAACCTCGCGCTACTCTCGCGCGATTTTTTTTTCGTCAAGCCGCACACGCTCTACGCTTTCAGGGCATAGTGGATTTTAAAAACCGCCGGTAGCTTCCTGCGGAGGCTTCTTCGACTCGCCTTCTTCGCCCCGAAGACGCTCCTCGGCCTCCTCTTCCGCGCCTGGAGCTGCCGGCGAGTGCGCACCGTGCAAACCGGGTTGCTTTACCGTTTACTATATTACATGCTGCACGTTTACGTGTGACCCAGCTTCTTCCCTCGCGTCTGCACGCTGACCGAGGCTCGGCGCGTTTACGTACAAGCTGCACGTATAACCGGGCGAGCGAGCGACGTGTAAAGCTCCCCGCTGGACCGCTCGCCTCGCTCCGTGCCTCCGACAGAAGTTACGCTAAATAACTCGACTCTCCCGTGGGACTCCATGTATGGAATAATAATGCACGCGAGCTCCCGTCTTTCGCGGTCGAGCCGCGCGCACGCGGTTCGCAGGAGCGGCGACTCCGACACCGAGGTTTGGAGCGTTGAACCGCGATCACCGAGCAGCACCAAGTGCCCGAGACCAGTAGGTTTTAACTGTCCGGGAAGCCTTGGATCAAAGGTCGAGCCCGTCGATCGTATATTCTTCATATTGTAAAGTTGGGTTGTGCACGTGTTATTATCTTTATTGTTCACCCGGTACGGTTAACTCGCCATACGAATCCTAAAGAGGTGTACATGCTTCGGTTGGACGCGGTGCGAATTGGGCGAACCGAGGTAAACGGCCCATTTTCCGCCACTGTCCAAGTCAACGTCGTTGAAGGCTATTTATACTAATATTAAATGCAGTTTTCGTATCATAGAAAAAAAAATTGACGGCATGTCGAGGAGCGGATTTAACTCTTGATTATTGGAGTGATTGTAATCGGGGAACAACCTGTGAAGCTGGAATGGGCAAATTCGCAGCCCTTTTTTTATAGACATCGGTACATATTATGGTGAAGTAAAATGTTATCGATGAGATACAGAACACTATTACTATCAATTAGATTATCAATAATGCTTCATACAGTGGCAAACGTGGACCGAGCTCGGTTGGTCGCTATTTCGACCATAAAGCTGATAGGTGTTATTATCTTTATTGGTACCTGGTACAGTTAACTTGCCATACGAATCCTACAGAGACTCTCAAAAACCCTCTCCACGTGCGTGGCAAGTAGTTCGCCCAACCTGTACCGCGTTCAACCAAAGCATCTAATTACATGCTTTGGTTGGATGCGGTGAAAATTGTGGGAACTATTTTCCGCGCACGGGGAAAGGTTTGTTTTTAATTGGGGAAAAACAAAGAAGCAGTAATGTGCAAATTCGCAGCCTTTGTTAATTAGGGTAAAAGTGGTGAATATGGCCCACCTCGATTAACACGTAAATCAATGATATATGGACCGGGCCATATTCCCCACTTTTACCCTATACGTGGGTATATTTTACGGTGCACCGTAAGTAAAATATTATCGATGAAATGCAGATCAATTTCACTTAATTAGAACATCAATAATGTCTTATTCACCGGCAAACTTGGAACGAGATCAGCCGATCGCTATTTCGACAATAAAGCTCACAGTAGCACATCCGAGTCCAAATCCAAGAATAACGAATGCAAACGTTAGATCGGCCAAGGTGATGACTTTGTACTTCTCATCGTTTTTAAGTTCCTCTTTGTACGCTGCGATTTCCGATGATTTTCGGTAGTTACTCATAGCGGTGTGCCAGATGACATCGGCTTCCATCAGCGCCCTGAGAATCTTGTTGACTCTCTCTTCGAGAGGCCAGTCTGGTCTGATCACATATATAGTGGAGAGCTTCACGATTATATCGCTAGAAGTGTGCACCTTTGTTTCTGCGTCGCTGTCAATGATTAAGGTTTGTTCTCTCACACAAGCAACCGAAGATTCGTGCCTCACGTGCCACTCACAATCAAGAAGCTTGTGTTTAACGTAACGTCCGCAAAACTCTTTCTCATTGAAGAAACGAGCATGCGACTTGTAGCCATAAATCGTGTGTTCGGAATTCATGAGATCCTGCTTGGTGTTGACATTCGGCAGAGCCACTCGGCGCATCCGCGTGGATGTCAATTTTCCCTGATATACAAACTGAATTGTTATCGCAAACAGAAACAGACTGGCCAAATAAGTTCTCGATGCTTGATTAATAGGTAATGTCGGTAGAGGTAAGTTACATATCATACGAACAGTATCTAGGATTGCCGACATTAAAGTCTTGCCACAAAAGAATTTGAAAAACATCAGGGTAATCAGGACAACGAGGTACACGCCGTATTGCGATCGGTCATCAACACCGGACCGAATGTGGCTCAGTTGCGATACGTAACCACGATGCCTGGTTACGGCAACCAGTCCACTGTACCAAAACGGATACGTCGTCGTCGCATTTCCCACAGTCAACAGATAACGGATATTTAATCCGATGTCGCTATTTCCATTGGTCATGTCGTCTGCTATATCTTTAGTGGGATTCAGATCATGCGAGAATCCATGCCTATTCGTGTGTCGTTCGATCTTCGGCGTTGCGTTGAGAGCACGAAAGAGCATCCGAGCAATAATCCCGCCACTACCACCGAAAGAATCTATGCCAGTTTTATATGGAATCGTTCGCCAAGTCTCCAGGGCGTCTTTGACGGTGGATCGGATCTCGTAGCCACCCAGGTCGTTGGTTTTATCGAAATCAAGCTCTTTACAGATTCTCTCATCCTTGTGATATCTTTGCACGAATAACGTCCAAGGATGGTTTTTCCTGCCTCTGTAAGTGTTTTCCAATTGCCAAGGATCAGGTGCGTATCCCGTGTAAGGATTGTAATTGTACATCAAAAGGCCTCTAGTCGGATGAAGGCAGATGAGCTTCGCATGAAGTATATCCATGTCCCAGGCGGTCTTCATAATTTCGAAGGCGTTCGAGCAACCAGTGTTCGACAGTAGTGGAATGTCCAGTATGACAAATGACGCCATATGATTCCACCATACAGAATCCTTGATCTCTCTGAAACTTGACTCAAGTTCCGTTAAGGAATACGCTGTTACCGCAAAGAGTTGCAGTGGGTATCTTGATTTCCGGCTCACGGGCCAATTGCGCTCCACCCTCGTGGTATGATCGAGCAAAGTTACAGAAAGTGACATCATTGAAGACAGCTTCACGATGAGGATCTCCGGCGGATTACCTACAAGGCCCACCGTGTTCACTCGGTCTGCGTAACAAAATTGTACGATATCGACCTGGAATACACATAATTCTTAGTAATTTCCATTCCTCTACCAACTATAGTATATTTGGTCGTGAGTTAATATTCTCACCATTGCAGCGACGAGAGAGGAGACTTCATCTGATGTTTCGATGATGATCCCAGTCCAGCAGATCCTGAAAGTCAGCGATAACAGAACGAAGAACTTCATCAGCTGCATGACTTCCTTGTGTTGTCGAGAGAGTGGAACCCTTGGCTCGAACCAGCCTTATACGGTCAGCGAATACGACTGTCGAGTGGACTGAGTAGCTGAGAAAGCGTCGGCGTCGTTTACAACAATTCAACAAGTTTTAACGGAGCCTGGGGCGCAGTATAAATGTCGAGGGATCTTATTTATGTAGAAAACTGTAAAACCGCGCTGTTAACACGAATATTCTGCATGCGAGTAACGACACCTAGCGTTAATTTAACATCTGTTTCTAGGTCTGGGTCATTTCACAATATGTTCGCTTGCGAGCGGTCGACTAGTCGTTACCATGGAAACATGTGTTCTCCCTTGACGATTGCGAAATCGTCGAGGGATGAAATACTCGGAGGTAAACGCCTGATAAAATCAATATACATCAAAGGAAAGAGCAAATTTGCAATCCTTTTTATTTTTAGTGACAAGTAGAAATACCCTATGGTGCCTTGCAAATGAAATTTTGTCAATGAGAAATGAAGTGCATGCCACTCGATCAAAAAATCAATAATGGAACGAGCTCAGCCTATCGCTGTTTCGACAATAAAGCTCACAGTGGCGCATCCGAGTCCAAATCCAAGAATAACGAATGCAAATGATAAATCGGCCAAAGTGATGACTCTGTACTTCTCATCGTTTTCAAGTTTCTCATTGTACGCTGAGATTTCCAATGATTTTCGGTATTCGCTCAAACCTGTTTGCCAAATGATATTGGCTTCCATCATTGCCATGAGAACCTTGTTGACTCTCTGTTCAAGGGGCCAATCCGGTCTGATCACATATATCGTGAAGATGTTCACGATGATCTCACTAGAAACATGCAACTTTGTTTCTCCTTTTCTGTCAATGATTAATGTTTGTTCTCTCACACAAGCAACCGAAGTTTCGTGTCTCACGTGCCACTCACAATCAAGACGATTATGTTTAACGAAACGTCCGTGAAAGACTGGATCATTGAAGAAATGAGCGTGCGACTTGTATCCATAAATGATGTATCCCGAATTTATAAGATCCTGCATAGTATTGACATTTGGGAGCGCCACTTGGCGCATCCGCGTGGATGTCAATTTTCCCTGATACACAACCTGGATTGTTATCGCGAACAGTAATAGACCGGCCAAATAAGTTCTCGATGCTTGATCGATGGGTAATTTCGGTACAGGTAAGTTACAGATCATACGAACAGTGTTCAGGATTGCCAACATTAAAGTTTTGCCACAAAAGAATTTGAAAAAAATTAGGGTAATCAGGACAACGAGGTACACGCCGTACTGTGATCCGTCATCGGTACCGGACCGAATCTGGCTCAGTTGCGATACGTAACCACTGTGCCGGGTCACAGCAACTAGTCCGCTGTCCAAAAATGGATACGTCATCGTTGCATTTTTCACAGTCAACTGATACCGGAAATTCAATCCGAAGTCACTATTTCCATTGATCATGTCGTCCGCTATATCTTTAGTGGGATTCAGATCATGAGAGAATCCATGTGTATTCCTGTGTTGGTGGATCTTCGGCGTTGCGTTGAGAGCACGAAAGAGTATCCGAGTAATAATCCCGCCAGTACCACCAAAAGCATCTATGCCAGTTTTTTCTGGAATTGTCTGCCAATCTTCCAGGGCATCTTTGACGGTGGACCGGATCTCGTAGCCACCCAGGTCGTTGGTTTTGTCAAAATCAAGCTCTTTACAGATTCTCTCATCCTTACGATATCTTTGCACGAATAACGTCCAAGGATGGTTGTTCCTGCCTCTGTAAGAGTTTTCCAATTGCCAAGGATCAGGTGCATATCCCGTGTAAGGATTGTAATTGTACATCAAAAGTCCCCTCGTCGGATGAAGGCAGATGAGCTTCGCATTAAGTATATCCATTTCCCAGGCGATCTTCAGAATTTCGAAGGCGTTCGAGCATCCACTATTCGACACAAGTGGCACGTCCAGTATAATAAATGATGCCATGTGATTCCACCATAAAGAAACCTTTGCGTTTCTGAGACTTGACTCGAGTTCTGTCAACGAATACGCTGTTATCACGAACAACTGTAGTGGGTACCGTGATTTCCGATAGACAGGCCAATTGCGCTCAATCCTCGCGGTATCGTCGAGCAAAGTTACAGAAAGTGACATCATTGACGACAACTTCGTGATGAGGATGTCCGCCGAATGGCCTACAAGACCCACGGTGTTTACTCGGTCCGCGTAGCAAAATTTGACGACATCGACCTGGAATCCACATTATTGTTAGCACTTATGCTCGTCGCAATCGCGACGAGAAAATTCTTACCGTTGCATCGACGAGAGAGGAGACTCCATTGTATTTTGATGTCTCGATGACGATCCCAGTCCAGCATATCCTCAAAGTCAGCGATAATATAATGATGAACTTAGTCGGATGCATGGCTTCCTTGCGTGTTATCAAAAAGTGGAAACCTTGGCCCTGACCAGCCCTGTAGTGTCACACAGTGGATGCGACTATCGAGTAGACTGAGTACTCTGAGAAAGCGTCGGAGTCATTTACGTAAGTTTAACAAGTGTTAACGGAGCTTAGGGAGCATTAAAAATGTCGAGAGATCTCATTAACGTAGAAAACTATAAAACCTCATTGTTAAAACTAATACTCTGTACGCGAGAATGACTTATAACGCTAATCTAGCATCTGTTTCTGGCTCCAGGTCGCTCCACAATGTGATCGCTTGCAAGCGGTCAACTTATAATTGTCATGGAGCCGTGCGTTCTCCCTTGACTATTGCGAAATCGTCGAGGGATGAAATACTCGGAGGTAAACTCCTCATGAAATTAATATACATCGAAGAAATTTGCAAAATTTCAATCCTTCGCTATGGTGTCCCGCAAATGAAAATTACCCTGATGATATCTGCATGCCATCAAATTTCATCTTCGGCAAGTCTCTATTAATGTACGAGTGACAATAGAGAAGAAAAAAAAAATTGTTGGCTGGTAGCATTTTATTTTCTAAGTGAACATCCCCGAGCAAAGTTTGTGTGGTGCAAAACACAGGCGTTATAAGCATGACTTTCTTGTGCGTTGTCGAGATAGTGGGAAGCTAGGTTCCGATCACTCTTGTACGGTCATACGGTGAACGCGACTGCTGAGAATCGCGTCGTAGATTCATGCGAAAAAACGTCAGGAAGTCCTCATTAACAATGCAACAAGTTTTAACGGAGCTACGGTACTGCAGTAAAAATGTTGAGGGTTCCAATTTATGCGGACAATTGTTAATGCCGCTGGTTAAACAATTATGCTGCACGCGCGTTCGAAGTTCAACGCTAATCTAACATCACCTCCTCGCCGGTTCTGGGTCGTTGCGTAACACAACCGTCTCTGCTTGTCATATGAGGTCCGTACGATTGTTGGAATCGATACATCGATTAGACTTTGGTGGAGTATGTCCGAAATTTTTCACAATGGCACCACCCAAAAATTTCTAAGATAATTATTAACACATTTTTTAAACTTATTTTGTCCCAACTGTGATGTACCGGACGAATAATATTATTTATGGGTGATTTATGGTCTTCAGTTTTTTTCGTTTTTTTAGCTGTCCCTCGCACCCATCGAACCTAACGAGGTTCCTGAACGTAAGTAAAATGTTATCGATGAAATGCAGACCACTGTCACTTAATTAGAACATCAATAATGCCTTATACACCGGCAAACTTGGAACGAGATCAGGCGATCGCTATTTCAATAATGAAGCTCACGGTGGCGCATCCGAGTCCAAATCCAAGAATAACGAATGCAAACGTTAGATCGGCCAAAGTGATGACTTTGTACTTCTCATGGTTTTTATGTTTCTCATTGTACCGTGACATTTCCCATGACTTTCGGTACTCGCCTAAAGCTTCTTGCCAAATGGTATTGGCTTCCATCAGTGCCTTGAGAATCTTATTGACTCTCTGTTCGAGGGGCCAGTTTGGTCTGATCACGTAGACCGTGGAGATCGTCACTATTATATCCATAGAAGTGTGCAACTCTGTTTCTTCGTTGCTGTCAATGATCAATGATTTCTCTCTTACACAGGCAACAGCAGACTTTCGCTTCACGTGCCACGTACAGTCGAGACGATTCTGTTTAACGTAACGTCCATTAAAGTCTGTTCCATTGAAGAAACGGGCGTGCGACTTGTAGCCATAAATCGTGTATCCCGATTTTATGAGATCTTGCATGGTGTTCACATTTGGCAGAGCCACTCGGCGCATTCGCGTGGATGTCAATTTCCCCTGATACACAACTTGGATTGTTATCACAAACAGAAATAGACCGGCCAGATACGTTCTCGATGCTTGATTTATGGGTAATGTCGGGAGAGGTGAGTTACAGATAATACGAACGGTATTTAGGATTCCTGACATTAATGTCTCGCCACAAAAGAATTTGAAAAAAATTAGGGTAATCAGGACAACGAGGTAGACGCCGTATTGTGATCCGTCATCGGAAGCGGACCGAATCTGGCTCAGTTGCGATGTGTAACCCCGGTGCCGAGTTATAGCAACCAGTCCATTGTCATAAAATGGATACGTCGTCGTTGCATTTTCCACCTCCAACGGGTATCGGAAATTTAATCCGATGTCACTATTTCCATTGATCATGTCGTCTGCTATATCTTTAGTGGGATTCATATCATGCGAAAATCCATCTATGTTCGTGTGTTGTTGTATCGTTGGCGTTGCGTTGAGAGCACGAAAGAGTATCCGAGCGATGATCCCGCCGCTACCGCCAAAAGAGTCTACGCCAGATTTGTATGGTATCGTTCGCCAAGTCGCCAGGGCGTCTTTGACGGTGGACCGGATCTCGTAGCCACCCAGGTCGTTGGTTTTGACGAAATCGAGTTCTTTGCAGATTCTCTCATGTTTACGATATCCTTGCACGAATAAGGTCCAAGGGTGGTTGTTCCTGCCTTTGTAAGTATTTTCAAATTGCCATGGATCAGGCGCATATCCCGTGTAAGGATTGTAATTGTACATCAAAAGTCCCCTTGTCGAATGAAGGCAGATGAGCTTCGCATTAAGTATATCCATTTCCCAGGCGGTCTTCAGCATTTCGAAGGCGTTCGAGCATCCACTGTTCGACACAAGCGGTATGTCCTGTATGATAAATGATGCCATATGATTCCACCATAAAGAACCCTTGACGTCTTGGAGACTTGACTCGAGTTCTGTCAACGAATACGCTGTTATCACGAACAACTGTAGTGGGTACCGTGATTTCCGATAGACAGGCCAATTGTGCTGCATCTTTGCGGCATCGTCGAGCAAAGTTACAGAAAGAGACATCATGGACGAGAGTTTCACGATGAGGATCTCCGGCGAATTGCCTACAAGGCCCACCGTGTTTACTCGGTCCGCGTAGCAAAATTTGACAATGTTGACCTGGAATCCATATTATTGTTAGCACTTTCCATTCCACCGCATTTGGTCACATCCGCGACAAGAAAATTCTTACCGTTGCATCGACGACCTCATTGTATTTTGATGTCTCGATGATGATCCCAGCCCAGCACATCCTCAAAGTCAGCGATAGCAGAATGAAGAATTTAGTCGGCTGCATGACTTCCTTGCGTATTGTCGAGAGAGTGGAAATCTTGGCTCTGACAAGCCTTTTACTGTCACGTCGTGAATACGACTGTCCAGTAGACTGAGAAAGCATCGGCGTCGTTCACAACAGTTAAACAAGTTTTAACGTAGCTTAGGGAGCATTATAAATGTCGAGGGATCTTATTTATGTAGAAAACTGTAAAACCGCGCTGTTAACACCAATATTCTGCGTGCGAGTAACGACTTCTAGCGCTAATCTAACATCTGTTTCTTGCTCTGGGCACAATGTGCTCGCTTGCGAGCGGTCTACTAGCCGTTTTTATGGAACCGTGCCTTCTCCCTTGATGATTGCGAAGTCCTCAAGGGTGAAATACTCGGAGGTAAACGCCTGATAAAATTAATACACACGAACGGAATGTATAAATTCGTAATCCTCTTTTTTTAGTTACAAGTCGAAATACGCTATAGTGGCCCGAAAATGAAATTTTATCGATGAGGCAACACCACTCAATCAAAAATCAATAATGTAACGAGTTCAGCCTATTGCTACTTCAACAACAAAACTTACAGCAGCGCACCCCAGTCCAACGCCAAGAATAACGAACGCAAAAGTTAGATCGGCCAGTCTGATGGCTTTGAACTTCTCTTGTTTCGATAGTGTTTCATTTCGTTCGATATCATCTAATGACTTGCGGTAGTCACGCATACTGATGAGCGCAATTAAATTAGCCTCCTTCAGTGAAGTGAGAATCTTGTTGACCCTTTTTTCCAGGGGCCAGTCTGGTCTGATGATGTAAACGCTACGAGTTCTTATTATCATGTGACGGGAAAAATGCAGATTCAATTCTGTCGCTTTCTTAATAGCATAGTGTGTTGGTTTGATGCAAGCACTCAAGGGATCATCAGCCGCGTAGTGCGAACATAGGAAATCTTCCAATTCAACGAAACGTCCCTCAAATTCCGGTCCAGTGAAGTAAGCAGCGTATAACTTGTACCCATAAATCTTGTGTCTAGATTTGGCAAGATCCTGCTTGGTGTCTAAATTCGGAAGATGCACTCGCTGCATCATCATGGAAACCAATTTACCCTGATAAATCACCTGGATTGTTATCGCAAACAGAAGAAGACTGGACAAATAAATTCTGGCCGCTCGATTGATAGGTAATTTCCTGAGGGGCATGGAACAAATTATGCGAATGGTGTTCAGGATTGCCGTCACCATAGGTAAACCCCGAAAGATTTTGAAGAAAATCAAAGTAATCAGGATAACCAGGTACATTCCGTACTCGGAAGCCTCGTTAGCGATAGGCCGAATCGTGCTCAGTCGCGATGCGTAACCGCTGTCCTGCGTTATAGCGGATAGTCCACCGTACCAGTGCGTATACGTCGTCGTTGCATTCATCACAGTCGACTGATGACGGGAATTCAATCCGATATCGCTTATTCCACTCGCCATTTCCTCCGCTATGTCAGTAGGATTGGTCGGATCGATTACGAATCCATTGGAATCCGTGTGATCTAGTATCTTCGGTGTCGCGTTGAGAGCGCGAAAAAGCATCTGAGCCGTTATGCCGTTGTACCCACCAAAAGAATCTATGCCGGTTTTGTTGGGAATGGTGCGCCAGGATTGCATGGCATTTTTGACGGTCGATCGGATCTCGTAACCACCTAGATCTTTGGTTTTGTCGAAATCGAGTTCTTCGCAGATTCTCCCATCCCGGCGATAAAGCTGCGCGAATAAGGTCCAAGGATGGTTGTTTTTACCTGCATAAGTGTTCTCCAGTTGCCAAGGTTCAGGCGCATATCCGGTGTAAGGATTGTAATTGTACATCAAAAGACCCCTCGTCGGATGAAGGCAGATGAGCTTCGCATTGAGTATGTCCATTTCCCAGGCGGTCTTCAGAATTTCGGCGGCGTTCGAGCATCCACTGTTCGACGCAAGTAGCAAGTCCAGTATGATAAACGATCCCATATGATTCCACCATAAGGAACCCTTGACGTCCCTGAGGTTCAGCTCGAGTTCCGTCAACGAGTACGTCGTCACCACGAACAACTGCAGTTGGTGTCTTGATTTCCGGCTGACAGGCCAATTGGGCTCCACCCTCGCGGTAGCGTCGAGCAAAGTTACAGAAAGTGACATCGTGGACGAGAGTTTCACGATGAGGGTCTCCGGCGAATTGCCTACAAGGCCCACCGCGTGTACCCGGTCCGCGTAGCAAAATTTCACGATATCCACCTGGAATCCACACTATCGTCAGCAATTTTCAATCACCCAAAAAAAAAATTTATTTGACGACCGCCGTTTATTTGGTTTAAATAAAATATTTATTTGTTTGAAATAAATATTTATTTCATTTAACTCACTATTTACTTAATTTAAATAAATACTTTGCTTAAACCAAATAATTGGTGGCCGTCAAATACATTTTTTTCTGGGTGTTCCTTCTCGACTACTGTATACCGGTCACACCCGCGACAAGAAGATACTTACCGTTGCATCGACGAGAGAGGAGACTTCATTGCGCTTCGATGTCTCGATGATGATCCCAGTCCAACACGTCCCAAAGGTCAGCGACAACAGAACGAAGCACTCTGTCAGCTGCATGACTTTCTTGTGCGTTGTCCAGATAGTAGGAAGCTCGTTTCCGACCACTCTGGTTCGGAGCGACTGCGAAGACTCGATGCGAAAAAACGTCAGGGAGTCCTCATTAAAAATTCAACGAGTTTTAACAGGGCTACGGTACTGCAGTAAAAACGTCGATGGTTCCACTTTACGCGGAAAATTGGAAAAAATAAAATGTCGCTGGCAAAACAATTATCCCTCACACGCTTACGGCGTTCGAAGCTAATCTACATCTCTTCCTCTTCGGCTCTGGGTCACTGCGCAATACACCGTGTCCGATGCTCACATAAGGTTCACCCGATTGCTGGAATCGATACATCGATTAGACTCTGGTCGAGTCTGTACGAGAATTTGCGGGATGCGCCACCTAAAATTTCCCACGATAATTATTCACACATTTTCCAAACTTATTCGCTCGTTACATCCGCTACCGCTGTTCGCTCCCAACTATGATTTACGGATCGAGTAGGGTGAACCGGGAGCGTGCGCCAAAAACCGGTGCCGGCTTCGGTCCGCAGTTTTTTTCGCTTTTTTCAGTATCTCTCGCACCCCTCGAACTTTACGAGGTTCCTGACCGCGCACCGGTTGCACCGCCGCATGTTCGAGGGCGCGCGTGGGTGCGAAAGCCTGATAATTGCAGAGGATCGGCGGCCAACCCGGGCCATGCATACGTTCTAATATTGTCCACAGCTCCCGGTCGCCGCCGCGCTAACCGCGATCATCATTTCTAATTTGCTTGAAATTTTGCAGGAAGAGAGATAGCAAAAAAAAAAAAAAAAAAAAAAAAAACCAAGAAATAAAGAATGATCACGAGACGCTTGGCAAAGGTGGGCTGCGGAACGGCTGCTGGAACGCCGCGCTAAATTGATGGTGGTTTAAGTTTCGGGGCCACTTTATTCCTGTTCAACTTAAGTATGATTAATGCGACAATCTTGATTATCGCACGCGTAACGTAGTGCAAGGTTTGTTGGGTGCATTGTAAGTAAGTATAACTTCTTCTTCCACCTCTTCCTGCACCTTCTCCGGGTCGCCGGGTTCGTTTTTTTTTTTTTTCAGTATACCTTTGTGCAGCTCCGCAGGTTTTCGTCTTTTGCTTCGGTAAATCTCTCCGTTTAAGCGATCGTTTTTTTTTCTCTTCCTCTTCTTCGGTATCCTCGCGTCCCTTTCGCGCCACTCTTTCGCTTGCCTCCGCAGGGATTACGGACCGCTGGTGAGAGCGAGAGGTTGGCCGCGGCGGGGATGATGCATCGTTGGGGTCTTACGTCTCCGAGAGCGGACTATTATGCTTCTCTGCCAAAGAGGTCTAATGCCCCGTGTACTGATACGATTAGTATCAACCTTTCTATTCGCTCTTCCACCCCATCCGCCCCGTACACAAACGGCCTTATTTATATCGGAGAAAAAGAGAGCCGGGAACTTAATTTTCGTACGACACTAATCTCGTTGATCTGTCACATTTGACTGGGTAGCTCCATTGTCCCCTTTGACAACGTTGTACACAACGTAGAGCACGCTACTTTGACAACGCGGAAAAATTCGAGCTTTTTTTCGTCCATAAGGCGATCCTTTCCTTTCGATGGATCAGCGAGATAATAAATATTTAAGGAGATTTGATTGACTCATCAGCAAGTAATAATCTAACTAATATATTTTAGAAAGTTGGTTTCTTGCTTGTTCGTCCCAGTAACTGGCACCGCTTTTCAGACCGGAAGTGACGTATTTTCGGTACGACGCCTCTTCTAATCGAAAAATGAAATTTTCCAACCGGAAGTGATTTAGTAGAAGTGAAATTAGATTTAATTTTCAGTCAAAAAATTAGATTTTTAAACTGGAAATTATGTATTTTTGGTATGACGTCATTTCGGTCGAAAAATTAGTTAAAATGTTTTTCTGTAAATCACCGGAAGTATAAATGTCCGGTTATTAAATTTCAGTCCATAGCGAGGGCGCGAGGCGGTCGAGCCAAAACAACCTGCTAGTTTAATAAATTTTCCTGCTTACTATTTTTCGGAAAGAAATCTCGAAAAATCTTCCCTCCGTGCCTACCCTCGCCGTTTCTCGTTTATCGGATTACCCCATCACTTACGATCGATTACAGGTCGACCGCTCCGCAATAGGGATCTCAGCATATCGCATTGCGGTAACGCGCGACGAATCTTCCTCTCGCACCGATATCCTGACCGATCACAGTTGCCGACTGAGTTTCTCATAAATCCACGCCACATCGATCATAGATGTAACTGGAAGAATCATTTTTCCCTTTGCATCGAAACAAGCGGTTCATTTGATCTGACATTTGCTCAGAGAAGGGAGGAATTCCGAGAGCAATCCAATTTCATGGCTCCTTTCGTTCACCGTCACACCGGTATGCGTCGACTCGTTTCTCAATGGCTCTGCCGCCCCCGACGAACACAAATCATGGCGATTCCGCGGAGATGCGATGCAGATTAAAAAATAAAATCCTAAATACCTTATCTCGTATCGGAGCGAAAAAAAAATCCTTTTTGTAACTCATGCATGAAAAGTGCTACTTTTCGCGCCTGTCGAGAGTGGCGAAAGTGGCGCTTTACAGCCTAGTGTCCTACAATGTACAAGTGTATTATAAATACCTGGCGAATGCACACAGGGGTCCGATCTTACTTTACGTACGCTTCAGCGTGCGTAAAGTAAGATAAAGCGCGCTTCGCTTGCGTGAAGCGTGGGCAAAAACCGCCATTTCCCACCGAGTGAAATAAAATATCATGCGATACTAGTGCGGTCTTGCGAACATTATACGCGTACTGTCCAGTGAGTCGCACTTCATAGAGTGCGTATAAAGTTCGCTTTACCGCACTTGTATCGAAAATTACTATATTGGCGAAAAAATGGGAATTAAAGAAGTGGCAAGCTTCCGCGAGTCGTGACGCTTCGGGGATGCAAGGGATGTGTCGGAAGAGGACGGAGGATGATGAGGAAGGAGACGCGGGGCACATAGAGATTCCAGGAAAAACGTTATCGACGCGGTTTAAAGCGCGAAGGACACTTATCCGATATCTGGAAAATTGGATTGGCAAGGGACCGAACGAAAATGTATATATATATGTAATATAAATGTAAGTATAGAGTAGTGGGTTTGCAGTATCGGCTTTGCTCGTGCAGCCGTACGAAATCTCTCCCCCCCCCTCACCTCCTCCATAGAGGCTCAAGCAAAATGGGATGTCAGATATACATACATTTATTCCTATATTTTTAGATACTTTCCGGATCAGTGCATCACGCAGCCCCTCGATGCTCTCGACACACAAATAATAATACCGTGAAAGATCCTCCATCCTCTTATTTCTTCTTTTCCCCAAAGCAGTTTCCGCTCTCGGCATTCACTCTGGTCAGATTTTGATCGAGCGAATTAAAAATGAAAAAAAATAAATGCTAGTTGGAATTTTATGTAACCTGGCGTACACAGCAAAAAAGTTTGTACTTTTTACAACGACCCGTTATCCACAAACGTCCACAATTTTTTATTTGTTAACTTTCCGATCGCGCCGACCGGCTCTACAAACAAAAGTACAAACTAAAATTGTTAATGACACGGGAAATAAAAAGACAGGTGCGTATATTCAACCCTGGACAAACGAGCTTGTCACTTTTTTCACATCCGTATTTTAACGATTTATTATTTACATTATTGCGATTTTAATTATTTTTACTTCATATTCCGATTTTACGAAATTATTTTGTTCTTTATATGCGTGAATTCTGCTGATTCCTGTAGTAAAATATCAGCCCGAGGCTCGCTTGTATATTGGGACATCGGCGACGCACTCGAACATCGAAAATCCCTGGTCTTCTCCGCGCTCGCCGTGATTCATTTTGGGGATTGCACTGAATCGGCAACTGGGGGGAGGGGAAGGGGGGGTAGACAGTTGGGTTGGTTAAAACCTGGCTGGCCGGTAAGTCTGAGCGGAGTCAAGTGAAATAAGTCACTGTGCGGTCTCGGGGCCAATTAATAAAACGGCTGACATCGGGTGAAATAGTATTAAATCGGTTGCAGCCCCAGAGGGGGTGAAAAGGGGGCGGGCGGCGACTCGGGTCGACGCCCGAGTCGCCGAACGGAGATTAGAGGGTCGCGCGTAATTTCGCGAGTGCTGACTGCGCCCGGTTCGCGGGAGGAAGAAACGAAGGACGGAGGTAGGAATCTCGAAAGGATGTCCTGGAAGAAATCTCATTGATTTCTGGAGCCTCTCGAGCGCAGGCAGTGTCCTCCTAAGCTCTTCCTTGCTCCCTCGCTCGAGCCCCGTTCCCATTATCCGTCCCGTTCGACATACACCGCACGGTATAGGTATTAAGGACCGGAGTGTCCTCGGCCATTGCGAGAAGTGCGACTCCCCTACGACATCCAACACTGACCGATTTCGCTTCTAATTGCATTTTCCTCGCATCTTTTCCGGAACTTTTGTTCCTCCTCGACGTCCCTCGACCCTCCGAATCCTTACGCTCGGACCGTTTCTCTTTGGGAGCGAGAATGGCGCAAACCTTTCATTCCCGTTGGCGTTGTTACGGAAGCACTCACCCTCGGCTGGACGCCCGGCCCGATGGTAAACAGGGTAAATTGCGATGGCGTTGGAAGACGTTTCGGTCATTGACAGCATATTGGAGATGGAAATACCTCGGGGTGGATCGGCGGATCACCAGATCGTACTGGCCATGATATGATGGACACGGAATTGGCGGGTGACGTTAATTGACTGAAAAATGACCGTCTTTTTTGATCCCAGAAAACACTTGTTATGTCACGACTGTAATTTTTGTTCGGGGTCACAAATTATGGTTAAGACAGCGATAAACATGTATAAACGAATTTTTCTCCCTCTTTGATTTCGCAATCATTAGTATTTTGATTTTTTAGATCAATGAATTGATCAATGAAGCAATATTACAGAATGAATACAAAATGATTTTTTTTGTGATTAACGGGATTGGTACTTTATTAATTTTGAAGTTGGTACCGTGGAGCTTTTTTGGAGTTAATGTCACTGTCACCACAGTGCGATCATTTCCGGACGGATCAAATGACGATCGATTGGCAAAACATTCGTCGATTGACGTGAAAGTCAATTAACAAAAAGAAAAGACCGGTCACAAATTGGGCGCGCATTTCTGGCCGGATCGTTCTCCGCTCCGATGCGGAGAAGCTTCCAATTAAACGATCAGCGCTGCGGTTTGGACGAGACCCGGAGCGGGAATTCCCCTTGACGCCCTCGAATCGGCGATACAGTTGGAGGCTTAAATCCGCGCCTCTGGAAGAACCGATCTTCCTCGTATTCGGAGACACTCGCGACTATCGGATCCTTGTCATTTGTTATCCCAAAGGAAGTCCGAAGTCTCCGAGCTTGCGAAGACCATCTACAGGATTGCTCCTATCAATGAGGCATTCTCGCGAGCTTTTCTTTCCTAAACCGATTCCACGATCCGCGCTCTTGGGGTTTGCGAGTGGATGCCGCGTCCCTCGATTTTGCCCTTTCTCGGGGGTGACGGACCTGCAGCTTCGCCAGTCGCACCCTCGTCCATCCGACCGGACCGGCGCGATAATTGCGGACGAGCCCGAGGCACGGGAATCAACGCCCGGCAAAATCTACACACGGTCAGGCCTAATTGATACGAGAGATAAATCAATCCGGGAAGGCACTAAATAAACCGATGGTCTCTCATTGTGTCAATACTACCTGCGATGTTTGTCCAGTCCCTCCACCGGTACGAGCCACCCGGATTCTTCGTCTGGACGGAACATCTGTCGCTCACGAAAATCAGAACATCGGCAGACGATCGGGCCAGTGTCGGAGAAACTCGACGGGTCGCGCACCCGACTCGTTACCAAAGTTCTGATTGATCTCGATGCAATTTCCTTGCGTCAATGGCACGGCGAAAGGATGCGGCTTCCAGGAGCAGAGTTAAACCGACGTTATTGCCGTCGTCGAACAACCGCTAATGGTTTAGCGCCGTTTCGCGAAATTAAATTAACTCCTGGGGAAAAATGTGAAAAAATCTTTCTGGGTTCGTGATATGACGAGGAGACGTTTCAAGAAAACTAATTAATTTTTTTTTTTAATAAAAGAATGATGTGCTCGATGATTGAATTACATGCCAATCTTGGCAGTCAACATTGGCCCCGAGATCGCTGACAGGAATAGGCCAAAAATCGGCACTCAATGTTGGCTCTCTATAGATTACTTATATAGGTTAACCAACGATTGGCGGATGGATATTCGATCGGAAATACAAAAGGCCATCCAACTATTGGTGAACGAATGGCTGAACTTTTACCGAACGTGGGTAGGGTAAAAGTGGGGAATATGGCCCCGTCCATATATCATTGATTTACGTGTTAATCGAGGTGGGCAATATTCACCACTTTTACACCCTATTCACCCTATTTGACAATCGCCCGACCATCGGCAAAATCTACATCCGTATTTGTACTTGGCTCATTTCCACTAAATAAATAAACAATAAAAATCATTGGCCCACTTTTAAAAAATGGCTCTATTCTCTCGTCTCGATAAGAAGCTTGATCAAGCCCGCACCGCGCTTCCTCCTCGCACTGCCGAAAAATGAAAGTGGTCCATTCATTAAACTGGTCCAACCACGCGCGAACTCCCACATCCATTGATCAGCAGTGAAATTCTTATCGATAGGAATCCCTCGATGAAACTCCACGATTCTCGGATGCGGTTGCTCAGGCTTCCCGAACGGTTCTTCACCGATGCCTCCGAGATTCTGTCGGGAGATGAAAAAAAAAAACCCTTCGCATACGCGCTCGCCGACGGAGGGTCATCGAGCTTGCCCGCAGTCAAAGCGAAATACTCGGGAATCCCATTAGCGAGGAGTCGAGGCAATTTGGGGGAGGCGGCGTGCGAGGCCGAGGGAACATAATCGTGTGCGGAGGCTAATCTCTCTCTCGGCTAGAATAACCGCTTAGAACGATTTTGCGAACCCTCGACGACAGAAATCCGACAGGAGAGCGAGTAGCGAGCACACGCGTCACCTCCACCCTCCTCGGCCACCCCTTCACCCCCTTCCCGATTCCGCCGGGGCCGCGACCTCTCAACAACGATCTATCAACATCACGCGAGATTGAGATTTTGCACTTTTGACAAAACAGAAACTGCTGCCACCGCTCCTCCCTCTCTCCAAACCCCCTCGCCCTCCTCGATCTCGGTATTGCATGTCGCAGCTTCCCGGCTACTGCTGCTCTATATTCACAAATTTCTCCTGCCGATCCCTCGCACCACCCCCCACCTTTTCTCGCGTCGATTCCGCGACGCGGCGTTTCGCGGGCGTCACGTGTTACCGTTATTATCTGTCAGTGACGATGGAAGGGTGCGGCGTCAACTCGGGCGAAACCCACCCCCTTGCCTCGGAGCAGCAAACGACCGTACAGGAGTCGATCGTCATGCGAGGCGCTCTTTATCGAAAATTTTTGCCCGAGCTCAACTTCGCCTCGACTGTTCTTGGGAATCCCTGAATTTCTTTTTCATAGCCTTATAATAATAATAATAATAATTTCCCGAAATTAGGTTTTTGATAAATATTTTTCATTTTGCGATTTTCCGTTTTCTCTTATCTGGAATAGACTGTACTAAATTCGATCATACTTTCCTCTTTAGATCTGTATTTTATCTATAAAAGAGCTTGTTCCATAAATGAGATGAATACTATATTAATAAATAATAATAATAATAATAATAATAATAATATGACTGAAGGACTGCGGTCGATGGCCAATTGGCAATGTCTATGTGGACGCTGAAACTACATAGAGGGATGTACCAGATATTGTATAAATTACACGATATTGTCAATAAATGATAATAATGATAATAATCTTGGACTACGCCTATCTAATAAACTTGGGTAAATCCCAATCAGTAAATCGTTCCGTCGAGTTGTTGATGTCAACATGTATTTCTATTGAATGTTGTCTTACATTCTAAAGACTATTTATACGTGTAAAAGGGCATTGTCGTCGATCAATAAATAAATAAATAATAATAAAAAATTTATTTACTCACCGATGAACGATTCCCTGAAGGTGTATGTGCTCGAGGGCAGAAACGAGTTGCCTGGCGTACAGTTTGGCAGTTTCCTCGTCGAGGTGTCCATTCGGTTGACTTTTTATGTGAGCGTACAGGTCGCCTCCGGTGGCAAGCTCGGTCACGAGATAATACGACGAACGGCACTGCAGATGAAAAAAAAAAAAAATGTCATATCATAATTTTCTCTATTTTCATGTTTCGCTAACTGAGAGCACGTTCCACGTTCATTTACGTTCGCGTAAATGAAATTGTATCTATGGTGTGCAGCAGAAAGGGCGTTTCGCCCATTCGGTCGACTATTGTTCGCCGCGGTGAAACGACAATTTCCGGAACACCGAAAATTGTATTATTTGTGGCCGACTAATGAGTGCCCTGCTTCACTCGTTTTTCCATCCCGCTCACGGCAGAGCGTCCGGACGCTCTCCCGTCATTAACGAACCTCGTTATATTCGCGAGAACAGTGGCATATTATTTGAAACGCGAAACGAAAATAAACGACACGTCGTTAAACGTCATTAACGCTTTCGATGAATTTCGATGATTCTACTCGCGGAAACAATTCCGCAGTCATTGCGTAATGGCGTTTCATCGTCGCTGGTTCTCATTTAACGAGAGCTCGTTTTTTAAATACACGGTCAAAAATAAAAAATCTTTGAGATGGATGCAAAATTTGTTGTCATGGAAAATGGAGCCCAATTTATCAGGTAAAATTTTTTTAAATTAAAAATAAACATCTTTGCCGGTGGATGTGAAGAAAGAATTTCCAATTCGACAGCGCGGGGAGCCTCGCGCATCGACGATCGGCGACGTCCAAAACATCGGATATTGGATGGGTTTGTGACTTTGCTTTTTTATTTATTTTTTTTCTTACGTCGTCAACGAACGGAGAAGTGAATGGCGAGATGGAAAAACGCAAGCGAGGAAAAAGCAAATATATACTTTACGACTGGCACAGTGCCGCGCCCGTATGCAGGTCGCAGGTGCCGCGAAAGACCGGGGGATGAAGCCCCGTTTGAGAGGCTGCGAAGGGCCCAATACCGCTCGCTGTCATCCCCTCGCGACTCACTTCGCCACTCCTTCGCTGAGATTATGACGTAAAAAACGACATATAACGAGTCAGATGCCTCGGCGTATGCATACCTATATACACTATATATATATATATAATAAGATTTTGTATCGGTACCGGAAACACCCTACCCCGTCGCAACAGCCGCCGAAGATATTTCGGCGGAACGCGGCTTTACCGATCGAGGGGTTTGCCGAAGGCTGACACGCTTATCCTCTTTTATTGTTTATAGCTTTTTCTTACTCTCCATCTTTGAGGGCTGAGAATGGCGCGAGTGGATATTCCGAATAAAAAATCACAACTATAAAGCAAATTCCAAAAATTTAAAAATTCCAAAAACATTGCGGTGGAACGCGTTTTTACCGATCGAGGGACTTGACGAAGAATGACACACTTATCCTTTATATTGTTTATCGCTTCTTGTTCTCACTCGTTCTCTTTAAGGGATGAAAATGGCACAAGTGGATATTCTGATCGTTTTCTCATCCAGGAAGCTCAGTGAGTAAAAAAAAAAAAATCCGAAAAATTCCGAAAACATGGAAGGGTGGAGATGACGATTTCAGCCGGCACACGCGGGAACGGAATCGGAGCATGCATTTCGTCATTCCCGTTTACCGATATCGTGCCGAGGAGTAATTTCGAGTAGGCATCATCGGACGGAACGAGGACGGTGTGAACTGTAAATTATCCCAACACCTATCTCTCATCGAGCGATTCTACGCGGGGCTCGCGCGCTCGGCAGGTGCGACGCAGTAAACTGAGGTCAATTAGGGCCGATAAGAATCTGGATTGTTCTCAGCTGCGAGAGACAGCTTTATATTTTTTTATATATTTTTTTTTTCAGGCGTTCAGCAACACTCCGGTCGATCGACAAACCGAATTGGCCCAATAAGGACTCTGTAAAAAAAATGAATAGAATTCATTATAATTGAGTGTACCAGCTGCGAGGACACGGCTCTCCTCCCGTCCGCACGAAATTCCGTGTTATCCCCGTTTCGATCACGACTCGCGTGAAATTCGGCCCCTCTCGCGCGCACCAGTCGTTCACAAGTGTTTTCACAAGTGGACAAGCGTAATCCGGTTTCTATTTGGACGAGACGATCGCGTCCGCTCACTTCTATCCGCCGACCGATCGCTTTCGAGTTCATTATTTTTTTATTCTAACGCGTTGTGGCGTGTGGATCTAGCGACGATAAGCTCGATCATTTTTGTTTTTGGGGTGGGGTGGACAGAAAAAAAAACAACCGTCATCCATTTTTTATTCGATCGGTATTTATTTTTGAAATATTGAGTTGTTTTTGTGAGAAACAGAGACCAACATCAGTGTTCAAATGTTCGATATCCAAATGCCCTTCGTCAGTAATTCATTCGCCGGATAAATGATCCCCATCCGTCCAGTTTAATTCCTATATTTCCGATAACATAATTTTTTTTTTTATTAAAAGTTTATTAAACATTCTTGATTCGATCGATATTTGTTTTCAGAAAATTGAGCTACTATTGTGAGAAGTAAAAACTGTAACATCAGTGTTCAGTTCTTCGATATTCAGATGTCTTTCTTCAGTAATGCACTCACTTGATAACTGATTCAAATTAGTTCAGCTTAATGCCTATATTTCCAATTATATTTTTTTTACCCCGAAACATTATTCTCCACGGGAGACTAATTTTCCAATAAAATAAAATGTTATCACCCATTCTTTATTCGATCAGTATTTATTTTTAGAAAATTGAGTTATAATTGTGAGAGGAAGAAACTGAAACATCAGTGTTCAATTCTTCGATATCCACATATTCTTCCTCTGTAATCCACTTTTTTAATTTTAATAACGCCTGTGGCTTCAGCAACGATAAGCTTTGTCATTTTTGTTTTTTAAGTGGAGAAGACAGTAAAAAAGTTTATGACCTCTTTTTGATTTTTTATTAAATTATTCGCTCAGTATTTATTATCGAAATTGGAACTATGATTGGGCGAAACAGAGACTGCAATATCAGTGTTCAAATTTTCGATATTCTCCAGATGTCTTTCGTTGGTAATCCGCTCGTTCGATAAATGATCCCCATTAGTCCAGTTCCATGTCTATACTTCCGATAATATATATTTTTTCATCCCGAAACATTATTTTCCGCCGGAGGCTAATTTCCCAATGTTTGCAGCAAGTACGGCCCAGACAGTGACGTACATTATCTCGTTAAATCTGCAATTCAGTACCGGTGATCCTTTCGCGATGAAAACGGATAATTGGCGGGTTTTCGGCTTTGTTCGTCAAAAACACACACACATATACACACATACACACAGACACACGAGACTCGTCGTCATCAGCCAACGGTCCAATTAATTTTTCGGGGTAAAACTGATCCCCCCTACAATTACGAGAAATCCCAGCGCATCGACTCTCTCTCCATTATATTTCCCCCTGGAATATCGAATTACACTTTTCCCGCAGTTCCCTCAATCACCGGCCACTCTCGTGTTCGTTTGTGTGTGTGTGCTTATCCACCTATCGGTACAATGAAAAAAAAAAAAAAAAATTCTCGTCGTGGGGATTCCCCGACGCAGCAAAGTAGCGCTGAGTTTCGAATAGTCAGCGGCATTGAAGAGGCACAGATGTACCGACCGCTGATAATTATCCGAGTTAGTAATTAACTGGTTAGAGTTTTGTTGTGCGCCTGCACACACGGTGAAAGAAGTTTCTACTTTTTACAAGAACTTATTGTCCACGAACGTCCACAATTTTTTATTTGTTTATTTTCCGATCGCACCGTCCGGTTCCAGTTTTACAAACAAAACTACAAACTAAAATTGTTAGTGACACGGAAAATCAAAGGACAGGTTTCTATATTCAAATCTGAACAAACGAGATTCTCACTTATTTAACAAAATTATTTTTACGAAATTTCGATATTCCGATTTTACCAAATAATTTTTTATTATGCGTCGTCAACTTCGGAATTTTTTTGGCCTCAAACTCGTTGCATTTTTCTTCTTCCTTAAATTATTTCCATCTCTCATAATTTTTTTTCCATCCTAATGAGAAAGCGTCCCGATAAGGAGGGCCGAAAAAAAATCGGTAATTTGCAAATACCGCAAAAACTCGAAGATTCCATGGAGCGTCGTTCGCTGCGAGGCGTTCCGCTGCTTCCGCAGTCGTCGAACGAATTCGGCGGGCAATCCCCGGAGCTAACCGTGTGCGCAAACATACAAGCGATCCGTTCGGATTGCAGTAGGCGGCGGAGATCGGTAAAAGTGCGATTGCTGCGGGTCAACGTACGCAGCGATCCGCCTGGGTAAGCGAGGGAGCCGTCCCACCCGTGCACCATCACCGGCAAAAGCGTCTGGAATTTTTGTTTGCGTTATCAGCGTATTTATTTTACCGAGCTTTATTACCCTGCCATGGATTCTCTCGCTTTCACTGCTCGACCGGTCTCTGTTATTCGTTGCTTCCCTTCCCTGCCTCCCGTCATCCTCGCCGTCGATGCAGCTCGCGCGATGGCTTTTGTTTGCTTTTCATGGTTCGTGAGGTAACCGACCTGCATTGTGTTCTTTGGAGCATATGCAATACGAATTGATTACATCGGCACGAAAAATACGTTCGCTAGGATAAGAGACGTCATTCGCACGATACATTTTTTCTATTTTAACCACGGTATTTTCTATAAACGCATGTAATGAAAAAAAAACGTGGTAAAAGGGGTGGTGAATATAGCCCGATTCGACTTCCGTAGGGTAAAAGTGGTAAACATGTCCTGGTCCATACATCATTGATTTACGTGCTAATTGGGTTCGACCATATTCACCACTTTTACCAAAAGCTACGTCATTCGGACAATTAACCTTTTTTAAGCATGGATTGTTTGCGAACATGTTTAATGAAAAGAAACTGGTAAAAACGGTGGGGAATATCGACTGGCCCGACTTCCATAGGGTAACAATAGTGAATATAGCCCGGTTCCACTTCCACAGAACAAAAGTGGTGAACTTGGTCCGTTCCAACTTCCATAGGATAAAAGCGGTGAACATAGTTCATGGAAGACGAAGCATGCACTATTGATTTACCTGCTAATCGGAATGGACCACATTCACCACTTTTACCCAACTTGACCCCATCAAAGATCCATCGATCCACCGATCAGCGGACGATGAACAGCGCCATCAAACGAACCGATCTCAGTGTCGCATAAGCAAATACCCGCTATTCCCAATCTCCAAACCTAACCCGACCTACCTCTTGACTACCCGATTTCACCCACCGAGATAGTGCCTCATCGATGACGCACTTCCCAGTGAAGCCGTCTCGCGCATCGCCCTCACGCCTCGACCATTGCATCCCACTCTCCAATTACATTAACCTTTTTTATCACAGCAGAAGTCATCGCTCCTCCTTCGAGCCGACTCGAATATCTTCAGGCTCTTTTCTCTTCTTCGGAACGACATCCACCATACCCACCCTCATCCCCCCCCTTCCCCCTCCCGCCCCCCTCAGCTCTTCTCTCGCTTCCCTGCCTCTCCTCGTTCCCTTCCACCCTCTCGGCGCACCCTCGACTTTAGCGGTAGCAGATGTAGCCTCGGTATATATACACACAATAACGTACATCAGCCCGATGTTGTTGCCGCCGCTGCTGCTCCTGCTGTTCTCGCTGCTCGTGCCACAGGGTTAAACGCGCGACGCGCTATCCGCAGAGGACGATGGGGTTGATGCCAGTCCCCGCGCCACTAACACCGCCTATATCTACCCCTCACCCTGGCACCCTCTGCCGTCCGCAACAACGAGGGTTGAATATTCTTTTAATTACGAAGGTAATTTCCACGGCTCGGCGAGCCAGCGCCGGCCCAAGACTGGTGGCTCGAACAATGTACCATCCGTGTGCAAACTCCGCTCGGCGGAAAACCCGCTCGCACAGCCACACGGTGCGTTTGTTCCGTTAGCTCGCGCACCCCGCAACATCGCTCTCCTTCATCCAAGGATCACGAGAGTCACGCTCTTGCGCCTGACGAACAATGAAGACCGAGACTTTTCCTTCGTGTTTTTTTTTTTTTTTTTCCGTACCAACATTACAGAACGGGCGTCACCGCGAATCCCACGTATTTACGCCGCGACGCTTTTAACCCTTCTCTCCTTAGGTACTCGAAAAAAGCCTCTATTCATACAGACTTCGGGAATGACGTTCCGCCCCTTGGATTTCTTTCCCGTCTGTCCGGGCTGAGGCAGACGAGAGATTTTTTTTTTTTTTTTTTTTTTTTCTTTTGACGAATTCTACCACGGAACTCTAATTAATTGTCATTCTTCGTCCAATGCGGAGATTAGCCGACGAGTACTTGGACTAATTGGAGTCACCGCGCTCGGCATTGTGTTGGGTGGTTTTTATGGGAAATTGCGAATTCGCGTTTTCCTCCTCTCGCGCACCTTCGGGAGATCGTCGGGTCAACCGCTGATCCAATTAAGCCCTCGGCTCCTCGCGCGAGCCGGACATTCTTCTTTTCTCCTCCCGTTGCACCCGACGCGATTAATTCCGGGCGAAAGATTCCACTTCGGGGAAAAACGAGGGGGAGGACGAAGTAAATTGTTTAATTTTTCTCCGTTCAAGCGTTCCGGTGAAAAATCCTACCGGAAGTTACTTCCACCGCGGTTTATTCACCCCCGGAGCGTGCCGACCCTCCGCGCCCCGAAGCTATACGTCTCGACGCTCGAAGAATTAATCACAATTCTGTATCTAAAGTGATAAGCTGCTGAATGGCTTCGCGAATGGGGGAGGATTTAACCGGTCATTGTTCTCGCTCCTGGTAAATTACGGTCTGTCAAAAAAAAAAAAAAATAAAAAAATAAAGCACCTCGGAGCTTGCTATGAAAACAGTTTGAGGGGCGAATTACGCGAACATTTGTGCGCCGAGCTTTTCGCCCCGGAAAGATTTCAAAAGCTTTAACGAACTCCCGCTGAATATAATTTCATTGCGTATTTCACCTCCTCAATTTTAACCTTTTTTTTTTTAACAGAATCTTCGCAATTCGGATAAATATGGGAAACGAAGCGTGCATTGCCGTGGCACATCGGGGACAATGGCAGCGCGAGTGTGTTTTCCTCGTGCGTAAGCTCAAAGAGACAAGTGCGCTCGCGCTCCGCGAAAGCTTCGCTGTGCGTCGGGTGAATAATGCGCCCCGTAGTTCTCTCATTCGCGAGCGGAAAGAGCTCCGGTACATTAATGCCCGAGAGTCAGCTTTTCATGAAGCTCCATTCACGCGCGACTTCAAAAAGTTCTTCGAGGTGCAATTTTTTTTTCGTCTTTTTTTCAATTGCTCTCGCCGCGCAGCGCCGAGGAGTTCCAAGTTTTATGAGTGTAAGTCCCGGTCGGCTCCAATGGCGCTGCCGGCTATAACAATGTAGAGACGCGTGCGGTTGGAACGTCGTTAAATGCGTTCAGTTTCGTCCTGACGGTTGAATGAGAAAAAAAGACTCCTTTCAACCACCCCTCGGAATTTAATCCCTTATTACATTTGGCCCCACGAAAACGGCGCTGCGGTGAAGTTCGAGCCTCGCGTCCCCCATCCAGGTTCACGGTAAAATGTACCTTGGGAAACGGGTGGAGGCTTCGAAACTAATGAGTCAAATTTACGTGACGCATACGCGTCACTTTGTGAACGCAGGGGCGCGTTGTCTGACGGGACTTCGTGCGATGCGCGTCCCCGAGTGGGATTCTGCCGGAAATGGAAGAAGGGTTACATTGCTGATATGTCGGGCCCGATACCGGATCCAGTGCCGGGCCGGTACTAGATCGGCAACTCGTACGATCTCGTAGCCCTGTCGATTCTTAATCGATCAATGACCTGGGTCATTGATCAATATAATTTTCGAATCTCTGATCTACGGTATATTGACAATGGAATCAATTAATTGATATCAAGTATTTTTAATTAATTTCAAATATTTTTAATTAATTTCAAGTATTTTTAATTAATTTCAAGTATTTTTAATTAATTTCAAGTATTTTAAATTAATTTCAAGTATTTTTAATTAATTTCAAGTATTTTTAAGTAATTTCAAGTATGTTTAATAAATTCCAACTATTTTCAATTCATTCTAAATTTTTTTAAAATTATTTTCTTAATGGGTTATTATTACTATTTAATTAACGCAACTTCGTCAGTAGAAAGTAACAGAAGAGCGCAGCATTTCCGAAACCATCGCTTCGGCTCGGGTGCAGCGTTATAACCTTCGCGAACGCCTTCCGGTACCGCGCAGCACGTGTAGCCTCGTCATCCCCTCGCATCGACTACCCTACCTGCGCCGTAGTCTGAAGGCGCGATACTCGAAAGGCGAATCAATGAAATACCGAACCGAGACGAAACCGGTGAGAAGGAGATCAATCCCCATTGTGCACCAGTACAATAGTCGTGAGGACTCCAAGGCTGCAGGCGGACACGTAGGGCCATCGGAGCTAGAAGTGTTTTCGCTACGGGGGTTGTTTTCTCCCCCCGCCGCGCTCCATCCACCCCGACGCTCCACACGCCCATGGGGGATTTATAAATTTAACTAAATGGCATATTTAATTAAACTCGGTGGAAAGATGGATCATCGCGCGGACTCCGTTTCGTTCTGCCTATGGCAGAGCCGTCAGACACGCGAGGTGCTTCGCCAACGCTTCCAGTTAACCGGCTCAGCGGGGCTCTGGGAAAATGTTCGGTTGTTCTCGCTCGCGATTTGTCATAGAGGGAAAGGTTGCCGAACGGCCGGGAAGCCTTATTCAAAGCGGGCTGGGGTTGAAAAGCGGGAAGGGCTGCAGCAGCACTCGTAGAGCTTGTATTTATGGACAGTGAGAAAACGCTTCTGAATGAAGCATGACGAAGTGTCTTACGATGAGCTCCGCTCTGCCCGTCTTCAGGCTCTTTTCCTCCCGCGTCGGGGACTTCGCTTCTCTCTCTTGGCGCGTTTTGCAAACATGTTTTATCAAGTTGATTAACTCTTCTTCATCAAGGACCTCGTTAAACTTACACAGGGTGGCTGCTCTTCGGCTCCGGACGGAGAGCGCGAAGGCTTCCTGGCCGATCGTTAGAGAACTCTCGGGTTTTCTCGCCGGGGGCGGCGGCGGCGCAGATTTCTCTATCATCGGTCTTCTTTACCAACCTCCGCGGCGACTTGCCCTCTCATTTAAGACCCCTCGACGGGAACCTCTATTCTACGTCGAGTCGCGTAATGAAAGAGGAAGCCAAAGCAGCTCCGTTCGGAGTTCTCTTTCACGGGGTTAAAAAAGAGATCGGTTCGGCGGAGCGGAGCTTCTTCGGAGTGCCGGAGACAAGACGGCCCCTCGGGGGACGACGGTGTTGCGTCTTAGCCTCGAGCCGATTACGAAAGTTCGCACGAATTCAAGCACATTTTAGCTCGCAGAGAAAATTGGCGACCGAAGGGCAGGCATTTTTTTTTGGGATTTGATTATTCCCTTGATTTTTGATGTCCGGTCGATTCTTGGCTGCTTCATGGACGTTTCGGTTTTTTTTCTGGCCCTTCGCGAAGCGTCACACGAATTCTCATAAATGTTGTCTCGCATCGAAAATGGTTAATCAAAGGGCAGGCATTTTTTGAAAATTTTTTTTTTGTGATTTGTTTATTCCCATCATTTTTTAATCCCCCTTCGACTCCTCGATGTTTCACGGACACCTCGTTATTTTTTATTTTATTTTTTTCTGACTCTTCGCGAAGCGTTACCCGAAACGTCGTAAATGTTATCTCGCATAAAAATGGTCACCCGAAGGGCAGGCATTTTTTGAGCATTATAGTAATTATTTTTTGGGTTTTGTTTATTCGCATGATTTTTAATCTCTGCTCGATCCTCCGAGGTTTCACGGACAGTTCGTTCTTTATTTTTATTTTTTTTTCCGACCCTTCACGAAACTTCACTTACCCGGATAGTTTCGTATAGACAGACTATGCTGGGATGCTGCAGTTTGGCGAGGAGCTTAGCCTCGCGGGTCAGGTTCTTGAGCACGTAGGGCTCCCTCACGTTCGCCGTGTCGATTACCTTGATCGCCACCTGTAACCGAGAACAGGGTACACTTTTAATAAAACATGATACCCATCTGCAACTAAATCTTGATAAAAAAAAAAAATACAAAAAATAAAATAAAAAATAATTTATCTGCCCTACGCAAGATACTCGATGAAAATATTTCAGATACGCTGTCTTCAACATAGCTGCCTGAGGCTCTTTTTACGGGCGAAACGTCGAGGTCTCCTGGCAACCAAAAATATACATACACACGTAAAAAAATGTTTCATAACTTTCATTTTTTTTTCCGTCGGTTACATTGCGAGGCATGGTAATTACTCGTGCCTCTTGAAAAATCCGCCCGCTGAGTTGATCCCATCTACGGAGTGAAAGAAAGTACGGAGAGGGTGGGAATGAGCTGGCTCGGTACTCGTTACAAGCGAGGGGGAGCGGCATGAGGAAGCTTGTTGACCGGTCAATGACCCTCCAATCGTTAATAAACCACGCGGCAGCGGAATCAACGACAACAACAGGAGGGACGATACACCAGAGAGGCCTACTCCCCTACTGAGGATAGGGTTACTTGAAATGATGTATTTATAAGAGAAAAAAAAAAGTAAGATGTACTTCCGGGGTAGTTGGCCTCAAAGGGTTCTCCGGGTAGGAGAAAGCCATGGTACAAAAACGGTAAGGCACGTACGGTGAATCCTGAGGAAGGTATTAAAATGTTCGGAGGTTGCGATACGTCGTGGAAAGTATTTATGAATTTATTTTTAAAAAATATATATATGCTGTATGGGGTAAGATGGACTAGGTTGTTACGGGTACAAGAAAGTCACGGTGAAAAAAGTTAACGCACGTACGGTGAATCCTACGGAATGTCTTAAGGCACTAGCATAAAAAATTGGTAATATTGGTCGATTTTTTTCGTATCGCCAAAAAAAAGATCTTAATGTTTTGTTATCAACAAATAAATTAAAATTTTTTAAATCATCCGGTCGTTAGATAGAAAATATTATCGTCAAGAATCTGTCCAAATTTCAACTGAATCGTACGAATAGATTTTGAGATTCGATGTCCGGTTCTTGATTGTTGATTGTTAAAATACCAGTGTTAAAAAAAAATTGTAAAAAGTTGCTTAAAATATTAGTCCAAACTCTGCATTTCTTTTAAAACCAAAACATTTTATATACTTTCGGGGTAAGATGGCCCAGGTTGCCAAGTGTACGAGAAATCCATCGCACAAGAAACTTAACGCTGGTATAATAAACCTTACGGGAGGTGTTAAAATGTCCCTACAGTTAACCCGTCGTGTAAGCTGTCTCTGAGACAAGAGGAAAAGCTTTTCAACATCTGTTTGCACAGGCAATGCCAATTCTACGCGTTGAGCGGGGCGAGTGCGTCGACGCGCAGCCGGCGGTACGCAATTTCTGACTCGTAAATCTTCGCACAAAAGCGTTGCAACTATGTAATTAATAATTCACCACACAAAAGCTTGAACTACCTACACGCGGAGTTGTAAAGGAAACTGCGTAACTCATTCGGACGAGAGTTCACCGCTCTCTCCGTTGGGAACGCCGCAAACCGTGAGCCATCCTCGCAGCGCGCGGCCGTTCCTGCAATGTGGTAGTTCCGAATCTCCAGGTTCTCGTCTTTACGATCCTCGGAAGGTTAAATTAATGCGCGTTTTACGGTCTGATTAATATTCGATCGTGCGAAATGGAGTTTCGCGCGGAGTATGCGAGCCCGAGGGTCGCGACGGGTGTGGGGCTACATGGCATTGGGAACCACGGGCTTATCGCGTACGTGGCTCGCCCGTGGGTGTAACTTAGCGCCGCGAAAGATTCGAGCGGTTTGTGCGCGGTCTGATTTAGGAACCCCGTGGATCCGTCCAAGGGAACCGGGGGGCGGAACGACGCGACAGGGCAGAGAGCGTGGGACGCTGGAGAGGATTAGTTTATCGGTCGACAAACTTCTCGCGAACTATGTGTGCACTTGCGAGTTAAATCGCTCCGGGAAAATCCGGCGAGACAAGGACCAGCTGTATAGCCGTGTACGACTGGTCCCACAAATTTCTTAAATTATAATTACAATTATAATTATAATTATAATTATAGGCGACGCTAAGCAATAAAACCCTGCTACAACGATACCGAAAAGATAAATCCATTATTTTTCACACGAAAATTGTATCGGCACCAGTTTTGAATGGATACAAAAAAACACACACACACAATCTGGGGCAAAACGGGGTACCTTTCGATCTGACTTGCGGCAACTTTTGTTAGCTTCATTGTTACCCTATTTTGCCCCACGTCGATATGACATTCCATGTCCCCATTTTGCCTCGGTTTCCCATAATTATAATTATTATATTTTATATTATTATTATTATATTATAATTATCATTACAATTATTATATTTTATATTATTGTTATTATATTATAATTACCATTACAATTATTATATTTTATATTATTATTATTACATAATAATTATGATTATAATTATAATGATCTGAATGGGATCGATAATTAGGTCACGAGGAGTACGTTGATTCGCGAGGGGCCATCGTGTCCGCTGCGCTCGAGGCTGCGAGGGCGGGCGTAGGGAAACGTTAATTGCCGGACAATTAAAGGTTGCCTCCTGGAGCTATGCTGCACGATAACTGCACGGCAATCGATCAAAGTGAAATTACCGCGGGCTCGCGGTAGCGAGAGGAGCCTCGCGCACTGCTCGCTGCCACTGCTTTTACTCGTGCCGTTCGCGAACTCGTCAGAGCCGTGTTAAATTTACGAAGTAACAAGGTCGCTGAACGATTACACTTATCCACCGGCCGAGGTCGACTCTCGGGAGTCGGGGAGCGAGTCTGCGAGGGCGGGCTCGGGAGGCTAGAGACTCGGGATTAGGGATGAGAGAGGAGAGACGAGCGAGAGGACCGGCACGAGGAAAACGAGTGGGAAGTCGAGTCGAAGTGTTCATGAATCACCGGCTAAGAGTGAATTAACAACGGGTTCAGATACATTTTTTTTTTTTTTTTACTCGACGCTGGTGTCTCAGACTTTATCCGAGAGCCGAGCGGAACGAACGAATATAAGCGAGACAGGATAATAGAGACTTTTTCGCGGATAAATTTCGGCCCCGTCGTACTCCACCGAAGTTATCGATCACGGTAACCCGACAACCGCAATACGAATCCGCACACCCGATAGCAGCGTCTGCATAAGCAATTCTACTTAACATTCGGGATATCTCCCGGTCGGCGAGGCTCGCGAGAGACGCTCGATTAAAAGTTCGGAGAGGAAAGAGCGGCTCTACCCCTCGTCCTCCCGCATCTCGGGTTCGCGGGTGGTTGGAAGCGGCCCCGCGACGCGATGAATGATTAAACGAACTCGGCGGGGTTTCTGCTTCTCCGGCCAGGAAACAGATCTCTTACCGTGCCACGACGCTCCGCGGCATCCTCACAATTCTTTTTCATCTTTTCCCATCCGTCCTCGAATTCTCGGTGCGCCGTACACGCGGAACCTTATCCGAGGCAGCATCGCGGGGCTCTCCACGTAACGCGTATCTCACGTACCTTGCGTCACACGAGGGATTCCCCCTGCAATCGTCGAGTCCGTTGGGTCACAACGGTACGGTGGCTTTGCTGTTCGAGGAACATGCAGCCCGGACCTAGGCAGTAGCGTACGTTCGTCTCGGTCAGTTCAATCCTGGATAGAAATTTTAGAACTCCACATTAGGCCCCGATAAGACCCCGACAACGTCCTCATCGGTGAGGACGTAAAGCTCTTGAAACATTCAATTTTGGGAACATTCAGTTTTATCTCAGCGGAACTGAGATCCAGATTTTTTTTAGGATTGTCACTAGACACAGACACTAAAACAAAAATTCAAAGGGGTCGTGACGGGGCTCCTTGTTCACGAATGTGACGTTTTGCTCCAAACCCAATGTTTTAGATTTTGATCCCAAAAATGCGATTTCTCATTAGGGCAAACTGTTTTCAGTGCGTTAAATCGAAGATGCAAATGTCCCACTGCACTTACGCACAAAAAGGCCAGCGGATTCGTGTTCAGCGGGAAAAAATACGTCAAAATATGTGGAAGTTCATTTTAATAAAAAAAAAAAATATTTCATACAAAATTCCAAGGCTACCCCTTTCGAGTCCATTTTTTGCGTTTTTCAACGTCCTCAAACGGCACGATAAAACGCCTCCAAAACTTCGGGGTGGACCCTATCTTGTGTATTTTTTCCCATAGAACACGATGAGCACCCCAGATTTTTCCTAGCTCCATTGGGAGCCGAAATATCGTCCTTTGAAAATCACGAAAATTGACGTTTTTTCAAAAATGGCTAAAAAATGGAAAAAGCGTTATTCGATCGATTTTTCTGTTCCAAGGCTATATTCCAAGTATTTTTTCCCGCTGATCACGAATATAACCTTTATTTTACTCCCAACCCGATATTTTCCATTTACATCCGAAAAATACATTAAATTCTAGGACATAAAATTTTGGGATTCGAAGAATGTACCACTTGGTGTACATTATGATGACTAGAAATCAAGGTCCAGCCGGGGCCTATCAGGGCCCGATGTAAAGTTCTGAAAATGTTAGGATGTGGCAATGGGACATTTTGGGATCCAAAGAATGTACCTCTCGACGTACCAATCCGCATACCCTGTGCGCTATGCTATGATGACCGGGAATGTCCTGCTGACAGAAACTCATCTTCCGATAGGAAAGCGTTTCAGGTACGAGGAACGTAATTGCCTTCCCTTCAAAGGCCGATCGCTGGATAGTTTAATCCACAGCATCAGCTGCGAATCATCTCGGAGCTTTCGGCAGCGATATCGTGCAGGCTTCACGCGCCCTTTCCTACCTCGTGCCTCCCCAATTCACCGGTCTCGGGCTACCTTTGATGTGTTTGTCCGGGGAAGCCGGGCTGCGGGGTTCTCGCTCGAGGCGGTAATTCGCGCGAACCTAAACGACCGAAACGTCAGCCTTTGTGACCGTGAATTCGGTGCTTCTGTCGGAGGCCCGGGCGGGTTGCCCGCCGGAATGTCTCGAGCTCAACAACCTTCCGGGCTATTCACGGTGTCGAGCTTTCGCCGGATTCTCAGAGGAAAAGCGCAGGACGGAGACAGCGGAGGCCAGTCGCCAGGACCGGAGTCGCAAACGGAAACTCCTGTTCAACGCGGAACTTAAATTAACTTGGCGGGGCTGAAGTTCCGTACCACCAGACGCAACGCCATTGCTGGCTTGCGGTGACGGCGTTGGCCCGGTAGCGCGCCGACGCTATCTCTCGCCTCTTATTACTTCTTCCGCTGTCGAAGTAACGACATTAGCGGATCCCGCGGAGCCCAAGGAAACTCAATATTCCATTCGCTCGGATGGGTGGGATTAATTCCGCGGCAACTGGGGCGAATATACGTGCGCGGCCGACAACGCGCCGAACCTTGGCAACTGGGAAAATTTCATTTTCACGAATTTCGGAGTAAACGGAACGAAAGGCCGAGCGGAAAAATTGTATTCGCCTGGATTAAAATTCCGACGGAGAGCGTGAATAAATTTTACTCAATTTTTTTTTATCAATCAGATTATTCAAGATTATCGATTTAATAACTTTATTGAAATAATCGAGGGGGATTCCTCTTTGGTAATTACCGACGAATCATCGGGATCGCATAACCGACGCATTACAGATTTCACAGAGAGCTCGGAGGGACGTGTGGACTGGATCGGTACGTGATGCTCATGCCAGCCGCAGCTGCATTGCGTTATGCATTACAGTTGCGCAACACACATACACAAGAAAGTTAATTTCACTCGATCGCTCCGCGAACCCCGTCCGTCCGCGCTTGCGTAACTCGTACAACTTACGCTCTCATTACCTACTGTCCGATTGCTGATTTGGTTTCGGCGATAATACTGTTACAATTAGAAATTATTACTAAATACGTAAAAAATAGGTAATTTATTATGTAAAAAAAACGCGTGTGAAATTTAATATACCGGACTGAAAGTTTTTATGCAAAAACTGGTATATTAAATTTCATGTACGATTGCGATGAAAAATCAATGTTCAGTGTATTATAAACATTGGAAATTCTTAATTTTTTATAATTTACTTTAATTTCAATGAAAAAGTATATTAATTTTTCATCACAATTGTACATTAAATTTAACGTAGCAGTTTTTGCACAAAAATTCCAGTCCGGTACATTAAATTTCCAATTTTTTTTACAGTGCATGTAAAAAATAAGTAAACTATTGCGTAAAAAAAATATGCAAATTATTATGCCCACAAAAAATATAAGATTTTTCGTCGAGTCGGTATATCGGGTCCGACTTGATGGCCATGCAAGTACGCGACCCTTGGCAACTGGTGCGTTCCCGTAGCCGCGCCGATGGTTGAATCTCACCTGGGAACGCTCGTGGCAGCATCCATATGAGTATTTCCGCCGCACATCGGTGGTAACAGCAGGATCGGCAAGGGAAGCCAAGAAGGGAACCGCCAGATCGCATATCATTAGCTGTTACGCGGGCGCTAGGCCCGGCATCCTTTGATCCTCTCCGGGACTTCCTGGGCGATGAGCGTTCGCGCGCGACACGGCGCCCTCCCGTACGCGACCTTAAGGCCACCTTAAGGGGCCTTCCGCCTCCGTCGCCAGACTTCGAGGCTCACACGTGAGAATGAGACGAAACTATACAAAACCTCTGGTCGCACAGTAGAAAAATAACTCACTCTCTCTCCCTCGAGAGACACGACTGCATGTCGTATGCGTCATGTGTGCACGAACGGCCAGACAACTTCCCACAAAATGATTTGTGGCGCACTTCGTCTCGTACAAGATACTAATTCTTCGGTAGCCGTCAACTACCGCCGGCTACCGTTTTCGCTGGCGACGCCGCTTTGTAACGCGCTCCTCTCGCCGGCGGGAACCGACAGCAGCGACGGCTATTCGGGCTACAATTTAGTCAAGCTCCGTTCGGCGAAAACGCGCCCGAATATAAGGATGCTGTGGCGTTGTTGGGTCAGGTCGAATGTATGGACCACTTTCCTTTCTCGACAATCCGATCAGGAATCGCACACACAGAGAAACAATTTATTTGGCGGCCACCGTTTATTTGGTTCAAGTAAAATATTTATTTGATTTAAGGAACTATTTACTTGATTTAAATAGATATTTATTTAAATCAAATAAATATTTTACTTAATCCAAATAAACGGTGGCCATCGAATAAATTATTTTTCTGGGTGCAGTACGGTGCGGTTGTTAACAGAGAATTTCGAACATTTTTTTCTTAACCCTTTGAAGCATATATTTTTTTTCAAGCAATTAGATTCAAATAGATTGGTTGCTTATTGGCGCATTTTTTCTGCATTCAAAGAGATGCGTCACCGTGCTGCAAAGGGTTAAATGGTCCAACGAGAGTTCTTGCCTACGCGGCCGAGCAAATTCAACAGACGGTCAGACAGTTCGTCAGATTTTTGAACGGCGCGGAAAGTCGAATTTTTTCAGATCGCAGGAATCTGCACCAAAAATCCGCCACACTGATGAAAAATACGGAAAAATATCTTTCAACGAAGAGAATGAGACGTGATTATTCTTTGACAAAATACCTTTTCGAAAATTAGAACAAAGTAGCTAATACTTTTGCAAACAGCAAGTGATATCTTTCTAGGTTAAGGACATCTGCTCTAATGCAAATAACCATCACTATAATCGATGGATGAGTAAAATTTTGCATAAACGACTTTAAAAACGTGGCACTAGTGTTCTAGTTTAAAGCGCTCCAACCTCCTTAAAAAACGCGGAAAGTCGTCATTTTTCAGGTCGCGAGAATCAGGACCGAAAATCCGACGTATTCTCGGATTCCCTTTAAATTACCGGCAAGCTCGGACACCTCGCACCTCGTACAACCGGGCGAGCCGTTTTAGTGAATTTCCCGGCTCGGCTCTCACGCCATTTCGCACTTTCCCGTGCATATTCATACAACAAAATAATTATGCGCACATGTATTCGTACACGTACACACATGCGCATGAGCGTTCATTCCGTATCCACTCGAATGCACATATTCGCAGAAGAACCGAAACGTGTGAGCCGGGATCGGCATTTACCGATATAGCTTATATCGGCCGCGCAGCCGTTGAGCTGCGAACCTGCGAAACTTATGTACCATCGTCAAAGGTCACGTGATATTTGCCTGCACTCATGTGCTTCACGTTCGAGTCTCGGCAGACGGTAATGATCCTACAATGGAAATAAAGTGTTTCAGCACAATGGAATAGTCCACGGCGCGACATTTCGCACCGGTTAATCGTACTCGGTTGCTCTTCTCGCCCGCCGCACCGCACCACTTGATTTCCCATCCCAGTGTGTGCAGTCGACAGAACGATATATGCCGGCGTGCTTGGTAATCGTTGGCTCGTTAATGTCGATCGCACCGATCGCTGTCAATGAGACGCATGCGGCCAAGTGCCAACATTGGCGCGCCTAGTGCGCAAGTGGATGAGGCTTTCGCGGTAGGCGTTCTTATAGGCAAGTGGATGAGACTCGCGAAGTAGGCCTTATCAATCTCTTTCAGGGTCGAATTGTAAGGCGTTAGTTGGAACTTAAGATTGCTTTTGAGATCGAACTTAAAATCGAAGTTTTTTTAAGATCTATCTTAAGTTCGAACTTAAGTCTGAATTCAAATTCGATTGTAGTTCAAGATCGAGCTCAAGTTCGAACTTTAAGGCTGTTTTCGGGTAGAATCTAATGCCTAAAAATATCTATTTTAAACTACTTGGCGTCGAGACGCTACCGCGCATCTTGAGATCTGGATCCCAAATGCGATTAACTTTGATGACACTATACTGTCATTAATAGGTGATCTGGCAATCGAATTGCTTGAATTCGTTTCTATGAAACGATTGCTGGAGAAAAATTGTGTCGTGGAGGGCGATAAGATTTTTTTAATATCTTCTTATCGCTTCTGAGTAGTTAGAAATTAAGATCGATCTTAATTTCGAACTTAAGATAGATCTTAAGCACTCAATGAAGTTTGATGTCAAGAGCGATCTTAAGTTAAAACTAGCGACTTAAAATTCGTTCATCAATCTCCCTAATTTCGCGTGGGCAGAAATGTACGACCGGTTCTTTATACCTGGACTGCAGCTGCCAAAACCCCCCAGGGTTCCCATGGAATGAGCGGAGCGTGTTACCATGGATCAATTTCTCAATGCAAAAACACCTTCGGCTGGGCTTTTATGGAAACCAAAATGTCACTCCGTTCCCGGTTAATCCCTCGTCCGGTCCATCGATATTGCTTTCGGTATAGCGAAACCCAGCTGGGAAGTCAATGAGCTCCGGTGGAGATTCCGTCGAGGAATGCCTCGACGTACACGCGACGAGGACGGCCCTTCCGGTATTGCGAACCTTCGGGCAATAAGACGGATACCGTTGGGGTGCGGGACGTAGGTTCGCACCCAAGATCTATGGGTCGTCTGTTAAGCTGGAAACGCTCGGAAGCCCCTCTGTGCGCTCCCGAATTTCGGTGTCAGGGCGGGGTGTCCTGACCGCGTCAGCGTTTCCGAGCGATCTCACATGGGGACCACGAGGAGCGGAGGCGAGAGATGGACGCGCGAGGGAGGATCGCACCGAGAATCCGACGGTGGACGACGGAAGGTGGTCTCCCCGATATGATCTACCGTACCAATAATTGTCCCGCTGCGACGATCCCCGGGTTTACCTATCTTCGGCGTCGTACAATGGAAGCTCGCGGCTTCCGATAGGGCCATGGGTTTCTCGCGTCGACAATGGAACAACGCGAACGAGTAACGGAATGGGCGATCCGCTCCTGCCTACCATTGCGCAATCTTGACGTTACTTTGAGTTCCCGCCGTAAAAGCAACGCCAATCAGCAGCGAGGTCACGTGAGCCAGAAAGTGGAGTTAAACGTTGTGGTAGCTTGTCACCCGGGAAGTTCTGTATTCAACGTATTCCGTCGGGTTCATGAGAACCAAAATCAATTGCAATGCTGGCGTTACTTTCCTGCGTTAAAGCAGCGACGATCAGCACCGAAGTCACGTGATCAGAAAGCGTGGATGAGGTTGTAGTATTTTTCCGTCAGGGAAGTTCTGTGTTCGACGATCTCGTCAGGTTCATGAAAACCTAAACCATGGCAATCCTGGCATTACTCCGAGTTTCCGGCGTTAAAGCAGCGACGATCAGCAGCGAAGTCACGTGATCAGAAAGCGTGGTTGGGGTTGTAGTATCTTTCCGTCAGGGAAGTTCTGAGTTCGACGATCTCGTCAGGTTCACGAAAACCTAAACCATGGCAATCCTGGCATTACTTCGAGTTTCCTGCGCAAAAGCAACGCCAACCAGCAGCGATGTCACGTGAACCACAAACCGAAGTTAAAGTTGTAGTATCTTTCCGCCCGGTAAGTTCTGCATTCGACGTTATCCCATCGGGTTCACGAGAACCCAAACCTTGGCAATCCTGACATCACCTCGAGTTTCCTGCGCAAAAGCAACGCCAATCAGCAGCGATGTCACATGAGCCAGAAACCGAAGTTAAAGTTGTAGTACCTTTCCGCCCGGTAAATTCTGTGTTCGACGTATCCCATCGGTCTCACGAGAACCTAAACGGAGGATCCTTTCGAGCGCGGAAACTTTCCGCGATTTGGCACTCCACAAAGACGACCCGGTACACTTCAAAAGGAAGAACCCACCGAGGGCGTCAAAGTCCCCTCGAGGCTTTCCTGTCCCGGCGATACATCTCTGCAGTCATCCGCGTGTATACCTACGAATCTCTTCTCCGCCTAAGATAGCTTCCAACGCGGCGGCAAACTCCCCGCTCCTTCTCGCGTCCTTTCCGTCATCGGTGCGTAGGCTTCGAAAATGGTCGCGGCAGGGCGAGTGGTTCGGAGGGCTCAATTTTCGAGTGCCTCGCCGAGGGGCGGGCGCGAGAGGATGAAAGTAGATTTTCGTCGGCAAAGTCCCGGATCGAGCAGCGCCCGAGACCGCTGAAATTGCCAGAGGAGTGAATTTTCCCTCGAATGCCCTAAATTCGTGACGGGGCTCTTCGGCACCATCGCGCCCTGGGTGGCCCAGCGGAAGGGAATGATGCAGGGTTGGAGTCGTCGAACGGCGATCGGTGATCAGCAACCCTACACTACAAGACCCACGGACGAACGCAGCGGCAAACGGGTAGATGTGTGCCAACGACTCGTCGTCCTTCCCGCACCAAACTGCCAAAAACGACCGGTCTCTCCACCCTGCGGATGTTGCTGTAGCCGCTTCGCGGCGAGCTCTCACCGCGCCCTTTGGGCAGTAATTCATACGTCTGACCGCCGCCCAAACCACCCTTTCTACCATTCTCTCGTCCCGCTCTCATCCGCCTTAAACCACACGAATTTTCCGTCCTCTCCACTCTTTCCGTCCCACAGTTATTTATTCCGGGTGCAACTCGTGTTATTATTTTTTCTTCTTTCTCGACAATTTTATCGGGCATCTCTCGATTTATGTCCTCGTAGCTCCACCGGCTTGGGCTCGGCGAGCCGGCCGACTCCCCCCTGTTCGAAGCTCTCGAGGGTCCTAAATACCATACAGGCAAGGTGTGTCCCTCGTGTGTATACATTATACATGTATTCCACTGTTTCTGCCGTATCTATTTATACATATATTCACGAATAAACGCGCGTCCCGGTGGACTTCTTGATATATATTTCAATGTATATCAAACTGTGTATTGGGGCTTTCTCGGGTTGAACTTGGCTCCACCGCGGCGGTTCATCTTCGGGCGCCTCGCACAGGGATCCGTCGATAATGGCTTTGGTTGTGTGTGCTCCTGTGCACGCTGTGCATTATATAGGCTACGGGAGGGCAGCGGATTCATTGATATTCCAGGGAGAATCGACCGCGTGGAGCCGGTGTCGCCCTAATGAATTTAACTGCCACCCGTTAACTCCCCTACGGCCGAATCCACTCGGGTCTCCTCCTCGTCCTCCCATCGCTCTTACTCTATACCGCGACCGATTACCAACGCCGCTGCTGTACTGTGGCTAATGTACCACTGGCGAATTCACGAATTTATAATACACCCGAATCCGTGTAATTACAAAGGTGCCGTACCGGTCTCCCGGTCATGGACGGGCGGCTGTGTCGACTCGATCCGTGCACCGTGCGCTGGTACCGAGTGCTAAATTTGTCGAGATCCTGGATTCTATGCGAAGGGTTCCGGAGTCGGGTAATGGATAGACTTTGGTGAAGCGGGTGGATTGGACAAGTCGGGAATATGGTCCAGCGAACTGAGAAGTATTCAATCCTTGTCCTAAATTTGGCTTATTGTGCTACGTCTATATGGATACCTGTTTCTACCCTATCCGATTATTAATCTAGCACTGTTCTGCTTGTAGCTTTTAATGCTAATTTAACAATGTTCTGCGTGTATCTATTAATGTGAATCAAGAACTATTTTGCTTGTATCGATTCGTGATAATCTAGCACTGTTCTGCTCGCATCTGTTAATGCTGATTTAGCACTGTTCTGCTTGTATCTATTAATGTTAATCAAGCACTGTTCTGCTTGTATCTATTATTGTTAATGTAGCACTGTGCTGCTTGTATATATTAATGTTAATCGAGCACTGTTCTGCTTGTATCTATTAATGCTAACCTAACAGTGTTCTGCATGTATCTATTAATGTTAATCAAGAACTATTCTGCTTGTATCGCAGCGGTCTTTAGATGGAGTTTAGATGGATGGATCAATCAATCCGTCCATCTAAACCCTTTTCCGACATAGTTAACCACTTTAATCTCTCACTCCGGAGTTCAAAATCCCGCTCGACACGTCACGAACAGCTCAAATTCACGAAATACCCCGGATTAACATTACTCCAAAAACTCTAGCGATAAAACTCGTTGAAACTATAAATGCATCGAATCTCCCCAGTATTCCCAGCGCTCCCCAAATTGTGGTTGAATCATCACCCAGAATCGGTTTCTTCTTCCTCCGCTGGGTCTCTGCGCGCGGCACAGCGCGATTAGAAAGAGCGACGAGCGATCAAACGATGCATTTACCGTCGGCTCGCATCGGATGCACGTGCGCGAGCTGATGGAAGCATCAAACTTTCCGGGAGATTGAAAACGGCTCTTCCGAACAGGCTCCTCTCCGACTGCTGCAAGTGCTACCAATCATCGCTCTTCGTTCTCCAACTCGCGGGCTTAACGAGGAGACGTCAGGAGCTCTTTCCTCGGTCGTGGCGGAAATTTCGGCTAGTTCACTACGATCCGCTCCCCCCGCCCGGGCCGAGGATTCTCCATCCGTCGGCTTATCCGCCACCGTCAGTTTTTCCTCGAGCCACCCCTCGCCCCATCGAGCGCCCCGGAGGGCAGGTGTACTCGACGAAGCGTGGATGGGAATCCACGAGTGAAACTAATCGCAATTCGCCGCCCCCGTCGTCATCCGAGCTCTTTTCCGCACAGCCTCGACCTGTATATCTGGCATAATACACACGTACTGACACACACACACACACATGCGCGCGACCGGAGACACGCGGTGCCGTGTTGCGGATGGAGAGAGCCGCGAGGGATGATGTTCTTCGGGCTCACGCCTCGCTGGAGCCTTTCGGGCTCGTTCCACCGCGAAGGGATTTTTAATTCCACGGGTAAATATAAGCCACCCTCCGCCCTCCCGCACCCCCTGCGGCGCTCCGTTCGCGCATCCGCGCACGCACGTGTGTCGACGTATCCGCACATCCGGCCGTTCCGCTCTGTATCGCTGTTTGACCAGCCGCGGCCGCCGGAGCCAAGCTCGACGACCAACTCCGCGCGAACTTTTATTCCGTCGGGCTCAGCCGGATGTATCCATCGCACTGTTAACACTCCGTACGCACCCAAAGCCTCGCGTACGCAGTGCAAATACCGCTGCATTCTGGTACGAATTTTCTTTTTTTTTACCCAAAACAATGCGCGTTAACGCAAGGTAACACGCTGTTTGAGGATTCGACGAGATCTTCACGCGCTGCTGACGGAGTTTAGGGAATGATTTTTTTTTTTTTTTTTTCTTTGAGGAATGTCGGATTTTTTATGAGCTATGGTAATTTTTTTTAGACATGAGGCGACGTGGTTGTTGATTTAAAAAAATGTGTAGCGAAGTCTCGCTGTGTCACAGCTTCCGTGAATTTACGATACATTTGAAAGACTCAAAAAATGTTAGAGGGCAATTTTTTTTTTCTTACCACGGATATATTATCAAATATTGCGGTGTGCCTGTCACGCCGTAGATTTCATTATGCTCCGTATTGCGGATCGGAAACGTGTCCGTGGCCGAGGCCTTCCATCGCCCTGACGCGCCCGCCGCCGCTGCCGTTGGTCACGGCTCTCTGTTCCCGAGGCTGCAGATTGCCAGAGCGAAATTGAGGTCGTGGCTCTGGCCGTAAACCTCTGAAACACACCGCCACCTCTCTGCCCCCCCCCCCTCGCTCTCCTTCCATCCGCGGCGTCTCTCTTTACCTCCTCATCGCCATTCCGCCAATTATTCGCTTCGTATTACCGGTGCCCAATCGAATCGCCGAAGTCATAAGGGAGTCTCTCTGTCGTTCGGCCGGGGAAGCCGGCAACGCGATATCCGACCCGATTGGACCTGGATGTCGCTTGTTTACTATAACGGATTCATATATACATCGGGTAAAAGGGGGAAATGTCGCCCACCCCCCAATTAGCACGTACATCAGCGATATATGGGCCATATTCACCACTTCTACAATGTATGTTCCTTTTTTTGTCCCACATCTTCATCCCCGCGACTCTCCCTGAGCTCAGGGCTGTCGCTCGTTCCGTAGACAGAAAAAATACCTCTTGGAAATAATACCCCCTGCAACAAATACCATATGGAAAAAATATCCCCTGGAAAAAATATTCCCTGGAAAAAATATTCCCTGGAAAAAATATTCCCTGGAAAAAATATCCCCTGGAAAAAATATCCCCTGGAAAAAATATCACCTGGAAAAAATATTCCCTTGGAAAAATACTCGTGTGTGTGTGTGTTTGGGGGGAGGGTATCTTTTGGGAATATTTTCCAGGATTCGCCCCGTTCGCAGGCTCCTACTGTACTCCTATAAATGGCTCTGTCACCACCAGCAAGAATAACGCACATCCATGAATGATCGCAACAGAATGTCGGCAATGTTCCCAACACCAGTACAAGCGGTCCGAGTGAAGCGGGCAGACATTTACCCTGAGTTTCGAGAACACTTCAGCGCGGAGAATTCTTGTTCCGCGCATCCTAGAACCAAGTCCAAGGTAGGGGTGAAAATGGCCCACCCCCAATTAGCACGTAACTTAATGAGATATGAACCGGGCCATATTCACCACTTCTACACTATATGCATTTTTTTCAAACCCCATATCTTCATCCCCGCGTCTCTCTCGGAGCTCAAGGGGGTGTCTAGTTCGCCGTTTCCTACCGTATTCCTTTAAATGGCTCCGCCAACACTCGCGAGCGCAATGCGCAGCCATGAATGATCGCAACAGCACGTCCGATGTTCCGAACACCGGTTACAAGCGTTTCGAGTGAAGCTCGCAGACATTTACCGTGAGTTTCGAGAACACTTCAGTAACGGAGAAATTCCCGGTCCGCGCGCAGACCCTCATCCGAGGCCCTTGGAGACCGGGTGGAATCTCTCTCGTCCGAGTCAGGGGCGAAGGAAATTTCCAGCGGCAATCCACTCAGCTGATTGCGTTGAAATGGAGCAAAAGAACGAGGTGTCTCCTCCGTAGCAGGGTGGCCGCCGAGGCCACGGGGTTCGACAGTTTCCCTCCTCGCCGTCCACCCTTCCGACCGGCCGATACGATTTTCCAAGGGTCACCCCGGGTCACTCCCGCATCGATGGTCCGCGAAACTTTTACCCAAATTTGCCCTTTAGGCCCGGAACGACACGGTCAGCCGGAGAGGACCGGGAAACGGGACGAACTTACGCGCCGGATTGAGAGGGAGCACTTTCTTATTACGCGAAATGCTTTTTCCAGGGTGAGCCGAGGCGCGTGGCCATTCAATCGAACGCACGCCGCCGGACCGGACCGGGGCGCGCCTTCGCTCCAGAACCGGCGGCGATCCCGCTACGGTAGGCTTTTCAATTTCCAATGGACAAAAGAGAACCGGATCGGATGGATTCCCGTTCGAGCGAGAGACCCACCGCGACGGACTGCCCGAGGATTTTTCATCGATAGATACCGGTTGTAATTTCGTGATTGGTTTGGACAAGATGAGCCAGCGTTTTACGGGAACGGCTTGTAGGCACTTCGTCATTCCGTTGGACGTTACTCTCGACCCGGCCATCGACTCTTGGTTCGCGGCCGAAGATGGAACGACGCCTGTCGTTTCCGAGATTGGTCAATCGGGACTTATCTCACCCGACGCGGCGCACCTCGCGTCAGCGTTATTCGAACATCCAAATTCGGAATTTCGATCTATCTAAATGCAAATGCACGATCATTTTTTTTTTTTTTTTTTTTTTTTTTATTAATCCCACGAAGCTCCGGGGCATTTGTCAAATGTCTCTTCTATGGATTTATCGAACTGCTGGATGAGTCGGTGATAAATTTGTATGACACTTTCGGTCCAATGATCGGCGAGCAATCGTGAAAGCTTTCTTTACTGTGCGCGAAGCGGTGGAAGTAGATTGTTAAAAATAAATTGTAAATTTAACGCACCGGCAAAGAATTTTTTATGCAAAAACTGGTACGTTAAATTTAATGAACAGTTGAGATGAAAAATTAATGGACTTTGAAATTAAAGCAAATTTTTTGAATTAAAGAACTTTTACAGAAAAATTTAAGTCAAGTGTTTTTAAAGTTTTTGATACACTGTACGTTCATTTTTCATCACAATATTTTTTACAGTGTAAGCGCTGCAAGTTGTCCGAGCATCGAGCCCAGCCAGAAAACTCGAATCCTCGCGGATAACTAATAAAAATAATAATTTAAAAAAATGAGCGACAACGATCTGTCCAAATGCAAACGTACGATAATTTTTTATTAATCCTCCGAAGCTCCGTGGGATTTCTCGACAGTCTCGTCAACGAACTTGTCGAGCTGCACGATGAGTCGGTGATAAATTTGTACGACACTCTCCTCAAACGATCGCCAACCATCGTGAAACCTTTCGTCACTCTCCGCAAAGCGAAGGAAATAAGCGCTGCATAGCGGAGCATCCTCCTGTTTGTCCGACTCCTCTCGGCGACCCTCGCTCCGTCCGGCGACAAACGTCGAAACGCGGACAAATAACAATAATGATAATAATAATAAAAAGGAGAGAAAAAAAAATGAGCGATTTCGAGGATCGAGATGGAGAGAGAAAAACTTATAGCGGGCGATATTAACGCGACGGGAGGGAAACGACCAGGAACGGGAAAGACGTCGATGTACGGCGGTCGTGGATGTGGCGCGACTCTGTCGAGGGGGCCGCTGTGAGAGGTCGGAGGGCGACCGAGAGTCGGGGCCTTCGTATGGGAGCAATATATTTCGGAAGCGTGGAAATCTACTCTCCGATTGTATCGAATTGAATCACCAAGGGGATGCCGCGAGCCCGGCCGCTTCTGGCCTCTCCCCCCCCCCCCCCCCCCCCGGTTCTTCGTCCCTTGCAGACATCCCTCAAGCCCGCTTTTTCCCGCCGGCCTCTGTCGCTCCCGCCAGTTCCGCAGCATCGACTACGAACACTTAGCACCGTCGACCCTCTCTTGAAAAATTTGTCGATTCTCGGGTAAAGTAAAAGCCAGTAATGACGGCCTTGTCGGAAGCCTCGGGTCGATTCTCGTGCATATTTCATCAACGGACGGACGGGCGAGCGGCGACGAGGGGGGCGCGTGGCGTACGAGTGCGGTGTAAATTGATTTTTTTTTATAATCGGGCATTCGCGTGGTCGTTTGATGGGAATAGTCCGGAAGAGAGGACATTTTTTTTGTAAACTATAATGTTGGATTACATTTTTTTGTATTTTTTCAATTTGCGGAGGGAGAGAGATTTTTTTGGAGATCTGGGACACGTCCGTTCCATCGCTGGATATATACTTACTTGGATGATGTGATGCTGAAGTTGTACAATAATAGCAAATACAGAATTATACAAAATTATACAAAATTATACAAAATTATACAAAATAATACAAAATAATACAAAATTATACAAAATTATACAAAATAATACAAAATTATACAAAATTATACAAAATTATACAAAATTATACAAAATTATACAAAATTATACAAAATTATACAAAATTATACAAAATTATACAAAATTATACAAAATTATACAAAATTATACAAAATTATACAAAATTATACACAATTATTACGAACGGAGGTTCAGGGACAGCGAAAAGAGGGAGCGACAAGCGGATAGTCAAAGGGTTAAGAACGATACGAAAACTTCCGAGAATGAAGCGCCTCCCGGAGGCACTTTGGCGGCGTGGTTTGTTATTCGTGAACGAGTGAGACCGAGAGAGGAGTCGAAAGATACCCGGACTATTTCGGTAGTTTGTTCCCGAACGGGTTACGGCACTAACGAGATATTTTGGACGGCGCGCTGTTGGCGCGACTCTCCGTCGAGGACGAACTCGCGCCGCGCCTCGTGGATGCTGCGCGCGAGGACGGGGGTGCGGTTCAAAATGGTTATAACTAAAAATTTAAATAATTGAAACGCCCCTCGAGACTGAATTATAAATCGAATCTTGCTAGATCAAACAACAATCTATCGTAGAATCAAGAAACGACGAATTATCGTTGGAAACTGGCTTTAGATTGAGTCGTCCGCGATTACAAAGATGTGCATAAAAATTAAAATAATTAAAACATTTTTATGATTGAAAAGTCCCTCGAGGCTCAACTGTAAATCGAGACTCGCCAGATCGAACAACAATCTATAGCACAAACAAGAAACACGAACGACGAATTATCGTTGGAAACTGGGTTTAGATTGAGTCGTAAAAATGAAAATAATTAAAACATATTTATGATTGAAAAAGCCCTCGAGGCTCAACTGTAAATCGAGACTCACCAGATCAAACAACAATCTATCGTAGAGACACGGATGACGAATTATCGTTGGAAAGTGGGCTTACATGTGAGCCGTCCGCGATGTAATAACGTCGGCTCCCCGCGAAGAGTACAACGTTAAGATATAATCGGAGGTAACACAAGCCAGATAAGCCTCGTGAGTGTCGAACCAGGTCTCCACTTTCGGGAAGCGCGGGAGCGAGATCCGAGAGGGAGTTACCAAAGCGCAGATCCTGAAAACCGAAACTCATCCATTTCGAATGTACTCGCGTCACGCGCGCTATTCAAGTCTCGCGAGGGTTCCTTTGGGCCCTTCGCGCTCCTTCCTTTCTTTTTTTTTTTTGCCTCCGCTTTCTCCTCGCGCTACTTTTATCCGCCACCGCCCGCTTATCCCTCGTGGGAGTCGTTTAATTCTCCACGTGCTGTCGGGATTTCAATTTCGTACGAGAAAAAAAGGAAGCGACGCGGCGTTACGCAGGCATGATTCCGGGCCGGGGGCGCGCGAAGAGCAAAGTAAAGCATTCTTTGAGCGTGATTAAATTGAGTGTTTTCTTTCGTTCCCTCCAACTCCCAGCTACGCACGGTGTCGATGGAGTTTTTGATAAATGTCATTCCACTCGTTGGCGGGACATTGCAAATTCACGCGAGCAGAATGAAAGTGGAAGTTGATATGTTTTTGAAACATCCGAGTGCGCATCTTGAAACTTGTTGCGTACACAAAGTCACTTGCTGCTAAACACTTTACGTACACAAGGTGCGTGTTTCAAAATAATTTGCGTGCACAAAGAACCTACTTTTAATATTTTAATATTTTAATATTTTAATATTTTAATATTTTAATATTTTAATATTTTAATATTTTAATATTTTAATATTTTAATATTTTAATATTTTAATATTTTAATATTTTAATATTTTAATATTTTAATATTTTAATATTTTAATATTTTAATATTTTAATATTTTAATATTTTAATATTTTAATATTTTAATATTTTAATATTTTAATATTTTAATATTTTAATATTTTAATATTTTAATATTTTAATATTTTAATATTTTAATATTGTCATCCTTCGAATCACATGCACGGCCTCCAGCGACCGAACGCGGTTTCCTCCGAGTGCGCTGTGTCTTCTCCACGCACCGCGCCAGATAGCGATCGAGCCGTCGGCAAGAAAAACACTCTCGGAGCACTATAGGCTTAGAGGAATACACGGTCACTATCTTCTTCTCATTTCTCGCTCGAGTACGTGACGACGATTTTCAGAGATGACCGGACTCCTCAGGTCTCCGCTCTTTCGCGGAGTTAACGAAGCCCCCCTCCCCCACCCCGCCGCTCTACAATTCCCTCGGCCCAAACGCTCATTTGACCGAGGATCGCGGTTACGCGTTCCACGTGCCGGACCATTTGTGTGCCATTTTTCCCAATCCGAGATTACTCTCCCAGTATCTCGAGTTATCGATCTCGCTCCCAGCCTCGAAGATTCGGTGGATCGTTTTATCGGCCATTAACGCGTTTCTCGTTTCGCGGATTTCATCGCGGTCTCCGAGGAACTCCGAGGAGTGCGGAGTAACCGGGAACATCCGGAGCGTTCGCCCCTCGTCCTAATCACCCGGCCAGGACCGATAACGTCGCCCGCGCAAAGTAACGTTAACGCGGGCGAAATTGGAAGAGAGGCAGTGTTTACGATTGACGGGAACGCCGAGAGGAGGCAGATAAGGCTGATGCCGAATCGTGGCGAGAATGCCAATGACTCCTCGATGAAACTCGATGGAGACGGAGAACCGAGATCGGATACTTCAGGAACCGAATTGACTGTTCGGCCAATTTAAATCGGTGGAAATTGACGGCAGTGCAGGAAATTCCAGGAAATCGGCAAAACGCCATAAAGCGACTCGAACAAATGTACTCGATACGAAGAGCCACCGACATCGTTTCCTGCCGCGTATTCTGAAAGAGCTGCAGTTTACGCGGCGCAACAACCTAGATCGGACATTTCGGAAACCGAATTGGCTGTTGGGCCAATTTAAATCGGTGGAAATCCACGGCAATGTCCAACTACGCTCTGCGATAGGCCGATGTCCACGCGCGCTTGAGTCATCCCGAGTCCAAGGGCTGGCGATCCAAGTCCGGATCCATGACAAATGCATTCGAGTTCCCGCGAAAGGCGCCCCATTCTCGGATAAAAGGGACGCCGGTATTCCAGGAAATCGGCAAAACCGCCATGAAGCGACTCGAACAAATGTAGTCAACACGATGAGCCACCGACATCGGCTGCTGCCGCGTATTCTGAAAGAGCTGCAGCTTATGCGGCGGAGACCAGAAAACCAGAGACGGAGAACCTCGATCGGATACTTCGGGAACCGAGTTAGCTGATCGACAAATGTAAATAGGTGGAAATTCATGGCAATGTCCGATGACGCTCGACGATACGCCGATGTCCACGCGCTCATCCCGAGTTCAAGGCCCGGATCGATGACAAATGCATTCGTTATCGATTGCATTTGTCATCCCGCGAAGTTCCCGCGAAAGGAGCCTCATTCTCCAATATGAGGGGAGTCGATATTCCAGGAAATCGGCGAAACGCCATGTGTCGAGGCGACTCGAACAAATGTACTCGACACGATGAGCCGAGGAGCAGCAGTTTGCCAACAGCGACGCAGACCAGAAGCGGCAAACACGATATGCATCGCGTTATTATGTTGTCTGAACGAGAGTTTCCCCCCCAGCAGGTGAATTTATCGATCGTTATGTTTTCATCGGCGTTATCGGCGAAGGTGCACGACATGAGCCTGCACTGGGTGCAGAGTTCTTCGTGCCGGAGTTCTTTTTGCCCGGATATTGCCCTTCGCGACGACGGTTCTTGACAGACCGCACCCAGAAAAATCATTTATTTTACGGACGCTTCGCAAATAAATATTTATCTGGTTTAAATAAATATTTATTTGGTTTAAATAAATATTTATTTGGTTTAAATAAATATTTATTTGGTTTAAATAAATATTTATCCGGTTTAAATAAATATTTATTTGCGGGTGGCCGTTAAATGAATTATTTTTCTGGGTGCAGCGATGCAGTTGGGTCGATTGGCAACTTTGATATCCCGCATTCGTGTTCCATCGATCAACGGGACCGTGCCTTGTTCCACAGACGAATGCACCGCTCTCTGCCCTCTGCACATAGTCGAACACCATGTTCTTTCTCTAGTTTCGCGTCCCGATGTCCAAGAGTCCCGGTCAACATAAGTCCGTTTGCTCAGCAAGCTAAGCACGTAAAGGCACCACCACTCGGAGCCCGCACCGCCGATGGCGGAGGAAACTCGAGCCCTATGAGCTACTTTCGCGACGAGTTTCGTACCGTTTTCAATTCTCGTGGACGGTTGTGCTCGGAGTTTTGACTTTTCGCGAAATCTTGTTATCTCATCCCTGTCCTGTTATCCTAGTGGACATTTTATAGCGTTACACCAGCGCTTGACGAGGCTCCGACTGGCTCTAAAATTAGTGGGCACAAGGAACTATCCAGAACAGAACGAACAACCGTCTCGAATTGCGCAAGGAATCGGTGTCGATTCTGTGGACGCCCAACAACGTTCGACGGAAGATTGGCAGCGAAGTACAGAATAACGAAGCTAGCAACAGCAAAACGAACAAGCGTTTCGTGTTTCGCGAGAAAGCATCGGCTTCGTCTCTTCGGTTCGTTATTCGCCTCATGTTTCCCCCGTATAGAGTACTAATACGCGTATAAAACGTTACACTGAGAAAAAGAATAGTATTTTCTACTATACCAATAATTCCCAGGGGGAACGTCTATACAGATAGTTTTTGATAGTATATATTCAATTTGTTAAATTATAATTATTGTTGCAACCATGATTTTTTGTCACTGTCATAACTATAAAATGTAAACGTTCCCCTTGGGAACTATTTTTTTATGGTATAAAGTCAGTAGGGGGAAAGTGGTGAATATGGCCCACCTCTATTAACACGTAAATCAATGATATATGGACCGGGCCATATTCCCCACTTTTACCCTATTGTTGCTTTTACTATGTTATTTTTTCTCAGTATAGATGTTGTCTCGATAAAAGTATTATTGTTGATGGCGCAACTCTGCCCAGGCTTTATCAGGGCAGGATGCAACGCTCTAAGATTAGAAGGTGCTTGAAACTATCCACAATGATCGCGAAACTGGTCCATGAGATGCCAATTTCGCCTCGACCGGTCCTTTTACCGATCGAGTCGATCGAGCCGATGGGAATAAATCGCGAGAAATCGGTATCGATCGTCCCGCCACTCGATGACGATCGACGCAAGATTCGCGGCAAAGTACGGAGTGACGGAGCTAGCGACAGCAGAACCGAACAAGCGTCTCGCGTTTCGCGAGAAAGCATCAACTTCGTCCCTTCGGTTCGTTATTCGCCTCATATTTCCCCCGTACACACTATAAAACGTTAAAGGTTGTCTCGTTAAGAGTATTATTGTCGATGGGTGAACTTGTATAGGTAGCGCTCGGTGGTTCATCAGTCGAGAGATTCGCTCTCCCTCGAGAGGGCTCTCTCCTTTTCCTCCCTTAATTGGAAAACGGCGGGGACGGAAGCGCGTCAGTTCGACAGAGAGCGAGCAACGTTGAGCGCGAAACACGGTCGAGAGGAAGGAATCTGGGCGAAAAAAAAAAAATACTTTCCAACCCCCCAACGCTCGGATAATCGAAGCAAGAATTTCTAATTACCGGGCGTCGCTCGCTTTGGTCTCATCCAGCTCGAATTCGCAAGGACCAACTCGCTAACACCGTGAAAGGGAAAACGGGGCTAGAGAGAGTTCATAGGAAAAGAAAAACCCCCCGTTCGCCCTTTGACGGGCTCAGCGGGAGCGCCGAGTCGAGCCGGTGGAAAATTCGCCGCTCGCAAAAACCACCCCGGCACGCACCAGCGGCGAAAACCAGCGATTCGCGCGCGGACAAGGGGAACGGAAACGAAGAGAGCTTCCCGCGAACACACGGAGGGGTCGTTAGTCAACAACCATGAGTTTCTTTGCTCCTGTTGCGGTAATAAGCTCGTTACCGCCGACGCTGTTCGTGGTTTCCGCCGGTTTCACTTGTAGCCGCCTCTGCACACGGTGGCGGAAGTTCCTCTCGAGTAAAGCAAGCAAAGCGACGCAACCGAGACCGCAGTCAACCTACGAACCACTCTACTTTCGCTATTTGTCTGCATTCGAAAAAGTAAAAAAAAAAAAACAAAAAAAAATGAGGTCAAAGTTCCCGAACCGGAGAGAAGAACTCGGTGATGTCGACGGCTCTCCGGGAGAGGCGATAAAGGAATATCGTAACCGAAGCGCTGAGTGCTCCGATCGTAAAACCAAAGTACGATTCCTCCCCCTCGCCCACACACTCGGCCATGGAAACTCGTGTATATATCCGAGTGACATCGCATTATTATGGAGCCAAGTGCGCGTCCGTTTCTTGGACCCTCACGGAATTCGGCATACCAAGGGCCGCTCCGATTCACGGGAGACCGGGCCGGCCTCGGCCCCTCGGCCGGACTCCGGCTAAATCGCGCCGCGATCGCAATCAGTGAGCTATTGAAACGCGAAGCTATTGACTTGGTCGAGGAGAGCCGGGCTGGCTCGCCACGGTTCGCTGTGCAAAGCGCGCGCGTATGCTTTCGGCTGTTAACAGTGGGCCGAGGGAAACGAGGAGGAGCCGCCCGTTCGTTGGCCGGCTTCGCCATTGACGCCTTTTCCTTGGTCCTTTCCGTTGGACGGCGCGTCCGACGGAACGCACGCGACCCCTCCGGCTAATGGTCACTTGTATGTTTCCCATCTCGGTGGTCTCTCGTGTGTGCGGCTCGAGAGGCGAATCACGTGCGCTCGGGCCTGCGAAGATGGAAAACGCTTTTCCCCCCCGATCGGTCCGACTCTTGTTGGAGCAGTTCTCGCATCTAATGGGACCGTAAAACTTATTGACGTAGAGAGGTTTTGCGCCCCTCTTCGGCCACTTTCCCGGAGCCGATATCGGGAATTGGGAGAGCGTGGAGTTGTCGAACAGGGTTGTTTCTCGCCGCGGTACAGCGCGATCGCGTCGTTACTGCGGATTCGGGGAATCCCTGGCGACGACAGATGAGAACGTCGGCACGTGAGGACTGCCGAGGCGCTCCGGCTGAGCTCAGCAATGACTCCGACACCTGTTCTCCCCCTTTCGTCGATCGTCTGCGTCGTTTTGGCTTCTGGCGAGCTGACGACGGAGGCGATTAGCGATTCTTTGATGGAAATTGGCGCCATGCGCGAGTCGACGATCGTTCGATGCAGTTGATGGCCGATCGAGACCGAGGATCGCCGGGGATCGGCCAGACCCTGGCCGATGGTCGTATCTCCGCCTCCTCATTTAGTGACTCCTCACTGTCGATGAGGAAAGATAATTGACGAAAAAAAAGTACAAAAACGAAAAGGAAGCTAACGCGCTCCACATGGTAAAAAAAAGTCTTATGAAATTTAATGTACTGGTAATAAAAGTTTTCATGCATAAACTGGTATATTAAATTCCATGTACAATTGTGCTAAAAAATTAACAGTGTATTTAAAAACTTTAGGAATATTTTACTTTTAATGATGTAAAGTAATTTTACTATAAATGTATTTTGAATTCAATGATTTACTTTAATTTCACTATAAAGACTGATTCATTGTCCATCACAATTGCCCGTTAAATTGAATGCACCAGTTGTTGCGTAAAAACTTCCAATCCAGTACAATAAATTTACAATTTTTTTTAAAGGTGCATCTGACCTCAGCAATGATTCCGACACCTGTAATCCTCCCTTTTTGATCATCTGTCTCATATCAGCTTCCGCCAAGCTCTACGGACTCAATTATCGCTCCTTCGACTGAAATTGTCGCGATGCGCGATTCAACGATCGTTCGAGGCCGTCGATCGCTGCCGAGGATCATCGAGAACCGGCCGGAGTCCGGCCGGAGCCCGGCCAATGGTACCGACCTCACGCTCGAAGGCTTCCCACCGTACGGGCCGACCTCCTCTCTCTCCGCCTCCTCGTTTAGTGACTCCTCACTGTCAATGACGAAAGATGGACGGATCGACCAAAAAACTACGACTACAAAAAACTAAAAAGGAAACGACCGCGCACGCTCTTAACGTCGAGGAATTTGACATTGAGTCCGGCGTCGCGCGAGAGTCCCGAAGGTCCGGCGTGTCAGCGGCCGGGAAGGAGGCGCGTCCCGGGAGCGAGTTGGCGCGTCGTGTAAAAAGTGATCTGACCCGAACAGGGTCGGAATGCAGCCACTGCACGGGGTGCCGGTAGGCGGGTAGGCTTAATTAACGACGAACACGGGACGCTAACGCAACGCAAGCCGTGCCCGCGGATCTCTCCGGGTCGTTTAAAAATATATTTCGGCGAGAAGTGGAAGACGAAGAAAAAATGTTGAGTCTTCGCTCTTCCTCTTCTTCCTCCTCGCCGTCCACCGCGTCCTCCTTCGGGCTTTTTTTCGGAGTAATCTCACCCTGCGCCTGGTCTGCTGGCCATCTCATCCGTGGCGGAGCAGTTCGCGAATCCACCGCCCCCCCCCCCCCCCACCCGGGCACGTTTCGGCATTTTCCGCCGGAAGGGCGAAACACGCGTTCTCTCACGCCATCCTCTCCGTCTCCTCTTTATCGTCTTCGTTCCGTTCGAACGTAACCGGGTGAAGGAAGATTTCGCGTTTCAGCTACACACTCTTCCACGCCTCGGCTCCTCGGGCTCGGCTAATCTCTCTGATTTATGCCCGCCACTGTTGGGCTTCGCGCCCCGCCGCCTCCCCCCCCCCCCCCAGCGGCCGTTCGCGATTCCCCGCGCTCTAATGAAGCTATTGAAATAATCGTTCCGCTCGGATTCACCGATTCGCAGTTATTCGACGCACGCGCCCGCACACTCTCGCTCTTCGATCTCCCGCTCCTCCGCCCCCGCATCATTTTCCGGCCTCGACGATATTGGCGAGAAAAATAATAAAAGTGATAAAAATAATAAAAATATAAAAAATATACTCGGAGAACCAGAGAAATTACCAAACGATTCACCGCGACGGAAATTGAAAATATTAAACCATTATGCATACAGGCTAAATCAGACACAATAGATACATTAAAACACCCAAAATGTACAACTTACCAGCAACTCGAAATAATGAATAATGAAGATATAAACTGACATTTTTTATTTAAGTACCAATACATAAAATAATATCAAAAAAAATTTATTGTAAAACGATGAAAAATCGTGGCCGAAGCACTTCGGTCGATAGCCAATTGGCAGCATATGTGTAATCTAAGTCTGCAATGTATCAAAAAAACTGTTCCATGTTATTGTCAATAAATTTAGTACTCCTACTAATAAAAATTATAAAAATATTGTATGTTCATGTTATTCTTCGAAATACCGATCGGCAGCGCAAATCGGTACTTGTATTCGTAAATAAATCGCGCACGCAAGGATAAATTGATGGTAAATGGAGAATTCCGTTCCCCACTTGTGAGAGGTTTACGAATCTTTCGGCGAGGAGGAGAGAATAATAGTTCGGACATTCCGGTTCGTCCGTAATGCGAGAGGACACGGAGCGAGGAAAACGATCGCGGAATTCTATGATGTGGACTATCCGCCAAAAGCAACCGGGGGGGGAAAGAAACAGCGGTGGAAGTCCGGGTGCTATATCGAGCGACGCTCCATCGGAGAACGCAAACGACGCGGAAATTCTTACCGCTATTCCTTCCAAGATACATGCGCATGTACCATATACATGTATATATCTATGTATAGGTGGTCACTATATTCTGGCAACGATTCGCATCGGCGTTATCGTAATATTCGTCGTTTCACTCGCCTACAGAGATTGCGTGGGTACGGCGACGAAGCTCGTCGCCGTTACCAAGGTGATAAGCGACGAGGGCGGTGGAGTTTCGGCCGGGTTTTAGGGCCGAAGAACATCACAGGGTATGACCGGGAGTACGAAACCGCGTAAGATATTCCTTGGGATACGGAGTGTTAAGAATTAGCAATAATTAATTAAAGTTCCACAAATCCCCAATGCAAAAAACAAGAATCTCAAATCTTTTATCATTTTTTCTAACTTCCGGTCGCAAAATGAGATTTTTAAACCGGAAGTAACGTATTTCCGGTATGACGTTACTCCCAGTGGAAAAATGATATCTTCAAACACAAAGTGCCGGTATAGCAAATTTTCCAGTGGAAAAATGATATTTTTCAAACCGGAAGTACCAGCATGACGTAATTTCCGGTGGAAAAATGATATTTTCAAACCGAAAGTGTCGTTCTTCCGGTGTGACGTCACTTCCAGTAAAAAGGTAGGATTTTCAAACCGGAAGGGCCGGTATGACGTTACTTCCGGTGGAAAAGTGACATTTTCAAACCGGTAGTGACGTCACTTCCGGTCGAAAAATGAGATTTTCACCTGGGAAGTTCGATCGTCTCCTCGTTCGGCTTCCCATCGCTCCATAAAGTCGCCGCGGTTATCGCATCTCATCTAGGAAAACCACGTTCGCGGATCCCGCGCGACATCGACGCACCCAGAATGGACGAGGAGATAACAGCCCAAGCACCCGAAGTGAGCGATGGTACGTGGAGGTTCGTGAATTTCGTCAGGTTCGAATTGGAGGGAGCGACGGAGCGTCTGGGAGGAGAGCCTCTCTTTGTGTGTCCGTTCGATCCAGATTTCGTTGATGCCCCACACGTGCGAGCCCCGTCCCGACGCGCGAACAACACAGCCCGAGAATTCAGCGGCTCCGTTCCCCCTTTTTTTCTTCGCTTTAAATTTCATAAAGTCGACGGAACGCCGTCGGGTGTTGCGAGGTTGGGTCGGGTTCGCCGGCCAACGGCGACGCCGAGGTTCCGAGGCGTCATTGGCAATGCATGGCTTGTTGTGATCGTCTCCCATAACGCATCAATCTCGCCGGCGGATCCCTCGGGATCACCGTACGGGGGAAAGACGGGGAGTTTGGCTGTCCAAAGCTTACCCGCTCTCATCCGTCACGCGCGGCACTCCCACTCGAGTGCGTGCGCGAGACTGCTGTCTTTTATCTCCCGTGTATGCCGGCACGTAGAGGCACCTTGTTGTTATAGGTGATGCCCGTTATTGCCGTATCTTCCAGGCCGGCTCGCGTTCCTTTCATATTTTTTTTCATCTGCTGAACCTCGCGCCTCGAGCAACTTCGCCGGATGACTCGGGTTCCATGATTTTTTCATGCCAGCATCAAAACAAATGGTGGGTGGTTGCGAACTTCGGCCAATAACGATGGTCGACAAGGTTATCCGTTTCGCTCACCTTCCGCCAGATTGTTCCGAGGAGCTGGATGAGATCCCTCCGGAGGACGAGAGTGACTTTCACGATCGCGGGGATGGCGAACAGGCAAATCGATTTCACCGGATTTCAGACCCTCCGATCCCTTCCTCTCTTAATACTGATTTACGATCCCGATCGGCAAGATCCCTCGACCTCCCTCCGCGGCCCCGCCGCGTGTCCTATCTTTAACTTTCAAATCTGGCAAATCCTCATAAGACGCGGGTTAGAGCCAGAGAACCAGGGCAGAGACATCGCCGGTGATAGCGCGAGTGCCAGGACCGGGATATCTCCGAGGAACAGCGGTCGGCGAGCGCGAGAGTCGAGGTGCGGCTGCGAAGTATCCTTGGAGGAGTCCGCGACGGGGGGTTCGTTGATCCCCGGATCGATGCCCGCGCGTCAACCGGACGTCGAGGGTTTTTTCCCTCCTCGATCGCGTCGCGGTCCTCGGCACCCTCGGTCATCCCTCGCGGCTCCCGTGACGACCGTCAACGACCGCGACGAGGCGTCACTTCGAAACTATTGTAAACCCATTCGCTTATCTACGTAAGCGCGTTTACATAGAGATCGAGAACCGGCACGTAGCGTCGTCACGGATTCCGAGGGCGGCGACGATAATGGCGATGCGAACGAGGAGGAATTGGAGGGAAAAAGCCCGACCGGTGCCTTGGGTGGACTTCGGTCCAGCTACGAACAGGAGCGTGCACACCCAGAAAAAAAAATTATTTGAACGCCACCGTTTATTTAGTTTAAGGAAAATATTTATTTGATTTAAATAAATATTTATTTCATTTAAGTAACTATTTACTTAATTTGAATAAATTTTGATTTTAATCAAATAAATATTTTACTTAAACCAAATAAACGGTGGCCTTCAGATAAATTTTTTTTCTTGGTGCAGGACGATGTCCGAGGGATGGGCCAGCTTGTCGTGGCGAGCGGGACGGAGAGGAAGCCGAGGAGGGATGAACCGCCGCAGATCCTGGCGAGAAATCCCTTCTGTCCTCGGGAGTGTGCAAGGGATCAAGCGTTGCTGCGCTGCGGGTGTAAGCAGCCCACCCCATCCACCTTCTCCTCCTTCCAATGGTCTTCATTCTTTTTGTTCGCTATGGAGAACGTCCGACCGGATATCCCGTGGCGCGGACACTTGAAGACCGCAATTCTGTCTCCGGGATTTTCGAGCGGAATCGTCTCAAGTGCGCGCGAGGGCGGGTGAACGGAAGGAGGGAGGAAGAGCCAGGGGAATGGGAGAATGGGCGATCGGTGGAGAAGCTGGACCGTGTCCAGAAGCGTGGCTGGATTTTCTCGAACGATGGGGGTTTTTAAGGCGCGGGGCTGTGTGCTGTCCTGCAAAACCGAGCTCGCGTTACAGGCGGATCCGGACGGATCTCCGGACACGGGGACGCGTGGGCACATGGAAATCGCGGTGTTCACCAACACCGACGGATCAGGCGAAGATTGATGGCTGAATCTTGCGAAATGTATTCGTCGCACTCTATCTCCGGTGGTTAGCGGACATTGTCCGACGTTGATAAGAAGGATTTTCCTTGACACGGGTTCCGACGTATTACACTCGGTCGGCTCAGTGTCACGTTGGTTCGGGAATGTCATTAGATTATTAGCTGGGTCAGGCGCTTCGTGGCCTCTGGGCTGTTCCCATTGCCAGCCGGGCGAGCGGATGACCGAACGAATTTCTAACCGATCAGTTTTTCAGGTTCATCATCCAAGGGATTAAGACGCCTGTTCGGCTTAGAATGCGTGATCTCTACGATAAGGCCAAATCAGAAAACGATTTGATTGATTCCAGGTTGTTGCCCGGATGGAGGTTTTGCCGATCGAACGAACACGGATGATCAGCGGGCCAGTGTTGGCCTAACGTTATCCAACTTTCAGTCAAGTATTGGTTTGCGAATCATTGGTTTGTAGATTTGAGGCCAATGTTAGTCAGAATATTGACTTGCCAATTGTTGGCTTGTTGTCCGAGGCCGATCTTTGGCCGAGCATGAACTCACTAACCATTGGTCGCCGATTTTAAGCCGATGTTCAGAATATGGATTCGCCAACCGTTGGTCTGTTCATGAATAAACTCACGAATCATTGGTCTGCCTATTTTTGGCCAATGTTCGGCCGAATATCGACCCACCAATCGCTATTTTTTCGATGAGAAGCCAACATTGGGCCATCAACCAGCATTGATGAGCCGGATTTTCCTTGACACTGGTTTCGACGTATTACACTCGGTGGGTCACTCGGATCACCGAATGACTTTCTGACCGCTCAACTTTTCAGTCTCATCATCCGCGGCATCAAAGCCGAAGCGCCTTCACTTTAGAACGCGGTGATCTCAACGATGACGAAGTCATCCGACTAACAACGCACCGCGAAACCAGAAAACGATTTGATTCGTTCCAGGTTGTTGGTCCCTAACCCGGCATTTCCCGGATGATCTCCGGCGGAGTTCGATGCGCATGTGGCGCGCATCTTTAGCCGGCCAAGAATTGAGACGTGCCGTTTCACGAGCCGGGAGTTGCGGCGCGATGGGGGCAGGTGGTGTTCGATCGAGCGCTAAACATCCAGCATATCTCAGTTCGAGAGTCATGCACACTCGCCGTTCCATTACAATACACTCGGCACCCGACCGATTGATCTTCTTACAAGATCGGCTTTCTCACTGCACGGTGAGCGCGCGCGCGCACGCTTTGGCAGCGAGAAAAGGTCTCTGACATTTGGACGTCGACGACTGCCAGTGCAGGCACCTAAGAGCGGCGAAAGGTGAATGCGAAACAGTTGAAACCCGGCAACGATCTCGGTGCAAAAAAAAAAAAAATTCACCGTGGAATGAAATTCACAACGCCAGAGGTACAACTATAACCGGCCGCGGCTCCACGCGCCGTCATCCTCTGATTGCGCCCCGGTCCCGATGATTTACTACCGTTAACGATAGCGTCAATGAATTGCCAGCCGATCCGGAGATTTCATATTTCCAACCAACAGTCCGCCACACTCTCGCTCTCTCTCTCGTCCAAAACGCTCCATTTATTTGCACTTCGCGTGCGTTCGTAATCCGATAAAGCGTTAACGATCCCTCTCCGCACTCCGACGATTAAACGCGCGCGCATCCAACCGTGTCCGTGCTTCATCAAACTCGTATAAAATTTCATCGGTGAAAAAAAAATATATGAAAAAAAATAAGATAAAATAAATAAAAAAATCATACCCCGATCGTTCTCGTTTCGCATGGGGCTTGCTAACTTTTCCAGCGCTATCCGGCTTTATCCGGCATCGAGGCGAGGGTCGATTAATCACGTCCCGGGCATCGCGGGACCCGGAGAGGGACTGTATTTTCATGCAATTACCGATCGCTCCCGTTAGCATCGTATACCGGCCGATACACTGCCCCGGCGATGATTAACGACTGGTACTGGAAGCATAATACACTGGAAAATTCATGGATATTCAGATCCTCGACGGCCAGGCGAGGGGGCCCGGTCGTTGGCCGGTTCGTCTTGGAGCCTCGTTTCTCGCCTTCTCGCACCTTCGGCGTGTTTAAACGTCGTGTGAAAATCGTTGCACTAGGCCGATCGGATCGGCGACAGTCCCCCACGGTTTTGCGGCACGGACGCGGTTGTGGTAGGGGAGATGGGGGCAAAACGGGCACCTCGACTGAAAATTAGTATTGGGGGCAAAACGGGCACACATCTTTACTTTTTTATGAACGACTCGTTTCAGCTTTCTGATGTTCCTTACGTAAGAAAAGTGCGGAAAATAAGTCAAAATGCTTATGAAAAAAATATATTGTTATATATTTTTTTAATATATATATATATATTGATCGAATCGGAATTTTTAACAGTACAGTAGTTGAAGGAAAAGTTACTTGAAAGGAGTACAAAATTATAGTTGTGTAAAAATAATTTCCGATTTTCGTTTATCTTAACGTTTTCTTGTGTTATTTATTGATAAAGAAGGTCTCGGCAGATAATGAAAGATCAATTAAGAAAAAATTATAATTTTTGGATGTGATGCCAGTTTTGTCCCCAATTTTTATTTTTATTCAATGAGGCCGTTTTGCCCCCATCTCGCCTATGTATGCCGGCATAAGTACCCTGATCGGCATCGATATGCGTGAGAATCGGTCACGAGCCCAGCCTGAGTTACGATGCATATGATCGCTAACGCGCTGTCGGTGAGGCGGGCCGATTGAGGCCGGCCGCGTGTCCCGATCGCTATCGGCGTGATCGGTAATCGGTTGCTTTGCCTTCCGATAGACCAGCGATGCATGGTCGGTTTACCGCCACACCGCGGCATCCCGGCGTTAGAAACACGTTAATCCGGACCGTGCATTAAATCTGCATGGATCGATGAGGCCGCCTGAGTTACATCGATCGGCAATGTGTCTCCTAGGATTCGATTCTCAAGATCGTCGAATGGAACATCCGTGACTTCCAGTATTCACGAGATCGCTCGCGACTGTTCGGGGCTGTTGCGGACTCGGACGCAAAAAAAACATTAATGTCCAAATTTACAAGAACGAAGCGAAATGGAGCCGCTATCGTTTAGATCACGAACGTCGATGGAACGAGATGTATCGACGGTTTCGTAATCTGTTTAACCGATTCGATCGTATCGCCGGGGGGACGCGACAAGACAAATGATCGAGATTATGCGGAAAGTCTGTCCGGAATGTTGCATCGATTGCGAAGTCGCGATCCGCTGTAGCATTGCGATATTTCTTGTTCTTGTCCAGTTCGATCGGCGCCGCGCTAACGATCGCGGGAAATCTATGCGCCGATCGATGCTCAAAGTACTCGCATTACCGATCCACGCCTTCCACTCACTTTACATTCGATTTGCTCGACAAATTTTACATTAATTTCCAATGATCGTTATTCGGAGATCGGTTAAAAAATGAGAACGGTTAAAAAATGTTTGCTAAATGTTTCATAGAATTATCCTGATCGGCCGAGCACGGCAAAGTCGGATTTCGACGGAAAGTTGGGTCTCAAAAAAGGAATCAGGGCTCAAAGTACTCGCAGTACCGATCCACGCCTTCCACTCACTTTCTCGTTTGAATTGTTTGAAAATTTTTTAATTAATTTCCAATGATCGTTAAAAAATGAGAGCGGTTAAAAATGTGCTAAATTTTCCATAGAATTATGCTGATCCAACTCGCGCCGTCAGAGTCCGGATGTTGAACGGAACGTCCGGTCCTAAAACCGAGAGCGAACCCCGGTTCGGAGTGGATTAACGAGCCAATGGGTCAATGTCGGACGCGAGGGATCGGTCAAGATAGGCCGGTAAGATAGTAGGACTGTATCGAGATGATAGGAGTGTGCACGGTGCGCAATGCATGGCCACTGGCACGAGCCATTCATCATAGTTAGGAGGCGGGTAACGAGTGACAGATTGGATCGCTCTGGCTATTATTCAACGATCGCTCATACACGCTGATTTAGCGCGTTTGCTTCGCAGCCACTGTACTCGCATCGTTTTTTTCATGCAGTATCTCACACGCGATACCCACGATACGATACGCATGCGCGTTACCGCCTCGTTTCCTATTAACGCCAGAGTGCTATATCTTGCAACAACATTGCGTGGTTAAATCTGGAATACCGAAGAAAATCAAACCACAACAAAAAATGGTAAATCTGGAAAAACAAAAATAACCCAAGATTCACCCATGCGATACTCGATGTGCGAGGTGCGTCAAGTACCGCCTGGTTAAATCCCGGTTCATGTTTTATTTAGTTTTTTTTATCCGTTATCTTTTCCACTATAATTTTCCAATTGCGTTCCGCTTCGTCTGCGAATCCCTCGATGCGATATTGAGGAATAAGAATGCCAACCGCGGCAATGAATTCCGCGCGATTTGTGTTATCCATCGATAACGAAGGTTTAACAAACTTGCATCGTTAAATCTAAAATACCGAAAAAATTTAACAAGAACAAAAAAGTCGTCAATCTGGAAAAACAAAAATAATCAAAAATTCACCCATGCGATACACGATGTGTTACGCATATTAACTAACGCCTGGTTAAATCTCCATTTATTTTTATTTGTTTTTCTTATCCGTTATCTTTTCCACAATAACGTGTAACTGCGATACGCTTCGTTTGCGAATCCCTCGATTCCGTATCGGGGGATAAGAATGCCAACCGCGGCAATGGATTCCGCGCGATTTGTGTTATCCATCGATAACGAAGGGTGTCACGACGAGCAACGTCTATAACTTCATGGCAATAGCCCAGCGAAGAACCACCGAGCGAGAATGGCGCAGCCCGAGGGTTGAGATTTGTGACGTCGGGAGCTGACACGTTATACTTATCGTAATATTACAGCCTAATGGCGCGCACGGGTAAATCCCGTGCATTCGACGACCGCGAGAACACCCCCGCGCCGCTCGCGCAGCCCGACACGTTCGCCAGTTTGGATTACCAAAGCCGCATACCGCGCATAGCGCAGGATCATACGGATAAGCGGCAGCGCAGAAAAAGTCAACCTCGTAGCGATGCTGCGAGAGAAACTTATCCGCCGGTTCTCGGTAGCAGAGGAAAAAATAATTTCGTCAAATCGGAATATGAATTTTTGTAATTTTGTTAAATCAGTCATTTAAATACATATTTATATATTTAAATGTAAGCAAGTAAAAATAAGTAGTTAAATAAGTAGTTAAATAAGTAGTTAAATAAGTGAGAAACTCATTTGTTCAGGTTTGAAAATACAAACCCGTCCCGTTATTTTCTGTGTTATTGACAATTTTAGTTAGTACTTTTGTTTGCAAAACTCGAGCCGGACTGTCCGATCGGAATAGTAATAAATAAAAAATTCTGAACGTTTGTGGACAATGAATCATAGTAAAAAGTACAAACTATTTTTTACAGTCTGTATCTATATAGATGGATCGTGCCTCGGCGATGTTACAAACTGAAACAACATTTGGCACAAAACCCCGGACGGAATTCAGAAAACGCCGATAGCCGCGAAAAGAATAACACGAGATACATCAGAGGGTGGAGGAGATAAATAAAATGCCACAGCTGAGGAAACAACGCCGAGGAAGGGAAGGAAAAAAAAAGAAGAAACCATGCGTGGCGCCGTGCAATAACGGATAGTCCGATAGATTGAGTCCCGCTGATCGGGGCGATCGAGAGACTTGACGAGCGGATAATGCAACGAAACACATTCGCTCGGGAATGAGATCGATCTAATTTATATGTGGCACATATCATTAAGACGAGGGGAGAACGGTGCAATAACGGGGGACGGCTGGAGCGTCGCCGGGGATGCTGGATGCTCCCGGTTATCTCATTTGTAAATCATATTTCCACTATCCTGTGCGTTCAATCAACGATCGGTTGGGCCCGATAAATCTGACGGGAGCCACCCTTGCTGCTCGGCTGTTCTTGGCGTCGTAATTTGGAAGTAATCGGCCTCGGATCTGTACACTTTGCGGGTCACCTGGTCGAAGCCGAGTCATCGACGAAGGGAGACCTTAAAGTGGAAATTTCCTCCGACGGATGTGACGACTTTATCGATATAAAGAAGATTTTTTTAAATCCTATATCGTCGTTGATTCATTAAATTGTTATTGGTATTCTGTTTCGTAAGAAATCTTAAATTCAATTTAATATTTATTTAAGGAAACCATACATTTAATTTAAGATTTATTTAAGGAAACCTTGAATTTAATTGAAGGCTTATTTAAAGAAACCTTAAATTTAATTTAAGATTTATTTATGGAAACCTTAAATTTAATTTAAGATTTATTTATCGAAACCTTAAATTTAATTTAAGATTTATTTAAGGAAACCTTAAATTTAATTTAAGGTTTATTTGAGGAAACCTTAAATTTAATTTAAGGTTTATTTGAGGAAACCGTAAATTTATTTTAAGGTTTCTTCATTCATGGTCGTTCAATTTACGGGGTCCAAACTTACAACGTACATCGAGAACGTGCCACGGCTTACATAAATTTCACTTAACTGCCTAACATGAATGTTATCTACGTTTTTCAATCGAACACACCCCTCCGCCGAGCGCTGCCTTCTACACAATACCGCCGCGAATCGCGCAGACTTTGCTGGTGTAAAAAAAACCAAATTAACATAAATCCAAGTGCAGCTAAAAAAAAAAAATAAATAAAAACCGGTAGGGTCGTCGAGGCGCATCGATCACGTATTTTCACTCAAACTCCATTCAACCGGAGGTCATTGAATTTTTATCTCGATTTTATATTATTTTTCTTATCGATGCAAGTGTCTCGTAGATAGACCTGCAAGAGCGTAAAACCAAATGGTCCCCTTTCCTCGCTTCCTTTATCTCCGTCGCGTTTCGGCGCTCGACTCTGCGTCACCACTCGCAGACACCGCGCGCACCGAGAGAGATCTCTCGATCGCGGACCATTGAAATTTCCATACGCGGGGTGGAACGGCGAGTCGTGAAAGAAAAAAAGCGAGAAGCGCGCACGAGGCGCGCCCGAGTCGGACGAAGACGGACCGTGGAGGAGATAAGAATCGGTCACGTAGCGGTTCTAGCGAGCGCCGGTTTTTCGACAATCGTTTATCTAGATTTATCGTCTAGAGTACAATGGGGGAGGAGCAGCGGCTGCAGCGGTAATGCGAACTAAACGTCTTAACCGTGGCGAATTGCAAAGCGGACTCCAAAACAGTGTCGGGAAAGTTTGGAACCTCGTCCAACGGCAGGAGCGAAGAATCAACGACAACCGATGGACTTTGAGGCGCGATTTTATAGTCGGAAGTTTGAGCTCGAATTCGAACTTAAGTTAAGCTCGGTCTTGAGGAGGTTGGAGCGCTTCGCACTAGCCGAGTTCGTGCTACATTTTTATGACCCCGAAGATGTCTGCACGACATCAAATTTCATCTTTGGAAAATGTTTATCTATGCTCTGCTTTGGGAATAAAAAAAAATGTTCACTTGTAGAATTTTATTATCCAAGTGAACTTCCCCGAGCGAAGTTTGTAAGATGCAAAACGCAACCATTATGACATGATGAAATTTAGTCTTCGGGGTCATACGTTTTTTAAGTCGTTTATACAAACCTTTTTCAAGGAAGACAATATGCATCAAAATCGAGCATAAATTATTACCGATTATTAAATTAAAAAATTATTACCGACCATCGTAATTCACATGCTCTTGAGCATAAACTCGAATGCGCCTAAACCAGAGCTGGGCAAATATCCTAAGTACTTGAAGTACTTATTGAAGTATCAAGTACTCGAAGTACCGAGTGCTGGGTAGTTATTAAGTACTGATGTATTGAGTGCTGTCAAAATTGAATTGCTGAAGTTCTAAGTACTGAGTACTCGGTTCTTGATACTTTAATACGCACTTCAAGTAGTTAGTGTATTTGCCGAGCTCCGAACTAAACTAATCTGTTAGCACGGGTCTGTCACATTCGGTTAAATACCTCTGGAGTGGGTCAATGACCTCGTGCACGATGATCAATCTTTGCCGATGGTCCACAGCTGTCCCGCTGTTCCATTATCCGACGCTGTGCCCGAAAACAGCGCGCGGACTTTCGGCTGAATCACGGAGGGGAACGAAAAAAAGCGCGAACTTAAAGTACCCGTGAGTGGCGGAGGGGAGACTGGATTGCAGGGCGAGTGAAGTGGCGACCGAAGGTTTTCGTTTCTATGACGCTGCGTAGGTAGATGGCCGCCTGCGGGACCCTCGTCAAATAGCGTCTCACTTGGGCTCTCATGGGACACAATGACGCTGGTCACGTGTTAACATCCCCCGTGTCATAGAGCACAGAGGAGCCGAGCGCCGCCGCGTGCCACCGGCAAACACGTGTCGCTCGGTCACACCTCTCGATTCCTGGGAACTCTGACGTCCGAGCCATAACCGGGAAGTCTCTCTCTGGGACAGGCTGGACAGCGGCTTTTCCAGATGGAACGGCCGTCATCTGTGACCCCCGACATGTGTAAGACAAGATATCGTCTCGGGAGTTTAAATCCGCAGATGGACAAGCAGTACTGGACGTGCGGACCGAGACTCCTGAGGACTTCCGGGAACGCAGTCGCCATTTCATTTCGCAGCACCTTGGCTCTTTTTTTAATTACAAAGCTATGACTATTAATTCGCTTTCATTGAGTCGTTGACTAGCTACCAGTGGCTCCGGTCCCCTCTTCATGGATGACCGCAGAGCATCAAAATAATGATTATTCGTTGGGTTTGAGGATACACGCAGAAGAAAAAATGGTGACCAATGAATGATCACGTGTGAGCTATAACCGGAAATTCTCTCTGGGCCAGGTTGGGCTGCGCCGCGGCTTTTCCAGATGGAAGGGCCGTCATCTGTGACCCCAATATGTGTAAGACAAGATATCGTCTCGGGAGTTTAAATCCTGATGGACAAGCAGTACTGGACGTGCGGACTGAGACTCCTGAGGACTTCCGGGTCTCTATCAGAGCGACCGCCCTCATTTGGAGACTTTAGACCCCTTAAAAAAGCATTTAAAGGGTCTGCTCCCGAGAAAACTCTTCGGTAATACATAGTACATACCTTAAGGAGTGTCTATGAATTATTTCGGAATTTTCTCGGATTGCTACCGCCAGCGGCCGTCTCTATCAGAGCGACCGCCCTCATTTGGAGACTTTAGGCCCCTTAAAAAAGCATTTAAAGGGTCTGCTCCCGAGAAAACTCTTCGGTAATACATAGTACATACCTTAAGGAGTGTCTATGAATTATTTCGGAATTTTCTCGGATGGCTACCGCCAGCGGCCGTCTCTGAGAGCGACCGCCCTGATTTGGAGACTTTAGACCCCTTAAAAAAGCATTTAAAGGGTCTGCTCCCGAGAAAACTCTTCGGTAATACATAGTACATACCTTAAGGAGTGTCTATGAATTATTTCGGAATTTTCTCGGATTGCTACCGCCAGCGGCCGTCTCTATGAGAGCGACCGCCCTGATTTGGAGACTTTAGACCAGTTAAAAAAGCATTTAAAGGGTCTGCTCCCGAGAAAACTCTTCGGTAATACATAGTACATACCTTAAGGAGTGTCTATGAATTATTTCGGAATTTTCTCGGATTGCTACCGCCAGCGGCCGTCTCTATCAGAGCGACCGCCCTCATTTACCCCGCGTTTTAAGGCGTTTTACGCCTTAAAACGTTTTAAGGCGTTTTAAGGCGTTTTAAGGCGTTTTAAGGCGTTTTAAGGCGTTTTAAGGCGTTTTAAGGCGTTTTAAGGCGTTTTAAGGCGTTTTAAGGCGTTTTAAGGCGTTTTAAGGCGTTTTAAGGCGTTTTAAGGCGTTTTAAGGCGTTTTAAGGCGTTTTAAGGCGTTTTAAGGCGTTTTAAGGCGTTTTAAGGCGTTTTAAGGCGTTTTAAGGCGTTTTAAGGCGTTTTAAGGCGTTTTAAGGCGTTTTAAGGCGTTTTAAGGCGTTTTAAGGCGTTTTAAGGCGTTTTAAGGCGTTTTAAGGCGTTTTAAGGCGTTTTAAGGCGTTTTAAGGCGTTTTAAGGCGTTTTTAAGGCGTTTTAAGGCGTTTTAAGGCGTTTTAAGGCGTTTTAAGGCGTTTTAAGGCGTTTTAAGGCGTTTTAAGGCGTTTTAAGGCGTTTTAAGGCGTTTTAAGGCGTTTTAAGGCGTTTTAAGGCGTTTTAAGGCGTTTTAAGGCGTTTTAAGGCGTTTTAAGGCGTTTTAAGGCGTTTTAAGGCGTTTTAAGGCGTTTTAAGGCGTTTTAAAGGCGTTTTAAGGCGTTTTAAGGCGTTTTAAGGCGTTTTAAGGCGTTTTAAGGCGTTTTAAGGCGTTTTAAGGCGTTTTAAGGCGTTTTAAGGCGTTTTAAGGCGTTTTAAGGCGTTTTAAGGCGTTTTAAGGCGTTTTAAGGCGTTTTAAGGCGTTTTAAGGCGTTTTAAGGCGTTTTAAGGCGTTTTAAGGCGTTTTAAGGCGTTTTAAGGCGTTTTAAGGCGTTTTAAGGCGTTTTAAGGCGTTTTAAGGCGTTTTAAGGCGTTTTAAGGCGTTTTAAGGCGTTTTAAGGCGTTTTAAGGCGTTTTAAGGCGTTTTAAGGCGTTTTAAGGCGTTTTAAGGCGTTTTAAGGCGTTTTAAGGCGTTTTAAGGCGTTTTAAGGCGTTTTAAGGCGTTTTAAGGCGTTTTAAGGCGTTTTAAGGCGTTTTAAGGCGTTTTAAGGCGTTTTAAGGCGTTTTAAGGCGTTTTAAGGCGTTTTAAGGCGTTTTAAGGCGTTTTAAGGCGTTTTAAGGCGTTTTAAGGCGTTTTAAGGCGTTTTAAGGCGTTTTAAGGCGTTTTAAGGCGTTTTAAGGCGTTTTAAGGCGTTTTAAGGCGTTTTAAGGCGTTTTAAAGGCGTTTTAAGGCGTTTTAAGGCGTTTTAAGGCGTTTTAAGGCGTTTTAAGGCGTTTTAAGGCGTTTTAAGGCGTTTTAAGGCGTTTTAAGGCGTTTTAAAGGCGTTTTAAGGCGTTTTAAGGCGTTTTAAGGCGTTTTAAGGCGTTTTAAGGCGTTTTAAGGCGTTTTAAAGGCGTTTTAAGGCGTTTTAAGGCGTTTTAAGGCGTTTTAAGGCGTTTTAAGGCGTTTAAGGCGTTTTAAGGCGTTTTAAGGCGTTTTAAGGCGTTTTAAGGCGTTTTAAGGCGTTTTAAGGCGTTTTAAGGCGTTTTAAGGCGTTTTAAGGCGTTTTAAGGCGTTTTAAGGCGTTTTAAGGCGTTTTAAGGCGTTTTAAGGCGTTTTAAGGCGTTTTAAGGCGTTTTAAGGCGTTTTAAGGCGTTTTAAGGCGTTTTAAGGCGTTTTAAGGCGTTTTAAGGCGTTTTAAGGCGTTTTAAGGCGTTTTAAGGCGTTTTAAGGCGTTTTAAGGCGTTTTAAGGCGTTTTAAGGCGTTTTAAGGCGTTTTAAGGCGTTTTAAGGCGTTTTAAGGCGTTTTAAGGCGTTTTAAGGCGTTTTAAGGCGTTTTAAGGCGTTTTAAGGCGTTTTAAGGCGATTTAAGGCGTTTTAAGGCATTTTAAGGCGTTTTAAGGCGTTTTAAGGCGTTTTAAGGCGTTTAAGGCGTTTTAAGGCGTTTTAAGGCGTTTTAAAGGCGTTTTAAGGCGTTTTAAGGCGTTTTAAGGCGATTTAAGGCGTTTTAAGGCGTTTTAAGGCGTTTTAAGGCATTTTAAGGCGTTTTAAGGCGTTTGAAGGCGTTTTAAGGCGTTTTAAAGGCGTTTTAAGGCGTTTTAAGGCGTTTTAAGGCGTTTTAAGGCGTTTTAAGGCATTTTAAGGCGTTTTAAAGGCGTTTAAAGGCGTTTGAAGGCGTTTTAAGGCGTTTAAGGCGTTTTAAGGCGTTTTAAAGGCGTTTTAAGGCGTTTTAAGGCGTTTTAAGGCGTTTTAAGGCGTTTTAAGGCGTTTTAAGGCGTTTTAAGGCGTTTTAAGGCGTTTGAAGGCGTTTAAGGCGTTTAAGGCGTTT